>CM024761.1:149221160-149821160 GCA_014218235.1 Colocasia esculenta
CAAACTTGAGAATAGATGCTTAAAGAAAGTATTGATTTAATGACTCATGAATTAAGTGCATCTCGTTCACATGAATGTGAAAATGTTGATATAGTAAATGAGAATACATTGCTTAAGAAAAAGGTTGAAACATTAGAAGAACAAATTCCTAGCCTAAAAGATAATTGTTCTAACCTTCAAAAGAAGTAGATAGATTAAGAATGCCTTGTCTACTTTTGTGCGTGGTCGTGATAACTTAGATGCGATTCTTGGTAGCGCAAAAGGCGTGTTTAGAAAAGAAGGAATTGGTTTTATCCCTCAAAAATCAAAGCATAAGACTACAACTTCTTTTGTTGGGGCTAAGTTATCTAGTACTCCATTTGCTACATGCAACTATTGTGGTAAGAAGGGGCATAAAATTCAGAGTTGTTGGTTCCGAAAGAACATCCACAAGATCAAAACAATGTGGGTGCCAAAGGAAACAACCAAAAGTTGGACTAACTTGGATGGACACAAGCAAGTTTGGGTACCAAAAAATCAAGTGTAAATTTCTTTGTTTTTGCAGGGCCACAGTGGTTCGATGAATAAAGAGTGGTACTTGGATAGTGGTTGCTCTCGGCACATGACGGGAGATAAATCTCAATTTTCCAGTCTTGAAAAGAAAGCGGTGGAAATGTGACGTTTGGAGATAATAGCAAAGGAAAGGTAATAGGTATTGGTAACATTGGTAAAACTCCCTCTACTAGCATTGAGCATGTGTTATTTGTAGATGGATTAAAACATAACTTGCTTAGTATTAGTCAATTGTGTGATAAAGGTTATAAAGTAATCTTTGATGCATCTCATTGCATGTTAACCGATAATGTTTCAAATGAAATCAAGTTTGTCGGTAATCGAAATGGAAATGTTTATACCGTTAATTTGGATGATTTGAATGAGAAGGAGATTTGCTTTGTAGCAAATAACTCCAACCCATGGATGTGGCACCGAAGATTGGGCCATGCTAGCTTTGGAATCATTTCCAAATTATCTAGACGTGAGCTTGTGGTTGGTTTGCCTAAAATGAATTTTGATTCAAATGGAGTTTGTGATGCTTGTGCCAAGGGTAAGCAAACTAGAACTTCATTTAAACCCAAGAACATAGTTTCTACCTCTCGGCCTTTGCAACTATTGCATTTGGATTTGTTTGGCCCGACAAGAACTGCTAGTTTAGGAGGCAAGCGCTATGGTTTTGTAATAGTCGATGATTTCTCTCGGTTTACATGGGTTTTGTACTTAGCTCATAAAAGTGATGCATTAACTGAATTCATAAAGTTCTGTAAAAAGGTTCAAAATGATAAGGGTTATGTGATTAATGCTATCCGTAGTGATCATGGTAAGGAATTTGAAAATCTGCTATTCAATTCATTTTGTGATGATAATGGTTCAGTCATAACTTTTCTGCTCCTAGAACTCCTCAGCAAAATGGTGTGGCTGAAAGGAAGAATCGGACTTTAATTGATATGGCCCGAACTATGCTTTGTGAATCTGTTTTACCTAGATATTTTTGGGCTGAAGCTATTAATACCGCTTGCTATATCACTAACCGTGTTTGATTAGACCTTTGTTGCATAAACTCCATATGAACTCTACAAAGGCAGAAAACCGAATATCTCTTATTTCAAGCCATTTGGGTGCAAGTGCTTCATCTTGGTAAATGGCAAGGAGGATATAGGTAAGTTTGATCCTCGAAGCGATGAAGGTATATTTGTTGGTTACTCATCTCACTCTAAAGCTTTTCGTGTTTTTAATAAGAAAACATTGGTTGTTGAAGAATCTATTCATGTAATCTTTGATGAGACTAACCAAAGTGCTAGAAAAAGAGATGATGAAGATGATGATGCAGAAATCATGAAGGATCAGAATTAATCATTCATGACTTAGATATCACGGAGCCTAGTGAAGAAGCAATGGATGATCCTACCCAACTTGTTGGTGACGAAAAGAAAAGGAAGATCCTCCACTTGAAGATCTGCGAGTGTCCTCACCAAGTGATGAACTACCTCGAGCGTGGAAGATCATGTCAAGTCATCCAATCGGTAATGTGATAGGTGATCCGTCATCCGGTATGCGAACTCGAAAAACTCAATATCAATGTGATTATATTGCTTTCATTTCTCAATTTGAACCAAAGAATGTTGATGAAGCCCTTCTTGATGAACATTGGTCTATTGCTATGCTTGAGGAACTAAACCAGTTTGAGAGGAACAAAGTGTGGACTTTGTCTCCTCGTCCGAATGACCATCCCGTGATCGGAACCAAGTGGGTTTTTCGAAACAAACTTGATGAATCCGGTGTGGTAACTCGGAACAAAGCACGTTTAGTTGCCCAAGGATACTCTCAAGAAGAAGGGATAGATTATGATGAGACCTTTGCACTGGTTGCTAGACTTGAAGCCATTAGGATTCTATTAGCATTCGCATGTTCCAGAAATTTTAAATTATTTCAAATGGATGTTAAAAGTGCGTTTCTTAATGGTTTCATTAAAGAGAAAGTCTATGTAGAGCAACCTCCTGGGTTTGAGGATCCAAAATTCCAACCATGTCTTTTGTCTTCATAAAGCTCTATATGGTCTTAAGCAAGCACCGCGTGCATGGTATGAGAGATTGAGTCAATTTCTTATTGAACATGATTTTAAGCATGGTTTTGTTGACTCAACTCTATTATAAAGTGTGTTGTTCAGATATTTTGCTTGTTCAGATTTATGTGGATGACATTGTATTCGGTTCCACTAAAGAAAAGTTGTGCAAAGATTTTTCTGAGTTGATGCAGGGGGAGTTCGAGATGAGCATGATGGGTGAGCTCAACTTCTTTCTCGGACTTCAGATCAAACAAGTCATGATGGCATCTTTGTAAGTCAATCAAAGTACACGAAGGAATTGCTAAAGAAATATGGATTCAACAACACCAAGCCTCTTCCAACGCCTATGTCTACAACACAAATTGGATAATGATGAGCTTGGTAAGCCTGTTGATTCTAAGCTTTATCGAGGTATGATCGGATCTCTACTTTTTAAACTGCAAGTAGGCCCGACATATTATTTAGTGTTTGCATGTGTGCGAGATTTCAAAGCTCGCCTAAACAATTGCACTTAATTGCCGTTAAGCGAATCTTTCGATATCTTGCTTCATCGGTTGATTTTGGTTTGTGGTATCCCAAAGGATGTTCTTTCACTTGGTTGGTTACACCGATGCGGACTATGCTGGGTGTAAGGTTGATCGGAAGAGCACAAGCGGAACATGTCATTTCTTGGGAGGTTGCCTCATTTCGTTGTCCTCCAAGAAACAAAATTCCGTTGCTCTCTCGACGCCGAAGCCTGAGTATATAGCAGTCGGAGTTGTTGCACACAAGCATTGTGGATTAAACACCAAGTAGAAGACTATGGGATTTGTTTGTCTAAAATTCCGTTGCTTTGCGATAATACAAGTGCCATAAATTTATCGAAAAATCCGGTTCAACATTCTCGCACTAAGCACATTGAAGTACGTCATCATTCATTAGAGATCTGTTCTAGGGGTGATATTGAATTGAATTTTGTTGACACCACACACCAATTAGCAGACATTTTCCTAAACCGTTGTGTGAAGACCGTTTACATCCTTGCGTCGTGAATTGGGTATGTGTTCTATTTCTATAAATGCTACAGAAATTTGCCAACTCAAAGAGTGATATGGCAAGAGTCCTTGGCTTCCCTTTCATACTCCTTGAATAGTCCAAAACTTCATTTGATAAACCTTCCTTTGGACGTATTCAATTAATTCAAAAAAAAAAAAAAATCTCTACTGTGTGGCGGGGTCGACTCTACCTTTTGGAGTCGACTCCCATGCAGTCGGGGTCGACCTCCACTTTCTGGAGTCGACCCCCGAAGCCCTGGGCTTCCTTTAAAAGGGGAGCCTTTCCCCCCTTTTGGTCCTTCCATCTCCCAGCAGCCGCCGCCGCCGATTTCTCCTCTTCCTCTCTCCTCTTCCCGCGCAAGGAGGATCTTAGTCTGGTTTGGGGCCGACCCCAACCTCTTCCTCCCTTGTTTCCTTCTCCTCTTCTCCTCTCTCATTTCTCCATCCTCTGTTTCCTCCTTCAAGCCGCCGCCGCCTCTCTCTCGTTTCTTGCGGCTGCACTCTTCCCCTCTTGCTATTTCCCATTAAGATGCTCCTCCCACGCTTGCGATAGGGCAAGGCTGTTGCCTTCTCCATCCAAGCGATCTCGTCCCTCCAGTGGCTCTCATAGCGATGAGTATGATGGTAATCTCTTTCGGAGTCTTCATGCCTTGAGTTTTATTCCTCAGACATTGTGGCTAGAAAAGTGCATATGGGCAAGAGAATAGACTTTGAGTTCTTGCGGGTGCCGGTTTTGATCTTGAAGGCTGTTTTGATGCTTTGGCTGGGTTCCATATGTTTCAATGAATGAGAAGGTGTATCTCATCTGGTCAACCTCTTCTATGCCAATCTTGTTGTGAGTGATAAGAAATCAGCACCTATGTGAAGGGAGTGCATATCCCCCTCAGAGTATCTCTGCTTTCAGAAGTTATGGAAATCCCGGTTTTGCAAGAAGTGCATTATAAGTCTGCGTTCGATCATCGGCCTGAAGCTTACCGTCGTATCTTAGAAGCCGATGTAGATCCTCTGCATATTGAACGAGGTAATGCAAATTCCTTTTCGACTCTTCATCGTTTTCTTCCACAAATTGGTTTGCTCCATTTTAGTTCCTCGAAGTGGAAGCATGGATGGTGTAACGGATGATCCATTCTGCTCATTCAAGCTCTTCTAGATGGCTCTCATGTGGATCTCCCGACATCACCTTAAACTACATTCGGGATGTTATTGGTGTGCCCAAAAGATCTCTCATTTATGGAATGCTCATTACTAGATTTTGAGGAAGTTCAAGGTCAATTTTTCTGGAGAAGAAAGCAAAAGCTTGTCTGGTTTGTGATGTGATTTATAGTGGCACTTGGCGCGTATGAAGATGTCCATTCAGGATGGAGTATTTGTTCGAAATGTTTCCCGCACTCCCCAGAAGGGACAGGGTCCCCCTGATGAGCTGGTGATGATTCTGTCTCTCCACTCCGGGCACCACTCTCAGTCCTTCCCAGCCCAGTGCTTCTGTTGATCAGTTGACCCAGTTATTTTCAGATTTTAGCACTTCGGTGTTTGCCCGTTGATTCAATGGACACTCGTCTTGATGCCATGGATTATAAGACTCTCATTTGGCTCTTTTGAATCCAGGTTGATGATCTTCGCACAGATATTCATGTGTTCAAGATGCAGCAAGATCGGATTGAGAAGTTTGTGGAGACTGTGGCCAAGCGTCAGGATTTAGTGCTGGGAAATCATCAAGAAATCAGAACAATCTGAAGGACCTAGCCGCAGCTGGCAAAATTATGTGGGACACCCTCACTCAGCCTCCTCCTCCTCCCCTTCTCTTTGACCTCTCTTACTCCCTCCATTATCTCTGTTCCTTGATCCTTCCCCTAGCTTTCACTTCTTATTTCTCTTTTGATATGGGCTACATTCCCTCCTCTCCTTTTTGACGATGACAAAAAGGGGGAGAACTTTTGTGTTTTTGATGTTGTTAGTTTTCTGGTGCTCATAGTAAGGGGGGTCGTGATAACTTAGATGCGATTCTTGTTAGCGCAAAATGCGTGTTTAGAAAAGAAGGAATTGGTTTTAATCCCTCAAAATCAAAGCATAAGACTACAACTTCTTTTGTTGGGGCTAAGTTCTAGTACTCCATTTGCTACATGCAACTATTGTGGTAAGAAGGGGCATAAAATTCAGAGTTGTTGGTTCCGAAAGAACATCCACAAGATCAAAACAATGTGGGTGCCAAAGGAAACAACCAAAAGTTGGACTAACTTGGATGGACCCAAGCAAGTTTGGGTACCAAAAAACAAGTGTAAATTCTTTGTTTTTGCAGGGCCACAGTGGTTCGATGAATAAGAGTGGTACTTGGATAGTGGTTGCTCTCGGCACATGACGGGAGATAAATCTCAATTTTCCAGTCTTGAAAAGAAAAGCGGTGGAAATGTGACGTTTGGAGATAATAGCAAAGGAAAGGTAATAGGTATGGTAACATTGGTAAAACTCCCTCTACTAGCATTGAGCATGTGTTATTTGTAGATGGATTAAAACATAACTTGCTTAGTATTAGTCAATTGTGTGATAAAGGTTATAAAGTATCTTTGATGCATCTCATTGCATGTTAACCGATAATGTTTCAAATGAAATCAAGTTTGTCGGTAATCGAAATGGAAATGTTTATACCGTTAATTTGGATGATTTTGAATGAGAAGGAGATTTGCTTTGTAGCAAATAACTCCAACCCATGGATGTGGCACCGAAGATTGGGCCATGCTAGCTTTGAATCATTTCCAAATTATCTAGACGTGAGCTTGTGGTTGGTTTGCCTAAAATGAATTTTGATTCAAATGGAGTTTGTGATGCTTGTGCCAAGGGTAAGCAAACTAGAACTTCATTTAAACCCAAGAACATAGTTTCTACCTCTCGGCCTTTGCAACTATTGCATTTGGATTTGTTTGGCCCGACAAGAACTGCTAGTTTTAGGAGGCAAGCGCTATGGTTTTGTAATAGTCGATGATTTCTCTCGGTTTACATGGGTTTGTACTTAGCTCCTAAAAGTGATGCATTAACTGAATTCATAAAGTTCTGTAAAAAGGTTCAAAATGATAAGGGTTATGTGATTAATGCTATCCGTATGATCATGGTAGGAATTTGAAAATCTGCTATTCAATTCATTTTTTGTGATGATAATGGGTTCAGTCATAACTTTTCTGCTCCGAGAACTCCTCAGCAAAATGGTGTGGCTGAAAGAAGAATCGGACTTTAATTGATATGGCCCGAACTATGCTTTGTGAATCTGTTTTACCTAGATATTTTTGGGCTGAAGCTATTAATACCGCTTGCTATATCACTAACCGTTGTTTGATTAGACCTTTGTTGCATAAGACTCCATATGAACTCTACAAAGGCAGAAAACCGAATATCTCTTATTTCAAGCCATTTGGGTCAGTGCTTCATCTTGGTAAATGGCAAGGAGGATATAGGTAAGTTTGATCCTCGAAGCGATGAAGGTATATTTGTTGGTTACTCATCTCACTCTAAAGCTTTTCGTGTTTTTTAATAAGAAAACATTGGTTGTTGAAGAATCTATTCATGTAATCTTTGATGAGACTAACCAAAGTGCTAGAAAAAGAGATGATGAGATGATGATGCAGAAATCATGAAGGATCAAGAATTAATCATTCATGACTTAGATATCACGGAGCCTAGTGAAGAAGCAATGGATCCTACCCAACTTGTTGGTGACGAAAAGAAAAGGAAGATCCTCCACTTGAAGATCTGCGAGTGTCCTCACCAAGTGATGAACTACCTCGAGCGTGGAAGATCATGTCAAGTCATCCAATCGGTAATGTGATAGGTGATCCGTCATCCGGTATGCGAACTCGAAAAACTCAATATCAATGTGATTATATTGCTTTCATTTCTCAATTTGAACCAAAGAATGTTGATGAAGCCCTTCTTGATGAACATTGGTCTATTGCTATGCTTGAGGAACTAAACCAGTTTGAGAGGAACAAAGTGTGGACTTTGTCTCCTCGTCCGAATGACCATCCCGTGATCGGAACCAAGTGGGTTTTTCGAAACAAACTTGATGAATCCGGTGTGGTAACTCGGAACAAAGCACGTTTAGTTGCCCAAGGATACTCTCAAGAGAAGGATAGATTATGATGAGACCTTTGCACCGGTTGCTAGACTTGAAGCCATTAGGATTCTATTAGCATTCGCATGTTCCAGAAATTTTAAATTATTTCAAATGGATGTTAAAAGTGCGTTTCTTAATGGTTTCATTAAAGAGAAAGTCTATGTAGAGCAACCTCCTGGGTTTGAGGATCCAAAATTCCCAAACCATGTTTTTTGTCTTCATAAAGCTCTATATGGTCTTAAGCAAGCACCGCGTGCATGGTATGAGAGATTGAGTCAATTTCTTATTGAACATGATTTTAAGCATGGTTTTGTTGACTCAACTCTATTATAAAGTGTGTTGGTTCAGATATTTTGCTTGTTCAGATTTATGTGGATGACATTGTATTCGGTTCCACTAAAGAAAAGTTGTGCAAAGATTTTTCTGAGTTGATGCAGGGGGAGTTCGAGATGAGCATGATGGTGAGCTCAACTTCTTTCTCGGACTTCAGATCAAACAAAGTCATGATGGCATCTTTGTAAGTCAATCAAAGTACACGAAGGAATTGCTAAAGAATATATGGATTCAACAACACCACAGCCTCTTCCAACGCCTATGTCTACAACAACAAAATTGGATAATGATAGCTTGGTAAGCCTGTTGATTCTAACTTTATCGAGGTATGATCGGATCTCTACTTTATTTAACTGCAAGTAGGCCCGACATATTATTTAGTGTTTGCATGTGTGCGAGATTTCAAAGCTCGCCTAAACATTGCACTTAATTGCCGTTAAGCGAATCTTTCGATATCTTGCTTCATCGGTTGATTTTGGTTTGTGGTATCCCAAAGGATGTTCTTTCAACTTGGTTGGTTACACCGATGCGGACTATGCTGGGTGTAAGGTTGATCGGAAGAGCACAAGCGGAACATGTCATTTCTTGGGAGGTTGCCTCATTTCGTTGTCCTCCAAGAAACAAAATTCCGTTGCTCTCTCGACGGCCGAAGCTGAGTATATAGCAGTCGGGAGTTGTTGCACACAAGCATTGTGGATTAAACACCAAGTAGAAGACTATGGGATTTGTTTGTCTAAAATTCCGTTGCTTTGCGATAATACAAGTGCCATAAATTTATCGAAAAATCCGGTTCAACATTCTCGCACTAAGCACATTGAAGTACGTCATCATTTCATTAGAGATCATGTTTCTAGGGGTGATATTGAATTGAATTTTGTTGACACCACACACCAATTAGCAGACATTTTCACTAAACCGTTGTGTGAAGACCGGTTTACATCCTTGCGTCGTGAATTGGGTATGTGTTCTATTTCTATATAAATGCTACAGAAATTTCCCAACTCAAAGAGTGATATGGCAAGAGTCCTTGGCTTCCCTTTCATACTCCTTGAATAGTCCAAACTTCATTTGATAAACCTTCCTTTGGACGTATTCAATTAATTCAAAAAAAAAAAAAAATCTCTACTGTGTGGCGGGGTCGACTCTACCTTTTGGAGGTCGACTCCCATGCAGTCGGGGTCGACCTCCACTTTCTGGAGTCGACCCCCGAAGCCCTGGGCTTCCTTTAAAAGGGGAGCCTTTCCCCCCTTTTGGTCCTTCCATCTCCCAGCAGCCGCCGCCGCCGATTTCTCCTCTTCCTCTTCTCTCTTTCCCGCGCAAGGAGGGATCTTAGTCTGGTTTGGGGCCGACCCCAACCTCTTCCTCCCTTGTTTCCTTCTCCTCTTCTCCTCTCTCATTTCTCCATCCTCTGTTTCCTCCTTCAAGCCGCCGCCTCTTCTTGCGGCTGCACTCTTCCCCTCTTGCTATTTCCATTAAGATGGCTCCTCCCAAGCGCAGCGATAAGGCAAGGCTGTTGCCTCTCCATCCAAGCGATCTCGTCCCTCCAGGCTCTCATAGCGATGAGTTGATGGTAATCTCTTTCGGAGTCTTCATGCCTTTGAGTTTTATTCCTCAGACATTGTGGCTAGAAAGTGCATATGGGCAAGAGAATAGACTTTGAGTTCTTTGCGGGTGCCGGTTTTGATCTTGAAGGCTTGTTTGATGCTTTGGGCTGGGTTCCATATGTTTCAATGAATGAGAAGGTGTATCCTCATCTGGTCAACCTCTTCTATGCCAATCTTGTTGTGAGTGATAAGAAAATCAGCACCTATGTGAAGGGAGTGCATATCCCCCTCAGAGTATCTCTGCTTTCAGAAGTTATGGAAATCCCGGTTTGCAAGAAGTGCATTATAAGTCTGCGTTTAGATCATCGGCCTGAAGCTTACCGTCGTATCTTAGAAGCCGATGTAGATCCTCTGCATATTGAACGAGTTAATGCAAATTCCTTTTCGACCTCTTCATCGTTTCTTCACAAATTGGTTTGCTCCATTTTAGTTCCTCGAAGTGGAAGCATGGATGGTGTAACGGATGATCACATTCTGCTCATTCAAGCTCTTCTAGATGGCTCTCATGTGGATCTCCCGAACATCACCTTAAACTACATTCGGGATGTTATTGGTGTGCCCAAAAGATCTCTCATTTATGGAATGCTCATTACTAGAATTTTGAGGAAGTTCAAGGTCAATTTTTCTGGAGAAGAAAGCAAAAGCTTGTCTGGTTTTGATGTGATTTATAGTGGCACTTTGGCGCGTATGAAGATGTCCATTCAGGATGGAGTATTTGTTCGAACTGTTTCCCGCACTCCCCAGAAGGGACAGGGTCCCCCTGATGATGCTGGTGATGAGTTCTGTCTCTCCACTCCGGGCACCACTCTCAGTCCTTCCCAGCCCAGTGCTTCTGTTGATCAGTTGACCCAGTTATTTTCAGATTTTAGCACTTCGGTGTTTGCCCGTTTTGATTCAATGGACACTCGTCTTGATGCCATGGATTATAAGACTCTCAATTTGGCTCTTTTGAATCCAAGGTTGATGATCTTCGCACAGATATTCATGTGTTCAAGATGCAGCAAGATCGGATTGAGAAGTTTGTGGAGACTGTTGCCAAGCGTCAGGATTTAGTGCTGGGAAATCATCAAGAAATCAAGAACAATCTGAAGGACCTAGCCGCAGCTGGCAAAATTATGTGGGACACCCTCACTCAGCCTCCTCCTCCTCCACCTTCTCTTTGACCTCTCTTACTCCCTCCATTATCTCTGTTCCTTGATCCGTTCCCCTAGCTCTTCACTTCTTATTTCCTCTTTTTGATATGGCTACATTCCCTCCTCTCCTTTTTTGACGATGACAAAAAGGGGGAGAACTTGTGTGTTTTTGATGTTGTTAGTTTCTGGGTGCTCATAGTAAGGGGGAGTTATCTCCTTGTGGTTGATTGGGAGTTGAAAAGTGTAACTCTTTTGCAATATGAATGTAACTCCTTTGCAATATGAATGGAAAACCATGACTTTTCTTGAGAAATTTAAATACCTTAGTGTTTCAATTTACATGCCTTAATGTGTTGAGGATTTTGTGTGAAGATGTGTTTTTGACTTATATGCCTTATTGTGTTTGGTATCATTGATAGGTTAGACATATGATTATTCTTGTGTAGGTGTTTTGTCATCATCAAAAAGGGGAGATTGTTGGATCCCTTTGAATTTTGATGATCACAAAACACTCATGTTGTTTGCTAACATGTTTGCGAAGAAAGTGCAGAAAACAAGGCATCACATTAAAGCAAAAGACTTCAAAGAAGCCTCAAATATTTCTTGTCAACTGGAGTCGACCTCCAAGCTTCAAAGGAGTCGACCCACTCTGAGTTCAGTTTTTTGGAGTCGACCCCGAGTCTCTAAGGGAGTCGACCCCCTTTAAATGGCATGTCCTGCAGCCTAACCAGAGTCGACCCCGGCCTTCAACTGGAGTCGACCCCGACTGTGTTCAGTTTTTCAGAGTCGACCCCAGCCCTTCAAGGGAGTCGACCTCAGTTCAACAAAAGCTGTTTTCTTCAAAGGGAGTCGACCCCCAGTTTGTTCTGGAGTCGACCCTGACTCTTCTGGAGTCGACCCCAGCTAAAGTGGGAGTCGACCCCGGGTTGCAGAACTTTCTGAAAAGTGCTTTTTGAGCACCTTTTTGACCAAGACTACTTTCCACCTTCTCTCAAACGGCTACATCTTTGGAAAGGCTATATAAAGGACACCTGGGGGAAACCCTAGGTAAGGATTTTCGTTGGGAAGAGAGCCTCCTTCAAGTGTTTCATCTAGAGCTTCTCTTTCAAGCATTTCTTGCCTTCTAGTGCTTCCATCTGCTGCATCCTTGTAGAAGGCTTCTTATTGAGGAGATCTTCACTTCATCGGAGCTTCATCAACATCTGAAGATCATCCTCTTGAGCTTGGCATTGTGTTTGCTTGTTTAACATTATCTCTTTCAGTTCTTTTCTATTGTTGGGTGAGCTAGGCACCGCATCAACTAGCTGTGTATTGGTGAGCTAGGCACCAGGCTAACTAGCGGTTTGTTGGTGAGCTGGGCACCGTTTCAACCAGCGGTTGTGTTCATCTCTTAGTGAGGGAAAATCTTACCGTGTTGGTGAGGACTGGACGTAGGTAGACCAACGGGGGTCTTACCGAACCAGGATAAATCTGCGTGCCTTCGTGTGCTTGCTTCCTTCTTCCCTCTCAGTTCTTTTTGTTTTGTATTCGTTATCATTTCTGCATTAGTTTCCATTGTCCATTCAAGACAAAGTTTTAAAGCCCTATTCACCCCCCTCTAGGGCTAGTCATAGTGTAGATCCTTTCAAGAGTGTTGTGGCTAACTAAAGATCTTAATTTATTCAGTGATATATAAATGACCAGCTAGAGGTTCATATATATCTAGTGTGTAAGTGAGGACTAGTATCCAATGTGTAAGAGAGAGCTAGAGTTAGCAAAGCTAGTGAAAATCCCAAGGATATTCCCTCGAGGACTGGACATATAGTATTTGATTGAATCACCATCGAAGTAGAATAAAAATCTCTGTGTTCTTGTGTGCATGCATTGTGTTTGTCTATAGTTTTCTTAAATCTTAAATTACTTTTGAATATTTATTAGTGTTCACAATCGTGACCCATTCATCTCTCCCTCTCTAGACCTCTATAATTTAGATAACAAGTGGTGTTAGAACCATGTCTCTCATTCTTTAAAGACCTGGCAATCTATTAGTCGCTCTCTACTATTTGATGGTGAAAGTCAATCCATTAGTCGCTCTCTACTATTTGATGATTTGATGGTGCAAGTCAATCCATTAGTCGCTCTCTACTATTTGATGGTGAAAGTCAATCCATTAGTCGCTCTCTACTATTTGATGATTTGATGGTGAAAGTCAATCCATTAGTCGCCCTCTACTATTTGATGGTGTAGATTACTTTTATTGGAAGATCCGAATTGATGCCTATGTTGAGAAAGATGGACTAACGAATATGAGGGAAATCTATCTTTGATGCCAAGATAAGGAACATTCTATGCTATGTGCTTTCAAGGAAGGACTTTAACAAAGTTTTTACATGTAAATTAGCTCAAGAGATTTGGAACAAGTTTGAGTTCACATAAAAAGTAATAAGCAAAGTCAAAGAAGCAAAAATGGATATACTGGTTGCACATTATGAGCAATTCCAAATGAATGTTGGGGAAACAATCTCAATAATATATGGTAGGTTCACCGACAATACAAATGATCTGACAACACTTGAAAACGAATTGACATCTTACAACGTATAGTAAGGAAGATACTTACATCATTGCCGAGTTGTTAGACATCTAAGGTCACAACTATAGAGAAAGTCGATAATCTAAAGAAAATGACCATTGAGGAACTAATCAATTCACACGAGCTTCACATTAAAAAAAGAAAAGAAAAAGAAACAACTAGATGAAAAAAAACAAATACATTAAAAGTCGTCTGCCAAGATAGTGAGTCTAACGAAGAAATAGAAAGTGAAAACTCAGAAGATGATATTGAAATAGCCATATTATATCGTCGATTGTAAATAATTTTAAGAGAGAGAGAGAGAGAGAGAGAGAGAGAGAAGTTCATAATATGGGTCTTATCTTCACCATTGGAAGACGTGAGTCTTTGGTTGAAATGAGTGCACAAAAAGATTTGAAAGTTATTTGGAGAAGATCCAGGTCGATGTCTCCTTCTTTACGTTTATATTACCTCAAGAAATAACATGTGATCAGATGAGACCCACAGAATTTTCGACCCACTAGACGTGTTACTTGGTTCAATGGTCGAAGCAGATCGTTGGGATTTGCTCTGAAGGGTCAGGTCGGTGGCGACGGTGGGTTGACCCAAATTGGATCGAGAAATATTTAGTGTACTTTACTCTAAGGTGTGTATTAGGATGAACATATTTAATAAAATTATGTCATAAAAAAAGGGTTTTTAAAAATAGTGAGATGAGAGGACATATTAAAAGTCTCCTTTCTATGTGGCACAATTTTAATAAATGTGTCCAATTTAGCATCGAGGGGAGGATAAATGAGGTCGTTGATGGAATGAGTACACCCTTATATAGTCAATCTATATAAGATGATAAAATATTAAATACAAATATGTGATCTTATTCCCTTTTTTTATTACATAAGTACACACACATATGCATATCTAAAGTATATCTTATTCTCATATACACTATTAATCATTGATATTCCGTATTTCATTATACTTCCTCATATATGTCCTTTTTGTTTTATTGATTTCTGTGACCGTATCAATTCATTCATGAGCCCCATTGAACTATTCTCCAAAGATTTCTTTCCTTATATTCAGATGGTTAACTAATCTGAACGGTATGACTGATGAAATTTTCTTAAATATGAGATATAAATAATAAAGTCAAGATTAGAAAATATATACGAAATATAATAGTCTCATGATATATAGTGAGTTTGTGGTGCGGCATGGTCCGTCACCATACTTGGGTGTTCTCGGTGCCCATTCGAGGGTGCAAAAAAAAAAAGAATGTTGACCATTTTTTTTAATATTTGGCGCCCTCAAATCATGAACATCCGAAAGTAGGGGTGTCAACGGTTCGGTTCGATTTGATTTCTTTATTTTGGGAGAAATCGAACCGAACCGAACCGGTTTAAATTGAAATCAAGTTTTTCTAGAATAAACTGGCATTTGTCTGGCATTTTTTTTTGGAAATTCTGGAAAAAAAAGTGGCAAAAAGAAGCTTTTTTCCGGTGGCCGTGCGCGCGGGACGTCTCCTTCCACTGCGCTGTCGTCGATTTTTATATAATTGTATTATTTATATAATTATATATATATATATATATTATTCGATTTCTCAACCAAGAACCGAACTGAACAACGAGATTCATGAAACCGAACCGGCCGGTTCGTTTCGATTTTGATTTGGACCATATTTTACACACCCCTATCCGAAGGCGCCTAAGGTGCAAACCCGTCGCACCACAGATTTCACCATAATATATAATTCTGTTATTGTGGTTGTGTGTGTATAAGACTTTGTTCGGAGAGAAATGCTAAGTACTCCGACATCCCGATAGTATTAAATATCCAAGCGTTAGATATAACATCTACATATTTGATCTCAACTCGACATCAAATATGTAGATGTTAGACACAAAATAGATCAACTCCGCAAGAGAGGGTTCGGTCAGTACCAATGGGTGGGGTGGATTTTTTTTTTTAACCCCCCCCCCCCCCCCCCCCCCCCCCCCCCCCCCCCCCCCCGCAGGAGAAGGGCTCTACCCATGGTACTGACCGAGCCCCCTCCTGCTGGGGCTCTAGAGGATACCCCGGACACTTAACATTTCTCTTGTTTGAATAATACTATTTCTTTCTCTCACCGTAACTGGGCCGGGGTCAAAATTGTAATGGGCTGAAATCATCTAGAGATCCGGACCCGAATCTGCTATGGCGACCCGTTAGTCCGTTACCCTTACCGCTCCGACTCGATTGGGGGCCGCGGGAGGCGCCGCCGGGGCGGGCAGATGGGAGGGAGATGATCCGAAGATATGCAAACCTCCCTTGTTGGCGCCGCCGCCGCTGGGTCGAAGCCGGCACAGCCCGCCGCCGCGATGGGAGGGGCCTCTGCAGCTCCCTCGGTGGGAAATCCAACAAGGCACTGGAGCCGGCACCGACGGCGGCGTCCAGCGAGGAAGGGGGGATGACGAGGGCGGAGGCGTACCGCCGGATCCACGACCTGGACTTCATGACCGCCGCCAGGATCCTGTTCACGGCTCCCCCGGAGAAGAAGAAGTTCGGGTTGGTCCACTGGCACTCCCGCTTCGTCGTTTTTCTGAATCGGTGATCTAGGTTTGTGGTGGTCTGTAGTTTGGATTCTTATCTGTGCGTATTGTTCTTTGTTGTTGTTGCTGTTGCCGTTTCGATCGTTGGATCAGTCTTGATTTCCACCTTGTGCAGCTGTTCTTCGCTTGCCTGCCGTCTTTAGGTCTCTCTCTCTCTCTCTCTCTCTCTCTCTCTCTCTCTCTCTCTCTCTCTCTCTCTCTCTCTCTCTCTCTCTCTCTCTCTTTCTCTCTCTGCATTGCTTCAGCTCTGCTTTTGGTGGATTGTTCACTCCTAGAACAAATACGGTCTCGAAGTTTGCGAAACTGAAGCGATTAGTTTCTTGTAACAGCTGTTTATTTGGTGGCCCAGTATGCGCGCTATGAGATCAGAAGAATGGAGGCGGTATGTAACTACTTGAAAACGCTACATATGTACTTCCAATTTTCCTGTTTCTCCTTATTCGGGGGAAGAAGTTGGTCAACTGTATTCCAACTTTGATTAGACTCTTATTTGTACATCTGTGATGGAAAGGATGGCATTTAGCATCTTTGCTTGCATCTTTTCTGATTAAAATCGAGTACCCTCTTTTTGTTATTTTCTTTCTGTTCATAGAAATGGACAGTTTATTTTCAATATGCTGTTTAGATACATTGAATGCTTTTGTGTTGGATACTTGAGCTTATGTAAAACTTATTTAGAAAAAACCACGCTTGCATTTACCAACTTTATCAGCAACATCTTGAGCAATTGATATAATCCTTTTGCTGCACTTGGAGGTAATCGTCAGATCCATTTTGCATATGCAGTATATGAACTTCTCTGTCAAGGCTATGAAAAAGCCAAGATGCAGAGGTACCGAATCTGAGTCTGCTTTTTGGTTGATATTTCACCCTGAAGGAGATCTTATGTCCATATATCAGTTTTTATCTTTGCCTTCTCTAGGTTCTTTCAAAAGTCTGGGAAAGGTTTGATGGTTCCTTCCTAGTTGCTTGTTCTTTAGATAAGCAACCAATGGGGAATTATGTCGATTCACCAACTGATATCACGGGACTCTTCCTATACCCATTCATTCCTTAGATTGCATTTTCCAAGAACTTGCCACTAACTTGTAAAGGGATGGCGCTAGGCAGCCAGCTGGTTTGAAAACATCTAAAAGTCCTTTAATTTCTCTTGTTTGGCTGTCCCCAGATATAGGCTTATGCTGATATTGATGAAATGTAATAAGATTTGGCTGAGGAGACTATCGGCTATACACTCTATTCTAAATTAATTTAATTTTTTCAAGCAATAGACCATGGGGGAACCACAATTGGAAATCCAGGAATGTCCTAAGTCCCTACTCCTATTTTATTTTGTAAGTAAAGATTATGCAAACTAGTATGCCTTCTGAAACTTAACACAGTGGAAGCTCTTAGTTATTTTTTTTGTTGCTATCATCATCATGATTGTAGAATCCTATCTTAATTATAGGTAAAAAAATCCAAGGCATTATCCTTTCACAGCTTTGATGAAACCATATTTTTAATGCTGTCTAGGTGCCCTTAGATTCAAAAGGTTTCCCATATTGCACAACAACATTAGTCATTTGGAATTGGTGCATTTATCTCTTACAGGTAAGCTGTGCATAGTAAAGTGCAACACAACCTGCTGCCAGTCACCTGTAGGTTAGAGCGTACCAGGTAGAGAAGGGCTAGGGGGGGACCCAGGTTTGAACCTGGGGTCTTGTGGATGTTCTGATTACTTGAACAGCTTTGCCACCATTTAACACCCATGTGCCCTGAATGCCGGCGAGACAGGCCTGTAGGCAGCTTAGAGTACACTGACAATAGCAGCAGTAGCTAGTTTACTTGTTATAAAAACATCAGGACATGGGAAAAATCTGGGAAGAGTCAGTTTGGAGAGATCTGGTGAAGGTTCAATATGGAATTACAACTGTGGTAGAAATCATTTCAGGATTGACCTTTAAAAGAAGATGATTTATCAACCTTACTTTGGTTGTGGATGGGAGATTCCAGAATACGAACATGTATTGTAGATTGAAGATGTGTTTGAGTTCTTATCAAATTATGATTTGGTTAGAATGTTGTCCCTCTATGTTGATAAGACTTTTTGTCCTTTGAAGATAGCATTTGCTTTGGATGATAAGTGAAAAAAAGGATAAAAAGGAAATGAAACACTCTAGGTACTCCTTTTTCCTCCCCTTCAAATACCATGAGTAAACCCTCTCCATCCAGGATCAAGTCTGAATTACTATTAACCCATGTCATAGGGAGGCGAAAGACCTCTTGGATAGTGGTTTCCCCAGCCTAGCAAAGTCTGTCAGATTTGAAACCCACATGAACCTCCATTTATTTAGCGCTTTGGCATTATGAATCTTTGTTGGCGGGCCATGGAGTTGGTGCCGCCTTTAGAAGGCTTGGGGTTGCTATCCGAACCTTGCCATGAGTGTCTCCATAAAATTTTGGGTGTCTCTGCCTTCTGTTTATGAAGGTGACCTAGGAGGATGTTGCCTTCTAAAGGTAGTTGTCCATGCTGTTGCCTTCTTGTTTATGGAGGCGACTGCCTTGGACGTCGCCTTCTGAAGGTGACATGGTAGGATGTTGCATTCATGGTTTTACCCATGCCATGTTCCGGTTGTCTGCCACATGTTTTTGGATAACCATTGGTTAACATGACATGGGTTGTCATCGCCTTAAAGGCGGCTACTCGGGACATGAAGATTTTCCCTCTCTGTTGCTTTTCCCTATTGGTCAAAGGGTTTACACTTGTGTTGTTTGTAGGTTTAGTTGAAGCTAATGTCCCGAGAATTGGTTTAGGTTTTATGGTCTTGAGCATAAATTCCAGCTCTAGTCCTAGGTTAGGGGGATTGATTCTGACTTGGGTTTTGGGGATAAGGCTTATTCCTTTATATGGATATTAAGTTTGGGGATTGGTTCCATTTGGGTTTCAGATTTGAGGATTAGATCCAACACAAAATATGGTTCTAAAGGATAAATTCCATTTAGAATTTTGGGTTTCAAGCTAGAGGATTAGTTCCTAAGCAAATGTTGGCTCTGGGGATTGATTCCCATTGAAGTCTTGAACTCTGAACTTGGAGATTAGCTCCCATATGACTTTAGGTTTTAGGGATTAAACCCATTCAAATCTAGGGTTTGAGGATTCACTCGCGTTTGAATTTGGGGTATGAGTGGTGGGGACTCACGTGCGCGGGTCCGGTTCGACCCTGCTTTGGTCTACCGTCGTCGTCGGACTGCTCGACCGACGTCCTTGTGGCTTGACGAGTCATTGATGGAGATTTGAGACATCTTAGTAGTTTATTGTGGACTGGCCCATTTAGGGCCCATTATGTTGTCTTTATTTATGTTATTTCAGTATTTTAGGATGTAAGGTTATTTTGGTCTTTTTACTTGGCCTTTAGAGAGGCTATATATATGTACCTGTTGTCTTCCCCACGAGATGATGAACAGTTTAACATTTGAAAGAATGAACAGTTGCTTTGGAGTTTTGGGCGGTTACTGTGTTGCAGGCCCTGTGCGATTGTGTTTGGGGATCCCGTGAAGGGAGAGCGAGAAGCTTCACCGCCCCGTCCTTCTCTTCCCTGCCTCCTTCCCCGTCCTTCTTCTTCCCCCCTGTTCTGCCTTTCTTCCCCTCCGTGCTTGTGCTTTCTCTCTCTCTACCAGTTCACTCCCATTTCCGGAAGCCCCTGAATCGGATTCCACTTCGCCTCATCGCCACTGCGTTTCCCCGTGACCAAGCAACGCCTAGCGCCTCCTGTGCGACCCCGCCAGCCCGCGAAGGCCGCCAGCAGCCTCTCCTGCCCGCTTTCGCGCTCGCGGGCCCAAGCTGACCCCTGTACCGACCGCCCTCCCCCAGAGCGCGGCTCGCACAGCCGCCAACCATCCTCCTGCAGCGGAACCAGCAGGTGGGCCACCCTGCTCCCTCCGTGCCGTCACCCAGCCGCCCTCTCCACACGCTCGCGGGCCCCAGCCGAAGCCCCACAGGTCTCCCGCGCCTCCCCTGTCCGCGAACACCCCTGTGCGAACCCCTCCAGTGCACCCCACCGCCTCCAGCCGCGTGCCCCCCTGCACTCGGCCGCGACCTTCACGGGCTAGCTTCTCTGCCCGATCGTGAGACCCCACCAGTCGGGCTGACACCTGCGCCCATTCCCTTCCATTTTGTGCCTTCCTCCTACACAGCCAATACCCCAGTCCCGCAAATCCATTAAGTCATCGTCCGGGAGCACTGAACACTGCTTGCAAGACGGTTCGATGAATAACGACGGGGCAGAAAATATAAACGTCAACGCTGCCGGATTTCTGTATCTGTACCCGCCGTTCTTTCCGCACGAATTCGCACTGCCACGACGTCCGAGAACGCCTCCGCGCCAGCACCCTCGCCGACCGGCTGTTTCGCCACCCCGTACTCGTTTGGTGGATCCGGTGATTGTTAAGTTTGCCGGACTTTCATTGGGTGATCCAGAAGCCAGCAGCAGCAGCCGCCTACCAGTGCCACCTACTGTTGTCCCCGGTACGGAACCCCGTTCTTCAACGGGTCGGTAAGTCGCAATAGGAACGTCCCAAACTTGCTGGTTATTATATGACGTATTTGTTCCCGTGCATGAGAGATTAGGTTGACTAGCCACTTTTAAAAGTATTAAAAATCATTGCTGGTTGTGCGATGTGAGATCCTACCTGTACATCTATTAAATTTGTGATATTTGAACGTATAGCTATCGTCCTAGACTAGCGGTAGTTCTCACTACCAACGATCCATAACGTTTCCTTGCTGTGATGGACGACTCTAACGGCTAGTTTCTTGTATTTTACGTAATTTATCTTCTTGTTAATCCTGTGGAAAACATGTGAAAACCATTAACTTAAATTGTTCATTGCTGAAATCATTTTTGGGTCAGTTTGCATCCACGTGTGTTAGTCGTCCCGCATCAATGAGGACTTGGGGATTAACTCAATTGTGGTTGGCTTAAATGGATGGAATCAAACGGTAGGGGCATACATGATGAAATACATGGAATTCAGGGGTATATGATATAATATGCAGTGTTTAGTTGTATGCATTTGCATATGATATATCTCAGGGTATATATGTAATTTCTTCAAAACATAACCATCTGACTCTGTGTTGATGATGACAATAACAACAACAATAATAAATGCAGAAATAAGACTCCCAGTTCTAATTAGATATCTAAATAACAAAAGAAACCAGTCATTACAATCAAATTAAATTTCCAGAAAATTTCCTTGCATTTAATCTTCCTCTTTGAGTTGATTGCATTCTAAGTATCTCTGTGGTCGTTAATCAGGGGCATTCAATCATGTGATCAATGCAATTAACATCAACCTAGGTTAATGGGGAGAGGCAAAGGATGTGGGCTACGATTTTAGGCCTGAACTAAAATGTACACACACACACACACAGATAAACTAAAACAAACAAAGTAAAATGGAAACAACTTGCATATGAAGCAGTGAGCAAGGATACTGCAATGTTCCTTTGAGATGAGAGTAGTGAGACAATTTTCTGTTGTTCTTGACTTCAAGTTAGTTCATAGTTGTAAAAGATATATTCAGTTGATGTCTTATTTAGTGATATTAGTTATGTGGCAGTTTTGATTTTTGCGGTATGGAGGGTTCCCTTATTATGATTTAACAGGATTACAAAATACGTGATTTACATTTATAACCTATTTTCTGGCAGAATTTTCAAATTCCTGCATTTAGCTTATGACAAAACATGATAGTTCCACTGTGTAACTCTTCGAACACAATGGCACCATATGGACCCTTGATAAAGATACCTGTTACCCACTATTTATGAAATGGAAGGAAAATGTATTCTTTTAACTCTAATATACCTCATTTATTTATGTTTTTCTTGTCATATGTATAATCACTATGGTGTATTCTGCTAGTTCTCCACTGTTTTCTAGGTTCTTGGGCTCATTGTCTCTTCCATAATATTATGAGTTTTGTTTGATATCCATCACTCAGGAAGTAGAGCTGAAGAAAAAGGCCGAGGAAGATGAGAAAGCAAAGCAAGCTGAAGAAGAGGCCAAATCAAAAGCAAAAGAAATGGAGATCATGGGAGTTGAGCCTGATCCAGAACTGGTGAAGGTAAAAGTCAGACTGGAAGCACTGGAAGAAGCTGTGAAAGAAATTGCAGATGAAACCAAAAAAATTTCACATGGAAACTTAATGAAGGGTCAGAAGAACGAAAAGAAAGAACCAGGTCCTGTTGCAGGAAGAGATTCTAGCTCTCAAGATAAATCAAATGCCAAAGAACTTGCACGGTCTCCTGCCAAAGAGATGGGTGATGGCTCCAGTCCTGCCCCTCATGTTTCACCTGAGAATCTTAAAAGGCCAAAAGGCTGAAAATAGAGGTCCATCCTAGGAGCTGAAGGAAGGGAACGTCTTTTTGGGCCGTGTACATTCCTTTTCTCTTCTTTTTGGTGCTTATTAACTTTTGTTACCTCAAGCACTAAAACCGCACCATTAAGCACATTCAATTGCTCTCATTTTGCCGACGTTTTAAACATCTTACAAGCAAGGTTCAACGCATCGGGGAATCGGGGCGAATCGGGTTTTTCCTGATCCGCCACGATTTGTCTGAATCGGGCCGAATCGGATGGGAATCGGGCGAATCGGGTTTCTCCTTATTCGATCCGATGTGGCCGAATCAGACCGATTCGATCTGGCATGCCAAACCATGCTTACAAGCACATCTTCAATATGCCTTGCCAGTTGCCAGAGTGCTGCTGTTGAAGTTTTCACCAGAGGTTAATGATGTGGGTAAGATTGTTCATACCATGTGTTGGATACCGCTGGATCTTCCTGCTGCTTCCAGTGAGTTAGCTACTTTGGAAGCATTCGAAGAACGACAAGTGATGTGTTTTGTCTTCAATTCCCTGCTATCCTACATATCTCATTTTTACTTGCCCAGGTTGTAGTTGGCTCTTGTTCTTTTTCTGCTATTGTGTTGTATAACCTGAGATGTTAAGAATCACATCTGTTCATGACTTCTTAATTAGGTCACAATATCATCAAGTGCAAGATCCCAGGGTCACCTGTTTAGCCATCTTCACTTCCCCAGGGACATCCAAACAAGATCAAGAACACTGTTTTTTGTGATGCAAAATGGTTGTTCTTCTGACATATGTCAGAGTTTAAATGTTTTAGAAGTCTCTTGGCAGGAAGACTCAACAAACAAAATAAATACCTCGGCGGCCTCGCGACTCCTGCGATCTTTTGTTCTCTTAATAGGGTGTGTGGGAGCAATTAAAAAAAACTATTTTTACTTAAAAAATAATGATGAGTCCAAATTTTAAAATAAAAAAATAATATTATTTGTTTGGCAGTAAATTTTAATTTTTAAAAATTATGTAAAATTTGTTTGAATTAATCAATTAAAAATGTATTATCATATATTTTGCCATTTTTATATGAATTAATCAATTAAAAAATCACACCAGTCAGTCTTATTGCATATTTAGATGTGACAAGTTTTGGTACGAACATCTTTCATGAATTCTTCATTTTTTTTCCCCGAAGAAAATTGTGAATATATTTCCTCCCTTGGCTGCTGGGTCCATTTGTACCAAACCTAGTGGACCCCACTCGTTAACCCAGACCCACCATAATCCCGCATATCCTATTGCCCTTTGAGATCCATCTAGAAATGGATATAAGTGTATTGTATCAATATATTTTAATTTGTATGATCTATTTTTTAAAAATAATATTAAAATAGTAAAATAAGAAGAAAATTAATAGTATCGGATCTACTGTGCTAGAGATCCATTGGATTTTTTGACACGGTACGGTGTAATTGTGCTGTTGCGATCCGCGACGACATGATCAACCATATTTATAGGTGGAGAAATACTAACTACACATTTTAGAGGTTGGTCAGTTGGTCCGCACATTAATATTGGGTTCTACTCAGATAGATGTCATCTTTATTAAGAGGGATACATAAATGTTTTTATAATAAAAGACGTTTGATTATATTTATTTAAAATATTTAAATTTTAATTAATCATATAATCAGTTGGTCCGCACATTTTTATATGATTATAAATTTAAATATATTAAAAATATTGTGGTGTTATATCTCTTACTGTTGTTTTATTTTTATCTTTATGATTAGATAACTGGATTGAATAACTTCTCTCCTGCTTATTCCAGTGTTTATTTTTTTTGGAGTCTAACTCTAAACAATTACGTATCTTTTACTATTTTTGTCGCTCTTGTACGTAATGAGATTAGATAGGGTTAGATAATTGAAGTAAATAATAATTTGAATTTGGTGCTTATAACCTTAAAAACGTCGAACTTAACTTTACCTTCCCCGGGGTTCTAAAAAATTACATCGACATGCAGGAAGCATAGACGGACCCAGAAAAGTTAACTTCGCAGGTTGGTCGCACCACCTCGAGCTCTCCTCTTGGGTCGACCCAAAGTGATCAGGTCGGCTATCCCGACCTCAAACACCGGTGCCATTGAGTTCATCTCTCCAACTGCAGGTTGGTCGCACCACCTCGTAGCCTCCACGTCAACTCTCTGGAGCTACAAGTTGGCTGCACCACTTCGGCAGAATCCACGTCAGCCATGGATGACGTTCAAGTTGGTTGTACCACCTCGAAAGCTTTCATGTCAGTCTTCAAGAGTTCTAGGTTGGTTCTATCACCTTGGAAGTCTCCACATCAACTATCAAGAGCTTCAGGTCGATTTTACCATCTCAAAAGGCTCCATGTCGACCTTCAGGAGCTCCAGGTCGACTGCACCATCTCGACAACCTCCACGTAAGTCATAGATGATGTCTTGGACATAGGTGCGTGGGAGATGCCCGTGTCAGGGGGATGGGAGAAACACTTGATCTTCGGGTGGGGTGGAGATTCTAGTGGCTATGTCAAAAGAAAAAAGAGAAATGCTTAATACCCGACCGCCCAGACAAATCGCGCGCTCGGAAAAAAAAAAGAAGACTTCATGTCTCGTATTGTTATGTAATATAGATCAAGAATAACACTTCTTGTCCAACGAAAAAAATATTCGAGCTTGTATCCATAGATATATGTGAATGAACTCTGTTATTATGTTGGTAAAAGAGCCCACCCAATATGTATCTACGAATATTTTCGCCTAAACATTTCACCCGTAACAAATACTTCTCAAAGATCAATAAAGAAGGTGAGAACTTGGGTGGATAATAAATATTATTATTCAAATGGATAGGTCTCAAATTTTGGTTTCTGGGAGGAAAATTTAGTAATTTTCTCTCATCAGGGTGGGCAGATCTTCCTAACTTGCTTCGATCGAGAGAGAGAGAGAGAGAGAACGCGTCGGTCAAAAGGTTTGGGGGGGTGGGGGTGGGGAATAAAACGGCAATCTTTCCCCGGCTCCCCTGTTCCTTGTCTGCAATCGAAAGGGTTCCTCTCTTTCCCACGCATCCGATCTGCCCATCGACACGCAGAGGGCAGGGAGTACGCATGGAGTTGCAGCCGACATCATGGGACTCCCTGCGGAAGCAGGTTCCTTCCTTATCCTTCTCGCAATTGCTCCTTGGGGCCTTCTTGTTCGTCGCTGCATTGCGGGCTCCGATTGGTTTTTTCCCAAATGACGTTTCTCCTCATCGGAATCTTGGGTTAAGGGAGTCCCTTCTCGCCCTGGATCGGAATTCAGACATGGGCTGAACGGGGGACTTGATCTGTCAGGGTTCACGTGTGGGCTCGCGCAAAAGAAAACCTCTTTCTTCCGGTTTCTATCGATGTCCATCTACTGGATGTGGTGTTTGGCGATCATTTGTAATGCGGCTGGGTTTTATCTTCTGGGAAGTGGGGATCTTGCGTTATATGCCGTCTTCCTTTGATGTCGAGGAGGGGGCAACTGATCTTCTCTTGGGTTGAAAATTTTGGATCTTGATTGTGGTCTATTGCCATCTATGTTCGACAGTTGACCTGTGAAACTTACATGTGAGTCGCATACAACGGAAACATGGATCCTATTGTTTCTGTGGGGATTTGCTGGTTGCTTCTGGGCATTACATTCTTTAGGTTTCTGATTCATGGTCCTCGAGTTTTCCCAACTGATATACGTGCCAGATATCCCATTGTCATTAAATATAGTTTCCTAGGGTGTTTCTGTGGTTATGCTGGACTATCTCGATTGCTCCCTCCTCCCAATTTTGAATCTTGTGCATATATTTAATTGCCGTTGTGCTTGGTTTTTCTTCTTATTGAATTCCTGTGCAGAGTATTTTCTTTAATCTCTGGTTTTCTAGATCTTGTTACAGCGTTCAACTCAAAGCTTTCCTGCTTAAGTTGTGTTTAACTGTCCAATTTTGTCCAGTGTTGTCCTGATTCATATCTTTCTTTTGGAAGGTTGTCCTCCTTCATACGTTCAATGCTACCCCATTATCCTCCGTTTGTCATTTTTCTGGGCAGCTTGTCAATATTCGCAACTTCATGGCATTTAATGGGACCCTAGCCAATCCCTGGTTAATGAGATGGCATGTCTGGTTGACAATCAAGAATTGGAATATCAGAATTTGTACTCAGTTGCAATTATACATAAAACCACATAAAGTCCTTTCACTAAATGTACGCCCATTGGTCCAATGCTGGCTAAGTTCATGTTGGCACATGCAGTTTATGGAATGGAAATCACTTTAATTCATTGACAATGTGTTACTATAATGGTACATCACAAAGAATATTTCAGTTGTACTGTTTTCTTGTTTTATGTTCTTTTTTATAAATCTGTTTCATTTTTCTATCTGCAGGCGAGGAAACTTCAAGATCAGTTGGATGATCATATGAATTCTTATCGTAGATTGGTTGCGATGAAAGCAGATGCTTCAGGGGATGATGTTGAATCTGCAATAGATAGACTACTTAAGCAACTTCAACAAGTAAACTCGCAAATGCAATCTTTAATGTCATCTGGAGGCTCTGAAATTTTCTCTCATACCTTGACTCGACACCAAGAAATTCTGCAGGACTTCACACAGGTTACTTTTAAGCACTTTATTGACATGTAGACTACTTTATTAATCCAACACAGAAGATTGTGATATGTAGAAGGCCTAGGATTTCCTCTTCTTGGTTTCGAAGGAGAGAACAGATCTCCCTTTCTCTTGTGTCTCTTTCAGTTTGAGACAATGGTCAAAATTGCTGGTTGGGAAGTAAGGTGGGCGATCATTGCATCACCAATGGATTGTGTCACCAATGGTTGCCCATGTCTTCATTATTTTCAAGTATTCTATAAAATTTATGTGATCTGGAATGTGCATCAACTAGTGGAGTGGGGATCAGAGGGCATTGTGATCTGGATTGTGTGATCAATCCTTTATAAACACTTGCCTCAAGAACCATGTTGTTGACTTCTACTTGTCTAGAAGCACCTTTTTTCTTAGAGCTTAAACATGAAATGGCATTATATGTTTTTGGATGGTTATGATGAGCTAATAGAGATGCAATGTGGCTGAGGTGCAGGAATTTTATCGACTCCGCTCTAGTTTGAGAGCTAAACAAGAACATGCATCACTTCTTCAAGACTTCAGAGATTTTGATCGTGCAAGATTTGATCTTGAAGAGAATGGTGGTTCTGAAGATCAGGCTCTCCTCAGAGAGCAGGCAGCGATCAGCAGAAATTCTGGACATGTATGGTTACCTTCTCTTTTGAATTGTTTGTTGAAGAGGACTCCCATGTATGGTGCTAGAATGAGCATAAAACTTCTGATAACTGCACATTAGGTCCACACATGTATATCAAGTGCAAACATGCATGCATGTGTAACTACACACAAACACAGACAAACATACACAAATACAAGGTTGATGTTAATATTGATCCTTGTCCTCACATAACATTAGGCGGTATCATGTTGATTTTTTACTTTGGTGCAAAATATGCACATATCATCTTGGCAATAGCAAGTTTCTTGTCTTGGTCCCCTTTTGATCTTTTTGGAGAAGTGTTTTCTATAAATTTCAAACGCATTGTTCTCATGTCAAATTTCTGTGTGATCATACGTGTAAAAGTAATAACATATGTCCACCAGCTGTATGATTCTTGCAAACCCCTGAGAAATAACCTGTGGATCATGCTTTTCGTAGTTGCTTTAACTTAAATGCTGTTCTAATAAAAGTTCACCAGGGAAGTTGATGGCAGGATAGAATGTGGACAGTGAAGTGTGTAATTTCTAGTTGTAATTTTAAGATGATTCCAATATTCTATCCCAGGTCAAACACTTACTCAGATTAACATTTCCTCTTTATTTCTTCTGCATTTTGAAGTCCGAGGAAATTACGGACTTCTAGCTTACTACTCAGATATCGGATATGACTGTGCCTATGTCTTGTTTGAACTTTTCATAGCTTGTTGGGACAAGTATGCGATCATGCTCCAATGCTCATTTTGAAAGATAGTTGCCCTAGAGATGATTGATGACTTTTATATCAATCTTGCATCTATGCTTCATCATTTAGTCTCTTTTTTGATATCTTGGGAAATCTTTGGGGATTGTTCCCCCCCCCCCCTCTTTTTTGAAAGTGGGTAGTACCGTGATTGTATTGAAAGAAAAGGAGAATGTATAAGTATAGGGGTCCAAAAAACTATTCTCAAAAAGAACAACCTCCCAATACCCCTATATGAGGAAGCACACACCATGATAGTGTGAGCAAATTACAAGTAAGATCCCCCACATACAAAAAGATCCAAAAGGAAAAGAACCTCTAACTACCCAAAGAAAGGAAGATGTAGGAATTATTCTCCACTTTACAAAAATTCCTTGCCCAAAACACTACCCTCTCAAAGATGAAGGAAAAAATCCTCTCCTTTGACCTCGACTCCCTCTTAACAATTCTTCTATTTCTTTCACTCCAAATAGCCCAAAGAGTGGCATGAAGGACTAACCACCATAGAATGGAGTCACCCTTTAGTGTCCATTTTCTATTCCACTCTAGGAGGAGCTGATGAACCCCCTCAAAAGGACCCAGAATCTGCTGGAAGATTCGGCCAAACCTTGCCCATATATCCTGAACAAAAGGGTAAAGAATGAACGGGGGAACCAGATCCTCCTCCTTTTCTCTGCATGGGCAGCATCTCGTGGGGATGGCCAAAAGGAAAGAAGCTAGTTGTGGAACACGCAGAATTTTCTTTAAAATAAATAAATATGGTAATGTTTCTTTTATATGCATGGGCGTTCCAATCTGTTTAACAAACATTTAAAACTTACTTGATGCGGGAAATTTATATGTCCATTTATTGGATGATTGCGCCTATCTTTTGGCATATTTGTTTCGCGCATTTTTTTATTAGGTGTTTTGGATTTCGTGTACTGGACCCTTCCCCACCGACTGGAGTCGGTGTTAATTTACATCGGATTGAATCCGAATACCTTTGATAATGCTGCCGAGATTCATTTAGCTTAAAGTCCCAGAAAATTGGAAAATATAATTTTCATTTGTTTATACATATGTAATTTGGATTACAATTTGGTCTTTTAAGACCTTTTACAATTGGTCTCGATTACATAATCGGGTCTTTAAGATTACGTTCCATCACAGTCGAACTCTTTGAATTTGCTCTCGCCTGCATTTGATTTGCTTTGTTTCCATCACGATCTGACAATTGACTTTACTTGTGTCATAATCAGACAATTGACTTTTCTTGATGGTCATGATCACTCTTTTGATGGTGATAAGACCTTTGGAACTTGGTGTCCGTAAATGGCATTTTCGCACAAGGCGGGGTAGTCATATATCTTTTAACCCTTTTTAGGTTTTGATGCAACTTTCAACCTTTTTTGGGTATTTTTGCAATTCATATCCTTTATGAGTCTTTCAACAATTTTGTAACCTTTTAGGGGGTTTTATTGCAATTTTAACCCTTTATGGGTATAATTGCAGTTTATGACCCTTTTTGGGTACAACTGTCATTTCTTTGACTTTCCTAGTGTTCTCGCCGTTTCTTGACATCTTTGAATACCTATGCCATTTCCTAGCTTCTTTGGATCTTTCTGTCATTCTTGACCTTTTTGGACATTATCTCCATTCTTGGCATTCCCGAGTGTTTATGTCATTTCTTGACTTTCCTCAGATATTTCTATCATTTCTTGGCATTATCTGGCATTTGTACCATATCTTGGCATTCCTGACTTTTCCACCATTCTTCGACTTTTTAGTCATAAGTCAAATTTAAGAGAGCGCATGCCACTTCAGGGAAGTGACGTGGGTTCTACTCCACCGAATCGTGTAAATGGCACATATATGATCGGAGAATTGAAAACTTGGCCAATGTTGTCTTTTAAGGAAGAAATCTGGAAAAGATTTGGACATCATTGTATTTGTGCCTTTCTGGACAACCTTCCTCCGAACAATTTACTCGGAGGGAGGTTCCTCCGGGTAAACAATGTCCCTTTTCCATTTTTTGTTTAACCCCCCCACCCAAGATAGAATTTTGAGTTTTAAAAACCCACTTCTTTTTAAATTTGATTTTACGTTTTTTGTTTTTTAATTTTTGGGTGCAACACTAGTCTATCACACATTGGAAGCCGACCATGGGAGATCCTCCAAATGAGCAACTTGACCTTGATAGGGCTTTTGGGCCTCCAGACATGGGGAGCAGTAGAGTGACGTAGACCTCCGTTTAATAATGGAGTAGGGCGATCTAACCAAAAATTGCTTTCTTGTTACATGTGCTCAAACTGCATAACCAAAAAGCCAGCCTACCTTATGAGACTTTTGTTAGACCTTCTTTAGTTTAAATTGATTGTGCCTAGAAACTTCATGTCATTATGAAGAGACTGACAGCAGGTAGTGATCACTTATAAATTTTTACCGTTTTTTTTGTTTTTTCATTAGATTTGCCTGTTGCTAGGTCTATGAGATAAGGCTTATAATGATTCTGATGACAATAATTATGATGATGGCTAGAGTTAGGAGACCTGACATATCTTCTGATTCAAGAGTGTAGTTTACTTTTGTCCTATCATTTTCCTGGAGGATCAATTGTTATCTCCTGCAGTGGAGTTCACTTCTAGGCTTGTAGTTTTTTTTATGGTCAGAATGCTAAACATTTCCTGATTGTATGGAATTGAATTTTGTATCATGTTAATAGCTTTATTGTTAAAGTAACAATTTTTGAATGAATAATCATTTTATCATGCTATAGAGGCTGGTTTCTTTCCTATTTATTTTCTTTTTCTTAGCTAGAGAATCTGGAAAATTTTACCCTTTTGGTGACTATTGTTAAAGGAGCCATTTTTAAATGGTAGTCACTGTAGCATGCCACAGAGGCTGGTTCTCAAGGAAATTACCATTTTCAGTTCCCAGTTTGAAATAAAATCCCATGCTCTTTCTATTTTCTTCCCATGCCATTTCCAACATCCCTCCTCTCTATCTGCCTGTGAGAAAAAAAAGAGTGGGGGTTGCAGGGAGGGGGGGGGGGGGGAGGGGCAGCATATGTTAGAGGGAGGGAGGGAAGGAAGGTTGGGTTTGGGTCCTTTGGGAAGGGGTGGTTAGCTAGTCTGCATCCATTGGGGTGTTAGAACTTAGAAGACAGATATATCCAAAGGCTGCCAAAGAGAGTATGGGGATAAATCTCCAGTATCCAGCAGAGTGTGTGTGGAGACTAGAGGGATAGATAGAAAAGGCAAATACATAGATAAATATTGCTGAGAAAATCCTCTATGTCATTGACTGTGATCCATAGTCTTTCATGCATAGCCACCTTGACACATCAGCAGTTGGTTGGCCCTGATCCTCAGAGAGAATGGAAGGGGTGGGAAACACAGACACAGACAGACACAGACACAGACACACACACAGAGGGAAGTGATACAATCCACTGCCATGGTTTTGTCCACTGGCAGTGGACTGTATCAGGATTGTCGGATTTCAATCCTACAGAAACTTGGTTGGTGATGATTGCCCCAGGAAAAGCCAGGCACTCTCAGTGTCAGATCATTCTGATAAGTGATCCAATGGATGCTCCTGTTTCCCCAGGGTTCCTTGTTGCCACACCTGCACGAGCAAGAGCTCTCATGCCTGACAAGGAGCCCCAGGGAAACTGGAGATCACCCATCTGGGTGACTGGCACCTTCCACTTTTATTTTTTTGCTTTTTTTTGGGGGGGGTGCTGTTGCAAAAAACTCCCTCCTATTCTAGACAGTTGTTCAGTTTTTCAGAATATTTAGATATTGAAGCTTAAACCTCATGCTCGAACTAAACCATGGCAATGGACTGTCACTGTATCACTTCACTACACAGCACACATGAACATACACGCCCTGTCCACATGCATTGGGGGTGGGGGCACACCCTGTCCACCTTGGAAAAAAAGAGGTCAAGAGATGCTCCGAGTGGAAATCATGCATTGGGGCTGAGGGGCAAACCCTGTCCACAACTCCACATGCATGATTTCTGCTACCACAGGTGGGATCTCACATGCTGGGTGGATGCGCCCAATGCCTGTATGGTGGACCACCTGATCCATGGTTCCCTTCCAATCAGACTGCTGGGTTAAGTATTTTTTTCTCCTAAAGTTTTCACTGTAAACATCTTTTGTTCTTTCTCCACCAGGTGTTTGACCCCGGTGAATATAGGTTGTCAAAGGCTCTACAATACATCTCTCTTCCTATCTTCCTTAACGATCCAATCTATATCTGCATGACCTAACTGCCAGAAAAAGGGTAACAAAAAAACTTTCCTGATACCTGGTAATAGGAAATCTATCCTCATATAATGCACACATATTTTTGTTTTTATACATATTATATATATATATATATATATGTGCATGATGGTTATATTATGCATATTAATACAGTTTTTACTGCTAATAATATGGTATTCATTTGCATATGCTTTTTAATTGCATAGCTTCCCACAAGCAACAACTGTGATTGGTATTATGTGGATAGTCTGGGCTTCTTTTGAAACGTTGCAATAGGTTTACTAGAATTGTTACCTAATCATTTGACAATTTTGTAGGTCGATGATGTGATTTCTCATGCTCAAGCTACCCTAGGAACACTTGTTCTTCAACGGTCCACTTTTGGTGGTATCAGCTCGAAGCTTAGCAATGTTAGCAGCCGCCTTCCTACAGTATGTTGCCAACTTATCTGCAATTTTATGCATTATCTTGTACCTGTATTTTGAGATGTGAGTGATTTGATAAGTTCTCGTGAACAATTTACGTGCATATCTTGAATAAGAACTATCAATTTTCTATCTGCCACTTAATTGTCGCCATGCTTGTGCAGGTAAATCATATACTCTCATCAATTAAGAGAAGAAAGTCTATGGACACGATCATTCTTTCTCTTATTGCATCCGTGTGCACATTTCTTATACTGATTTATTGGTTGTCAAAGTAAGGCATCTTTTGTTTACAGGGTTCCTGAAAATACGCACTGTGTGCAAATGTTTGTAATTTTGTTGTTATAAAACACAAAGATCTTAGTTTCTTGTTTGTCCTATTTCTTGCCGGGCACAAATCTGGCATTTTTTTGTTGGAATCTATTCCTTCTAATTCATGTTTACATATCTTATAGTTTATGTGCTCTACTCTCCATTCTGTTGTTTATCACACGTAGTTGGACTGTTCCACATTCTATTACAGTCAACTGATTGCATATGCATGTTGCACTTCAACATCGGGCGCATGTGGGATCATTTATGTCTTTTCCTCCCTGGTCTTTACTTGCTAAGACCAGCCTCAAGGTGGTCTTGGAGGAGATCCAATTGGGTAACCAGGACGGATCATACTCTTAGCCACTGAAGGAACCCAAATGGACTTACAGACTGAGATGTTAGCACAATCCCGGTCGCAAACCTCCATGAACCAGCTCCCTGCACTAGTATCCAAGTAGTGGCCCAGTGGTTAGCCCTCCTTGAACACCAGGTTGTAAGGTTAGAGGTTCAAATCCCACTGGGATCAGGATTATAAGGAATTTCTGAAAGATAACGTGATGGGCCAGTTTCTAACCAAAAAACCCCCCTCTCTACACTTCATTTCCCATCTCTTTTGTTTTTCTTGAGGTCTTACCTTATAACTCCATGCACTGGCATTTCTACAATGTAGATGGTCATCAACTTTCCCTGTTTGTTCTTTGGAAGCCACAAGCTTCTTCTGTCCTGTAAATCTGCCATGGACTTACCAGTGGTAACTTGCTTAACTTTTACTGGTTCTTCAAACCAGCTCATTCTTCCTGCATTTCCTTCTTTCTTTCTTCCATTCGAGACATGGTCATCTTTCAAAAGGTTGTGTTTGGCGACTGGGATAGAATTGCCATGTCGGTCACTGGTTGTCTCATTGGCCCTAGATCTATCGGGCTTACACTGAAGTGGACGTTAATGGCATCACTTGGGTCACTTTTTCTCTAGATGAGGCCAAATGCATGCACTCTTTATCCCCATTCTCACATCCCACTGTGTTCAGTCTCTCATCTCATTCTAAGTGGTTCACTTGGGAAATCTCATTCTAAGTGAGTGTGTTCCGGGATCGTCTTGACACACAGCAGCTCTCATTTCAGACATAAATAGTAGGACTTTTAATAGTTTCAGCATGGTCTGCAAATCACATTAGTCACTGCGTTCTGATGGGTTTATTTTTTTGAAGGTATTATAGAGTTGTTGAACTTAAAAGCCGGTATTATAGCTAGATGAGAAATACTTATTGCACTTGTACAAGTACACTTATTACACTTGTGAGGAGTTTTTATTAGGGGTGTCCATGGGCTGGGTTAATTTGAAGCCCAATGGGTAGTCCACTTCAGACTTAATTTGGGTTAAAATATGATGGCCCATGGATCTCTTTTGAAGTCCATTTGTCAAACCCATCACTTGATGGGTTGGACTCGGATTAGTCCATTGGACTAACAGAGATCAATAACAACCATACATATCAATAACCACCATACCTACACATGCATTAAAAACATGTTTAAATAAAGAAACCGGTTTCCACCACACCAACAGTTCCCTTTAAATTAAAACATGCTTAAATTAAAATAGTGAATCTATCTACATATTAGTTTGATGGGCTGAAACGGGTCCCAATAGGCTACCATGTGTTTGTTTTACTTTGATCTATTAAATTTGGGTTGGATTTGGATTTAGTGTTGGGCTAAACTGGGTTTAAATTGGGCCAGCCCAAGCCCACCCATTGACACCCCTAGTTTTTATTAGATGGGCACGATGTGTCACCCTCACATGACCAATAAGAACCTCTATAAAGTGCAATAAGTGTACTTTTGCAAGTGCAACAAGTATTTCTCTAGATGGATAGACATCTCATTTGGATGTTTATATGTGCGGATATGATAGTTGGATATGCTGTTTGGCTTCTCCCTCCCCCGGACCCTCAGGGACTACCAAGATCTCTTTGGCCAACCTAATGAAGGATTTGACCAAACACCAAACTAGTCTCTTCAAGAGATCACTATCCTCCATGACAAGTATATATATGTATTTTTTTTCCTCACCACTTCTTGCCGACAATTTTCTAAAGGACACCAGTCGGAACACGCCAGAGTTGTTAATTTGCTGCTTCTTTGGGCGACCCCATCACGGTTTCTAGAGATTGTTACACACTTTTGTAGCATCACATCAGCCTCTTTGCCTATGTCAATTGCTTTCCAAGCTTGTGTGAACAAAACCGACTTCAGGGTTTCATCTTTATCTCCCCAAGGGTGTCCTATTTAGGCAAGTAGTAGAAGACTTTGTGGGGGTGGGGGGGGGGGGTTTAGTTTATTACTTGTCTGATGTTTATGGTGAGTTCGAGACTAAGTCACTTTATGTCATAAGATGTAGACTTCTTGATTGAGGCAACCAAATTGGAGCACTTTGACGTATTCTATTTGGTAAATATTTTAAGCTTTACAGTTCTTGTGAGATAATAGTACTTAAGGATTGGTTCAATGGTTTTAAAAGTTTGTTTATGTGACCAAGGTTCCAATTTTATATTACTTGAAGAAAAAAAATGAGGCAAGATTATGATATTATACTGCGATGGTGTCATGCATAGAAGGGTATATATATTGCTAAATTTGACGATAGAGATAATCTCACTTTTAGGAGCTTTTAACACAAATCTGATGCTCTTAACTTCGAGAGTATTGAACTTAAGATTGATGTTATTTTCCATTCGTTCAAAGTAGTACCTCAAACTTTTTTTGATATCATCCTATATGTCATTAAGCCATTAATTTCCAATTTTCCTCTCATGATACCTTATAATCTTTTTAACCCATAGGATTATAGGAATGTCCTCTTTAAAATCCTGTCTAATGAAAGCCATGAGAACACCTTTTTATTTAGTTTTATGCCTTTAAAGATCTCATATCTTTACCCAACTGTGATATTTTGGTGTTACAGGAATAGTAGCAAACTCGTACACTGCTAGCAGACCAAATAGAGCAGCGTATTGTATCACAACCACATGATTATATTTTATGGGGATAAGGATAAATGCGTTATTGATAGGGACATTGATACAATTTACGCGACTTAGAAGGTGTATATATATATATATATATATATATATATATATATATTCTGATAAAATCTTTTTATCTCTTTCAACTAATATAATTGCTTTCAGAGAAGAATTTACTATATTTTGATAAGTGCAACTCCGTCACATCTAAATATATTTTGAAAAGTTCATTGATCTACCTCATGTGGTTCATTGCACAACATTATACCACTTTTTTTTTTAATATAATTTTTTATTTTGATGCTCAAATTTTTACTTTGATGTCCAAACTATATTGCACACATCAAAAGTGATGTTAAAAGAGAAATTTGAGTGATAAAATAGAAATTTGGATACTAAAATAAAAAGTTGGGTGTCAAAATAAAAAGTAGGCCTTCACCCCCCTTCAAAAAAAAGTGACATAGCATGGCACAGTGAGTTATGCGAGGAGTAACGAGCTTCTCAAAATGCACTTAGATGCATGTGATGGAGTTATATTTCTCAAAATGTAATAATTTTTTTTCTCTTTCTTGCAAAAACAATTCACATCACCTTTATTGCAAAATAGGGAGGACAATAAATATTACTCTTTGTAGTATATGACAAGTACTTGTCCAAGTACGCATGTTGTCGATAAATCCGAGAATGCTCGTGATGTCCTCAATGACCTCTCCATCTTGCTAGAGGAGATCTCAACTATCTTAAAAGCAGGAGGTCTCGAGTTCGATTCCTGGGGGGGGGGGGGTTTACCTGATTTACATGTAATCTTCGAGGTGTGTAAATTCGGAGTTTTTTCGGTCAAGTGGGGTAAGGGCAATACGAATATACGAAAAGTAGGAGCTGCCAAGTCCTGACTTTAGAGTTCACGAACATCAATATTTGAGCCCACAAAACCACACGGACGGGATTTTCTCGTTATCAAAAAAAAAAAAAATCTCAACCATCTGATGAAACCCTACAAAAAAAGGAGAGAGAGCTGCCATTTGGAATGTAGTGCGGCGTGAGATAAGATCGATGTAATTACTTAACGAAGAAGATCAAAAGGTGAAGAGACCAAAAAAACAAAAAACCTAGATCGTTAGCAATGGTAAGCATGGTTTGCAGACCCTCCCACCAACTGTGGTGGGTCTGGCCATGGTGGGTGCAGTTAAAAGTTCCTCTCTCTCTCTCTCTCTCTCTCTCTCTCTCTCTCCTTTTCGTATGTTTTCTATGCAACTCTGTCTCTGTCAAGTAGCTAGCTTGAACCCATGAATGATGTGACAAAAACTTAGAAGTAGATGTCACCAAGGTTAAACTAGAAGAGGCGTAGCTTCGCGGGTGATCACCCCTCCTATATATTCCAAGGTCGTTGGGAGAGGAAGAAGAACGCTTGCGTAAAACTCCAATGTCAATGGAGAGATACTAGAAGCGCCCATTAATTAGAGAAAAAAAAGAAAAGAAAAAAAAAAGAGAGAAATCGGAAGATCGCAGTGATGTGCATGATGGGTACCATCCATACAAAGAGAAATCAGAAGGTTGCTTATTCAACCTGCATGCAGAGTTTGACGATGCCAACGAGTCGTAATTTAGTTGGCACAACATTTTTTTTTTGTTTATATATATATGTATGTATATGTTTTGGGTCAAATTCTATCTCACGTGGGGGGGTTAATCTATAGGTTTGTGTAGGTTAATGCCCGAATGCTCTCCCTGTACAGATGACAAGGTTTGTAAGATTTTTTTTTCTCTGTGACGAGATCTCTAAATTCAAAATAGTCGCATGTGTGTAAGGAAAAATTTTGCAAAGTGTGGCTTGAGTCTTCCTTTGAGTATAATATTAATTAATAATTATGGTGGGTTAAATCATATAGTTGAAGGATTAAATGAAATTGCATGCCAACTTGAAATGAGGTAGTAAAAAGACTCTCATGAAGATGATAACAATTGTTCTTAATTTTGAGTGTATTTCCCCTCAAAATTCACCCAACAATCCTTAATTGATACCTTTTCTTGTTATTGGCCGATTCTTGTCTGTACAAATCTTATTTTTTTATAAAATAATATTAGGTTCTTAAAATTTATAGATTCCTTTTTTATGGAGGCATGGGAAACAACAAATAAGACCATGGCGGGTTGAAGTTTTCTCATCCCCGGGGGTGATGTCTTTAGAAGGGGAAAAAGAAAAGATGGACTTTTTTTAGGGTATTATATGTACTCCTATATGCTATCATATTTTCCTATATATTCTCATTTTTGTATATTATCACAATTATGCATTTTTATCGTTATACTATTAGTAAACCTTTGAAAAATCCCCTTATGACTAAAATATTTGGATGTATCAAGTGTATTCCTTATAATTAATCAAAGTAAGAGATGTGAATATGGCAGTCTATTAGGTCCTTCATTAATTTACAATGTTAAGATTATAAGGTGATTGAGAAGTACGCTTCTTCCTATTATTTGCACTATATTGCACTTGTATATTACTTTAAGTGTAATATGATTAGTCAACAAGTCCATGTGGCATTCAACAATTGGATTGTCACTTTCTCACTCCTCATATGAGGGCTGTCACATGGACTATTGTCTAGTCATATTGTACTTAAAGTGTAATATACAAATGCAATAAATCTTTCTCATATTCACATGTTGATGCATTAAATTTTCTGATCACCTGTTAACATCCCCTAGTTTTTCTATTATAATGCTATCACATCAGTGTGGTAAACTAAGTTGCACATATAATATGATAGACTATTCGTACAAGTATGCTCCCTTCAATAATGTTATAAGTTCCAGAAAATATGTCACTGTTAAAATAAAGAAAAATATTTATTGCAAGACATCTCTTGTAATAAAGTTGGTATGAATTATTTTTCAAATAATTTTATAATTAGTTGAGGGTCTAACAAGACCCTTCTTAATTTCTCTCTCTTACTTAATCAATAAAATTATTTGAAAAGTAATCTACGTCAGTCAATTTTATTGTAAGACGTGTCTAATACAAAAGGAGACCTCCTTAGTATAGTCTTTTTTAATAAAAAAACTATTATTTATTTTACATCTCTATATATGTTGAAAACAATGATGTGACATGATCTAATATAAGATATGGAAGTGATAATTATTTAGATCTCGTACTTACAGATGTCATCTCATATGAATCAACCACATAAAAAAAAAAAAATTCCGTAACACTTTTTTTGCACATCTTATTCTGTAACAAGTGCTACTCTATTCTTTTTCCTTATTTCTAAAATTTGATAGAAAAGATGTGGGCTTTGATGATGATAATGGAAGAAGGGAAGAACGTTAAAATATCACTATTATTGATGCCGACGTAGCCCATTATATAAAGACCGTACGCCTTTGTTAGGCTTTGTCCTACATCCTTATTTTATTTCTTTTGTTTGAGCTCTTTCACTTCAACTAATGCCACCCAATGATGCCAGCGGCCTATGCCCCACACAGTCCTATCTTCCAATCAACACATGAATTGCTTACATCTCTGAAGATTTTGATCCATAAAAAACAGGTTTGTCAAGGATGGATGTTGCATTGTTCTTGAGCATCATTCTAGAGAACACATTTTGTTTCCTCTCTTCCTTTCACTAGAAATATGATATAATAATACTCGGCAAATCTAATATTCCTCTTCTTGTTATCTCTAGAAGAGACACATTTAACGGGTAAAAAACACGTTCGATATAACACTTGATTGGTCGTACGTTAGATCTTACATTTTACTGATATATGAGATTCGTCGTCCGACCAATTAGATATCTTGGCCGGATAAATCTTTTTATCCATCAGACGAGAAAAAAAATATTTCTCTCTCCAAAAACATAGATAACTGAAAGCTAGTGGAGGAGAAAAGGAGGTAGGGTTGCTGCTATTGTTTGGATCTTGATGTTTCTGGAGAGATCTTGGGGATGAAGTTAAGTACACCAGAAAAGATTTGACTTTGGTAGCATCTGTGCAAAAAAGCTACCATAGAGGGGTATGCAATCATCAATTAATTATACATGTAGCTGGTTGGCCTTTTCAGAGAGTGATGTCCTTTCTGCCACAGCATGACCTAGAGTTCAGAGATTAACAATATCCCATATTTAAGGTTTTCCAGGAAACAATGTGAAAGTAAACTTTCACAAACTTTGACCTCTTAAAGAGCCTCTTTTACGTTCACATGACAAGCTAACTTTATACGTAGTAGTAGCTGGCTAGCTGCAACAGTGAAACTGCACTTGTTCTGATATGGATCTCTTCTAGCCTTTCAACATCGAAAGATCACCCCTTGTGAGGGGAAACACTGCTTGACAGCATCCACAATACCGACCCATTTAAGGAGAGGAACACCTGGAAAGGCACAGGTGGAAAAGATGTTGTAGGAGAGGTGGAAGATGGCAGAGTCCTGTCTTCTAATGGAAGTACCAACTTTGAGATAATGTGAATTGACCACTCCACAGGCTTCATGCAAAGATATATAAATGAAAGGAAGTCAAAGCCTGACTAGAAAATAAGAAGCTGTAATTGTGACCTGTTCTGGCAGGTCACTGGTACAATCTATGATGATGCATATATCATATATAGCTGAGAGAACATATCAAAGAAGATTGCGTTCTTCTATATCTAATTACATAGGTTGTCACCATGCATGAACCGATCTATCAACTTAAGATTTGTTGCTAGCCTAAAACATGGGAGGCTGGCCAATAAGCAACTCTTGTGAAGCTCCATCTGCTAGTTATACAGCAACCCCACCAGTTCTTCTCTCTCTCCACCCCCCTCATTAATCAAATCAAGAAGAGACTTGGGTTTAACAAAATGGTGAGGCAACTGCACCTAATCCAGGTCCAAGATACAACTCAGGAGCCAATCACCAAACCTGTTGATTTTGCACCTAACATCGAAGTCCCTCAAAACAATTCATTTGATCTTATAACTTGTGTTTCATTGAATTGAGTGAGCAAGGAGATGGCGTTGTCAAAAGATTTGGTCACCATTCACCAAGGAGAAATATCGAACGAGCCAATAGGATTGGATCAGGAGGCCGAGTCCAGAGAGCACACGAGAGTCTTGGTGAGGTAACTGTTAAAGAGGACTGGATCAACATATATAGGAAAGAAAAGAGAAACTTCTGTAGGACCCATCAAGAAAAAAAAGGAAAAAAGAAGGAAACATGTCTCCCTTGCCTCTGTTTGCAACACTTTTTGGGTCTCTCACATGCTACTGTCATTGTTGGCTCATACATTACGTGTAACTAGTAAGTTTTTTTTTCCTCTCCCTTTCTATATCTCTCTCTCTTTTAAAATCTATCTCACCTAATATTAAGTCTGAATCACCAATAACCCAATTGTACTCGAGCTATTAGGTGGCCAAACTCAAGTCTAATCAAAACCCTATGTCTCTCATCAGCTCTCTGTCCTCCAATTTTGTAAAAAACTGTCAAACTAGTTATCTTGATGGTGACCCTGAAGGGAGGTGTTTGGAGAAGGACCGGTTGCCTAGTTCAGCTTGGTTGTTCATCCCCATCAACTTGCAGCTGCTGATGCATGCCTCTGTGGCCCCTCTTCCTCTTTAATTTCCTCTCTGGTATATATTCTACAAGGCATGCAAGAGGGCCTTTTGAGAAAGGGGGATGGGTTAGATATGTGGACATAGAGATCTACTGGAGATACAGCTAGCCGAACTATAGATAAGACACAGGAACTCATGTCAGATGTGGGCGTTTTGGTGTACTCAGGAAAAAAAAGACAGAAGAAAAAGAAGAGACCCACCCTTCATCCATCAGTACTGAAGTCTGAAGGCAAGGAAAAAACATCACAAGGCAACAAGTACAGGAGGAAGAAATGGCTCTGTGCAAGTGAAGGAACAGAAAAAACTACACCTGCAGTACTGCCCATTTGCTTCATGGGTGTTCATGGGTCTAAGTCCCCCTTTTGTTGATGGGACTTAGGAGGCCAGCCACTAAAGTTGACAGGGATCACATCCCCTTCTTTTCATCACGTCCTCTTGTTAGGACCTAAAATTTTTCACGGTTTGGTCACACTGAGCAGATGGAATGAGGACCCATGTCTTCTTCCCTAGTCACCATTGATTTGAGTTGGGAGGAACTAGTTGACCCTTTCTTCATTTCTCCATCTTTTAAAGAGGATCGGATTTGGTGACCTAGATAAGATACGATGAGTGATTGGCGGCGGGAGACGGCACAAACGTATTTATGACGTCAGTGGTGGTACTTCTATAAGCTCTTCTGACTAATCATGGACCTAATAAGGACTGTATAATCCAGTCCCATCTAGTAGGATGAGTTAATTCACACTAGTTTTTGGGATAACGATGGAGTGATGTCTTATAATTATCAACTTAGGGATAAACTATATATAATTAAAAAAAATTATTTAATATTCAACCAACTAGATAGAGAAATGCCAAAGCATACGTGGAGCGGCCGCGCCCCTCCCCCCGTGCGCCGTGTGGAGGGGGGCGGCCCCACGCCATTTTTTTTATTTTTTATTTACAATTTATGTGCACTAATATGTTATTTGTGCATATAAATAGATCATTTATGTGCATTGTTAGTACACATAAATTGTAAAAAAAAAAAACAGCGTGGGGCCGCCCCCCTTCACGTGGCGCGCGGGGGAGGGGCGCGGCCGCTCCACGTATGTTTTGCTCCCGACAATGCCGAGAACATAACATTACTCAACTAGATATTAAAATAGATCGATCATAACATGATTACCAGATCTTTGACCAATCATATAAAGTTCTAATGATTCATATATCTATTTCTAATTGGTGCGAGGTAAAATATATTTCTCACATTATATATATATATGTTTATATAAATATATATGTCTTATCTATCACGGGCATGCACCTAAATTGATGATGATGGGAGGCAATAGAAAAAAATTATGGTCCCATGCATGGAGGTGCGGTTGGGGCTTCTTCCTCAGGAGATGTGACGATGCTACACCAATAATGTCATCAGACCCCTCCAAGTGCACATAGTACGTATATTGGGTGTCAGATTGTGTTCTGTGTGTAGGACAGCACTTGGAGAGAGGGGATTGGGGCAGCTACACCATGAGAGGATCCTCTCACTGCAATCTGAGCTACTGAGCTCTCTCACCTACTGTCGGCCACATGTCGGCCTCCCCATGCAGCTGCGCTACAATTGGGAGCTTCCCATTGGTGCACAGTCCTCCGCAGGTGTGGTCAGCATCGCTAAACGTGTGACCGGGCACTTGTACGTACGTGCATGGGACCGACCCCGCTTAACTTGGCCCACCGGATCTCCCCGTATCTGAATGAATTCGCTAGCAATCAGACATGCACTAACAGTAGATGTATGAAACCAAGGCATGCAGGATAGTGGGGATTTGCTTGTAGGATTTAGTTGTGGCGATCAAGGAAAGAAATGGGCGGACCTTTGATAAATAAATTTGAAGAGTAACTTTTGCTGTATATTTAGATTTATAGTAAATATGGATGTTTATTAAATAGTTCAAATTTAAAAATTGAATTTATTACGGAGAGTTCTTGATATAGGTTGGCTGAGTTTTCAGCTAGGCCGATCTCTTAATCTCTTAGAGAGCCTAGGCCGACGTCCTTATGTGGCTTGGGTTGGACGAAGTCATCATCTAGGCCGATGACTCGGAACGACTTGATCAGATCCTCACGGGTCGACCAGATGCTTGATTTGGCTGGCCACCGAGTATCAGAACCGACGTCTTAACGTAGCTGGAACCAGATTCGGTTGTCATCAAGTCCGACATGTCTCGTCGTCAAGGACGACCTCCTTATTACCCTCGGGCCGACTGCCTCGGCTCGACTGAATGCGAGGATTACTGTGCTCGGCCATTGCCGACTTAGAGCCCAACGTGTCCGCAGGATTTCCGGAGCTTGGATCGCATAACTGTCGATGCAGTAGCAAAACAAGGTAACGTCCGGTGATCGTGCGTCCGGTAATTATGGCCATTAAGACCACGATCTGGGTGATTTGGCATACCGATTACGATCACGATCCGACGAGAATCACGGAGACCCCCTGCGAAATTTGCGGGGTCATCCAACTGTTACACAGGTATTCTAACCCTATAAAAGAGGCAGACACTCCACAGACGCATGTACGCTATTCCACTCCATAGGCTAGGCCATTTTGTTCGGTTAGCGACTGACGAGAGCGTCGGAGTGTCTCCCCGTCGAAATTTTTGGTGGGCTTTGCAGGTTAGATCAGAGCTCGAAACACGCATCTCTCGTCAGCTCGGGGTGCCTCGAAGGACCTTCTTCGGCTCGATTGTCTCTGCTCTTGCCTCGACCAAGGTCACCTTGGCCCAGGCCGACCTATGTTATGCCTACAGTAGCAGAACCGAATCGACTATGAATTGATATGAATAAAAATATGTATATATAATATAAATAATATAATATTTCACATAAAAATCAATGGTATAGTGGTTAGTGTGCCTCTTTTCATGGGGAGGTTGTGAGTTCAATACTCATAACCCCCTTAAAAAAAATCCAAATCGAATCGAACCATGAACAACCCTAGTAGCACATGCTAATGTGGGTAGACATGTCTCTATATTGTAATTAATTTCGTACAAAGGTGTTAAATTTTGAAGTATCATATATATTGTAGAGGCATATTTAATCTGAAAATAAATGTGTTTATAAGTAAGATGCATTCCTCTTCTCTCAAAAGGAGCATTTTTCTACAAAAAAAGTGAAGATCTAAAATAAAGACACCACCTCTTGAAGAATACATTAAAATTTCACGCATTATTAATATATACACACACATGAGTCTTGCCATTTCTCTTTCTCTCTCTTTCTATTTTATATATCATACTCATATAAACTAATTAACCATAAATAGATGTACGTTCAACCAGGAGGTGTATCCACCATAAGTGCTACATAAAAATAAAATATATCCCTACAATTTTGCATTGATCTCCTCGGCAAACGGTGAATAATTAAAGGCGGCTCATTAACAGTATCTTCCATCGAGGAAAAGAAATCTGCCCCCTTAATTGTAGATCAGCCCCTTAAATAAGATGCGGTGCAAGAAGAAATCCCATCCACTAATAATAAGTCTTCCGGAGGCCAATTAGGAGCTGAGATCCCAAATTAATTACCCACACCCAAGAGATCAACCTCTCCATATATGAAAAAGGAAGCCTTCCAAAGGAGAGGCAAGGCATCACTTTTACAACATAATATACTTTGTGGAAAAAACCCAAAAAGTGATTCTTGTGGATCACTTAAATTATTATAGTCCACCCCCCCCCCCCCCCCACAAAACTTTCTTAACTTGAACTAATTTTGTGGAACATGCATGATCATCTCCCCCTCATCTTTAACTTGCGTCGTATATATGCATCTACGCAATTAATTAACTAGTATTATTACTAACCGACAAACTAATAGTAATATAATTCAAGATACGAAACAAAAACGTAGTGTCTCCATAAAAAGCATCCCCCCCCACCCCCCACCCAAACACACTCAATTAATTTAATAGAGAAAAAAATGGTGATTTTAAAAGCTTGCATTGCATATTTGCATGGTTGTGTGTGGGGTAGGATATGGACATGACTTCACACAAAGTAGAATGGGTAAAAAGAGGTTATCACTTATCTACTCATACAAAGCCCCCCTTGGACTTAACTATTCAGAGGCATCCCCTCCCTTCAAACGTAACTGTAGTCTCTGTAGCCAGTGCATCTCTTTCCATGCTTTGGAAAGCAGCATTTAACTAGTCTAAAATCTTTCCCTTTGGCTTGCCCCTTTTTAAGTTCCCACCCATATGTGCGGCTCCATCTCTAGCTATAGCTAGTTACACCACCCTGCCGCATATATACACACAGCCAGAGCGAGCACACAGCACAGCAGCCACCCACCATCATACGACACCACCAAGGCCTCTCTTCTTCTTCTTATTCTACTGCTTCTGCTTCAAACCACGCCATGAAACCTGCAGAAGCCAAGCGTCGAGCCGCCGTGCAGACTGCATCGCGGCCCAGCTCCACGTCTGGGGAGGACTGCCTGTCGGAGACCTCCGTCGCCTGCAGGACGGCAAGCCACAACCACAAGGAGGAGGTGGTGGTGGTGGTGGAGGAGGAGGAGGAGGACGGCAGGAAGATGGAGAGGGAGGAAGACGACGGGGACGACGAGGTCCAGGTGTCCCCCTCCATGGTGGCGCTCGACCTGCTTAGCGGGCTCGAAGAGGCGGCCTCCGACGACTCCCGTGGATCGCCGCCGGGGCCGGCGGAGTCGGAGCCCCGGGTGTTCCCCTGCCACTACTGCCAGCGGAAGTTCTACAGTTCCCAGGCGCTCGGCGGCCACCAGAACGCCCACAAGCGCGAGCGAACCATGGCGAAGCGGGGCCACCGCGGCGCTGGCGCGGACCTCTACGTGCACGGCGGCCTCGGCGCCGTGCACCACCGTTATCCCAGCATGGCGTCGCTGCCCCTCCACGGCGCCGCCTTCGGCGGCCGGCCGCTGGGCATCCAGCTTCACTCCATGGTCCACAAGACGCACGGCCCCACGTCCGCGACCGCGGCCGCGGCGGGACTGCTGTACGGACGCCATGCGTGGCCGCGTCCGCGTTCTCTCGTCACCGAGCAACCGACAGTGGGGAGGTTCCTGGCGGACGAGCTCCGCGTCGGCGCGTCGGCGGTGGCCCTGCTCGGCATGCCGAGGTTCGTCGACCCGCCGACGGGGAGGGGAGGCTACTGGTGGGCGACCGGCAACGGGGCCAGCCTCAAAGCTGGCCCGGAGGCCGAAGTGCAAAAGATAGACTTGACACTGAAGCTATAGAGAGAGAAGGAGGGGTTAATTTCCTTCTTCTTTTTCCACTTCTGTATTAGCTTTAAATTTAGATATTAGATTCCTCTCTTGTTGACGAGAACCGTGTTGTGTAGAGTCTCTAAAGTACCCACTTCTTCTTCATCCTTTTTATATGATAATTTTAGGTGAAGTATAAATGCTGTTTGGAGTTATATAATCAGCTAGATTTTGCACTATTGGAACGATCTAATTCTCTTTCTGGGATTTTATTTCTTGGTTAGTTCTAATCTTCCCAGCCAATGGAGATGGAGCTAATTATCTTGGGATTAGAACACATGCAGAGGCTTCGAAGGTTCTTCTTAGTTCAAGCAAGAAAGAGGCAACTGATCTAGAGAGAGAGAGAGAGGGATATGTTTGAACCGATGTGAAGGCCAATTGATCATGCTTTATAATTCATGAACATATAATAGATTTCAGTTTCAAAAACCTTGTGGACTGGCCATTTATTATTGTGTTCTGCAGACCTTGTTTCTATTGGTGTGCTTGTTTAATTTCCTTGAAAATTATAGAATTTGATATTAACGTATAGGCGAAACACCCACATTAACATAAATGGTGAAAGCTAGGCTGCACGCCCATCTCTCTCTCTCATTTCTTGAATTTTCTCTATCTTATCTATCAATTCCATGCATGGGACCATTTAACTGCGCCTTAAAAACCAATATTGCTTTCAACTCTTTATATTGCGGCAAGCGTTACAGCCCTCAGAATTGTCATCAAAGCTCATGGTCTTCACAGCGTCCGTAGAATAAGATTTCAAATCCTGCAATTAAACAATTAATTAGTGTTGCAATAGATATGGGTTTTGGCAACATAGTCGGATCTACTCAATTGAAGGCAAGCTGAGATCCTAAAATCTCCTGTAAGGTTTTTAATTAAGACACATCTTTACCAAACATATGAGGGAAGAAGATAGCTAGCTAGCTAGCTGTTTCCTTTGGAGAGCAAGACCAGCTGGTTCTTTTTGGGTGGCAATGCATACGTTTCGCTATCTTCTTATTTGGCATCTTAATTAGTCCAGCACTATAAGTCGGTAGCTATATATAAGATGGGATTAGATCGTCGTGTCATTAACTATCATATTTCATCTCTCATGCATCACTCAAATTAACGTCTAATCAAACCCATGCAAATTAAGCACCCAAGGTTTAACTCAGACCCCACCCCAAGAAGGAATCCAAAGAGAAGGCGTACGTGGAGAAAGGGCACTTTGGATAGGTCCATGATGTCCGGAATGATGTATACAACATATATGTGGGTTTACATTATTGCAAGGCTGTGTCGTTACTTGTCCATACAGATGTGGGCAATGTTTGCTTTAAGGCACCATGTTTGGGCAGCTGTTTGACATAGTTTTGGAATAAAAAGCAGGGGGATGTGACGCATAAGTTTTTAATCGTTTGCAATGGGTGGTCTCCTGCAAAGCGTTGCATAATGCAAGGATAAGAACAACAACTAGCATTTGAAGGATACTGGCTGCCTTAATTTGTTCCCCCCACCAAGAAAGAAGATTACGTAAAGGGATGACATATATTAATGTAGAGGCCGAGGTAAATCTTACTCCAAGTCCCTCCTTTAATAACACATAGGATGGTGATCTCTTATAAAAAAAATTTATTTTATTGCATTTTCTCTTTTGATGTAAAAGTTTTTTTTGTTTTAGTGGGATAACTAAAATACGTTATCATGAGTTTTATTTCGGATAAGATCGAATTTATCCGGAAATTTTTATTATCTGAAGTACTAACCTAATTTTAAACTTATTTACATGAATAGACCCGTGTATCTATTTGATTATCAAATTGAGCCTATGTATTTTACATGGAATATTCAAAAAGTGATCTAGTGATTAATCTTTCATGAGCTCTAAAATCAACTCCTAGAGCCAGCAAATTTATAAGAAATTAAATTTTAAAGGAAAATATAATAGATTAATTTTCAGACAAAAAATGCCATTTATGGGGAGACTGAAATATATATAAAATGTGTTAAGGAGCACAATAAATTTGATTGAAAATTCGTTTGGATGTAAAAACTAGTGAATGCTTCTCATGCGGGCCTTATAATTATCTTATAAAATTTCCAAACATAACTGTAGAGACATAACAATGAGGGCTCAAACATTTTATATCATCAATCGTACGTATTGCTGAGATCATGTCAAAAGAGATTAGAGCAATTAATGGAATTGTGTAAATCCCTAGAAGTTGGGTAGGAATGGGTCATTATAATTCACTTAGTTTACTGGTGAAATAGAAAAAGAAAAAATAAACATCACCTCACTGCAATTTTGGCTCAGCATAGTTGGTTTTGAAAGGAACAATAAGTATATGTTTTTTGAAGCAAGAATGACTTATTTCATAAAAAATATTACTTGATAAGATACTTTACTAGCATGTTGCAGTAGTAGGACTTTGAAGTAGGAAAAAAAGGGCTATACTATTGTAGTACAAGTCTGTAATAGGTGGTCATCTTGATAAGACAACAAGGTTTTGCCTTTGTAAGTCCATACAATAGTCTTACTCTTTGAATTCAAACATCTACTTATGACCTCCATGAGTAGAAAAAGAGACCTGAAAGTTCATATTGCTTGAAGAAAACAAAAGACATCCCAAAGTTCCCTCAGCTCATGTCTCTCCAACCATACCTTAGAATAGGAAAATGCTTAATACCCGATTAATCGAGCAAAAAGATCAGGCGAGGACAAAGTGGAGTTCTATATGTTTGGTATTTAGATAGATTGGAGATAGAGTGAAGATATTTTCAAAATTTTAAGAATATATTCGTTCTATCCCCAATCTATTCAAATACCAAACATAATTTTAGAATATTCTTTTTCTCAAAAACCTTACTACTCTTCGTGCATAATTTCAAATTATACCTGCATCCCACTCAGTAAAGGCTGATCAGAATGAGCAAATTGCTATCATTCATAATATAATATTATTTGCTAGTTACTTTATGATATAATATCCATTAAAGCATGCTTTGATAACAGATGGAGATATTTGTTCACTCTCATGAGGCAGTGGTTAATTTAGTAAGTCGAAGAGGAAAATTCTGATAAACCCTAATCTACTCAAGATAAAGGGCTAGCTAGCTGCTACCTTATTTTGTTAGTCTCATACGTTCAGTTATCTTAGTATACAATAAGAAGTTTGCAACTAAAGCTTTCAAAAAAAAGATGAAAATCTTGAAATTTTCTATCTAATGTTAACTTTGGCTTGGGATTGAGCGATCCCCAATCCAACCAGGGATAGCTTCTAAGATACTATATTCTCTATTTTGATTGCCATATTCTATAGGGCATCTTGATCCCACATTTTCAATCATGAAAAGCCCACTAATAAATAAGTTAGATATATGAATTTTACTTATCGATTTTGTTTTGTTTTTTACAGAAGTTAGGGGACGCACTAGGATAGATATACTACTGGATCATAGTCTTCTAATTAAAAGTTCATACCAATATTTTATCATAATCTACTAATGTAAAAAAAATGCCAACACAGCATACAAGCCTATGATGTGAGCCCGGCCCACTAGGCCCAATTTCCTCCTGTCTTGGACATGCTGGGCCCAAGGTCGGCTTGGGCCCTTCCAGATTAATGGGCCAGCATCATGTGTATGGCCCACACTCGAACCCACCTTGTTACAGATCTTGTTGCGCCCCCTTTGGGCTGGGATCTGGGCCCCAAACTAGAGAGAAGGCGGCCCCCGATTAATCTGAACCGGCCCAATTACATGAGCTCGGCTCTCCCTCGAAGGCCGGCCCACTGCTTTCATGCCCGGGCCCGTTACTGAGGCAAGATGGTGCGAGCACGGTCCTGTTTGGAGGTTGGTTGTTTTTTTTTTTTTTTTGGGTAATCTCCAAACCAAATCGAAATAATTTTGGTTCTGTTCAAATCTAAATTTCACAATTTTTTTAGATGTTTATGAGTTTATTAATGTTTATACATTCAAAATTAAGTTTCAAATAAATATATGTATATCTTTGTTTATATTTATGTATATAATTAACTTTTAACATTTATGATATGCATATTATATAATATTTATAAATTATGAATAAACTCAGCTTATTCAAATCTGTCTAATATATGAACTTGTCAGCAAGGTTGGTCGGATCGGGGGACTCTGTTGTGTCGAATTTTTCATGATATTGATATGAATTGAAACGTATCACATCGATAAATTTTGATCTATAATTTTTTTTAAATAATAATAAAATATTAAATAAAAATATATTAAGAATATTAAATAATAAATTAGTCGTATCTTATCGACCATGTCAACGATCTGACTCACAACTAATAACATTACTTGTCAGAACGAATTGACTGATGGCAAGCCAAACCGAACCGAAACAAAGTATTGTATTTGATTTAATATTTAAGTTTGAACTAAACTGTGGAGACCCTAACAAAGAGTTTTATTTGGTGTACTGCAGATGGTGCATTATACTACTATGTTGTCCAACGGTGTACCATCTCTTTTATTTTATTCAAAAAAATTATTTTATTATGTGGATTCCATCATGCCTCTGATCTATCATTGGTTGAATGGTTACCAAAACAACAAAAAAATGAAGATAGTAGTTAATTGGCATATCACTTTCATAACTTTGGTTTATTAAGAGTTGTATCTTCTTTATTTATTATTGAATTTTTTTAAACATCAGGTCACTTATACATACAGATCTAATGGATGTTACCCTTATTGAAAAAATGATGCTTCTTATTAAAAAAAAAAAGGAAAAAAGTGCGCACACTCGATGGAGATGATGCACTATCCTAATGCAACCACCCAAGATACATCAAACAAAATTTGATGAGAAATATTTATTACAAGTGTAATTTTATGACGACGACAACTTAGATGGTAAGAAAATGATTTTATCGGCCGAATAGATCTTTGTCTCTCTTATTCAACTAATAAAATTACTTTTTTTCAATCCAAATTAATATTATTGTAAGATTGCTCTTATCATAAGTATTCCTCAAACTCAATATCAAATGGTAAATAAAGAATGTAATATGAAATTTAGTAACATGTGAAAATAAGGTCAAAGAGATTTGTATATATCTTTGCCGTGGCCGCAAACGGGATGTACGTATCAGTCATATGTTTCATATCAAAAAGGGTAATTCTTGTTGAAATTTTAGGGATTGTTGCCAGTGACATATTATTCATGATAAGTATTTATTGTAAAAATATTTTCATGGATTACAAGAAAATAACCACTATTATAAGTTGAGAAACCCACCAGCCCCTCTCTCTCTATTCTAAGGGCCAATGAAATTATTTTCTTGTAATTCACATCAATTTTTATCGTAAAAGTAGTTTTGCAATAAATACTTTCTAGAGAAATATTTTTTGTATGTTAGATGTGACACGACCGATGCTGTGACTAATCATTGCGCAAGTGGATACATTGTGATCTATACACTGACCAATCAAAAGATTGGACAACCTAGGGACTATATTTTGGTGGAAAGTTAAACTATTTTTCAGTAGTTTAATTGTGGGTCCCCTAACTCAAAAAATAACTCATCACACTTTGTCAAATTTTTTGAGGTAGATATGAGGTGAAAAAGTTACCCCTTCCTTTTAAATCTAACTATTCTAATTAAAAAGAATAAAAATTTACATATTTTATGAGATACATAAATAAAATAGTGTTAAAATATTAATTTAACATTTAAAAAAAATTACCAAAAAAATATTAACCAGAATTAATCTTGTCTACCCCACCTCAAGAGATGGAGCGGACTTACTTAGATATAACTTTGAATAATTAGATGTATCTTTGGGTAAGATTTCCCCCTTCTCCAATCGTGGGGAGGGAATTACCTAAGAGGTCACTACAAGAAATATAATATATGTAGACGGTTGCAAATCATGGCCGTGCACAAAAATTAACATATGTAGACAATTAGAAGAAGTCGTCCACATACGTAATCTATGTAGACGGCTTGTCAAATCCGTCTACATTAATATATGTAGACGGCTATATCTAGACATCTACATATATTATGTAGACGGCTTCAAAAGACGTCTACATATATTACATATGTAGACGACTACCAACAACCGTCTACATATGTAATATATATAGATGACTACTTTCAACCGTCTACATAACATATATAGACGTTGAAAATGGCCGTCTACATATGTGATATATGTAGACGGTGTTTAGAAGCCATCTCTACATATCCACCATATGTAGACGACTTTATAAAATTGTCTACATATATTACATATGTAAACGACTATATCAAAATGTCTACACTATACGAAAATCAAGTAATTCATTTAACCTTTCTTTGAAACTTTAAAATCGATGGCATACACAAAGCCGGAGGATCTTAGGCTCTAAACCACCAAAACACACACACACACACACAAAGTAGGGGAGCCTCCCCAAAGCACCATAGACATGGAGCACAGCTCTGACTTCTCTAAATAGGAGAGAGAGAGAGGAGGAGGAATTCCTACCTTAAACAGTGAAACAGATCCGTTGGGGCCCTTCTCGTGTGATTGGCCGCCTCCTCCTCGCTCCATGCAAGCCGCACGATGCTAGGCCACCTCAATCTCGCCCGCAAGATACTAAGAGAAGGAGAGGGGGAGATCTCCTTCCTTAGGGGAGAGGGAGAAGAGGGAGGGAAGAAGAGGGAGAAGGAGCACGTGCCAAGGCTTTTAGGCCTTCGACACCCAGAACGCGTCAAAGCAACATGCCGTGTTAAAAATATTAACGCGTCATGTCTCCCTATTGCGACACCAACACGTCCACAAGGACGGCCGCGTCAACCAAACATGTCGTATTGACATGCCTGCCATGTTGACAAGTGTCAGACGCCTGTCATGTGACTAACACATCGTAGAACTAAGATGCCTTACATTAAGCATTAATGCAACAGCCCCTACTGACGCCTCTAACGCATTGTCTTAACCTGACACATTAGGTCCCAGTGATCACCTAGAATGTGGAATAGGAACCTGGGTATTACATCATCAGCCACACTGACCTCCCAGCCAAGTTGCCATGTCTGTATATGTGAGTAGTTCTTTCCTCCTACATGGCTCATGACTAGGTCATTACATTGAATGTTTCCCTAGACCAGGCTCTGTGCCCATCCTCCTCCCTCAGTCAACTATGGCCAACCTTTTAGGATTCAGTTGATGACTCCACATTAGATGAGCACTTGGATTCAAATTGCAGTTGGTGGCACTTGTCCATGCTGTGACCATGGTTTTGTGATACTCACAATACTTGGTCTTTGGGCTCCACCTCATCTTCTTTGACCACTTTAACTATGGATTTCATTTGATCACCATTAAGATCTGGGATGGAGGGATCACAAGGGTTGGTGCAGGTGGATGCCCCTGGTTCTATGGCGGGTTGCACCGATCATCTTGTCTTGACCTTTTGCCTTCATTAGGGAAAAATTGGTGTAGTCTCCTTCTATCCTTTGGTGGCACTAGGGAGGAAGAAAGCACCTTTAGAATTGCCTTATAGTTGTTGTATTGGTTGGCCTTGTTCATCAACTCGACAAAAGTGGTGGGTGGCTTCTTTGCCAGAAAACCTAGTAATTTGAGGTCGTTGGTTCCTTTCATGAGAGTCGATGCAACAGTGGCAATGTCCAACCCTAGCATCTGTAGGGCTTCTAAGTGGAAGCATGTTATGTACAAATGGAGGGACTCGCCTGGCTTTTGTTGCATGGTGAGAAGAAAGACTGGCTCTTCACTGGTTAAGCATAGCTTGTGAAATGTATGAAGAAGCATTCACTACTAGAAAACACAGTTGTACCTACGACCAAAATCGTCAGTAATACGATAAAAATCGTAGGTACATATCTATATCTACGACCTTTCCTACGGCTTTCGTCGTAGGTAAAGTACGTGTTGGTAAAACTATTACCTACGACAGAGTCGTAGGTAAAGTACATGTACTTTACCTAGCTACAATGTTTAATGTCGTAGGTTGTATTTACCTACATAATGAAATGTTGTAGGTTGTTTATACCTACAACGTTAAATGTCGTAAGTTTTTGTACCTCAAAAAAATATATCATCTATTATTTCTCCACATATAATAACATATACATATTGACTTGCTTTTAAAAGTCATATTCCATTCATAACAATCACATCCACTCATTCACATTCACATCATCTCATTCATTCATACACTTCATCAACATAGCCACAATCATTCATACACTTCATCAACATATAACCACATTCATTCATATTCATACACTTTATCAACATAGCCACACATTCATACACTTCATCAACATAACCACATTCATTCATTCAAACACATATTGTGGTCATTCACAACATTTTTCATATTAATGGCAAATATACATCCACAACATCTATTTGTCCAAAATTATACAAAAGTGTTTGCAAAGTGATATATTAAACAAAAGTTGATTTGTTGGCAGCATCAATCCATTTTCCATGTCTCACAGCCAAGTGAAGAAAATATATCCAGAAGTAAGAATACCATCCTGAAAAATGTTTCCAATAACTTGTGAGAAACAAAACACAAATCAATAGCATGTGTATAATGTACACTCGGAAAAATGTTTGCAGTACTTCAATTACTACTTAAATATAGTAGAGCAGAACAAAATCAAGTTGTCACAGGTACATCCACAAGAGAACAAAGTCTACTCACTTCTTTCCATATCCAAGTTGTTCTCTTGCTTGTTGATTCAGGAACTCCAATAGCTTCTCTACAAAACCAAAATCAGTTTTGAGTTTAGAAGTTATACAGCCAATCTGGATATATATACCACAAAAGCTATGTACAATGACAAAATATATTAAAAACTAATCATGGGCACGAAGAGCCGTGCTAGAGCCATCTTTACAGCTACTGACTCTAGATAGTGTAAGACCATCCACATGGTGCAACTACATTAAATGGAAATTTCTGTGGTTAATACACACATTCACACATAATTTCCATGGTTAAATGGAGGCGCTTGGTAATAAAAAAAAAGTTAGCCATATAGAAGTTATATACCAAGATTCCAGGGTGCAATGGAGAGAGGTGGATGGAAATAGATGCACCAGGAAGAGCCAGAAGCTTTGGAAATCCTGCTGCAGGCTCTATCTCTTGTTTTATCAGGGATTTCACAATAAAACAGTACCAGACAAGAATACCCCTCCACTAGAATAAAAATGTAATAAATATATACCTAACATAATCTCAAACATAAAGTAAAGACAAATGGGAAGAGCTATCCTTGCTTTAGAGAGCAGATTCCCTGTTCTGGGTCACTATCTCCGGGCCACTATCTCCAACACTCAACCTCAAGCTGAGAATAAATGTCAGTCATGTTCAACTTTCTCAAGCTGGAAATGAACTAAGAGGTAAGCAGAACATGCTATTTTGTATTATGATTTTTATCTATCTTTTAGTTTGGTAGTCTTATCCAAGCACATGGATTGTAATATATTTTGTATTGGTAAAGATAGCTTCATTCATAGAATATGAGTCCAGTTCTGGGCTTACTAATAATCTAATATTAGTAGTATGCCAACTCACATTTTTTTGAATACTTACTAATAAAGAAAAATGATAGATATGAGAGCAAAAGATTATACCCCTCCAAGAAAGAAAGTATTCCAAATCATGCTGCACTCGCCCAAATCTTTCAAATGGAATTCAGAGGTCCTCTGACCTGCAAGAACAAAAGTTTATAAGTCAAATAGCTTCTCAGACAATGACAGTGTAAGAACAAATAGAACAGGGAACTGAAAGAAGGACCTGTATGTTGGATGATTTATGGAGCATTTTCATATCCTAGGGTAAGGGGCAACAATCCATCACCAATTGCTAGTTCCATGCTACAGAATTTTCTTTGGATTACATCCACCAACCTCATTCACATTCACATTATCTCATTCAACTTTGCCAACGTCATGCCACATTCATTCAAACACATAGCCACATGTCAAAATATATACATACACAACACAACGTCAAATATATACTTTTCATCACAATGTCAAATATATACATACACAACATCTATATGTCCAAAATTATATCAAAGTGTTTCAAAAGTGATTCCAAAGTGTTTACAAAGAGTAATATGTGCTAACCACTAAATAGTGATTGTTTTGCCTCATCCACCAACACCTACGTAGAAAGAAAACAATGAAAGAAGTTAAAAAAAATAGTAGATGATATAATAGGTAGTATAAATTTTCAATAAACAAAAAACTTACATAATCTCGAATCTATAGAATATGACTTCCAACGGCATCTTTGATTCGAAATCTATGGTCATCTTTAACAAATAAGGGAGCATCAGGTTTGTTTGCATAAATAATTGAGACTTCACAGTACACATGTCCAATAGGCCTCCCCATAACAATTTTCTTTGGATCTATACTCATAACAATGCCTTCTGCCACTTGTTCATTCTCTAAATCTAGCAATTTGACCTTCTTCCTTGTCATCTGAAATTACATAAAAGTTAGTAGTTAATTCTGATGGAAAAATTTATATAAAAATATTATAACTAGTTCAAGTTGAACAAAAAAAAATTGTTGACCAGATTTTTGGAAAAGGGTTACTTACTTTGTTGTTCCTTGTACCACTAACCACATTCTGATATGCAAAAATGGATAACAAAAACTGTCATGAATTCAGCATAGTCTTATTTGAGAATGTGTGGCCATTATTTAGTCTTATTTGAGAATGTGTAGCCATTATTTACTGGTTCCATTATAGTTCAAAATTTCCTTAGGAATCTCATATTCTTCGACCAGTAATTATAATTACATCAACTTACCTAGATAAAGGGTTGATAAACTCCTCGCCATTGTTGTTTTACTGTAGATGCAAGCACTTAATTGCTTCACCCAAAACATTCCAAACAAGATAACCGTAGTTAGGGAGAAAACAGAGATAGAGTAAAGGAGAATCCCTTTTTCAGCAAACCATGAACCATTTGTTAACAATTTTCAGTTCCCATTTCCAGATGATACTTTCAGCAAACCATGCACCATTTTTCAGTTCTCATTTCCAGATCCTCCAGCGAAGTCTGCACTCAACTTTAGAAATGTAAACTACAGGATCAACTGTAGCATGGACAAGGTAAGAGATGCCATGAAAAATCTAAGCAGCGCAAGTAAACATGAGGAAGATATCTCACCTCCAATGGTATTAAGGAAAAGTGTCCAGAAGATAATAGTATGCCATAAACAAAATTAACAGTATATAACATCAATTAGGTGTCCTAGAGGAGATATGGATGTCTACACGAGTTTAGTGATAATAGAGAAGATTGGCACTATAAAAAAAAAGTTAGTAAAAAAAAAAATCTATCACTCATCGTGTAGTACCCCGGAAAATCCATTAATTAAAAATTATAGATAAATTGAAATTTTATCAATTAATAAATTCAACCAGTTAAAAAGGTACGCATTATTATCACATGCGTATAAACCCATATAAAAATTCTGTAAAAATAATAATTATACTTTAAATAATATTCTCTAATGACCCATTATTAAATTTGGGCACAAAAAAATCATTTAGATCAAGTTTAAGAAATTATGCGACTTATTAGCGTAATTAAGGAATAAGTCGAAGAACCCATTATTTTATGAGCCAAAGTGGATTATAAATTAAAATAAACATATGGGTAGACTTTAAATAATATGGGATGATAGCCCATTATGTTATTTGGACCAATGGACAATCTTGGCCCATGAATAAATTCTCTAATAAAAAGATAATTAAAAATCTAATAAGTAAAGTAAGAACGTGGGATGTACAATTAGACTCATTTGAGATATTGGGCCAAGAGTAAGAGCCTAAATGAGGAATATTAGAAATATTGGCATGAATAATATTTAATCAATTTAAAAATATGAAATTACTTGAATAAGTGTGATAAATAGATTTACATAAGGATAAAGGGTGAATAATTGGAATTAAATCTATACCAATTAAGTCAAATTGGTAATGAGTTTTATTAATGGTCCTAACATGGATTGTTGGGCCCTAATATGAAGAGCCTATCATGAGATGGGAAGTAATTAGGCTAAATTCGTACATAAAAATAGCAATAAATAGAAAATGGTTAAGATAATGACTATTTTAACTCTTACTTATCTTAAAAAGAGTCTCCATCCCATCCTAACACATTAGCCACGAAATTAGATCTCTCTCCAAGCCAACTAAGTGATAAATGCTAGAATAAGAGGAGATAAATGTATAAATTCGGAGTTAATTATTAAATAAATTAAAAAAAGGATAAGATAATGACTAAACTAGCATATAAATGTCCTTACAAGAGTCCTATACTTACTCTAAACCTTTACCCACGAAATTGGATCCCTTCCCAACTCTATTAGGTGGATAAATAAGAGAAAGTGGGCTAGACTCCGGAGTTTAATATGGATGACTCTTATATGGCTAGGACTCCTATAGTTAGCCATATACAAAAACTCATCCTTAGCAACCCATTTTCATGGCTGGAACTCGATCTAGAGAACGAGGAGAAGGGCTGGAGACAAAGGAGCAAGGAGGAGGAGGCTAGAATAAGGATGAGTTTTTCTATTTTCGTCACCAAACTAGAGTTTTCTTACTCCACAAAAAAGGTAGACAATCTCTCAAGAAAAATCGTGTAAAAATTATCTTAGGTAGCCTTCATGTACCTATTCAAAAGCCCTATGATTTGTTGTATTTTGCTCATCTATTTCGGCGAATTTAATTCGTGAAACTCTGCTGTTACCATGACCAAAATCTTATGTTTTCTCTAATTCCCAACATGTACTTACTCTCATGCCATGATAAAATTCTCGTATATACTGCATCTTATTAGCTTTCAAACGGCCCTGATCTTGCTCTATTTTGATCTCCCATTAGAGAGAATTAATTTTTTGAATCTCTGTCAGAACCATGCATCCGACCCTTCATGTTTGCTTGTGAACTCTGTGCATACTTGATCCCACACCATGAGAAAATTCTCATAAATACTACATCTTATTAGCTTTCAAACGCCCATAGTTTCGGAATTTTTCATCATGTATTCATCTCTAATAAATTCGTTGAACTCTGACTGCGCCTGTTTAGGTCATCAGAATGTAACATGTTCAAAGTATGCCTAAATCTTGTCTAATTTCAAATTAATCGTGCATGCTGATAGATCTATGTGTCTACTTTCATTTGAAACTTGATTCGTGATTTTTGGGTCATTATACGATTTTATATTGAATTTAGGAGAGCCCTGTGTCAAATATGATCAACCCTGGAAAAAGAGAAAAAAGGGTCGGACTCTCCTGATATCGCGACGGAGCGACCCGCCGCGATATCAGCCGGGTCGCGCCCCGCCATCACGTCGCGTTAAGAATGCAGTGACCTATGCCGTCGCGTTTCCACCCCGAACCGAGCCAGACCGGCCGGTTCACTTGTCGTGCCCAGCCGCCCTGTCGTGACCTGGAGTCGCGATGGGTACCCCCGTCGCGTTAACATAAAAATAGCCAGAATCTGAAATTGCTTATATACCCTTGCTCTACTTGCTAATTAGCCATTGTTTAGCCTTAATTAAATATTTTTATTCATAATTTGATCTGAATAAATATTAATGTTCAATAAATTACATGAATCTAATTAATTTAAAAGCTTTGTGCACAACTCATCATGCTCTTGTGATTTCATACACTTGCACACACTTAACCATCATGTTGCCATTAAACCTTAGTAAATTACTCACTAATGTATCTGGTAATTAAGTGAAAGTAATTACCTAATTTCTCTATTATTTAAATGACACATGTCTTCGTTTTATTCGCATAATTTGTACACCGATATCGCGTCCCTCTGCCTTCGAGCACTCGGGGCAAGACGGACAACGTTTCGTTACACACTTTCTCTTGACTTGGACCACCTCTCCATCGGGAATACTCTCGACTGGACCAGGGACTCCTTGTCAAGGCCTCCGTGAGTCTTCTTGGCTTTGGCGTACGTCCATTGCCGACGAGCTGGTTGTACCCTTAAAACCCGTTACACTTTTAGGGATCAATATGATCCAAAATGGCCTTAGTGGATTTTCTCTTATCTTGTGATCACGTTGGACCATCTAGCATGTGTTCGTAGCACGGCTAGTGGGGCAGATGTGACTTCTACCAGACTGTCGGTACTCGACCTGGTACTGTGCAACCGTTACTATCGTGGTTTATCATTGTTTTACGATTATACACATATCTCATCTACTATCCTTGTACTCTCATTTATTCACGTTCACTCTACTATCTTGTATATTCATCTAGTACTCTCTTAAGACTCTTGAGCTGTTGTGGCTCCCATTGCGTGTACTATACATGACTGTCTAGCGCCATAATATGGGTCCAGTGACCCTACTGACTCGAATGCATAATTGTGCAGGGCACGGAGAGTGTCCGAGGGGCTCCAATCTAGTCCTGGGGGCAGAGAGCCACCCGAAAATACCTGCAGGGGCTATTGACGGTGTTCTGCATTTGCACCGGTTCTGACTATCTCGACATTGGCTAGACACCTAACTATACTATTAGTCTGAGGAGTTCAGACGTACTGTACCATTTCGGTGCTATTATTGTGCTAGCACTGACTGTTATAACATTAGTCTGAGGAGTTCAGACGAAATGTACTATCGTTAAACGGCTACTGTCCCAAAGTGACTATTGTCGTACTCGACTAGTGCACCGTAGTGCAACCATACACGTTATCTCATTACATGTTATCTCTTTACACGCTATCTTTTTACATGCAATCTCGTTACACGCTATCTTGATATACAAGCTATCTCGTTACACGCCACCTTGATACAAGCTATCCTATTACATATCATTTTGATACACACTATCTTGTTATATGGTCTTTTCTCTATCATTCTAATTTTGCAATATTCTTGTGAAGTGTATTATCATTCACATGTTATCGCATGCTATCATTCTAGTATGCCATCAATCTCTTATCATGTACTATTTCTCTCTTGACTATACTTGATCGTTCTCTCTAGTTAACCTGCGTTACAAGACATTAATCACTTAAAGCATGCTTGTTTACACGAGATATTAAGTCCTACTGAGCGTTATCGTTCACCCTTCGTTATTTGTTATTGTGTTTTCAGGTAAGTCAAGTGATGACCTTACACACAACAACGGGATTGGACTGGAGTGATGAGCGTCCTGAAGTCATAGCAATGGATTGTCCCCAGTACCCTAGAGTTAGTTTAGTTAGTTGCTTAGTTATCATTTCCAAATGTAATAAAGTCATTGAGTCCTATGTTTTGGCTCTGAATTAGTGGTTGTAATAGTTTAGATGAATTATCAATAAAATGATGAGTTTTAATTGCAATTATTGTTCATTAGTTGCTTTGATATTTGTGAATGTATGCGCAATTTACGTTACCATACTCGTTGTTCATGCCTCCCCGATTTATTCCGCTGCTAAATTGGCGGGGTATGACACACCGGGTCCATACTCGATGCACACTCCTTACTTGCCATAGATGAGGCGAAAAGCCGTGGTGAGTCTCTACGCACTTGTGACTCATTCTATTTTACATGAAAGAATAAGCAACCAGTTAACATTAATAACAGAATCAAATATCTAAATTTCTTAATTATGCAAACACTTACCTCTTCCATTTCCTTGTTCTCAAGTTTAGCAAATTTATCCTCAAGAACTTTGATCCGTTCATGCAATGTCTTGTTTTTAGACTTTAAAACTTCATTTTTTTTTTCCCCACAAAGTAACTTGTGTCGGCCCAGTGCCTACTCCTCTGATTCGACCAGATTTTTCTTCTCCAAACACCTTAGAAAAGGCATCATCTTTCGCTACCACTGGATTTGAAGAGTTAGTTGAAGGTTGAGTCTGTTTCAGAGCTTTACGCTTTTCCTGTTTAAACATAGGGATATGTGACATGTGAAAGATATTAAAGAAGACTTACAATGGCAAAAGCATTAAACATAGAGATATTAAAGAAGACTTACAATGGCAATTGCACAGTTCTCATTTATGGGCCTGCCATCTTTTCTAGTGTGTGTGATAATAAAAACATCAGCTCGATCTGGATCAGTCCCAGTTTTCTCCTTCTGAAATAAATAAAATATATACATTAACAACATGTTTAAGGTCTTTGTATCATATGTAATGAAAAGGGTATCATAATGTGTTCACCTCAACTTGTCGGATGTCTGCAAATGATCGAGTCCCTGCACAATGGAACATGGTTTGGACGCTTTTATTTTTCGTATTGATTTCACTTCTTCTCTGCACAACAAAAAATTTCAGTTAAACATGATCCACTGGTTATCATTTAGATATGTAAAACCACTTACTCGAAATGCAGAAGATGTCCATACTTTAACCGCTTCTCTCCACATGTCTTCACTAATATGATATCTGCTTGGTGGTTTTATTTGAATGCCTTTTTTATCTTTGAAGAGACGTGATTTAAGTGTGCCTCCCAAGAGGTATTGTCCCCATGCTTGGGGTTTTGTCTTTTAAAAGGGCCCTCTTGGGAGAAGAGGTGAGGCTCTTACTGATAAGCACACACTTGTTCTCACTATCTTTCAATGTGGGACTAAATAATACCTCTACACAGCCTCCCAGTGAGGATAAGAGTGTGCGGGTCTCATGAAGATGAGACGCTCGGGTAGAGAGCATGGCCTCTCGTTCGTTCCCACAGACGGCGCCAATGAAGAGACGTGATTTAAGTGTGCCTCCCAAGAGGTATTGTCCCCATGTTTGGGGTTTTGTCCTTTAAAAGGACCCTCTTGGGAGAAGAGGTGAGGCTCTTACTGATAAGCACACACTTGTTCTCACTATCTTTCAATGTGGGACTAAATAATATCTCTACAATCTTCCTTCAAATATTTTCTTCATAGATCGTACTTGTGAAACTTTTACTTAAATGATAGATCTTTCATAACCCAAGTCCTATACAAGTCTTCATTAGGAATATCATATTTTCTCTACAAAGAAAAGACAAATGTTATAAAAAGAAGCATATACATCATAAAGGAAGAGAGTAAGTCAAAAGCAATGTAAAAATGTACTAACATTCACAAGAAATATAAATACCTGAATAAACTGCCGCACATCTTCAATGCAATTTTGTGACATTTTATCCCAACTTTGAACATTAATAGGACACTTGTCTGCATTTCTTACCACTGTTCCCAAAAATGTCCTCAATGATTTACCACCCTTCCCTACTGGTTGACCAACAACATCCCACTCCACACAAATTTTTTCCCCATCTTATAAAGCATGCACATCATGACACATTGTTGGTCCTCGTCCTTTCCTCTTCATCCCCACATCATTAACCTTAATTGTGCTGTCACTTTCATCTTCCAACTCTACATTTTCACATGGCATCACAGGTGGATCATTTAGTGACAGATCTGTAAAATTCCTGATCTTGTGCTCAAATGCATCAATTTCTGAATATGAAAACCAAGTGGTAGTCATCTGTAGAAATTTAATTTATAGTTTTAAAACAAATAGGTTGCCATGGGATTACTAAATAATAATACATGGAAAGTTTGAGTTTAGAAATTATACAAAATATGGATATGACGTAAATGAAAAAGTGGCTGGAGCACTCTTTAGAAAGAGATATATGTAATAGAGTGTGAAGACACCACACTCCTCTCCATCCCTTTGTTGTGGTACCTATAACAATTTAAAACACCAATCAAATGCATTCTAGAGCCCAATATAGTAATTATGAATATTTTAAATATCTGGGATACCTTCGGAAGTAAAAGCGGGATAGAACCAATACTGCGGGAACTAGCCATCTTGCCCTGTGTATGATACAAGTCCTTCACAAATCTACAATAAGAACCACATAATGAGTTAGGTTAAAATAATTGTCAGAAGGAAAAAACTAAAAAACTATTACTAATACCTTCTAATTGTTGGCTCTGCTTTCAATGGTTCTGAAATTATAAGAGAATCTAGAAGGATCATGCACGGACTGTAATTATTGTTGAAAGATTTTCCCAAGTTGCACAGAACAAGAAGGTTCCAGTGGCCCCTACAATAGGTAACTTTTACTACATGCATCCATTTTTAAAGATGTTAGGAAAGAAGATTACTAATTTAACTCACCCATCCACAATAGGTACAAATGTATATGTCTTTGAGAAGATGTCTTTTTCCTTAATCCACTCTATGACTTTTGGAGAACCATTCAAATACATATGATACCAGAAACAATCTAATATTGTTACATCTACAAGCCGTTCATCTCTCAAAGTCCTCAACATATGCCTAAACATATTATAGTAGCGTAATTAGTATGAAATAACTTGTATGAAAAAAAAATTCATTTCACTCACTCCAAATATTGCTGAAAAATGTTGGTATCTAATTTCCTTTGCTGTGGTTGTGAGACATCATATTGCTGCGGTCTAGAAACATCATAAATATCTTCAATGTTTTTCACTCTTTTTGGTGGTAGGGGATGTGAAGATGATTCAGGGCCCCACATACCTTTCTCAGCTGAAGTCGTGTGCGTAGAGGTGTATGATAAAATTTTCATGATCTTTTTACCCCTGTAAATAAAGTATTAAAAGTGAGATATGAAAGTCAAAGATATGAAATGTTCTAAACAAGCTAACATGATTGAAGGGAGTGGGAGATATAAAAGTCAAAGATGTGCATACTTAATATGAAAGGAGTTGAAAATATGAAAGTCAGCGATATACATACTTAATTCTTGAACATCATAGATCTTTATTCCCTCAACATCATTTCTTTCGTAAGTAAGACTTAATGTATCAACATTTTCCCCATTCTTATCACTGTCAAATTGGTGGACAGAATTTGTTGGCTTAATGTCCAAAAAATCTCCTTCATTATCATGTTCTACTTTTGCCATGCCAAATAATTCACGTGGCAATGTCTTTCGAACAACATACCAACCAATATTACGAAGATCTTCAACGTACCAAACTTGCTCTACTTGTGATGCCAACACATATGGTTCATTAGTTCTTAATTTACACAAAGTATTGACAATGGTGATATTGCTTCTTTTTTGACCCCTCGATTCCCATTAATCCAATCACATTTAAAAAGAACAATTTTCCCCATAATAATCAACTTACACGATCTCATCAAGTACACCATAATATGTGACATTTCCTTGGATGGGTTGTCTATCCTTTGAACTTGAGAAACTTGATGTGATTGCAGACATTATAACACCAGAATTTTGAGTAACTCGGCGACGTTCAAGATTTCTTGTATGAAATCGAAATCCATTGACTATACATGCTTCATAATTTTTAACCACATCAAGTGGACCATCTTTAATCCACCGAAGCATTGCTGAAATGGACCCATGCCTTGACTCTTGTAATTTGTGCACCTTAAAATGAAGAGAGAAAAAAACTTAGATTGTAATCAATCTGTTTAAACAAAAAAAGATTGTGTGTAGAAATGAATATACTTGAGGTTTTAGCCATTTTGGAAATTCAGATGTATGAATACGCTCTATTTCCATCTCCTGCAATCCATGATACATTTCTTTGACCTCATAAAGATGATCACTGCATGAAATAAAAAGTTCAACTTTATGTTCAATTAAAGAATGCAATTAAAGATTAACACATTATTGAAAAACTTACTTTACGTCTTGCTCGAGAGCCTTGCAATTAAATAACACATATCTATGAACTTGAAATAACTCGGAGGCTTCCAATGTACCGCTAGAGGCTGCTCCGATTAAGCGACATGTTTGTGAAAAGATCTCCCATCCTTTCTCAACCACAATAGGATGACATTCTTGTCGAGGGGGCCTATTCAACCATGTCTCCACTTCATCATCCAAATATCTAGATGCAAATATGAGTGCCTCCGATATGATATAACCCTCTGCAATTGACCCTTCTGGACATACTTTATTTTGCACAAAAGATTTCAACTTTACTAAATACCTACAATATGAATAGGTCATTCAATAGTATAAGTCAATAATCATGTTTATCACAATAAAATTTTGAAAAGTACCTCTCAAATGGATACATCCACCTATAATGAACTGGTCCAGCAACTCTAGCTTCGTCTGCCAAATGAATGATCAAGTGTACCATAATATCAAAGAAACTAGGAGGGAAGATCATCTCACACCGACACAAAATAAAGGCAACTCGGTTTCCAAGTTGATAGAAGTCAGGTGCAATTTTTGAACACAAGCTCAAAAAGAAATGGCATATGTCGCTTATAATATCGGATACTTGTTTATTCGGTAGTGCTCGAACAGCTATTGGGAGTAGTTGCTGCATAATGACATGATAGTCATGACTTTTCAATCCCCACAAGTTCTTATCTTTGTTGTAAAACCGTTTTGCAATGTTAGATGAATAACCATCTGGAACCTTCACAGTTTGAAAAAACTTGAATATAGTTTCTTTCTCTTTCTTGCTACATGTGAATTGTGCTCCTGGCAAAATGGTCTTGTTTGAACCAACCACTCGCGGATGAAGAGACGTCCTTATACCCAAAATTTGCAAGTCTTGACGAGCTTTTGCACCATCTTTATTCTTTCCTTCAATTGCTAATAAAGTTCCAATAATACTCTCATATACATTCTTCTCAATGTGCATCACATCTAGATTGTGGCGGAGTAACAAAGATTTCCAATATGGTAAAGAGAAGAAAATACTATGTTTTTTCCAACCCAAATATTTATTAGAATCAACTTTTTTCACAATCTTTTTTCTCTTACCTTTCTTCTTGAATGTCTTTTTCCCATGCTTGAAAGTTAGGTCTTGTAGTTATAGCAATACTTCATCCCCAGATAATGGCATGGGTCTATCACCCCACTCCTCATGGCCATCAAACTGTTGACTCATTTTTCGAAATTTATGATCATTTCTTAACCATCTGCGATGCCCTGTGTAACAAAATCTACCACTAGCATTCAACCACTTTGAACAAGTATTTTTATTGCAAGTAGGACAAGCTAATCGACCTCCAGTACTCCAACCTGACATATAGGCATATGCTGGAAAATCATTAATAGTCCATAATAATGCTGCACGCATGCAAAAAATTTCATTTTTAGCTGAATCAAATGTGTCAACACCATGCCAAAGAATTTGCAACTCTTCTATAAGTGGTTGTAGATACACATCAATATTATTACCAGGACCTTTTGGGCCGGATATGAGTAAGCAAAGTATCATATTTGAGATTTTCATGCACTCCCAAGGTGGTAAGTTATATGGAACCACCAAAACAGGCCAAGTACTATGAGTGATGTTCATCGTCCCAAAGGGGTTAAAACCATCACTTGCCAAACCAAGACGTGCATTTCGACAATCTAACCCAAATTCATTGATGACATCTAAAGCTTTCCAACAAGGAGAATCAGCAAGATGCCTTAACATACCATCCTCTTGACGTTCAGTTGCATGCCAAGTCATACTTGTAGAAGTTTAGAAGACATGAATAATCTCTGTAGTCTTGTAATAAGTGGAAAATGACGAAGAATCTTTTGAGGTACTCTTTTCTTTTTACTTTCCACTTTATTAGACTTAACACTTTTCCATCTAGACTCTCCACACTTAGGACAACAATCAAAATTCTCATTCTCTTTCCAATATAAGATGCAATCATTTGAACATGCATCAATTTTTCGATAACTATAGCCCAATTAATTATCAAGCATCTTTTTAACTTCATAGAATGATGAAGGTAATGACTCACCTTTTGGAAGCATCTCCTTCAACAACATTAACAACATGTCAAAATGCTTATTACTCCATCCTCCTAAGCATTTAATGTTCATCAATCTAACCAAAAATGAAAGCTTGCTAAATTTTTTGCATCCTGGATAGACTGGTTTTGCAACATCTTCCAATAAATCATAAAAAAACTTGGAATCCTTATCAAGGTGAAATTCTTTTCTTTTTATCTGCCTAAGTTCATTGATTTCATTGTGGGAAGATATTTGAAAGGCATCAACCAACATTTGATGCATAGATGTGTTGCCACCAAAATTTTCTGACATCTCATATGATGATCTTTCACCATAAAATTTACAAAAGTCTTTGTCTTTTATAACACCATCCAAATACAAGTGCTCTTTAACTATCTCTTTTTGCCACTTTTTCAGACAAGTGCAATTGACACAAGGGCATCTAATTTTTTTATCCGGTGGTAAATGTCTGTAAGAAAAATTGATGAATGCATCTACAGCATCATAATAACCAACAACATTTCTTGGCAAATCCATCCAACTCCAATCCATATCTCTATAAAACGTGAACAAACAAGTAGAATATGTAAGAAACTACAAAATAAAGTTCAAGTGGGATGAGCAAATGATAATATATTGATAAACTTACCGCATACTTTGTGAAGTACTACTTCACAGTACGCTCTTACTGTTGCTAGCACTGCGGTCGATCGATGGCCGAACGGAAAGCAATTGGCACCACTGTAAAAATATTGAAGACAAGAAGATAGGCACATACACACTCTCAGACCCCCCACTGCCCCCCCTCCCCCCCCCCCCCCCCCCCCCCCCTCCCCCACCAAACTAGTTGAAATTCAAACTTAAATTGCATGATGACAGCAGGATAAAAAAATGACATCCAGTAAAGAACAAATAGCAAACTTGGGTGGTCATGAGGAAATTGCATGACATATGATGTTACTGGTTTTTTTTTTCAGTTGTTCAACCAAAACATGGGTGGTCATAGGGTTGCTAACACAAGATCAATTTGGGAAAAAAATAAAGACCAGTAAGACAAAATAGTTTGAAGGCAGCCATTGACATAATTGGATGAACTTCTTTTAACTCAGTTCCAAATAGAAATTGGATGAACTTCAACACTGAAGCACCATCGATATAATTCCTAAAGCTTTCGAAACTTGCAAAAGAAAAATAAAGAAATTTGATGGGATTATATAATCTGCTTCACATCCACAATACAAATTAACCTGTAAATTTTACCCCCCTAAAATACTGTTTCCACAAGCTTAGTGTACATCGCATGTCCCTATTAACTAAATGTATTTCACACGGTCATTCTTGCCATGCGATAGGAGAGAAAATACAACAGATGTCAGAGATATGAGCAACTGACAAGAATCATACTATTTTGCATTCATCAGAGCAATCTGATGGTTAGGTAGATACTGAAACAAAAACGAGAAGAATTTTACACTATGTGTATGCCTTCGATAACACAGACCTGGGGAGGAAGAAGTGGGGTGGCGAGAGAGAGAGAGAGAGAGAGAGAGAGAGAGAGAGAGAGAGAGCAGCGAGCGAGAGAGGAGGAGGAGATGGTCGGGAAAGGGAGAGGGCGAAGTGGAGGTGGGTTTGACCACTTACCGGAAATGGCCAGGCCGCCTTTTTCCGGGGCTCCTTGCACACAACTTGCACACCTGGTCGTCTTTCTCCGGATCGCCTTCACGCTCCAGTTATCTACACCAAAGTGAAACACGCAAACACCATTATGGTCTACAGCCTGATCAACAACATCAAACAAAAGGGAATCACTAAACAAAAACTACCAACAAATGTAGAGCTCACAATGAAAAGAAAAAAGAAAAACAAGAAAGAGTTCACCCGAAAAAAAAAAAACACCACTATGAAGTTGAATGAAACAAGATGGCAAATAACTTTCATGTTGAGTGCTGTAAAAGATCACCTGCATAAGCATTTGTACTTGCTATTTCACCTAGTGGAAGTATATTGTTCATGAGAATTAGTCTACACTCTCATAGAAGAGTTCATTATCTAGAGATTACTAGTAAATCTTCGACGACAGTTGTTCGAATGACCAATGTCTGTCATATTTTACCACAGGATCCAACCCACAAGTTGATGTACCAATATCTCGAAATGAATACCAATGACTAAGTACAAGCTTCCATGGAGGCACAACATGAGAAATTTGGCGATCATATACTAAAAGACAGCAGAATCAGCATGCAAATGAAATTTCCTCCACATGATCATCAAAGCTAGCAAGGGCTATCCTCAGCACCCATAAAATATGATGCAGGGGACAATAAGGATAAACAAGAAGCCCCATGCAAAAGGAGTTCTTATGCTTTAACTGTTGTATCCATGCACAAAATTTGTCCTCAAGAACAATATATATATTGCCACCCTCACAATCATGTCCATACTCATTAATGAATGCATGTGCTATCTGGTCTTGTACCTAGATTTCACTTCTTTATGTCGTCTCTCATGTGAATCAAAAGACTTCACATTTTGTTATACAAGATACAATCACTTAATTGCTCATATAGATTTAAGCCTAAATAATTAAGTCCCCCAATATCCAAATTGCATGAGCAAGCAACTGCAGCATCTCGAATGAGAGAGACCATAAATATATGGGCACCTCCAACAGTAAAAGAAGCATCCTTTGGTGTAAACTCCAATTTAGCATGTCAGCTAACCAACACAGTTTAGGGTTTATGAAGATTTGTAGTTCAAAAAAGGGTACAAGCAGTACGCGTCCGGAAGCCCCTACTTCAACGCCTTCACAGATCGTCCGCAACACCAAGCAAGAAAAGGGAAATCCCCACAGTGAGGCGGAAATCGGTAACAAGCACGTCAAGCAACACACTCGCACCCAAGCGGACGCGAGAGAGAAGTAAACAGATAAAAACACGGCGTACCTTGCAGCGACCCCGAGCTCATCGCCGCCAGAGGAATCCCGAGCGTCCCCTTCTTCTCCGAGGTCCTCTGCTGCGGTCGACGCCGGTGATGGTGAGGCGCAGCCGTTGGCAGAGTAGGGCAGAAAGGGGGGAGAAAGCGAGAGCAGGGAGCGAAGGCGCGCGGGGGGCTTCGAGACAGAAAAGGGGGGGAAAAGGAAAAGGGGAAAAGTGCTTCGGGAGGGGAAAAAATAAAAAAAATGAAAAAAATATTTATTCCTACTATAACATATATTGTGTAGGTATACTTTTTATCTGGCGTAGGTATATCCTTCTAATACCTACAACTATCAAATGCATAGGTATATAGTGTAAGTACAAGTTAGTTTTCTTGTAGTGATTGGTCGAGCATCTAGAATGATGAAATAGACCCCAAGCGAAGGATCTTAAACCAAGTGGCGGCCCCTCCCTCAAGCATAGTTGGGAAATCTCAACAGTTGACCTTGTTCAAACCCCCTGGAAGGAGAGAAGAGTGTTGAAGTAGTCCGAGTGGTTGAATGGGTCAATGGTTCTGTTGCATGGCTTCATGGCCAACATTTCTACCCTGCCAACAAGGCGCATTGCAGTTAAGATGTTCTCCATGACAGAAGACCATAGGAGCATGATTTGTCCGGTGGTTGAGGTTAGGAGTTGGCCAATGAGTCGTTGGACCCCTTCTGAACCTCCTCAAGCTTCTTCTCCAGCCCCCTAGCCACTGTGGGGACAATGGTGCCTGAGGAAGGATGTTGGGTCGTGACAACCACTAATTCAGAGCCAAAACATAGGGCTCAATGACTTTATTACATTTGGAAATGATAACTAAGCAACTAACTAAATTAACTCTAGGGTACTGGGGACAATCCATCGCTATGACTTCAGGACGCTCATCACTCCAGTCCAATCCCGTTGTTGTGTGTAAGGTCATCCCTTGACTTACCTGAAAACACAATAACAAATAACGAAGGGTGAGCGATAACGCTCAGTAGGACTTAATATCTCGTGTAAACAAGTATGCTTTAAGTGATTAATGTCTTGTAACACGGGTTTAACTAGAGAGAACGATCATATATAGTCAAGAGAGTAATAGTACAAGATAACAGTGAAACGATAATACATTTCTCAAGAGTATTGCAAAACTAGGATGACAACATAACGAGATAGCGTGTAACAAGATAGTGTATAACAAGATAGCGTGTATCAAAATGACATGTAATAGGATAGCTTGTATCAAGGTGGCGTGTAACGAGATAGCTTGTATATCAAGATAGCGTGTAACGAGATTGCATGTAAAGAGATAGCGTGTAAAGAGATAACATGTATGGTTGCACCACATTGCACTAGTCGAGTACGACAATAGTCACTTTGGGACAGTAGCCGTTTAACGATAGTACATTTCGTCTGAACTCCTCAGACTAATGTTATAACAGTCAGTGCTAGCACAATAATAGCACCGAAATGGTACAGTACGTCTGAACTCCTCAGACTAATAGTATAACAGTTAGGTGTCTAGCCAATGTCGAGATAGTCATAACCGGTGCAATGCAGAACACCGTCAATAGCCCCTGCAGGTATTTTCGGGTGGCTCTCTTCCCCCAGGACTAGATTGGAGCCCCTCGGACACTCGCTGTGCCATGCACAATTATGCATTCGAGTCAGTAGGGTCACTGGACCCATATTATGGTGCTAGACAGTCATGTATAGTACAAGCAATGGGAGCCACAACAGCTCAAGAGTCTCAAGAGAGTACTAGATGAATAGACGAGAACATAGAGTGAACGTGAACAGATGAGAGTACAAGGATAGTAGATGAGATAGGGGTATAATCGTAAAAACAACGATAAACCACGATAGTAATAGTTGCACAGCACCAGGTCGGGTACCGGCAGTCTGGTAGAAGTCACATCCGCCCCACTAGCCGTGCTGTGTACACAAGCCAGGTGGTCCGGCGTGATCACAAGATAAGAGAGATCGCACTAAGGCAGTTTGGATCGTACTGATCCCTAAAAGTGTAACGGGATTTAAAGGTACAACCAGCTCGTCGGCAATGGACGTACGCCAAAGCCAAGAAGACTCACGAAGGCCTTGACAAGGAGTCTCTAGTCCAGTCGAGAGTATTTCCGATGGAGAGGTGGTCCAAGTCAAGAGAAAGTGCGTAGAAAATGGGTTCGTCGTGCCTCGAGTGCTCGAAGCCGAGGGAAAACGATAACAGTATTTAAAATGCGCGAGTAAAAACGGAAACAATTGTATTTAATAAAATAGGGAATTTAGCAATTTATTTCACTAAATTACCGATACATTATTGCGTAATTCAATAAGGTCAAATGGCAATTAATAATGTTATGTGTGTGCAAGTGTAGAGAAATCTTGAGAATATGATAGATCGTGCAATTGACTTTTAAATAAATATTTCATGTGATTATTAACAAATATAAATAATCAATTGTTACTGTTCAAAACAGTGCATGATTAGGGTTAAACTTGAGTCATATAGCTTATTTGACAAGGGCATGAGAGTAATTTCATGTTCTGGCCGAAATCTTCAAATCGCGGCGGACATACCCGTCGCGATTCAAATCGCGACGGGCGGCTCAGGCGCGATCCGCAGACCGGCCGGCCTGGCTCAGACCGGGAAGGGAACGTGGTGGCGAGGCCCGACGCGTTCAAGATGCGACCTGGCGGCTGACCGCGACCCTCCTGTTATCGCGGCGTATCGTGCCGCCGCGATATCAGGGACGGTTCGAGTTTTTCCCCTTTTTTCAGGGGTGATACGGGATGACACAAGGCTCTTCTAAATTCAATATAAAATCGTATAATGACCCAAAAATCACGAATCCAGTTTCAAATGAAATTAGACACATATATCTATCAACATGCACGATTAATTTGAAATTAGACAAGATTTAGCCATGCTCTGAACATGTTACATTCTGACGACCTAAACAAGCACAGTCAAGGTTCAATGAATTAATCAGAGATGAATACATAATGAAAAATTACGAAACTAGGGCCGTTCGAAAGCTAACATGAAGTAGTATTTTAAAGAAGTTTCTCATGGTATGGGATCAGGTATGCACAGAGTTTATAGGTAAACTTGAAGAGTCGGGTACAAGCAACAGACAGGGATTCAAAGATTTAATTCTCCCTCGTGGGAGATCGAAATCGAGCAAGACTAGAGGCGTTTGAAAGATAATAAGATATAGTATATATAAGAGAATTTTATCATGGCATGAGAGCAAGTACATGTTGGGAATTAGAGAAAACATAAGATTTCGGTTCATGGTAACAGCAGAGCTTCACGAATTAAATTCACCCAAATGGATGAGAAAAATACAACTAGATCAGAGGGCTTTTGAATAGGTACATGAAGGCTACCTAGGATAATTTTTACACGATTTTTGCTTGAGAGATTGCCTACCTTTTTACGCTATAAAGATCCTAGGGTTTGGGGATGACGAATTTCCAAGTTCTTCTTGCTCCAAACCTCCTTCTTCTCCTGCTCCTCGTCCTTAGCCACCTTCCCTCATGCTCCAAGCTCCATCAACGAAAATGGGGCTTGGTAGACACAAATTAGAGGTCTATTAGGTTGTGTAAGAGTCCTCCTTCCTTAAAACTCATCTTTCCTTCAAACTCTTAATTTTCCTTATTTATCCCCTTATTTCTTGCATTATCCCACCTAATAGGATAGATGAGAGGCTAATTTCGTGGGTAAAGGGTTTGGGGTAAGATTAGGACTCTTTTTAGGACATTTATAAGCTAGTATAGTCATTATCTTACCCCTTTTTAATTTATTAATTAATTAACTCCGAATTTACACATTTTTCTCCTCATTTTCTAATATTTATCACTTAGTTGGCTTGAGGAGAGATCTAATTTCGTGGCTAATGTGTTAGGATGGGATGGGGACTCTTTTTAAGATAAGTAAGAGTTAAAATAGTCATTATCTTAACCATTTTCTATTTATTACTATTTTTAGGTACGAATTTAGCCTAATTACTTCTCATCTCATGATGGGCTCTTCATATTTGGGCCCAACAATTCATGTTAGGACCATTAGCAAAAACCCATTACTATTTAGCTTAATGGGTATTGATTTAATTCTAATTATTCACCCTTATTCTTATTTAAATCTATTTATCACACTTATTCAAGTAACTTCATATTTTTAATTTGATTAAATATTATTCATGCCAATATTTCTAACCTTCATCATTTGGGCTCTTACTCTTGGCCCAATAACTCGTGTGAGCTTAATTGTAAACCCATGTACTTACTTTACTTAATAGATTTTTAATTATCCTTTTATTAGAGAATTTATTCATGGGCCAAGATTGTCCATTGGTCCAAATATCATAATGGGCTATCATCCCATATTATTTAAAGTCTACCCACATGTTTATTTTTATTTATAATCTACTTTGGGTAATAAAATAATGGGTTCTTCGATTTATTCCTTAATTATGCTAATAAATCGCATAAATTCTTAAACTAAGTCCAAACGATTTTTCTATGTCAAAATTTCATGATGGGTCATTAGAAAACATTATTTAAAGTATAACTATTATTTTTACGGAATTTTTATAGGGGTTTATACGCATGCAATAATGATGCGTACCTTTAACTAATTGAATTTATTACTTGATAAAATTTCAATTTATCCATAATTTTTAATTAATGGATTTTCCGGGGTACTACATCCTCCCCCACTTAAATAGAATTTGGTCCCCAAATTCATATGATATGATATGACTACCAATTTACTCGGAATATTTCATTCCATCATCTCCACTAATCTCCTGCGAGCAGCAATAGCATTTAATTTATTTTCTTTTTGACTTTGGGTACTAAGGTATTACTAAGTTGATGCATGTATATTTATAATGTATTCAGATCTTAACCATGGTTCTACATAATCCTCACATAGGTATGGTGGTTGACTTAGACACGTGTCAGGGCAGTTCACCTAGAACCTCCTAAACTTAAAATATCTTATTAAGGACATCCTAGGCTCTGATACCAACTGTCATGCCCCGCCAATTTAGCAGCGGAATAAATCGGGGAGGCATGAACAACGAGTATGGTAATGTAAATTGCGCATACATTCACAAATATCAGAGCAACTAATGAACAATAATTGCAAAAAAAAACTCATCATTTTATTGATAATTCATATAAACTATTACAACCACTAATTCAGAGCCAAAACATAGGGCTTAATGACTTTATTACATTTGGAAATGATAACTAAGCAACTAACTAACTAACTCTAGGGTACTGGGGACAATCCATCGCTATGACTTCAAGACGCTCATCACTCCAGTCCAATCCCGTTGTTGTGTGTAAGGTCATCCCTTGACTTACCTGAAAACACAATAACAAATAACGAAGGGTGAGCGATAACGCTCAGTAGGACTTAATATCTCGTGTAAACAAGCATGTTTTAAGTGATTAATGTCTTGTAACGCGGGTTAACTAGAGAGAACGATCATATATAGTCAAGAGAGTAATAGTACAAGATAATAAGTGAACGATAATACATTTCTCAAGAGTATTGCAAAACTAGGATGACAACATAACGAGATAGCGTGTACAAGATAGTGTATAACAAGATAGCGTGTATCAAAATGACATGTAATAGGATAACTTGTATCAAGGTGGCGTGTAACGAGATAGCTTGTATATCAAGATAGCGTGTAACGAGATTGCATGTAAAGATATAGCGTGTAAAGAGATAACATGTATGGTTGCACCACAGTGCACTAGTCGAGTACGACAATAGTCATTTTGGGACAGTAGCCGTTTAACGATAGTACATTTCGTCTGAACTCCTCAAACTAATGTTATAACAGTCAGTGCTAGCATAATAATAGCACCGAAATGGTACAGTACGTCTGAACTCCTCAGACTAATAGTATAACAGTTAGGTGTCTAGCTAGCCAATGTCGAGATAGTCAGAACCAGTGCAATGTAGAACACCGTCAATAGCCCCAGTAGATATTTTCGGGTGGCTCTCTGCCCCCAGGACTAGATTGGAGCCCCTCGGACACTCACTACTAGAAAAAACGGTTTTACCGACGGACATTTCCGACGGAATTTTTCCGTCGGAATATCCGTCGGAAATTCCTATTTCCGACTGATTTCCGACGGATTTCCAACGGAATAATCAAAATTTCCGACCGATTTCCGACAGAATTCTTTTCCGTCGGTAATTTTTCGACCAACTGTTTCCGACGGGTCATTTCCGACGACTTTCTGACGGAAGCTGTCAGAAAATCCATTTTCCAACGGATTACCGACGGATTTCCGACGGATTTCCGACGGAAAGAAGCCGTCGGAAATGCCGCATTTTCTTGTAGTGACTCTCCGTGCCCTACACAATTATGCATTCGAGTCAGTAGGGTCACTGGACCCATATTATGGTGCTAGACAGTCATGTATAGTACAAGTATTTGGAGCCACAACAGCTCAAGAGTCTCAAGAGAGTACTAGATGAATAGACGAGAACATAAAGTGAACGTGAACAGATGAGAGTACAAGGATAGTAGATGAGATAGGGGTATAATCGTAAAAACAACGATAAACCACGATAGTAATAGTTGCACAGTACCAGGTCGGGTACCGATAGTCTGGTAGAAGTCACATCCGCCCCACTAGTCGTGCTGTGTACACAAGTCAGGTGGTCCGGCGTGATCACAAGATAAGAGAGATCTCACTAAGGCCATTTGGATCGTACTGATCCCTAAAAGTGTAACGGGATTTAAAGGTACAACTAGCTCGTCGGCAATGGACGTACGCCAAAGCCAAGAAGACTCACGGAGGCCTTGACAAGGAGTCCCTAGTCCAGTCGAGAGAATTCCCGATGGAGAGGTGGTCCAAGTCAAGAGAAAATGTGTAGAAAACGGGTTCGTTGTGCCTCGAGTGCTCGAAGCCGAGAGAAAACGATAACGGTATTTAAATGCGTGAGTAAAAACAGAAACATTGTATTTAATAAAATAGGGAATTTAGTAATTTATTTCACTAAAATTACCGAATACATTATGCGTAATTCAATAAGGTCAAATGGCAATTAATAATGTTATGTGTGTGCAAGTGTAGAGAAATCTTGAGAATATGATAGATCCTGCAATTGACTTTTAAATAATATATTCATGCGATTATTAACAATAAAATAATCAATTGTTACTGTTCAAAACATTGCATGATTAGGGTTAAAACTTGAGTCATAAGTTATTTGACAAGGCATGAGAGTAATTTCATGTTCTAGCCGAAATCTTCAAATCGCGACGGACCTACCCGTCGCTATTCAAGTCGCGACGGGCGGCTCAGGCGCGATCCGCAGACCGTCGCTATTCAAGCCGCCCCCTAAGAGATCCCCATTGTGTTCAATGTGCACCCATGGCCATGGCCAAGGGGATTGAGCAAACAATGCTCATATCCCTTTGCTCAAATGTCATTTCCAAAAGCCCATTCAAAAGAAATCATCAAGTTTGATTCACCCCTTTCAATGGACCTCCCCCATTGCGGTTTTCAGCCCCTTTGATGTGCATTCCAAGTTAGCACCGAATAGTCTCTAAAGAGTCCCATTTCGCTAACCAAGGAGGTTGGGCAAATGATGCCTAAATCCCTTTGTTTAGCCCATTTAGCAATGGGTTGCAATACCGTCTCAATATCCAAAATCACCCCGGCCATGAGCAAGGGCGTTCTTGAAGAGAGGCGTTGTTACCCCTTGCACAGGTGACTGGCTGCGCCGATTTAGCCTGGTTCTGGTTCTGGCAGTCCTGTAAGACCAGAGCAGAGCTGCGCCGATTCGACGTCCTGGCCATCACGTTGGCCGAAATCACACGAGCAAAATCATTGCTCTATGTGACACCGGCTGATAAACAGTCAAAAGACACAGTATTAGACCCATCCACGTCCTCGGATCGGACAATATAATGTCTATGTCCGGACGGGTGGGTTTATATGTGATTCATCGTCCCGTGGGTTGTTTGGCCATAACATTGTCCGAATCCCCGTAGGCATGCCTGGGGGATCGAGGTCATGGGCCGTCGGAGTTACGCCGTTTTACGACGTACACTCTCCCTTTTGGTGCCATCTCCGCTTGTGGTGGATGAGCATCGCGCTTTCCCCTCTATCACCACGATAAGGGGAAATGCTGCCGAATTTCCCCCGTGAGGGTCGAGTTGGCGCAAAACTCCTAAAAAGGGTCATTAGCTTCTAATTGAGTTGGCAACGTTGCGAACGGAAGCCAGTTCGATGATGTCTATGATTTCAGCCGGGCTGCGCCAATTCGCCTTATCTCGTCAGCTGCGCCGATTCGAGGACGTCTGCAAAGTGCATTGAGCCGTTTTGCTCCGCTGGACGAATAGAACCCCATTCCAAATGCTCAAAAGACCCGAACGGCAAATTAAAATCGTTTAATAATAAAAAAAGAAATGTAAAAGCAAATTGACATCTTTTCAAACAAAAAGGGAAGAAGAAAGTAAAAGCCCATTCCATGTTGTTCAATGACTAAGTTCAACCCTTTTCAAATGACAAAATCACCTCGGGTTTTACAAAGGATCAAAGGGTCAAATCAAACCTTCTTTTAAAAGAGCAAAAGACCATCTCATATTTTGCAAAAAGAACAAAGGACCGATTTGAACTATTTTCAAACAAATCAAAAGGTCATCCTATGTTTTCTAAAAGAATAAGAGATTAAATTGGACCTTTTCTTAAAGTAACAAGAGATTGCATTATGTTGAACAAAAGACTCAGACCAAACCCTTTTTTAAGCAAATGAAAGATTGCCACATGTTTTGCAACAAAAAAAAGAAATCAAATTGAAATGATTTTCAATAAAAAGACCAAATTGTATTTATTTTCAACCAAAGTCAAAGAGACCACCCCTTTTCAGAATTGTCTTTCTCAAATAGATTTAAAAGACCGAATTGAACCTTTTTGTAGTAAAGAGGACCAATAAATAAATAGACAAAGAGATTGGGTAGCGGGTTGAGTGAAAGGTCTAATGGGTTCGATTAGGCGTTCGTCTTGCTCCCTAGTATTTCAGTTCAATTATGCTTCGCACCCTTTATCGGATGTCCCGTTTTAAGGTCATGAGGCTTTCTAATCTGGCGATTAATCAAGGGTTTTCTCTTTCTAAAAGAGATGTAATTAACGTCGTTGCGCTCAGGCAACGACGGGATTTTGGTCCAGGACCCGACCACTCACTTTCGTTTGACAAAGTCAAACGGCGCGCACAATAGACTTAAAGCCCTCCGACTCTCGGAGGCAAACCATTTGGTTGTCACTTCGGTGACTGGCACGCCCGCGCTGTGCGAATTGTCGATTCACCTCACGTCACCATTGCTCGTGTAGCATCCGACGGGACTTGGATTGGCAATACGCATGCATCCATGAGAAAATAAGAAAACATGATAAATAGAACTTTTAAAAGATTTTTTAAGGGAAATTAAATTTTCATTTCCACAGCGTGGCACGCCCGGTGGGACCAAACTTCTCTTCATCTCTTCGCCAGAATAGAAAGTCTTATGGCCTTCATACTCAGTACTAATTGTCACTTTAAATTGACTAACAGGTACTAACAGACTGATGGCGGGAGTACGCTTCGGACCCCTCGTCGTCCAAGATCATGCCCGGTACGGCTACCTCGCCGTGCCGACTCGCTTCGGGAGCTTCCCGCCGGTCGTGGAATTCCCCAACTTCTTGGGGGTCGCATTCGTCGACATCCTCCACCCAGAAGCTGAAGCAGAAGCAAAAGCCAAAGTTAAAGTGGCACCAGAAGCTGAAGTCAAGCAGGTCGCCAAGAAGCTGAGCTGCCACGTTCATCACGTGGGGCATGGGAACCACATCAAAAGCAAAGGAATGAAAATCAATGAATGTCCTCAACGGATAATAGAAGCTGAAAACATCGTCACCCGCCGAGCGCGTGTATCTGCCTCGGGGAAAAGCGTGCGGATCGGGGACCTCAGAATCCACCTGCAGGCCAAAAAGATCGAAGCCATACCAGAACGGGTCACAACGGCAGTGCCCGTAAAGAACTCATTCCAAGCCTTGGCAGGGAAAAGAGAAATGGCCAACACCTTTAAGGGCAAGATGGCCCCCAAACCAGCCAAGTTCAAGCAAGTGTGGAGGTCTAAAAGGGTTCAAAAGAACAGAATGGAAGAAGCTGAACCAAGAAAAGAAGAAGCACTAAGAGAAGCGGTTGCTGCGGAAGTCCCAAACCGCAAGAGGCCGCCTAGAGGCTTCAAAGCAAGAGTCCAACAAGGGGGGGCATGCGTTTATGCTCGCTTTCATGACAAGAGAAGGGAGCTGCGCCGATTTGCTCACATCCCAACTGTTCGGGGGGGGTCGACCGGCACCTGCTGTTGTGGCTGCGCGCCACTGCCGTCAAGAAGAGATCCATAGGTCACGTGACCACATACCTGGCCTCACCACCCCTCCTCTGCAGAGGTCGAGACCACCAAGAGCCATAAAAGATCTACAGGCTGAAGCTGAGAGCAGTTCAGGTGAAAATGACGTTCCTTGCGGACATGGTCATGAGCAGCCTGGGGAAGCCAAACCCCGGATATCAGTTTTTGAAAGATTGACTTTCCCTGCCCGGAGGGTTGAAAGAGATCGGCATGGGAACCTTAAAGTCTTCTCCTGCCACATGGCCGGCATATGGGGCCGATATGGGGCATTGCCTGCTGAAAATGAAGAATTGATGGAATTGGCGGAAAGACCTGGTGCCCTCACCAGGAGAAGAGCGGCGGCAGCAGCCTTGGCAGCCGCATATGGGCTTGAAGATGTGCCAACAACACAAATGACGGCGGTCAGTGCCAACGTGGTCACCGCCCAGGGCAGTGGGGGCAATGACGATATCCCTCCGCCGCCACCGCCGCCAGACGCAACTTCTGGGGGCATTTTGCAACAGACCCCTCTTGCTGCACCCATGGATCCAGCCATCATGGAATTGTTGCAGCAATATCAAGCTGAGATCGCAGATCTCAAACGCCAGATCAAAGGTAAAGAGACCGAGGGACATGTATCCCGAGCGGTGGAAGGCTCAGGAGAGACCCCCCAAGGGACTGTAGGGTCAATCGAAGCTTCAGCCCGGCGTGCTGCTGTGCGGATGGCAAATGAACAGCCACAACAATCCCCTGCGGCTACGACTCAACAGCCGCACTCACAGGCTCAATACCAACTCTTGCAGCCGCAATTCTTGCAGCAACAACAACAGTCTTTGCCTGCTCACATGCCCGAGCAGCAATTTGAAAATCAAGAGCTGCCCCCGGCTCCCCCGGTGGCTATCATCAATACACCAAATAACCAGCCGGCCCACTTCTACCCCCAGCAAGTGGACCCCACCACCATTAGTAAATTGATGTTGGAACAAATGATTGATATGAGACTCGCCGAATGGGGTGACGGAGAACAGATGGCCTTTGATGCATATAGGGTGCCCTACCCTGCGCACCATGCCGCAAAGAGGCTGCCCCCGGGCATTACCAAACCTCCCAAGTTTGATAAGTTCAATGGGCGAGGGTCGCCAAAGGAGCACATCGCATACTATATTAATGTGATGGGTGATCTGGCAGCCGATGAATCTTACCTGTTGAAGTTCTTCGGCTCCTCTCTAACAGGCTTGGCATTCGAATGGTATTCCAGTCTGCCAGCAGGGTCCATCTCTGATTGGACCGACATGCAAAAGAAATTCAGAGAGAGATTCTATATTGCTGAGAGGGAGGTAACAGTTGCCGAGCTCTACGCAACCAGGCAAAAGGGTGATGAGTCCGCACTGGACTATATCCAGAGGTGGAGGAACCTCAGCATGAGGTGCAAGCGTCCTCCTCATCAAGAAGATGCAGTTCAGATCTGCAAGCAAAATCTGAAAAGAGAGCTGCTTGAAAGAATGATCGGAGTGGAGACCCGGTCGTTTGACAGGCTGAACAACGTGGTAGCGGAAATAGAGGCCTTCTTGGTCAAGTACCCCACCAACTCATTCGCCAATCAAAAGACCAAGCCGGCCGATAAGAAGCCTGCGGGGAAGGAGGTCCATGCGGTGGACCTTAAAACATTTGAAAAGCAAAGAGACGAAGACGAGGAGGTGGCCGGAACCTCCAACAACAAAAGTGAACAAAAGAGAAAGGTCATCCCTTTCCAGGATAAAATGAGGAAGTTGTACTCTTTCCCCAAAGAAAAGGCCAAGACACTGTTTGACTGGGGTATCAAATACAACAAAATTACCCTGCCAACACCAAAAAGGCCTGATCAAGCGGCAAAGAAGGACGATCCCCGGTACTGTCTGTACCACCAGATCCTGGGGCACCCTCTATAAGACTGCTATGTGTTCAAAGACATCATGGAGTCTTTGATCAAGAAAGGAGAACTGCAGATGGGGGACTACAAAGTTGATCCGCCCCAGCCGCATGAATTGCCCGCCCGGCAAGCTGGGGCTAACATGATCTCTATGTATCAACAGCTACCGGAAGAGATCTCCGAGGTCAGCACGGAGAACACCTATAAAAGTCTTATCCTCACCCCAAGCAGGAAGCAGGAAGAGTGGCAAAAGGTGTCCATTAAAGCAAAGAAGAAGCCAGCCCCGAAAGTGCACATTCGGGGTGTGACCCCTCAGCCACCGACACCAGTGGTCATCCCAGTTTGGCACCCAATAGAGCCCAGGGTCGTCATTCGGAGGGACCCTGGCAATAGAAGGCGTCAGACACCTCTCCCTCTGTACGGGGGAGGCAGTCCTTCACTTGAGCGCTTGCAAGCGTTAATTGACGAACTGGATGAATATGAGCAACCAAGCAGATATCCTGTTCAGGTACAAGAGTATGTGCCATGGGAGGAGCTCGAAAAGCTGACCCTGGAGGCACCTGCCGAGCAAAAGACACCTCAGCCCCAAGAAGATTTGTTCTGGGGGCAAGAGCCGATAAAACAAAAGAAGAAGAAGAAGAGATCCAAGAAAAAGAAAGTGGTGGCAACTCTCTCATGCAACACCATCTCCTCCCTGCTAAGCTTGGGGGAGCACTATGAAGAAGAGGAATTCTACCCTTCCCCGAATGACGTCAATCAGGTCGGGGCTTCGGGTCAAGAATTCACAACAAGATCTGGAAGAAAATGGGGACGTCTCCCTCCAGCAAACCAAAACATCATCTTCCGGGGAGAACCCTCCTATGAAATACCAGAACCTGAGGTTCAAGGGGCACAAGTTCCACCACCTCCGGGGCTCTATGTCAGTGAAGAGACTGGGGGCACGGTCCCGTCTTTCGCTGAATTCCTGGCAGCAGAAGAAAAGGCAAAAGCGTTGTCCAAACCCTTAATAGCACAAAAGAAGCCCGATAATGAGAAGAATGGACTGGTCAGCAGACCCCAGGCCAAGAATAGTGAAAATGACAAAGGAAAGTCAAAGCTAGATGATGTCGGGGCGGAAGACCGAATCATCAAACTGCTGAAGAAGATCCCTACACGGTTCAGTGTTTGGGAAATTTTGTCGTTAAGCGAAGAGACCAGAAAGGCGCTGATCATGGCCTTGCAGGCTCCAGCACCATATGAGACCTGCCTTGCAGAAATACGAGTGGAGGCTGCCGTGGCTGATGCAGCATCCATCACATTTGCCCCGGAGGACATGCTCCTCCCCATGACAACTCACAACAGACCACTCTATATGAGGGGGCAGTTGAATGGACTACCCCTGAATAGAATTCTGGTAGATCCCGGAGCAGCAGTCAACATTTTGCCGTACAAGATCTACCAAAAGTATCACTTCAATGTGCACCTCACCTCCGTGCATGATGTCAGAATAGCTGGTTTCAACCAGAAGTTCGAAGTACCACTCGGGGTCGTGGAGCTCGACTTGGTTCTGGGGGACTTCAGAACAAAGGTCCAATTCCACGTGATCAACGCAAGCACGTCTTACAAGGCTTTGCTGGGTCGGCCTTGGCTCCATCAAAACGGCGTCGTTCCATCGACCTTGCATCAGTGCATCAAATACGTAAAAGAAGGGCAGGAGCAGAGGGTCTTTGCCGATGCCCACCCATTTGAGGTATATGAGTGTCACCTCATTGATGCTGATCTGTATCAGGAACACTCGAAAAGTCAAATCCCTGAGAAGGGCAAAGAAAAAGAAAGTATCGTTTATGAGTGGTTCCCACCGGAACACTCAGAAATGCAAGCCCCTCAAGGGAGCAAGGCAAAAGAAGTCACCCCTGATGATGAGTGGTTCCCACCACCGCCGCCAGGGATCACTGCTAAGCAGCATACATCAACAGAAGAGGTGGAGGTGCAGTTATGTGACGCCCCAGATTGCAGGCATGATTCTACTTCGCAAATGAAGGAAAAGGAGTCAGAATTCATTCTGGTCCCAGAGGGCCTCACTAAGCCAGCCGCTGAAATAGATTGTCAAATAGTAAGAGCATTGAAGACCATGGTGATAGCTCACCCAGGAGGTCGCTTCACAGTCTTCTACGCGGCTGGGGAGCAACCGATGAGAAGGGATGATGATTGCAAAATCCCTGAAGAGACTGGAGATCCTTTGGTTCCAATCATAGGATTCCCAGACATGTCCAATACAGTCGCCAGACTGGCCAGAAGCCAACAAATCCCTCTTCGACAACAGCTCAGTCAGAGGGAGATGTTCAGAAAGCTATGGTACCCGCCAAACATGGACAGGGACCTATTAAAAATTATCCAGCACCCAGGACTCGGCTGGTCACTGGGAGAAAGCTATACCGTTGGCATGGTCAGCATAGCCAACCAAATAGAAGAGAACCCTTCAGGGGCGGTTTATGATGACTACCCTGAAGAAAGAAGCATGGTGGAAATGGCTACAAATGCAAATGACAAACCTCACCAGGGGGCAGCAGCGTTCCCCACCTGCATTCCCGTGGAATCTCTTGCTACCCAAATACTCCTGACAGCCAGAGAAAACAGACACAATGGAACAACACAGTTAAGCTCTGCGAGCTCAGAAGAAATAAGAGAGCAGGGGGCGATAGCGGATGTTCCCTTGAATCCAAGTCAAGGGGCCCAGCAAACCAAAGGAGCCCAAGAGAGTGTGCCGACTGCGGCTCAGCAAAGAGAATATATGGAAGTGCTAGAAGCAGAAGCTGATGAAGAAGGCTTCGTGGACCTCCAGCCAGCACCAGAAGAGCTTGAAGATGGTGGCCAAGCCACAGTCGACGAGCTGGTAGAAGTGAACCTCGGCACGGAAGAAGATTACAGGCCAACCTTCTTAAGTGCCCTCATCTCAGAAGAAGAAAAGCAGCGGTATATTCTGTTGCTAAAAGAGTTCCGGGACTGTTTTGCCTGGAACTACAAGGAAATGCCAGGACTTAGTCCCGATGTGGCACATCACATCCTGGCAATTGACCCGAAAACCGAACCGGTCAAGCAGGCTCCTAGAAGGATGAGACCGGAATTGATCAACAAAGTTTGTGCTGAGGTGGACAAGTTAATAGATGTAGACTTTGTTGAAGAGAACCAGTATACTACCTGGCTGGAAAACATCGCCCCGGTCAAAAAGAAGAATGGACAGATCCGAATCTGTGTGGATTTTCGAGATCTGAACAAGGCTTGCCCAAAAGATGACTTCCCGGTGCCGATCACTGAAGTGATGATAGATGCGACCACCGGACATGAGGCCTTGTCATTCATGGACGGGTCTTCTGGCTACAACCAGATATGGATAGCCGAACAAGATAGGGTGCACACTGCCTTCAGGTCACCCAAAGGGATCTTCCACTACAAGAGAATGCCCTTCGGTCTCAGAAATGCCGGGGCAACCTACCAAAGAGCGATGACAAAAATCTTCGATGAGCTGCTCTATAAAAAAGTGGAGTGCTACATTGATGACCTGGTGGTCAAAACCAGAAAAAGAAAGGACCATTTGGCCGACCTCAGAGTCGTCTTCGAAAGGCTGAGGCGGTATGAGCTGAAAATGAACCCGATGAAATGTGCCTTCGGAGTATCCAGCGGCAAATTTTTGGGGTTCATCGTCCAATACAGGGGAATAGAAATAGACCCTGTCAAAATCAAAGCCATCCAATAGTTGCCGCCACCAAAGAATCTGACCGAGCTCAGGTCATTGCAGGGACGACTGGCCTACATTCGTAGGTTTGTCTCAAATTTGTCTGGGCGATGTCACCCCTTTCACAAATTTATGGAAAAAGATGTTCCTTTTCAATGGAGCCAGGAGTGTCAGCACGCCCTGGATCAACTAAAAATGTACCTGAATACTCCACCAGTGTTGGGTGCTCCAGTAAAAGGCCGTCCTCTCATCCTGTATATAGCAACTACAGAACACTCCTTGGGTGCCATGCTAGCACAAGAGAATGAGGAAGGGAAAGAGAAAGCCCTCTACTACCTCAGCCGAAGGTTAGTGGGGGCGGAAGAGAGATATTCTCCGATTGAGAGAGTATGCCTAGCCTTGGTGTTCGCAGCCAAGAAGATGAGACATTATATGCTGTCACACGAGGTTAGGCTAATCTCCCGGGCCGACCCCGTCAAACATATACTCTCTCAACCAGCGTTGAAGGGGAGAATAGGCAAATGGGCTGTCATCTTGATGGAATTTGACATCAAATACATCCCCCAAAAGGCAATCAAAGGGCAGGCGGTAGCTGACTTCTTTGCAGCTCACCCTGTGCCAGAAAATTCTCCGCTCGTTACAGAGCTACCAGAAGATGAGACCCTCGAAGTGAACCAGTTGCAAACAGCCACCTGGCAGCTGTATTTCGATGGGGCCTCAAGAATAGAAGCATCGGCACATGGCAAAGCAAGAGTCAGAGCGGGAGCAGGTATCGTTCTGAAATCGCCAGAAGGAGAGGTTACACACACCTCATGCTCAATTAGCAAGCCATGCACAAACAATGAGGCCGAATATGAGGCCTTGATTATCGGCTTGCAAGTGGCCCTTTTCATGAATATAAAGGTGCTGCAAGTCTTTGGCGACTCAATGCTAATCGTCAAGCAAGTACAGGGGGAGTTTGATGTCAAAAAGCCGGAGTTGCTACCATACCACCGAAAGGTGAAAAGACTATTGTCAAAATTCTATCGAATAGAAATAGAGCATGTGGGCAGAAGCAGGAATGCACAAGCTGACGCCCTGGCAAAATTGGCTAGCTCTTTGGCGGTGCCACCAAATGAGAAGTTAGAAATCATTGTCATGAACCGGCGGCAAGTCCCCAGCATGATAGAAGAAGAGTCTGAAAATGAAGAGAATGGCCAAGAAGAAGTATCTGCGGCTGAAGAGATCATGCAAAAAGACTGGAGAGAGCCCTTGCTGCAATGGTTCGAACACCAGCAATTGCCCTCACAAAGTGAAGAACGGATCAAGTTGATCCGAATAAAGGACTCGTATGAATTAAGAGGTGGAGTTCTATTCAGAATCATGGCGGACTCCAAGAAAAAGATCTTGCTAAGGTGCGTGTCACCCGAAGAGGCCGGGAAGGTCATGAAAGAGGTACACGCCGGGACCGCTGGCGCCCATCAGGCCGGGCCGAAGATGAAAATAGAAATCAAGAAGCTCGGCTATTACTGGCCAACCATGTTTGAAGACTGTGGCAATTTTGCCAAGTCATGTCAAAAATGTCAAGAGCACGCGGTCATCCCAAGGAGACCTCCCATACATCTGCATCCAACCGTTCCAAGTTGGCCATTTGCACAATGGGGCACAGATGTTGTAGGCCCCTTGCCACCATCTTCATCAGGGTGTAAATACATCCTGGCTATCACCGATTACTTCTCAAGGTGGGCCGAAGCCGTGGCGTTAAGAGAAGTAACAGGGGAGTTGGTGGCGCGCTTCGTTCAACGGAACATCATCTTCAGATTTGGAACTCATGACCGAATCATATCAGACAATGGAACCCACTTCAAGAACCAGAAGGTGTTCAGAATGGCTGCAAAATACAGAATAGACTGGAGGACGTCCACTCCCTACAATCCGCAAGCCAATGGCCTAGCGGAAGCTTTTAACAAGACACTGTGCACGCTACTGGCCAAAACAGTCAGTGCCAACAAAAGAGATTGGGAGGACCGGATGTATGAAGCCTTATGGGCCTACCGGACCGTCTACAAGACGCCAACAGGCTGCTCACCTTTCTCCCTGGTGTACGGTTCAGAAGCCGTGGTCCCGGTAGAATTGGAAGTGCCATCTCTCAGGGTAGCCGTCCAGCATGGGCTAGCTCCTGAGAATCAAACCAATATCGAAAGAAGGCTCGAGGAACTTTCCGATTTGGAAGGGAAGAGATTGCGAGCTCAACAGAACATCCAAGTGTACCAGGCCCGCATTGCACGCGCCTTCGACAAGCTAGTCAGGGGTCGCGAATTTAAGAGAGGGGACCTGGTAATGGTCAAGAAGAGAGAAGTCATGGCCGGCAACCCAAAAGGGAAGTTGAACGTGAATTGGACTGGGCCATACGTGGTGCAAAGAGTCTATGAAGGCGGCGCCTACGTCCTGGTCAACCATCGGGGTGAAATACAATTCTCACCCCTCAATGGAAGACACTTGAAGCTGTATCACGCATGCTGTCCGGACTTCAGTGCCCAACGTCATGAGCAACAAGAGGCCGGTCAAGAAGCAGACCTGATCAACTTGTTCGATAAGTGAAGAGCTCGGCTGCAAAAGAACTGTTGCATTCGCAATAGCAGGGAGTTTCTACCCTCAAGTCTCCCATCACCCAAAAAAAAAAAGGGAGAACAAAAAAAGCAACAAACAAACAAAAACAAAAAAAACAAAACAACCAAAAAATGACAAAACAATAAGCTCTTAAACCCTCGGGACATTAGTCACCAATGACGAAGAGCAAAAAAGGTACACAAAAAAAGGGATGGCATGCAATGCATGGCAAAAATAGAAAGGAGGCAGCCATACCGCTAGCCGGACCATGGCTCTGAGGCGACAAATGTCCCAACCAATTTATGACACTTTTGTGATTTCCGCTGATTTCCGAGGGGAGGACAATGAAAGGATTCTTTCGTTTCGACTAGCATATCGCATGTCCATGAGCTGTGTGGAGGATGTTCAAGTTTTCTGTACTTCTCCTCGCATGAAAAAGAGCTCTAAAAAAAAAAGGAAAGAGAAACAAGAAATTCATGTTTCTTAAACACACACACACACACAAAAAATAGACAACAATAAAAAGTAAATAAATCAAGAGACTTAAAAGAGAATTATATGCTTTAGCACGCATGAACAGTCATTATTTAATGAATCTGACTCTTACTATCTTTTGTGGGCAGAGACCTCTGAAACCGGCATCGACAAGCCCGGGTGGCCGATGTCGTCACCAGACACGCCAAAGTCACGATGAAAGCTGATGGTGGCAACCAACCCAAGAGATCGACGTCATTCAAAGTAATGAAGTCCCACCAACGTTGCGCCAATCCAACACGAAGTCGCATCGACAATGGGTTGGGAAATGGAAAAGCGTCAACAAGCTCAAGCAGCCGATGTCCTCACACTCTTAAAAGAAAGAGGAAGAAAAGAAGGAGGCTGAAAATAGAGATGCCTCGTCAGACTTGTCCACTGGGCAAGGGTAAAAAGGACCAAAACCCGGCTATGGTGAAAACCCGCAAAGGGCGCCATGGGCAAAATCGGGTACCCCGCTACATGAAAACCTGAAAGGGCGCGTAGGTAAAAGCAAGAGGGGGTCGAATTGGGTGAAAACCCGAAAGGGCGCCCAACTCGATAAAAAATAATAATAATAATAAAGGATGAAGACAAACATCAAATTCAAGCAAATAGAAAGTCACCCGACGGTAGTAGAATAGAAGGCCGTCGCCCTGACGGTAGTCAAATAGAAGGCCGTCACCTGACGGTAAAAGTCAAATAGTCAAATAGAAAGCCGTCACCCCGACGGTAGAATAGAAGGCCGTCGCCCTGACGGTGAAAAAGTCAAATAGAAGGCCGTCACCCTGACGGTAAAAGTCAAATAGAAGGCGTCGCCCTGACGGTAAAAGTCAAATAGAAGGCCGTCGCCCTGACGGTAAAAGTCAAATAGAAGGCCGTCACCCCGACGGTAGAATAGAAGGCCGTCCCCCTGACGGTGAAAAAGTCAAATAGAAGGCCGTCCCCCTGACGGTGAAAAACTCAAATAGAAGGCCGTCCCCCTGACGATGAAAAAGTCAAATAGAAGGCCGTCACCCTGACGGTAAAAGTCAAATAGAAGGTCGTCGCCCTGACGGTAAAAGTCAAATAGAAGGCCGTCGCCCTGATGGTAAAAGTCAAATAGAAGGCCGTCACCCCGACGGTAGAATAGAAGGACGTCGCCCTGACGGTGAAAAAGTCAAATAGAAGGCCGTCACCCTGACGGTAAAAGTCAAATAGAAGGCCGTCGCCCTGACGGTAAAAGTCAAATAGAAGGCCGTCGCCCTGACGGTGAAAAGGTCAAATAGAAGGCCGTCACTCCGACGGTAGAATAGAAGGCCGTCACTCCGACGGTAGAATAGAATGCCGTTAGTTTGACAGCAAATGTTCCTGTCATACCAGCGGTGAAAAGTAAATAGAAGGCCGTCACCCGGACGGTAGAATAGAAGGCCGTTAGTTTGACAGCAAATGTTCCTGTCATTCCAACGGTGAAAAGCAAATAGAAGGCCACCACCCCGGCGGTAAAATAGAAGGCCGTTACTTCTGACAGCAAAAGTCTCTGTCAAGTTAACGGCTGATAGACGGCAAAGGATCCTGTCACCTCAAAAAAAAAGAAGAGAAAGAGAGAGGCTAAAAATAGAGATGCCTCGTCGGACTCATTCAGACCATCCCACCGAATGAGGGTAAAAATGACAAAAACCCGGTCGTGGTGAAAACCCGCAAAGGGCACCGTGGGCAAAACAGGGTACCCCGCTACACGAAAACCCGAAAGGGCGTGTAGGCAAAAGCAAGAGGGGGTCGGGTTGGGTGAAAACCCGAAAGGGCACTCAACTCGATAATGTGAACAAAAAGAAAAGGGAGACAACAAATAAAGATGTATGCACCATAGCAAGTCATCAAGAAGGAACGTCTGTGTCCAAAATAAAATACCTCTCATTAGTGACAAAATGGGGTTACATGAGTATTGAGGCGAGGCCTCAGAAATAAGAAAAAATACACATTGAAAGAGATGGAGCAAATTACGGGCCTCATGGCAGGTCCCGGAACAGTTCTTCTAAAGATAAAATGCCCACGTGGGGGGAAGATATTCTTTCCTTCAGGCTCGCCTTCCGGGATCGGACCTCCAACAGCGTTTGCTTTTTAAGAGCCATACGGTCTTCATCCACCGCAATAGCCAGTTCTTGCTCAGCCTTGGAGTCAGCAAGGACATCCTGTCTGGCCTTAGCGGCGTGCAATTCAGCCTGCAAAAGATTTATCTTGGAGTCTAATGCCACTGACTCTTCATGATACCCTCTAAGGAGAGATCGGCGATGCTCCAGGTCATCAGCCAATGGGTTCAGCACCGCTTCACACTCCGACTGTTGCATTTCCAAAGCAGTCAGCTGGTCGGACAGTTCACGTTGGAGATAGTCGCGGCGCTTCAAGAGTTTGAGCAACAGAGTGACTCTGTTTGCCCAATCATCCAATGAGCATCCCATAATGATCAGAACCCCTGTCATTTGATCTGCAACAGCTTTTACCCTCTCGTAGGGGACATCAGGGTTCTGACGCACCATCATGCGCAGCGAGGACAACTGTCCCTAGACCATGGCGCTGGATGAGCAAAAGTCTCCGGAAGATCCAACAGCCGGAACTTGAAAGTCTACCTGAACGTCCACCTCTGCCCACAGGCCGGCGTCCACTACGGTAGAACATAAGGCGAGCCCCGCTGGGGAGGGGCTAGCCCCGGCTGAAGAGACATTGAGGGCCCCACCAGAGGTAGCAGAAGTTGTTGCTGCTTCAGAAATAGCCGCCTCCTTATCAGAAATAGCACTGACAAGTTGGGTGGTCGGCGCTGAAAGAGGACTGGTGCTGTCACAAAAAGGAGTCGACGGCGGGCTCACTTCAATCTCAAGGGCAGGTTCCTCAACCACGCCCGGCACATCACTAATTGACGGTGGATCCGATATGGGTTCCCCGATGTTCGGAAGGTCAACGCCAACTGTCGGCGAAGACTCGGGGGGGTTGATTTCTTGAACTTCCTCAAAATCCTACAAAAGAGAAAGGAATTAGAAACAGAAGCCTTAAGCCTTTCGCCAACGGAAGCCTACGGCTCAAAGCACGAGTGGGAGCATTCACAAGTACAAGTTCTGGAGGAGCAGTGGCCTCCGGCCTTGAAGTGACCACGGGAGACCTCTCCCCACTGTTGGAGGAATCCCCTTCAATTCCATCAAGGGCGGAGATTCTCTCTCTCTTCCGCTCTTTAAAAAGGCTCCCGTCGTCAGACAAGCTTCCACTTGGCGAAGGGGAGCTATAAACTGTTTCGGCGTCTGAAGAGTCATCTGAAGAGATGGCAACAGGATTCTGTGACTCCTCCATCAGAATAGCTCGACCGCCTTGGCGAATTTTCATAAGGGCTGCCCTACCCGCGGCTCGCTGACTCATCCTGAGAGGAGCGAAGGGTTTCTTGACTCTTCGGGCTATAACTTTTGTAGCCGAACGCTTGCCCGCAGCCCGAGCAGCGGCAGAGCCAGCGGCTACATCTGGTAAAGGTTGACAAATGGGCGTTAAGGGAAAGAGAACAAAAGACGTCTCAATAGCTGTCATATAAATGAGGCTATACTGCGACTCTCACCTGCCGGTGGAAGGGAAGATGCATCAGACGGTGTGACGGCTGGTGCTAATTGGCCTTGCCCCACAACGGGAGTATCAACTGTCGGTGGGATATCATCTGTACTCCGTCAAAAGAAAAAATAGGCAAAGTCAATAGACAATCTCAAAAGTGGAATAGGTGTGCAAGTGAGAGAAGGTCATTGAGCATCTAAAGGGGCAGCGCCTTCGCGCTGGCTGCAAAACTCTTCGAATGAGGGAATTGATGGACCCTCAGTAGGAATTGGTGGCGAGGGGGATACCTCCCTCTTTCTCTTGGAAGCCCTCCTAGCTCGAGCAACGCTGCTCGCTATACTCGACTTTTTGGCTGATAGCTTTTCAGTCAAAGGCTTATAATGGATCTTATCCTCAGTAAAATACAGCAGCCTCTTCACTTTCATGATAAGTCCATGATATCGCCGCCGCCGATCCTTTGCGGAGGGATCTGAAGAAAAGAAGAAAAGAAAAGAGTTAAAGAAGCACAAAAGGAAGAAAAGCCACAGGCAACATCTTTCAAAAGAAGCAAACCTGCTATGCCCGTATAAAATCGGCTGAGGGGCCAAAAGGTGTGTACGCTTTGCTTGGCCCGGGACGCCGCCTCTCGGATCAGCCAACATACGTCATTTATCTGGCAGCAGTCCTCTGCGAAGATGGCCAAATCCTCCTGACCAACTGAAGACAGAAAATAGTAGAGGCTGAGGTAGTCCATACCCCAGCCATCTGCATATTGAAAAGACACATGAAGCTCATGTGCCAGAATTGCTTCGCAGTCTGCCTCCACGGTCAGGTTGTGGGCATGAAGTAGCACAAACAGCCATGAAGTGTATGCATAGCGATCTCGGCCTGGATCTCCCCGTACTGATAATGCTCGGTATGGATGTTCCTTGTCTACCTCCCCGCGTTGCAGTACAATAGCGGGAGCTTCCTCCTCAATAGGCCACGGCTGTGCGACGGCCAGCCGATCTGAGCTAATGTTGCAGAGGTGCTCAAGAGTCGCGGGAAAGGTGTCTTCTTCTACCTCAGGCAAAACCAGGGAGGGAGGAGGATTCTTCTTCTTGGCGGCTTGTCTCGCCTTCAGATATCGGTCGACAGCTTTCTGATCACTAGACTTCAGGCGCAGCAAGTGCTCTGGATCAATATCAAGTGCAGGCTACGGTTGCAATTGTAGTAGTTTGCGTTCAGCAGCATCCCAGCAGTCTGTCTTGCACTCTCGATAAAAAGGGTCCGAGCGTTCCACCACTGATGTACTCAGGTGTACCCGGGGTGTACGGCCTGGCACAGGCACCCGGAAGGTGGACGAGTCGAAACGGTGGAAGAAATCCCACCACCTGCGAGCCTGCTCCAAAAGATGCGATCCACCACCGCCGGCCAGACAAATCAAACTTGGCCGATGATGGAGGGATATGCTGATCGTACCCGAAATACGGGCAAATCTGAAGGGATAATAGGGCTCAAAATAGACGACGCTCCCCCGGCGGAACGTCACACACTGGGCCGATTGATAAAGCCCAATCTCTGAGTTCTGGCTCTAGCACGGACCTGGTCAGTCTTTGGCGGCTCATCGGGTGCACAAAATCTTCAATTACATCGTCACGGCATTCCCGATAGCGATTGGCTAGTCGGGATGCTTGTCAGTTTACCCCGAATCTCGAACAGTTGCTTTGAAAGAGAGTGCGGCTCTGCACTGGCAAACTCCAGCATTCTTGGAAATAGCCGAGTCGACTGAAGAGATCTAGGGGCAAACTCTGGAAATAGACCGCAAGCCCAGACACTGAGAAAGTGCCAGGGCCCGATCACCCGATGCTGCCTCGGGGCTGAACGGCGACATAGGTCGCCAAGAGACCAGTATACCAGGCAAAGTTCCGCGGGGCACAAAGATAGCTTGATACCCCAAGCCATTTGACAGGCTGGGTAGATGACATCTGGGCGGAGGATGGAATCGTCACCCACTGGCAAAGCAAACGAACAAATCCAATAAGCCAAGTACGCCGCACAATGGGTGTGCGGGTCGGCTCCAACAGGGTTCGGACCTGGAAGACGGCCCTCCAAGAGAGAATCAGGAATGGTCACCTTCTGGCGACCGGGGTTCTTCTTTGCGGCAATCCCGCCGGCGCTGGCAAAGTCCTCATAGCGCTGCTTGTAGGAGAAGAAGTAGGCCAGCCACATATGCATGCTGACCTTGCTTCGCTCTCTCTTATCTCGGGAGCGGCCAGTATTACGGGCGAGGCTGAGCTGGCGGTAGACCTTCATGAGGTACCGGTACGAGTACCCCATACAGTATTGCTGCTCCCCGCCTGTCCTGTCTTTGATAATATCCGGGAGACACACCTCTTCGTAGGGTTCTCCATCGATCGGCAGGCCGGATAATTGATGAAGACTCCAAAGGTCAAGAGACGTCTCCCCTTCAGCAGTATAAAACGTGTTGTACTCGGGGACGAAGACTTCTGCAAGACCACAGCAGAGACCTTTGGATAAATGATACCGATACCGGGCCGCAAAAACACTGTGGTAGACCCCGGCGGTCATCAAAAGTGGCGCATAGTTGTGAAGTACAAAATCAGCGGCTTCCACGACAAAGGTGCGGAAGTGATGGGCATCCGTCGCCCGTAGATCTCCAAACCAACCTGCAGCTAGTTGGTGCTTGAAGCGGATCGCCAGACAATCCAGCAGAAATGGCTCATCTCTATATCCCCACTGTGGCAGGCAGAGAAATAATCCAAAAGATGACTGTTCTCTGTGCACGCGGCCTGAGGAATTGTCCCACCTCGCGGGAACGAAGGAGGGAGCGCGTGTCAGCTTGTTGCTCTCTGGAACCAGGTCTCCCAGACCAAGAACGGGGGCCCGTCGCCGCGACTGTTCTCTGTGCACGCGGCCTGAGGAATGTCCCCCCTCGCGGGAACGAAGGAGGGAGCGCGTGTCAGCTTGTTGCTCTCTGGAACCAGGTCCTCCCAGACCAAAACGGGGGCCGTCGCCGCGGCTCGCCGATCCGATAAAGAGGCTCGGCACGGGGGACACAGGCAGCCAGGCTGTCCCTCCAACTAAGATAGCCGCCTCCACCTCCCGGGTTAAAATAGAGTCCTTCTTGCCTCCTGGAGCATAAGAATGAGGAACTGAATAGTGCTTGGCCTTCTGGTAATCCACGCGATAATCTCGTCGCGGGTAAAAGTGGGTGGCGTCGAGCTGACATCGAGCCTCAATATGTTCCATTGTGTCCGTCTCGTCATCTGAAGAGTCGTCCAGCACAGCAACTGGTCGTAACCAGGTTAACCGTGGAAAATCCGCCCACGAAAGAAGCGGCGCATCCTTCCGAGAGCCTGCACTTCTGGAAGAAGATTTGGGAGCCATGGTTTCCTGCAAAGGAAATTAAAGCCACATTAGCAAGCTAAGTAAACACTCAATTCCGATAAAATTTCGGCAGCATCTCCCCTTGTCATACGGACAAGTGGGGGTTTCAGCGGTACTCGTCCACGCACTAAGGCGAGACGGCCCAAACAGAGACCAAGCATGTCGGAAAAGCTCTCTCCGGAACCGCTGTTACCTCGAGGACCAGCCGACGAGGAATGAAGCGGCCCAGTGCCTGCTGCAGTCAAAAGACCCGCCATTAAAATATGGTGCGAAAGAGACGCGGACCAACGGGAGCCCCGCTGATCTAAAATGGCCCCCCGCCAGCGAAGCTGAAAAGTAATGACCTGGGACCTAACGCGTCCTCACCGTTCCCTAAGGGGCTCCGGGCCCCACTAAAGCCATCTACGGCGCTGCTACTCTCTCACGGCGTGCGGGTAGAAGCCGCCCTAACTAGACCCGCCATTCGGGCGGTAACGAGCGGACGAGGACGCGCGCTGGTGGAAGCCCCGTCGATTTGAAATGGGCCCCACGGACACAAAGGGCGAAACCTCGACTGGGATGTTCCCATGCGGCCCCCTAGCGTTAGCACCCCTGGACCTACCGATTTCCCCTTTGCTTTGTTTATAGGGGGGAAATCCCAACGGACCCGGACACACATCAGGCGTTCGGTACAAAGGCCCCATGGCCCAGGCACATTCCCTTTGCCTACCCAAATCCCCAGGCCCCCTTGGCCCTGTCACCCATGCAACAAGAATAAAAAAAGAGAGGGCATGCAAGCCCGCCCCTTGGCCCTGTCACCCATGCAACAAGAATAAAAAAGAGAGGGCATGCAAGCCCGCCAAGCCCCCCTGTGTCTCCCCGGTTCCCGGCTGTGAAGACCCTCGGTGTGGCCGAGCACCTCCGTACCGCCGCCCCAGAACACCAAAAAGCCGCACATGGCCGGCCGACTTCCGGCCTGTTACCGCCGAGCCCCGGAACGGCCTTACAAACAAGCACGCACAAAAGGAACAGAAAGGGGGAGGGGGTTCTCCGAAACGTCGCCGGTGCCCTACCGCCGGGACGTCGCCGAGCACGCCTCTGTGCCCCAGGGAACCCGCCGATCTGCTTGCTCGCCGCCGCGCTCGGTTCACCTCCGTCCGCGGGCCGCCGAGACAGCCGCTTTAGGCCGTCGTCGTCAGCGGAGCCCCGCAGTCGCCGCCGCGCTCCTCGCCGCCGTCGCCGTCACACTTCGCCCTCGCCGATGTGCCACACCTCGTCGCTGCGCTCGCTCGCCATCGCCGTTGCACCTTCTCTCGCTGTCGGAGGGGGAAGGAGTGGAGAAGACGAAGAGGGGGGAAAGATGGAGCCCGCGCCTGCCGAGGAAGAGAGGGGAGAGGAAAAGAGAGAGGCGGCTGCCCGCACGCCTTTTGAGGCGGGTTTGAAAAGAGGGCGGAGCAGCGTCGGGAATCGCGAACCGCCGGTTCATGCTCCCAGGCGGCTCGCGGACCAAGTCCGCCCAGACCGCGCCGGTTCGACACGCGCCGCCCGCGCTGGTTCGACACGCGCAACCCGCGCCGAATCGACCCTGCGCCGATTCGGCGAGGTCAACAGATCACACTCCAAATTGCCTGAGCGAAGCCAAGCCCCAACGACCCAAAGAAATGGAAATAGGGGAGGTCATCCCAAATTGCCCGTGCGGAGCAACATGCAGCCGTCATCTGCGGATCATATCACCAAATAGAAGTAACAGGCTATAATAGACTACTTGACCTTAGCCCGGCAACAAGTCAGCGACCTGCCGGTGTTGATGTTAATAGTTAAAGGACCAAAATTCACCCGCGGATTCGCTCTGCGTGCCTCTTCGCACCACCCACGGTGGGGGGCATTTGTGGACACCCCATTTCGCTAATGGGCGAAGACCGCCGGCCCACTGCTCACCCGCCAGCACCGATTTAGCCCTCATGACGTGCACAAGAGAGCCAAAAGGCCCATTCAAAAACCACTAAGGCCCATCTGAAATCAACTCTTATCTCATCCTAAAAGTGGGGGTGAGAGTAAGCATTTGTAACACCTCCCAAAAGGGAGTGCTAGAAATGGTAAAAGTGGTCTGCCACCCTTGTGGCGCAGGGAGCTGGTTGGGCCTGTTTTTGCCTTTCTTCTCTTCTAGAAGGCAAGGGGAAGAGAGGAAAAGGGGGGCCATACGGGAGTCTGCTGGAGGAAGGCTTGTGGGGTTTCCTGCACCAGGAAGAGGAGGCTTTCACCAAGAGAGAAACCAGCAGAAGAAGCCTTGCGTTCCTGCTCAAGATCCACCCGTGAAAGAAAAGAGGCAAGAGGAGAGAGAAAGGTGAGAAGGAAAGCAAGAGAGAGAGGAGTCCTTCTTGGGGGCTTCTTGTCTTGTCACATCAAGAGAGCAGAGAGCAAGAGGGTCTCCCACGTTGGTTTTCTCCCCCCTTCTTTTCTCTTGGTTTTTGCAAATCTTGTACCCTCTCACCTTTCTTTAATGAAATAGACTATATGCATGCCATTTAATGCATGTTTCCCCCCCATTTCATTTGGGTTTTCCATGTCTTTTCTCTCTTTACCATGGGGTTACGGGATGGAGTACTTCTTCATAGAAGTATGTCTCATTTCCCTCTAACACCTCCAACATGAGAGTATCTCATAGCTCCCATACCCAATAAATGAGTGTCATGGGTGTGGGACCTCATCTCCTATCTATGCATGCATAGCATGCCAAATTGCTCTCCCAAACAATCAAAATCCTCTTTATGGCCTTGCGTTTTCTGCTGTTCTGGCCTGAAAAGACCAGTTTTCTACTGCCTTAGCCGCCCCCTAAGAGATCCCCATTGTGTCCAATGTGCACCTATGGCCATGGCCAAGGGATTGACAAACATGCTCATATCCCTTTGCTCAAATGCCATTTCCAAAAGCCCATTCAAAAGAAATCATCAAGTTTGATTCACCCCTTTCAATGGACCTCCCCCATTGCGGTTTTCAGCCCCTTTGATGTGCATTCCAAGTTAGCACCGATAGTCTCTAAGAGTCCCATTTCGCTAACCAAGGAGGTTGGGCAAATGATGCCTAATCCCTTTGTTTAGCCCATCTAGCAATGGGTTGCAATACCGTCTCAATATCCAAAATCACCCCGGCCATGAGCAGGGTGTTCTTGAAGAGAGGCGTTGTTACCCCTTGCACAGGTGACTGGCTGCGCCGATTCAGCTGGTTCTGGGTTCTGGCAGTCCTGTAAGCCAGAGCAGAGCTGCGCCGATTCGACGTCCTGGCCATCACGTTGCCGAAATCACACGAGCAAACCATTGCTCTATGTGACACCGGCTGATCATAAACATTCAAAAGACACAGTATTAGACCCATCCACGTCCTCGGATCGACAATATAATGTCTGGTCCGACGGGTGGGTTTACATGTGATTCATCGTCCCGTGGGTTGTTTGGCCATAACATTGCCCGAATCCCCGTAGGCATGCCTGGGGGATCGAGGTCATGGGCCGTCGGAGTTACGCCGTTTTACGACGTACACTCTCCCTTTTGGTGCCATCTCCGCTTGTGGTGGATGAACATCGCGCTTTCCCCTCTATCACCACGATAAGGGGAAATGCTGCCGAATTTCCCCCGTGAGGGTCGAGTTGGCGCAAAACTCCTAAAAAGGGTCATTAGCTTCTAATTGAGTTGGCAACGTTGCGAACGGAAGCCAGTTCGATGATGTCTATGATTTCAGCCGGGCTGCGCCAATTCGCCTTATCAAACCTTCTTTTAAAAGAGCAAAAGACCGTCTCATATTTTGCAAAAAGAACAAAGGACCGATTTGAACTATTTTCAAACAAATCAAAAGGTCATCCTATGTTTTCCAAAAGAATAAGAGATTAAATTGGACATTTTCTTAAAGTAACAAGAGATTGCATTATGTTGAACAAAAGACTCAGACCAAACCCTTTTTTAAGCAAATGAAAGATTGCCACATTTTGCAACAAAAAAAGAAATCAAATTGAAATGATTTTCAATAAAAAGACCAAATTGTATTTATTTTCAACCAAAGTCAAAGAGACTACCCCTTTTCAGAATTGTCTTTCTCAAATAGATTTAAAAGACCGAATTGAACCTTTTTGTAGTAAAGAGGACCAATAAATAAATAGACAAAGAGATTGGGTAGCGGGTTGAGTGAAAGGTCTAATGGGTTCGATTAGGCGTTCGTCTTGCTCCTAGTATTTCAGTTCAATTATGCTTCGCACCCTTTATCGGATGTCCCGTTTTAAGGTCATGAGGCTTTCTAATCTGGCGATTAATCAAGGGTTTTCTCTTTCTAAAAGAGATGTAATTAACGTCGTTGCGCTGAGGCAACGACGGGATTTTGGTCCAGGACCCGACCACTCACTTTCGTTTGATGAAGTCAAACAGCGCGCACAATAGACTTAAAGCCCTCCGACTCTCGGAGGCAAACCATTTGGTTGTCACTTCGGTGACTGACACGCCCGCGCTGTGCGAATTGTCGATTCACCTCACGTCACCATTGCTCGTGTAGCATCCGACGGGACTTGGATTGGCAATACGCATGCATCCATGAGAAAATAAGAAAACATGATAAATAGAACTTTTAAAAGATTTTTAAGGAAATTAAATTTTCATTTCCACACTCATCTTTCCCTTCAACTCTTAATTTTTCCTTATTATCTCCTTATTTCTTGCATTATCCCACCTAATAGGATAGATGAGAGGCTAATTTCGTGGGTAAAGGGTTTGGGGTAAGGTTAGGACTCTTTTTAGGACATTTATAAGTTAGTATAGTCATTATCTTACCCCTTTTTAATTTATTAATTAATTAACTCCGAATTTACACATTTTTCTCCTCATTTTCTAACATTTATCACTTAGTTGGCTTGGGGAGAGATCTAATTTCGTGGCTAATGTATTAAGATGGGATGTGGACTCTTTTTAAGATAAGTAAGAGTTAAAATAGTCATTATCTTAACTCTTTTCTATTTATTACTATTTTTAGGTACGAATTTAGCCTAATTCCTTCCCATCTCATGATGGGTTCTTCATATTTGGGCCCAACAATTCATGTTAGGACCATTAGCAAAAACCCATTACTAATTTAGCTTAATGGGTATTGATTTAATTCTAATTATTCACCCTTTATTCTTATTTAAATCTATTTATCACACTTATTCAAGTAACTTCATATTTTTAATTTGATTAAATATTATTCATGTCAATATTTCTAACCTTCATCATTTGGGCTCTTACTCTTGGCCCAATAACTCGTGTGAGCTTAATTGTACAACCCATGTACTTATTTTATTTAATAGATTTTTAATTATCTTTTTATTAGAGAATTTATTCATGGGCCAAGATTGTCCATTGGTCCAAATATCATAATGGGCTATCATCCCATATTATTTAAAGTCTACCCACATGTTTATTTTTATTTATAATCTACTTTGGGTCATAAAAAATGGGTTCTTCGATTTATTCCTTAATTATGCTAATAAATCACATAAATTCTTAAACTAAGTCCAAACGATTTTTCTATGCCCAAATTTCATGATGGGTCATTAGAGAACATTTTTTAAAGTATAACTATTATTTTACGAAATTTTTATAGGGGTTTATACGCATGCAATAATATGCGTACCTTTAACTAATTGAATTTATTACTTAATAAAATTTCAATTTATCTATAATTTTTAATTAATAGATTTTTCGAGATACTACACCCCCACGAGTTTTGAGAGGATAGCCAGTCCCTTAACCACCACCCCCAAGTTGGCCACCTAGTGAGTGAGGACTTGGAATTGCTCGAGGGAGACAAAGGGGATGGGGTTCTACCCCCCGATGGTCATCTCAGCCTCTCGAGCATTTGAGTTCTCAAATCGAGCCACCCCCATGCTTCTTGGCGAAGCCATGACAATCACTTGTTACCACAGATGACGCCAAATGTTGAGGTCAATTTTTTGTCCTGATATTTATGTGGGCCGACCTCAATGAGCCAAGATTAGATCTTGGGTGTTAAGTTCATCATTTTGATGTGGGAGCTTGGGATCACCATGTGCCCGAATTGGAGCACCTGAATTGGAATGACCTACAAAGACAATGGTTATCTGCAGAAGGGGTTCATGGAGAAAACTCTTTGATGGCCCAAGTCAGCCAAAACGAGGTCCAAGAGAGAGAAGGTGGAAGTTGGTGAGAGAGAGAGAGAGAGAGGACGACATGGTGACATTTTTTTTGGTATGCTAGATTGATTGGTCTAGTCTTTTGAATTATACAAACATGTCTTAAATTCAAGACTCAAGACTTGCTTCTAAATCTTAACTATTTACAATTCTTGATAAAATATTTTTATAAATTTAACAGATCTGAATATTGAACTCCTTCTACCTAATATACGACGGAGCGTCCAACCACCGGACCACTTGTACAAATGACATGGTGACATGTGTAACCCCCTTTTCGATTACCTATTCTTGTTAGTCTGCCTTTGAAAGCTACTATACTAATAGAAGGAATTCGATATGAGATTAAATCCTTCTGTTTTTTTATTCCCCTTCTACTGCAACACGGATCTACAGAACCCACTATGGGCCCGAGCTCAAACTACTGGGCAGGGCCGAGCTCAAACCCATTTACAAGTTCTAAAAGGAACAAAAGTAATGGCAGAGATCTAGTGAATCGAAATCACTAGAGTTGATCAATTTTTTTGCATATATACATATAATCCATTAACAGGGTTCAACGTCACCTTTGTTCTCATATATTCTTGAGCTAAATATCCAGAACAGTAAAAAGATGCATCCAGAAAAGTCACTTTTTACGGAGTTAGGATCTTATCAACCCCCTGCAAGAGGGGGCTGAGTCGGTACAAGAGGGTGGGGTGGGCTTTTTTATTATTTTAACTTGTAATATTTTTTGTTAATTTACACAGATTAAAATAAATAAAAAAATCAACTCCACCCCTTGTACTGACCCACCCTCTCTTGCGGAGGGTTGAGAGGATCCCAACTCTTTTTTACGAGCCTCACCTCTAACGCGGTCATCTCTCCCTTGCCAAATGGAGGAGGAAGACGGGATCGAATCCGTCACCCTCTCTTCGTTACTCCCCATCCCCAACCCAACTTAAAGTTAAGCCCGTTGCCGCACAGGAGTGCACCGTGTCCAACATGTTCTTATCACATAGGGAACTAGCTAGGGGAAGAATATATATATATATATATATATATATATATATATATATATATAGGCAGATGCGGAAAGGTACATTAATGGCCGAAAAGGAGCAGTATATATTCTGAAATTCTTATTTATAACGGGTTGTGGTCTAGCTAGAGACAAAGAGAAAGAAAGAGCTGATAACTAATCTGTCCGTACGATGGCAGCTAGCTAGTTGGAAGGGTGGAGAAGACCCTGCAATCACGGAGTGGTACATGGATCGATTCTGGAGAAATCTAATCAGGTAGGGGCTCTTGACATGGACGTGATGATGTAACATAGAAGCTAGCTCGATGAAGAGACCAGCCATGGGGGCCTCCTTGAACAGGCAGGCCAAGTGTGCAGCTACTGGTGATTATTCAGCTAGCTAGGTGGCTACCGAAATTATTGGTTTTTTAAGCAATGGCTACCGAAATTATGATGACATGGTGTGGTGCGGGCATGGATGTGAAAGATTTTGCATCTGTTTCGGTCGCCCATATATATTGAGGGCTGCTGGCATTTGATTTGACCCTTCCCGTGGTTTGAATTGCTGATTAAAACCTATTAACAGGGTCTTTATAGTCTAGATAGTCTTGTCTAGGGTTTTGTGTTGACAAGCCCTAGACAAGCCAAATAGGAATTGCCCAGTTTTTAATCAGGCAGATCACTGTGCTCCCACAGTGGCTTGGTGATTAGTACTTCAAAGGTTATTAAGAAGCAGTTTTATACATAGTTTTTAGAGAAATTTTTATTTCCCCGACCGCGCGCCCGCCCTTGCACGCAGACACAAACGGGGAAAGTAGTTCTTATTTCATAAGAAAATTAATTATAAATCATTATTAGAGGGGAGACTTTAACTGTAGAAACCCGTCAAATTATCTGCACAGAAAAGTACAGTAATTTTTAGATATGTTAATTTTTAATCTCTATTTTATTAGGATTTATATGTTGATTGTTAGATATTAATATTTTCTATCTTCTAATTGTATATAACTATTATTTTAAAAATTGTTAACTCTTATTTTAACATCTTTTAAATTACAATTTAAATCATATCAACAGTTATTTTAAATTTTACATGTTTTAATTGATTTTCTCTTCTTCCTTAACATATTTTTTATTCTACTTTAATTAATTTTTTCGTCTATTTTTAATGTATTATAACTACTATTTTAACAGACAACAACTGTGATTTTAACCGACTATAACTACTATTTTAATACACTACAACTACTATTTTAATAGACCAAATATTTTAACTGATTTATTATTCTTTTTTAATTGATTTTCTGTTCTTTAACAGATTTGTTATTTTACTTTAACTAGTTTCCTCTCTTTTTTTGAAACTTTTAAACTTAGACTTTAAGTCTCTCTTTTTTTGAAACTTTTAAACTTAGACTTTAAGTTATATCAACAGTGACTTTAATCTCATATATTTTAACGCATCATTACACATATTTTAACGACTTTAAACTCTTACTTTAACATCTTTAAATACTTATTTTAATGTCTTTAAACTTAGACTTTAATTTATGTCAACAATTACTTTAACTCAACTATCACCTTAGAACATAAATTTTAAGTCATATTAACAGTGATTTCAAATCCCATATTTTTTAGCTAACCGTTACATATTTTTTAACGTCTTTGAACTCTTATTTTAACACCTTCAAACTTAGAATTTAAGTCATGCCAATAGTTATACTTTAAATCATATCAATATTTACTTTAAATCTCACATACTTTAACTCACTATTACACATAATTTAACAACTTTGAACTCTTACTTTAACGTTTTAAAACTTAGAATTTAAGTGATGTTATGAACACATGTGATCATACATATGTGATGGCACAAAAATAAATAGAAGAGTAAAACGGAGAAAAAATAGAAGACAATAATCATCTTTTCAAGAATTTAAGTCCACCAAAAGGAGATATTATTTGGGGGACCTTTTTTTGACAAGGACCTGTAAATAAATCTCCCATTGATAATGACTTATAATTAATTTACCTTATTTCTTAAAAACAATGCAATAATATACTACTTTTTCAACTAAGAAAAATATTAGCCAAGTTGGTCTTCTGAACTGGATTTATTACCAAGTCAAATTGAGTTAATTATAAAATCGAAGATAGATAAAAAAATATTATATTATTCAAAGATCAATTACTTATTTGAGGATAACTAATTGATAATCAAATTAAACCTAAGTACTTGTTCTGAAATTACGTTAGATAGATTAATTAATCCTAAACCTAACCTACGAGGCGCTCTGATAACCAACCCGGGACTCATCCCATGGATAAGAGGGAAAGTCACTTTGGTAATTAGTTGAATAGACTAATTCTGATAAATCTTACTCTCTTCGGAATAAACTTTTGATAGCATACTCCATTAGTTTTGTGAATGTCGCTATCCCACTAAGACGAGAAGTTTTCAAAACAAATTTTATAAACTAAGATATGTGGTGATCAAAGAGACTAAGACATATATCTTGGATATTGTAGGCTGAACTTGAGACAACCTGTTAGTAGCTAGTGACGAAGCAACACAAAGTTTTATGTCTACTGCTACAAATCTTCGTATGAATTGTCTCCATTGTCCTGCATGTTAAGATCATGGGCTAATCAAACGACGATTTATAGAAAAACTCTAAATTAATCTTATAGAGTGTAGCAGGTATTTATCTTAGTAATACGATCAGACATAACCTCATGTCAGACCAAGGGGCATATGCGAGGAGCAGGGACCTCTCTTGGGTAGAGAAAAGTGGATGAAAGATATGTATGATGATATCTCCAGTAACATTATTGCAGGTGGATAAAGTCGAACTTCTTTCTATAGGCATCAATACAAGTGTAGCTGGCAAGGAACTAAAAGGGGGGAAAAGACGAATATAAGAGTACAGTAAAAAAAAATGGTGCACAATCATGTTACACTGTTTGATAGCTTGAAGTAATTAGTAATCAAAGTCCTGTTGTGTTCCCTGTTCGTTAGTTTTGGTAGGGGGAGGGGGGTGTTAATTTATTAAAAAAAGTCAAGTACTATTTGATGAGGTGTTCTTTCAAGAGACTTCTTTTAATTAATATTCTTGTTCACGTTCTTTAATTGGACATATCATCTAGAAGATCTTTTGTGGTCACAGATCCTTGACATGAACCTTGAAACTTGGTTCACTGTTAGCCACATAAATTTGCGTTTTTTATCTTCTATATTCTAGCCACTAGCTCGTCATATGAGAACTCTCTGTCCTGTACAGAAGAAGGATAAAAAGGAAAAAATATAGAGAAGGTCATCGATAAAACATTTTTATCCACTATCGAGTCATATATATCGACTAATATTTCTAATAATTACTCATTCACAACTGTAGAGCATCATGCATCACATTCTCAGCAAACAAACAATGTCAAGTTGCTAGGTGAAGGACACTTGACGATTGAGCCATTCAACTTCTCATTTAAACTTCTCATCAACAGTTCATCTCCACCACATATATACTGTTTCCACCACTGCACACCCTAAACTGACATCATATATATCTTTGAAGAGAAAGATTTCTTGCACTTTCACATTATACTTTAAGTGCAATGTGACTAGGTAACATGTCCATGTGACATTTAATAATTGGATGATCATTTTATCACTCCTCATGAGAGGGGTGCCACATGAGCTTTTACGTAGTCACATTACACTTAAAGTGTAATGTGAAAGTGCAATAAACCTTTCTCATCTTTGAATGATCTCCAATAAGGTGGGGAATATATTCTTATCGTCAACATCATATATATCTCTGGGTTATATAGCACAATTAATTATGAAGATAGTACTAGGCATGAGTGATTGTACCCCCAGAAAAGAGGAAAAAAAAGGAGTCCACATCCCATCAGTACAGAGGAGGATATATCGGACACTACATGTGAGGAGGGCATTGTAGTTTGTAGAAAAATTCAAATCGATACGTAAAAAGATTTCGAAAAAAGACTTTTTTACAAAATATCTCTTCCCAGTGACATGATGGAGTCCAATCTTCCTCTACACTGAGAAGATCCGGACTTGAAAAAAGAGAAGTTCTAGTTCTTAACATTTGAAAAAGTAACTCATAACTCATTGTTTGTACCAATTGCATTTTAGATATTCTAATCGATCGGAAAAACAAGTTTATGTGCTTCATTTGAGATTCTTGGTGACTTCAAACGCGCAAAAGACGGCACCCCGCTGCTTTTTTGTATATATAGACAGCAACATACTATACGTATAACGTTTGAATTCAGTGCTGATCTCCTTGGTAACAACAGCCTTTAGGCATTAATCCAAGCTTTCCAGCTACCCACACGTTTGTAGCAACCACAAACTGACACAGGCCAGGATTCAGAAGCAGATAAACGTCAGTGGCTTGGCCACCGAATTGATCGATCATGCCCCAACCACATCCATATTTGGTCTCTTCAGCTGTGATTACGAGGTCGCCAGTACTCCCACCACTTTCGCTGAAACTGTGAATCTTGTCAGCTCCGTTTCCAGAGATTTCAATGCCTGGTTGACCAACTGCAACTCTGGTCAGACGTCTGTTCTGGATTGTAACGATGACACCGCAGAAAATTAGGACAGGACCGGGTGGGGACTCCCTGCGGTCTCCATATATAGGCAGCCACACAGAGAGAGATAGTGGACAGGATTTTTGGTAGTTGGCCACTTCAGGGGAGGAAGTTTCCTTCTCGATGTCTCCCTGCAGGCTGCATGCCTTCAGATCAGAGCCTGACAGTCCAACCACCAGGCAGCAGGGTCGATCTCGCTGGTCTACCTTGGAAAGCATGTTGCTGATGGTGATATATAAGCTTTTCTCAGTGTCATGCAGCAGACGTTCGATGAATGCCCCAACTAATGTAATGCGCCATGCCAAGGAATAGGTGCATGCTTACAGCTCCCCCTCTGCTAAGGCACATGCATGCATGCATGCATGGAGACAAAGTGCTTGCTGTGCCTTCTCTCTCTCTCTCTCTCTCTCTGTGCGCGTGTGTGTGTGCGCGTGTGTGCGTGTGTGAGAGAGAAGTATAAGTCTGTGGCCGGCGTATTCTGATCACCTCCTGAACCCTAACAGCGGAGTGTGTGTTTGAGAAGCTAAGCGATGTAGGGTATATAGGGAATGATGTATCCTTTGGATTAGAGTGTGGATTAGGGACATGAGCCTCCATTTGTTTAGAGCAAAGGTGGCGGGAGGAGGAGGGAGAAAGGGAAAGGGGTCGGGACGGGAAGAGTGGGTGGTGCCAAGGCCACGAAGAGGCCGAGGGGTCGGGAAAGGGGAGGACAGGAAGATAGATACCAGGTTGTCATGTTGCAAAAGAGGCACACCACCCCACTACTTCCCCTCCATTTCCCCACCATCCGCTCTTCGATGCTTCAATCACAGTGCCACCCCTCTCATAGCCGTCAAAGGGTTCTCTCCATATTCTAATGTTCCTACCTGTTCTCCACAACTTCTTGTGTGGGAATCTGCCCTGCGCTAGCTAGCTCCTTTTCAATAAATCTCGTGTAGAAAACCTGTACAAGGAGCACCTGGAGGCATTCCCAAAGCCGGAGACAGACAGGCAGAATGGAAAATTTTGTGGAATTCCATGGTGCTTGGAACCGGAGACAAACAGACAGAAACGGATGGCTTTGGGAATTCCATGGTGCTTGAAACCTAGAACTGGCTCCACTTGGGTGTCATCAGTCATGTCCACTGAATAGTACTGTTCAATTTTATCCGCAGTTACAGTCGTCACACATTGCCTCGTCAAGAATAACATTAAGATGTTTGTATGCTGTTTAATTACTCGTACCAGAGAAACTTTCTATACAAGCATTTGTGATCAGTAACTTAATTAGGACGATTAAGAGTTAACGAACTAGTACTGTACTATCTACTTCTAATTAAGCACTCTCGACAACTGGACTAATAATACTCAAACCACTAGTCCTCTTGTATTGAGAGTTATGAAGTACCAGATCCCGGGAAGTCGTAAACAATATTGAAGAACCAATTCCATATGTTGTGAGAACCTCTGAAACATGTGTTTCTTAATCTATATATATTATTTCGATAATCTAAAAGCTGTCCTTTGTGTATATACGCCAGTACAGAACTTATGCAACAATTTGTTTTTTCTTACTACAAGGAGCACAAATTAATGAGTGATTGACCAAACATAATGTCCCTTACTTTTAGTGCAGGCAATGCGGGTGCAACTCAACTGGTTACCAAAGTGGACTGCATGAATTAGCACTATATATATGTTATGCCCCTTTCTGATTCGGGTCCTCTAATTATTGACCTTTATGAATAGCACTATGCCTTTCTTATTCAGGTTCTCTAATTATTGGACTTTGAGGCCGGACTTTTATCTAGGCATGGAAATTAAGATCGTCGAGTTTAATTCTATGACCTCTTCCATGTGGGTATTGATAGGTCTCGATATCCTACGTACTCAGATCCGGAGACCCGTTTGAAATCTCGGCCCAATTTGACTCAGGCCCGCTAGACGTCATTAGTCCATTAGACAACATCAACTTAGAAAAAGATATAGCCCAAGAAGAGTCCAACTCGAACTAGGATGCCAATCAGCATCAGAGCCTGACCATGATTGGCTAGAGTTCATCTAGCAATAGACGTTGAGATCTGCCATGACTCTTCCTTTACGTTGGGAATCCAAACAAGGAAACCACGTATGACTCTTGTTAGAAATCCTAATTGAGATATCGAAATTCGAAGGACTCTCCTAATTTGGTCAGAATACAGTATCCCAACCGATCTACCACTCTTCACCTATAAAAGCAGCCTCTTTACCACATGTAAATAAAGGCCCGAGTTTCAAATCCAAATTAGAGATCTCAACCTAACTCTCTCTATTTCCATTGCATACTCTATTTTCCTTTGATCCCCTTCTTGATCCGATATCTGACTTGAGTATTAGAAGGTCGATCACAGAAATCCCTACAATAGTTGACTTTTCGTAGATCAGATAGTGGTCGACACCAACATCTACAACATTAGGCAACTTCGACTTCTCCATCATTAGCTTTGAGTTCCTCATCTAGCTAGCTAGCTAGGGTCGCCGATCCACAACAATCCTTGTAGGTTAAGAACTGACTTCATTAATAATAGATAGAACAATGGCCAAAGAAGGGCAAAGTCCAATTCTAGAGGCCAGACAAACATCTTCTGGATGGCCTAAATATTCATGGGAGGAGGAACCGACATAGAACTCTCATGCATCATATGGTTTTCAATATTGGCTTGAGATATATTTATTGCCAGACTACTCTTGCAATAAAATTGATCTGAATTGCAAGTAAATAATCCTATTGTTGAAAAGAAATTACTTTCTTCCAATTTACATCAGTCTTACTACAAAAATATTTTTACAATAAGTATTTCTCATCTTTTTCTTTACGTGGCATAGGTTTTGAGTTCAATATAATTAATTCCACTCTCTTTCAAGTTGGGTGGATCTAACCACAAGTTTAATTATGAGGACTATGACCAGGTGCTCTTCCCGATAAAACCTCCTAATTCTTCTAAAAGATAGATTTAATTTGTCGTGAAAATTATAAGTAACAAATATTTCCTAATTAATTAGAAATTAAGAGCATCCAAGAGATTGCTTTGCACTGTACGTAATCTGACCAAAACGATCGAAAACGACCACCACGATAGCCCCATCCGGTTTTATTTGCACAGTCGCACGTGCAGTCCAATACTTTCTCAAGAAGAAATTTAACCACAAAACGCCAAACCACTACAAGAACTTTTCCCGACAAGTATAAACGTACGTAAAGCCACTTTGTATAAACAATGTCCAATATGCTTAATACTATGCAAGAAAGAAAGCTATATTAAAGCACAGAAAACATACAGCGCCCGATCTATACCCTCCAAAAGCACTATTTCACAGCCATTTCTAGAAAGAAAGTCGTACTATTTAATATATATACGCATCTGTCTTCTCAGGCATCGCACACCCTCCCATAACCTGTTTCCGACCAGCCACAGCTTGCAGAGTTAAGCTTCTCCCCCACACCACTGCAGTAAGGCCATGGCCACCCGCCAGGAAGGTCGCCACCAAGTGCGTATCTCGAAGACCGAAACGGTGTACCCGAGGCCTCGACACCCTCCTCCAGCCCACCGCGGCGGCCTCCTCAGGCTCTCCAACCTAGACAGGCAGTGCCCCGTGCTCATGTACCTGGTGTTCTTTTACAAATCACCACCGCCACCGCCCGCAGCTGCCCGACACCACACGTCGCAGGCGTCTCTCTTCTCCTCCTTAAAGAGGGGATTGGAGAAGGCGCTCGCTGCCTGGTACCCGGCAGCCGGGCGGCTGTCCCCGGACCCTGTCACCCGTAAGCTCGACCTCGTGTGCAACGGCGCCGGTGCAATACTGGTTGAGGCGTCCACGGATGTGGAGCTCTCCGAGCTGGGGGATCTCGCGCAGCACAAGAGCTTCTATGAGCAGCTGGTGTTCCGGCCGCCTTCCTCCGGCAACGTCTCTGAGGTTCCTCTCGTTGTTGCTCAGGTGAGAATTCTTCGTGGGTTTGGTTCGAATACATGAGACAAGAAGCAGGATAGACAGAGCTCGAGATCCTGGTTGGTGCGTGTATGTGTGAGTGTGTGTGTGAGATTATTAAGCAAAAAGTTTTGCTTAATTAGATAACCTTTTGGACGTAAACTTCATACAAAACATGGTTAATTTGTTCCACTAAACGGAGCTTTTGTTTCTTTTAACTAGCTGGGTTCTACTGATCCTTCTGTAAATTTCCATCTCTGAGGTTCCTCTTGTTGTTTCCTCTGGTGAGAATTTTCATGGGTTTGGTTGGAATGATCAGTGTAACATTCAGAAATATCTACATTATGAGAAATATTTATTACATTTATTAATTACATTTTTTTAGTGTACTTTTGAGTTTTTTATTGGCCACTGCATTGAGAGTAGAGTATATTGTGTCCACCTTACCTTATAGAAAGTAAGAAATGCATTAAAAATATAATTCACAAATGTAATAAATATTTCTCCCTCCTCAAATATAGATGCGATAGAGAAGGGGGAGAGAGAGAGAGGGGTTTGTTCTTGTTTTCTTCCTGAAGATAGCCGAATCGGATGTAAACTTCCTCCTCCCCGTATATATAATTCTTTTTCCCTTGTCTCTCATAACTAGGTTGTAAATTATACTGATCTACTTATGATGCAGATGATCATTTCTTCTTCCTTTTTCCACATCTCTGCAGGTGACGAGGTTCGGATGTGGGGGCTATGCAGTGGGGATCGGCACCAGCCATTCCCTCTTCGATGGGTGGGCAAACTTCAACTTCATCAGTGCATGGGCATCCATGGCCACTGGAGCCGCAGAGTACGAGAGGGTAGAGCTGGCGAGGCCCGTGCATGAGAGAGATGGCCTGTTGCTGGAGCACCACGGATCCCAACCACGACAAGAAGACGCCTCGGGGGGGCACAAGCCTGCGGCTGCAGCCTGCAGCGTACTGGCCTTCGATCACATCTACCAGCTCATCAGGCAGGCAGCTTCCGATCATGGGGGGGACCTCGGAGGGTGCAAGTACGCAGAGATACCCATGAGCTTTGCCGGCGAGCAGCACTGCGTGCTGCTTACCTACCGTATCACCTGTGAGATGATAGAGAAGCTGAAGGGAGAGGCTATGCGCGGCACTAGCGGTGGCGCTGCCGGCGTCGTCTCTTGCTCCTCCTTTGAGGTGGTCGCCGCACATCTCTGGCAGGTGAAACCCTAAACCTGGTTCCTTCCCTGCAGTCAACTTTTCTTTAGAGATATTAGGTTAACTTTCGATAGTTTAATCTTTGATGTGTTCATATAGTAAAGTATAGCCAAATAACCTACAAGGCTATAAATCTGAGGGACGGCAATGCAAATGTTCAGTGGTGTGGTTTGTGGAGCACCATAACCTGACTGTGTTTAGGATAATCACACATTACTGGCTGCTTCAGTGATGCCAAAAGATCTGCTGTTGGGTACTTTAGGAACATCCACCGTACTAGTAATCATTCACCTTTATTGTAGCTTCAGGGCATACACAAATACTATAATTGTATGAAGCAGAAGATAGTCCTAGCTGGTAGAGCATAGTTTTTTGTGTGTTTCCCCATAATTAAATAGGTATAATTGCATATTTTTGTTTGGCCTCGGATCAAGAACCATATATATGGCTTTGCCTTCGATCTCCAGATCAGTTTATAAATCATCCGCAATGGACCACTTGGACACCCGACCTTCTTCCACTCTTTAGACCTTCCTGCATGAAAACAAAATTGTAATAATGAAATTATTAATATTCTTGCAATTATGAGCGCTCTTCATAACATATATATATATATATATATATATATCTCTTGCTATGACTTTATAGTACAATTTGGAAGAAATTTGCACGTCATGTTTTGGGAAAGATGGCATGCATGTACAGGCTTTTTTTGGCTCTTTGCTAAGCCGCCCAAATATTAAACGGGCATTATATGCAGTTAAGTACTCTTGTCAGGACTAAAAGACAGTCTTCGACTCTTGAAGATATAGTCTTATTCAGCACGTATCCTATCTTTTCAATATAACAGATCCATCAGGAAAATACCATGAAATGCTGCATGAAGATTATAGAAAGACTTACAGGAAAAGATTCACTTTGTTTTTTTTTCCTTTTTTTTTTTTGCTTGAAGTTTCCATTGACAAAGCTACATATCTAAGATATATATCTTGATCAACCAGTGTCAGAAGATAAATTAATGGCACATAAGTATATAACTATTGAAAAATCTAGAATGTGAAGAAGACAACTGGGGAGATTAATCAATGGACAAGACAAGGTTACATGACTCTCTGAAAGATGTAGGTATATATGTGGAGAATGTTAATAATATAACCCATCGAGAAATGGGGCCGGGTCCAGTGATCTTGGAAAGCTGCCATTAAAGAAAAATATATCTACCCTCTTATTATGCAAGTTTGAAGATTTTAAGATTGTCCTTTGTCTGATATATATAGTGATTGAAGACAGCTGATATATATGACCTATATATGACCTTTTATTTTCTAGTGGCTGGAAGCTTAAGCCTGCAGCAAAAGTGTGTATGCAAACCTTGGTCACTTAAAATACATTGCAAGTGATTATACACATAGAGACAAGTTTAATGCAATTGCTGCACTTAAAAGTGCAGCGAGGTGACTCACTACATTAGATGTCACATAAATTGGTACGGAGCCGACGATGGTCCACAAGGATCGGCGGCTGTCATTGGCGATCGGCGACGATCAGCAGTCGCCAACGATTGGGCTCCAAAAGATAAATAATCTTAAGCTCTAAAATATAAATTTTAGATTCTACAATGTAAATATTGGACTCCAAAATATTACGATTATGGTTTAAAATTTTTAGTTGAATTTTTAGTAGTAATTTGAGCTCTAAAATATAAATTTAGACTCCAAAATAGCAACTTTATATCCTAATGTTAAACTCTAAAATATCAATATATTGACTCCAAAATATAAATTTAAACTCCAAAATAATAATTTTATATCCCAATGTCGGTCATTGCTGTTGGCCGTCGCCGCTATCTATTACTCTCTGTTTACTTAGGTGGCAACTCATATGACGTTCAGCATAGGCGCCACACAAACTATCATCATATTCTTATTGCATTTACTACACTTGTGCAAATGTAGTAAATCTTTATCATACACATAAGAATCCATCTCACTAGCCAAGCACACCTACTTCTTTCTTGAAGCATTGACCGACTCAGATGTCTTATTTGCGTGGGGCATGTATATATATATATATATATATATATATATATATATATATATATATAGTTGAAGTTGTACAAATCACATGCATGTATGTAAAGCTGTTCACCCATTTAGCCCTTATCCTCAATAGGCAGCAACTAAAGATCTTAAGGATAAATCATTAATTGCTAGGAAATGATATTTTTTAATGACCCTAGCCTTCGAATGTGGTTTTCTTGGTGTGCTCTTTAGCAATGAATCGGGAAAGCCAGTCGAAGATTCAAAGTACTACTTAGATGGAAACTTTTTAGGGGAAGTTTTGGTTAAGGGTTAAATAATTCATGAGTAGGGACTAATCTAAAAGCTAACTCATCTTATTTTTGAAAATAAAAATGAGATTAAACCCAATTATTCTTGTAAAAAAATAAAAACAAATTACACATTTCAGAAGATAGAGCGGTGTAGAAAAAAAATTTGTATGTTTCCTAGTCGGCCAACATCCTGGGGGTGGACACAAAGATACCTCGATTGGAAAAAAATTTGCACATCATGTTTTTAAATGGGAGCACAACTTTGTGTTCGACACTGGACAGAGTTAAAATACTCATTCCAGATACATGGGGAGTGCCATGCTGAACCAAATGGGGATCAGGGCCCCACCTAACACATGTTGTGTTAGATGGGACCCTTCTCATGTGTCTGAGTCGAACAATACAACTCGTCTAAGAGCGGATAATAATAATTGCCCTCGAGAAATTAAGATGGCATGCATGCACAGGCTTCTCCATGAATCGATCAGGAAAATATCATGAAATTCTCCATGAAGATTATAGAAAGACTCAACAACCGGAAAAGATTCACCTCTTTTTCCTCTCTTTTTTTTTTGATTAAAGTTAGTTTCATTGACATAAAGCTACTTATCTAATTAAGATATATATCTTGATCGACCAGTGTCAGAAGATAAATTAATGGCACTTCAGTATGTAACTAAGACAACTGTGGGAGATTAATCAATGGACAACACAAAGTTACATGACTTTCTGAAATATATATATATATATATATATATATATGTGGATATTTTTAATAATGAGCTCAAACCCATGGGGAAATTAATGGGGGTCCAGTGGTCTTGGAATGCTGCTGCCTTCAACATTTTTTTTCTCTCCCAGAAGATAGCTAGTGCCTTCTTCCAAAAACCGTTAAGGAAATATCTACCCTATTATTATATATGTAAGTTTTTTAAGATTTTCCTTTGTCTGATATATATATAGCTAGTGATTGAAGACAGCTGATATATATATATGACCTTTTATTTCCTAGTGACTGGAAGCTTAAGCCTGCAACAAAGGTGTATATGTGTATCTGCAAACCTTGGTCATTTAAAATACCTTGCAAGTGATTATACACATAAGAATCCATGACATTAGCCAAGCACACCTACTTCTTTCTTGAAGCATTGACCCATTTAGCCTTTATCCTCAATAGGGAGCTTAAAGTCCAACTAATTAAAGATCTTAAGATAAATCATTAATCGCTAGGAAATAACATTTTTTTATGATCCTATCCCTTCGAACGTTGTTTCTAATTAGTGCTCTTGTTAGCAATGAATCGCCAGTCCCAAGGAGAGCCACTGGAAGATTCAAAGTACTACTTAGATGGAAACTTGTAAGAACTATAGCTGCCATTTTTAGAAGGCGAAAAGAAACATGGTTATTCAAGAGTTGGTTAAGGTGAACAAGTAAATTTCAAGAAAATGAGCAGTTTACAATAAGGGCCTGTTGGCAGGCATGGGAATACAAAGTCAGAAAGGAAGATGTAAATTATCTTAGAAACAGTGTCATTTGAGATAAATGGAAGTAATGAAGGAAGATGTAAATTATCTAGTCCTTGTCTCATGTATACATTTGAAGCCCTTATAATTGCTCTCTCATCATGACCCAGATCTGTGACAGTACTGAACCCCTGAATACTTGGCACCACTTGTTTGTCTCAACCTGAAATTTTGATGAGAAAGGAGACCAGAATCAAATCTTGAAAGACCATTAAAAGATGTTCTTAAGCAGCCTTTTCCCCGGGTCTTTATATCTTCTCTTCAGATCATCATGTAGTTGAACCTGCTGGTATGCAATATGTATGCTTAATGCTTTTGAGCTCTTTGGGCATATCTGCCAACACCTATTATTCACTCTGTGAGTTAGATCTGTTGTCAAAATGGGAGCTATTGTCAATTTATTTTATTCTAACGTTTTCCATTCTCAGTTTCTATGGTCATTCCTTCCAGTAATCTAGCAAAAAGGCCGCCTCCTATTTCATCTGACAAATTTATGTTTAAAATGTGGCCTCTGTTCAATTACAAGTTCTAGAGAGATTCGTTCTCAAATCCGCAGCAGATCGTTGGGTAGCCTTGAGAAATTGGAAAATCGGGCGGCAATCCGTAGTCGGCTTGGAAAGGGACCTACAAGGTGAAGCAGAGGATCAGGAGATCCTGAGATTAAGATCTCAGATAGATCCTCTGATGTCTAAGTTAGATCCCAAGTAAGTGGTAGAACAAGAGGGTGAACAATGCGAGATCGCTACCCACAAGAGTTATGTGGGTTTGCATAGTTACACATAGCTTTAGCCGAAGAGCCTCCTTTGAGGTTTATGTGGGTCGAGCCTCCCTACTAGTCCCATACGATAGGGCTATAGGTATGGCCATGGTCTTGGGCCTTCATCCTACTCATAATGGAGCTTTCCAGACCATCTTGCTTGCCATGAGTGGGAGTGACCTCTGGTCATCCCTTCATATGCACGCCATGCCCTGATGTTGACACGAAGGTAGGGGCTAACATAGGCTACTTTTTCCTGGAGCATGCATGAAGCGGTGCTCAGTGTAGGCAAATGTCTTTGGGCTCTGGTGCCATCCATCCTTGGCCTAGGGGCCAGGTAATCAAGTCAAGAGTGTCTGCTACTTGTCCACCAAGGTAGGCTCTGCTGATTTAAGAGTTGGCTGGGTGGAAAACACTCTAGTCTATATATAGGCCACCAGGCTATCTTTCGAGCTAAGGCTTTGCAAAGTATGGAGCGCATGTAGAACTAGCTTCTTACCAGTGTGCTATCTGAGGCCAAAACTTGAGAGCTTACTATGTTGCATGAGCTATCCTCCTGGTATCGACAGTGAGATAGGGGACCTCCCCTTAAGGCCAATGGATCAGGTGCTCTCATTGGCATATAAGATAGGCAAGCATCTGTTTTTTCCAATCTAGGCTTTCAACTTTTGGGCCGAACTTGACAATTGGGCCTTATAGCAGGCAGGCCCTTATTCACCTATTTGGTTTTGGGTCTTATGGTTTAGGTCAAAGAGCCGAGATTTTCTCTCTCCAAATTTCTAGTTCATACTTTTGAACTTATATTCACGAACATTTATGTTTGTCATATGCACGCCCGCACGGCCATGCCCCTCAGTTACAGGCATCTACTCCCAAGCTTCCTCATAGGGAGGTGATTCGGTTGTTATTATCTACACCTGCTCCCAGGCCATGTAGGTAGGGAAGGTTCTTTGTTAGGATTAGCTATCTTTAATGCGCTAAGTATAGGATTAGTAAAATGTCATTTAGGGTGTTGCCTATTATTGTTGGCTAAGAATGGGGACCACATGTGGCAAAGCCCAACCTCTACATTTAAGCTCTCTGCTAGGGAGGTGATTCAGCCATTATCCTAGGGAAAAGGAAATTTCAACGTGAAATTTCAATGTGCCTCTTAAGAGGTATTGTCCCCATTTAGGGTTTTGTTTTTTTCTTGAGAAAAAGACTCTCTTGGGAGAAGAGGAATGGGTCTTGCTTATAAACATACACTTATTTTCACAACATCTAATATGGGACTAAACTATGCCTCTACATAGCCCTCCTACTGAGAATAAGTGTGTGTCGGTCTTGTTGTGACAAGATGCTCAAGTAGGACATATGGACAAGGTTTTCCATGCCAGGCGACTGGTCGTGCCGAGTTCACCATGGCACAGTACAGTATGATTTGTACCGTACCAATCGATCAGCCGAAAATCTCACATCGATCAATCAATTTTCATCTCTTTGAAGACTATGGGATTTGGATGGCATCCTGATAGAAATCAATCGACCGATCAAGTGAAATTGGTCGACTGATTTTGGAATTTGGCCTGCTAAGTACCTAAGATGCTCACTAGATGAATCGGTCGATCGATTTTGTGCCCAGCAGATTGACCATGCCAAGACTCGCAAACATCCTGACACCACGGCGGCACGATGAACCTTGCATATGGCCTCTTATTCGGTTCCTACAGATGGTGCCAATGTTGAAGCCAGATCTCTTTTGGCTAACAAATGCCAAGAAGGCTGACTTTAGGAGAGACTAAGAAAGATTTCTACCTAGACACTGATGAGGTTGGGGAACAAAGTCATCATTGCTCGAATAGACCTACCCAGAAGTCAGTCCTAAGAGGTGGTTCCTAGAGTCGACGATCCAACGATCAAGTCAGGTGTTGCAAGAGGCCAGAGAAAAGAATGAGTCACAGTTGAAAAGTGAGTGATAATCGAGTTTGGCTGAGAACTACTAAGAACTAACTTTTCTACCTCCTTACTTGTGCCCATATCTTTACCTTTATAGTTGTTAGGAAGATCACCTTTGAGGAATGAAACCATCGTTGTTCTCTATTGCCCACCTCTCTGATCGCCTACTCTGGGTGGGATTATGAGTGGACTTCAATTACGCCCCTTGAGCTTTAGAGAAGTAGGCCTTAATCGGCCATTACGAGGTGGAGACGTGTGACAGTTGTTATGAACTATGAATGTGCACCTGATAGTTAGCCTTTTGATGTATGATTGTGGGTGTCCACGAAAACATGATCTTGTGGGCATCTTCTACTGGCCTTTATCCTCAACTCAGAGTTGAGTTATCTCAGTTAGACATCTCTGATCTAGTGATAGTCGAGCTGAGGAGACAACTTGGCATGGAATCAACCATTGATGGATTGCATTGGTTGGCCCAACCATCAGGTATCATCAAAATAGATCACTTAAGGCAAGCAAGCATCAATACGAAGTCCAAGCATGTGGAAATGCATATGTGTCATGGTTGTGTTTAGATTACTACTTCTTCCATATTATTCACCTAGCTAGAGAAAATCACATGGTTCTAATCATTCTTTCTTCTCTTCATCTAGATTCTTTGAGAAAATAAGACTATTACATGAGCTTAAATTATGCAGTAGTAGACATGTTAAATCTATACATCGACGCTTACTGACTTCACAAGCCTTAGACTATATCTTCCAATTTGCCTTGATAAGGTGCTCAGGACCACCTTGTGTGGTGTCTCCACTCTACCAAGTTCTAATGATTATGATCATGTAGACAATGAGCTGGATGCAGAGATTAAAATAAAAAATAAAGGAAAAGCTAAACCAATGTTGAGCTTCCTCTTCTAAAGATGAGATCATCTGATGGGTACTGAAAAGTTCTATGGTCAAGGTCATGATAACTCTTGGTGATCAGATTGGAAGAGTAGAATGAACATTTTTGACTCATTAGGTATTTAAAAAAAAAAGAAAATATTTACCCATTAGGCTAGGTTTGTCCAAAGCTTAGGCCCATTCTTTTGATGAATCAGATTACAGTATAAAATTAAGCCCAACGTTGAAAGTCTGAAAAGGCTAATAATATTAAAATCTATCTACTTTCACATAAAAGGGTAAGTCAGTATTATTTGGAGAGGCTCGATCTCAGAACAGCAGTGAACTCTTGAATGGCCTAGGGAGATCGGGGAACCAAACAGTGATCTACAGCTGCAAGAGGGAGACCTACAAGGAGAAACAGAGAATTAGGGGGTCCTGGGATTGGGATCCCAAGAAGAATCTTCCGATACTCACGTCAGATCCCAACAAGATCTAGAGCAAGAGAGTGAACAATTCGAGATCTCTCCCTATGGGCATTGTGTGAAGTTTTTCACATATCTCTAGCCGAAATATTTTCTCTAGATTTTATGTGTGTCTAGCCTCCTTGCTGGTCTCATGTGACGTGGCTATAGGCATGGCCATGGTCTTAAGCTTCTATCCTACTCATGATAAAGCTCCCTGTATGTAGAACTTAGCAGGTCTCCGTTAATTATACACGAACCATCTCACTGTCCATGAGTGGGGACACCCTTGAGTCATCCCTCCGTATGTACAACATGTCCTGGCATTGACACCGAGGGTATGGGGTGATGTGATGTATGCCTCCTTGGGGCATGCATAGATTCGTGCTCAACGTAGGTAGACATCATCATACCCTAATGCTTTCCCCCCTTGGTATGAGGACTATGTAATAGGTGAGGAGTGTCAACTGCATGTCCATCGAGCTAAAGCTCTACCAGCTTTAGAGTTTTCTGAGTAAAAAACTCTCTAGGCTATAGGCTGTCAAGCTCCTTATCAATATATGCCTATCGAGGTAGGCATGTAGTGCAGGCCGAGTGAGCTTCTTACAATTGCTCGTTCCGAGATGTTACGTTAGGAGCTTACTCTATTGCCTGGGTTGTCCTTCTGGTGTCGACATCAAGATAGGAGGCCTCTTTTTGGGGACAGTGGATCAAGTGCTCGTTGGTACTTTATAGGCTACGTTTGATAATCGGGCTTCATTAGGCGGTCCCCTCAGTACTAGTTAGGCTTTCACCTTTTTGGGCCAAACTTGATAACTATAGACCTTATGGTTTGTGCCAGAGGGTCGAGATTCTCCCTCTCCACTCTTACCCCCCCCCCCTCCTCTTGAGTTAAAGGCTTTAACTTGTGGAGAAGTATCGTGCAGGTAGGTAGGTGAGTAGGTCTCTTAGTTAAGTGCCTCTCAATAGTGTATATTGTGCCAACATCTCGCTTTGTGGGCTACAAGAGGCAGTGGGCTTCTAAAGATGCAGTCACTAGTCTACTCAAGTACAAAGGATTTTTTTGCCACTGCATCGCCTGTTGTAGAAGTCTTGCAACCTCACCACATAAATAGCATCATGTTCCTCGTATTTTTTATGCATTACACTATAATTGCATATCTTATGTCACAATATCCACGTCCCCTCAAATCCACCAAGGGTGTTTAGCTCTCAAGGGGAGCGAGAATATCTAAAATCCCTTGAATTTTTCCTTCAAATACGCTTGCTATGATTAGGGGTGTACGAGCCGAGTAGTATGCTGCTCAAACTCTGTTCGTTAATTTTTAATCGAGTTCGAGCCGAGCTCGAGTATTGAAAATACATGTTCAAACTCGGCTCGTTTAAATACTTTCGAGCTCGAGCCCTTAACGAGTATCTTAACGAGCTTAATTGAATTTGAGAGTTCGTATATATAAGTAAATCCAATCGAATCTACAAGTAAACAATTGATCGTTCATAAGATATAAATTTATCTTATTTCAAACTCATATCTCAATAGTTTTGATAAGTTACTTAATTTAACTATTTTAATATAATGTTTGAAATATATTCATAATTTATCACAAGCAATATGAGATTAATAGATAGACACCGCAAGAGATGGGGTTGGTGCGCGACAAGGTAGGGGCGGTGCTGCAACTCCCCTTCGCACACCGCCCAGAGCCCCCTTTCTGCACCGTCGGTGTTTGTACTGCGGTCGCCGAGAGCACTGTCTACCACTGACGGATGGTCCTCAGTGGTCGTCGGAGATGCCAGTGGCCGACAACGCGCCCCTCGGCCCCACCGAAGGGGTCACCTATTACGTAGGTCGGTCTCGAGAGGAAGAAGATGCTTGATATGCTGGGGGACCTTGCAACACTAAATTTTGTGATCATGCCCCTATTTACATGATTTGTGTATATACCCTCATTTACATAATTTATGTATATACACTATGGATTTAGTCTATGACATTTAAGCCCTCATAAATATTTTATATTGTAATAATAACTGTATAAAACCAAATAAATATTTTTATATCAATATATACTTATTATATTTAAAGAAATATTTAAACGAAGTGTTAGCGAGTACTTAGACAAGCTCTTAACGAGTATTTAATCGAGCTCTTAACGAACTCTTCAACGAGCTATTCACGAGTATAATCGAGCCGAGCTCATATGTGTTCGGACTCGGCTCGTTTATGAATCGAGCTTTTTTTTTTGTTCAAACTTGGTTCGTTAATTAAATAAACAAGTCGGATCGAGCTTTTATCGAGTCGAGCTTCGAACTACTCGTCGAACGTATCGGCTCGTTTACACCGCTAGCTATGATTGCTCCATTTGCTCACCCTAGCTTTCTCTTTCCTCAGCAACTCTTTTTGTGTTCTCCCGACTTCATGTCTTTTCTTCATTTTCCACTCTAGCCTCCTTCTTTGGCGACTATAGTGCCCTTGCCCTTGCTCCTTGTGGGTTAGCCCTGGGGAGAAAGGCTAAGGGCTCCACCGCGCTAGAGCTCTTGATCTGGAGAGTCAACCTATGACTCAAAATCCCCTAGCTTTTCTTTTCCTATCTCTTTGTCCTCCATGTCTAATTCGAAAGTCGGTTCTTTGAGGGTGGCCTTGGAAGAAGAGATTGAAGTGACTGCTTGACCATCTTGTGAGGTGGCTCTTGCACTATCGCTTCTTTGGCTATGTAAGGGTGACATGCCTCCTTCGAAGATTAGGTCCTCCGAAGGGAGTCTTCTGGTCACCTTGTTCATTTGTTAGAAGAATATGGAGCTGCAAGGTGTGCATAGCTATATAGGGATGGAGCATTGGGCGACTTCTGGGTGTTTGCAGCATCGAATCAGCTCTAATTAGAACCTACACTTGAACCGAGTTGCACCAGCTACATGTTGGTCACACACTAGGATAGTGGGACTCAGGTAGGGTCGAGGTGCATTGAGGGTGATGCGTCAGCTCCGACCCCATGCTCCCTTAGTCTTGAGCCGGGCGGCTAAACATGTCCCAAGTCCACATGTTAATTTTCATTTCCCACAAGTCAAGCTTTCACATTCACAACAGTCCCAGGAGTCTAGCCACTGTCTGTAGGGTCCACCGGTTGTCCAATAGGAGGATAGAAATGCGGCTGGGCCCCCGAACAGTAATGCAGTGTCAGTGCAACTTGGGCCCTCACTAGGTTGATAGGCCAAAATAGGGCATGCTACATTGGAGGTGTGGCATCACAACCCTTGTCTCTATGGTCCTTATCCCAGAGGCTAAAGGTGCTTTAGCATGTTTCCAGATATCAACTGCCTGCTTGCTTGGCAGCATGTTGTCTGAGGATGATATCACTGCATGCCTTCCTCACTTTTTCATCTCATATTTTTCATGTTTAGGCTTTCAGCCACATCTTACATTCAATGGGAGAATAGACACTTTTTCTTTGTTTTTACATGTACAAGCTTCCAACCATATCTTATATGAAATGATAGAAATAACATTTTAAAACTTGTAGTGTCTACATGATATATTATCATTATAGAACATACAACATGCTTGCAATGAGCCAAGGTAAGTTATTGGCAATATCGCCTCAGTGCCTCGGCATTCTAAGTGCATGGAACGACCTTGCACCTAGGTAGCCAGTCTATATGCTTCTTTATCGTAAACTTCGACCACTTTGTATGGGCCCTCCTAGTTTGGTGCCAGCTTCCCCTCCGCTTCAAATGGATGAGAGGCTTCAACCTTTCTGAGGACTAAGTCCCAAAAATATGTCCTTAACTGACACATTGTAGTATCAGGCCATGCGCCTCTGATACTCTACCATTTTGATTTGAGCAGACAGTTTGGTATTTGGCTTCTGATTGATAGTTGGTGATTCAGGAGGAAAGGCTCTCGAATTCCAATGGTATCATGGCTTTGGTCATGTAGGCTAGTCGAAATGGAGTTTCATCTGTTGATGATCTTGAAGTAGTGCAATAGGCCGATAGCACCCTTGGAAACTCCTCGAGCCAACTTCCCCCAACCTTTTTGAGCCTAGTCTCAACCCCTTAAGAAGGGTTTTGTTGATGTTCTCTAGCAGTCCATTGACTTGAGGATGGGCTACTGAGGTAAAGTGATTACAAATCCTCAACTTAGCATGCTTCTTCTTGAAATTAAGAGTAGTTGAACTGTCGACTATCGCTTACCATCACTTAGGGGATGCCAAAGTGGCAGATGATGGATACCAGACAAACTTCCAGATGACCCAATCAATAATCTTAGTAGTTAGATCGATCCACTTGGTAATGTAGTCGGCTGCCACGACGATGAACGTCTTCTAGGTTTGGGCAGTTGGGAATGGTCCCAATATGTTGATCTCTCACCAAATGAGGGTAGGATTCTAATAGGAATGTGAGAGCAGTAGCAAGCTAATAGATAAGGTGGTCATACCTCTAGCAACAACCACACTTACGAACATAATCTAAGACATTATGTTGAAGTGACAACCACTAATATCCATGTCTCAAGAGGATCTGTGCCACAGATATTCCTCCTTGGTGCACATCATAAATACCTTCGTGCACTTCTTCAATTGGTAGTTTGGCTTCGGCAGGTCTAAGGCATTTCAAGAGTGTTGTAGATTAAAACCTCTTATGCAGCTATTTGTCAAGGAGAACAAATCTTTATGCTTGATATTTGAGCCTCTAAGACTCCCAAGGGTTAGAAGAAGAATGTTTATCCTTTAGCCAGCTGATATATGGAGTTCTCCAGTCGTCGACCAACTTCTTTTCGTAGCCTCCATATGCTCTCCATTGATGCTAAGACACTCGAGCTCCTCCAAGAGGATGGATCGGGAATCGGAAGTGGTTGGGAACAACGCTAGGCAAGGGAAGGTGTCAGCCTGAGTGTTGTACCCCCAAGTAGTGATTTGGAATACCTCGAACTTCTCGAACCATTGAACCAAGTCTCGAGCCATCTGGAGGTATTTCACCATCTGAGGCTTTTAGACTTTGTGATATCTACTAAACTAGCTTGTGATCACCAGTTGAGAATTAGTGAAGATCTTGACCCTTGATGTTTCGTAGTTGCTTGGCCATGCATGCCCCCGAGATAAGTGCATCATACTCCAAATTATTGTTGGAGGAAGCAAACTTGAACTTCATAGTGTATTGTAGCTCGATCCCTTCGGGAGAGCATAAGATAACCTACATCGCTACCAGTTGAGAGATGAGCTATCAAAGAAGAGTTCCCAAGTTAGACCTTCGAACTCTGTTAGAATCTCCTTCTTTACCGGGGTTGTACACTCGATGATAAAGTTGGTGAAGACTTGACCCTTGGTGGCAGATCTAGGGGCAATAGTAGATGTTGACGACCCCCAAGTCCAAGACTCACCATGCGAGCCAATCGGAAACCTCGGGATTCATCAGGATCTATTGTTGGGTGTTGGTTCGACAATGATGTTGTGCATCTGAAAGTACGGCCTGATACACTTTGCCAAGATAACCACCACTAGCATGACCTTGGCAGTTGTGAGGTACTTTCTCTCAGCATCTAGGAGCACTTCACCTAACGTAGTATACCAGTCGTTGTACCCACTTGTCTTCTCTAACTAGGACCGAGCTAACTGTTGAATGTGTAATCAAGAGATATAAATAGAGAGCCTCTCCTAGGATAGGTTTAAATAGAGTTGGTGGGAATTAGCTCAATGAAGTCCTTCATGCATTTCTCATTCCACGATACAATTGATGAGGTGGATTTAGGTCCTCTTAGTAGCTTGAAAAAAGATAAACAACACTTCATTGCTTAAGACATGAAGTTAGTGAGTGCAGTGACTCGACCAGTGAGATGTTAGACGTCCTTGACACTTCGTAGTCATTGTATCTCAAAAATGGCCCACATTTTGTCTGGGTTGGGCTCTATGCCTTGGTGGGTAACCAGAAATTCAAGGAACTTGTTAGATTGGACTCTGAACACATGATTAGAAGGGTTTAGCTTTATATTATACCTTTTAAAGGTGTCAAACATCTCAGCCAGGTTGGCAAAACTTTTGGATACTTCACCAACATGTCATCAATGTACACCTCCATGTTCGACTGATATGTCCTTGAACATTTGATTCACCAGCCTTTGATATGTCACATACATTCTTCAACCCGAAGAGCATTCGAGTGTAGTAGAAGACCTGATGTTGGTGATGAAAGCCACCCTCTCCACATCAATTGAAAGCATCTAGATTTGATGATACTCGAAATAGGCGTCAATGAAGCTGAGAAGCTCTTTTCCCGATATACTATCGACTTGTCGGTCGATGCTTGAGAGCGGATAGTAGCCCCTTTGGCATTGCTTTATAATTAAGGTCGGTAAAGTTAATGAACATTCGCATTGGCTTGAGGACTTTAGCACTAGGATGGTGTTGGCCAATTAGATGAGGTATTGGACTATTTGGAATAGCTTGGTAAGTCTCCCTTTGGATACTTAGTCTTTGATGATCGTCTGTTGCTCAAGTGTTTTCCTCCGCTTATGGTGCTGAACTAGCTTAAGAGTCAGGTCCAAGTTGAGTCGATAAGTGACTATGTCTTTTGTAACACCCCGACGCAGAATATCGGAGCGGGAGTACAGTTATTAAATAATACAGAGCGAGAAATAAATGCAAACCATTGCACAAATGGAATAATATCAAATAACTCAAATTTCATTAATAATCCTCCAAACTTCAATTACATTCACTATTAACTCACTAACTTCATGTACGAACTATTACATCAACGTATCAGAGCCAAAACTAGGGCCCAAAGCACTTTATTGAAAATCCAAACTAATACATCATAACTATCTGACTCATTCTATACTAACTACTAAAGCTATGGTTGCTGAAATATGGTCACTCCTGAGCATCATCCTCAGTCCCATCCTCTTGAGTGTGGTCATCGTCAAACTCACCTGAAACATATTAAATAAAAACGCAAGATGAGCGAATAACGCCCAGTAGGACTTAATATCTCATGAACACAAGCATGGTTTAAATAATTAATGTCTGAATGGCAGGTTAACTAGAGAGAAGAGTCATGTAGAACAAGTAATGATAACGAGATAACAATAGCATCTGGTACAGGAAAAATAGCTCAACGAGAATGATAATAGAATGGCCATGTAACGATATATCATGTAATTTGCACAACGTGCTCTAGTAACGATAACAAGTGTACTGGTATAGATAGTACTTTGATTGTCATAGATTAATCTTTCTAGTATGCTGGCACTGGATGCATGTCGTAACACATCCTTGATCATTTTAACTCCCATGGGCACTGGCACTTTTCAAGCACTCCTCTCAGGACCTGATAGGGCCCCATTGCGCTGGCATTAGTTATTTCTTTATCTTAGACAATCACAAGAATGGTCAATAGAGTACCAAGAAGAGATAAGAGAGTACTAGACAAGATAGATGAGAGAGTAGAGTGAACGTGAACAGATGAGAGAATATAGAGAGCAGATGAGATAGGGGCATTATCGTAAAATCATGTTAAACATCGATAGTAACGGTTGCACGGCACACCATTGCGGGCCGGCAGTTTGGTAGAAATCATCACCGCCCACTAGTCATGTTGTGTACACAGGCTAGATGGTCCAGCATGATCAAAAGATAAGGAAAGAACACACTAAGGTCATGGATCGTACTGATCCCTAAGGTGTAACGGGTTTTAGGGTACAACCAGCTCGTCGGCAATGGACGTACGTCATAGCCAAGAAGACTTACGGAGGCCTTGACAAGGAGTCTCTGGCCCAGTCGAGAGTATTCACGATGGAGAGGTGGTCCAAGTCAAGAGAAAGTGTGTTAGAAAAACGGATCCGTCGTGCCTCGAGTGCTCGAAGCCGAGGGAAAACGATAACGGTAGTTAAAATGCGCGTATAAAACGAAGACAATTGTATTTAATAAAATAGGGTAATTTAGTCATTTATTTCGCTAATTTACCGAATACATTATTACATAATTTATCAGGGTAAAAAGGCAATTAATAATGTTAGGTGTGCGTGTAAGTGTAAAGAAATCATGAGGATAAGTTAAGTCGTGTAAATGGCTTTTAAATAATTAAATTTATGTAATTATTGCCATTTATTAAATTTTTCCAGGTCGAATTAACTATATCATGGTTTAATCATGGCTAAATAAATGATACATAGCCAAAACAGCAGGGCATATGCACAAATTTAACTTCTGGCCGCAAACTTCAAATCGCGGCGGGCTTACCCGCCGCGATTCAAGTCGCGACGGGCGGCTCAGTCGCGGTCTGAAGCCCGACAGACCCGGTCTGGTCCGCGCCAGGAATTGCGGCAGCTTAGGCCGCCGCATTCTTAACGCGTCGCAGCCTCCGGCCGCGATTCCTCTGGTATCGCGGCGGGTCGCGCCGCCACAATAACAGGGGAGTTCGGCCTTTTTACCCATTTTCCCTGGGTGAACCCTTCTTGACACAGGGTCATTCTAAATTCAATATAAAATCGCATGGTGATCCAAAAAGCATGAAATCAGTTTTAAACGAAAGTAGACACATAGATCTATCAACATGCATGATTAATTTGAAAATAGACAAGCTTTAGTCATACTTTGATCAAGTTACATATCGATGACCTAAACAGGTGCAGTCAACGTTCAACGAATTAATTAGAGATGGATACATGATGAAATTTAGGCAAACCAGGGGCGTTTGAAAGCTAGCATGATGTAGTATTTATGAGAATTTTCTCATGGCATGGGGTCATGTATGCCCGAGGTTTAAGAGTAAACATGAAGGGTTGGGTACATGGAACTGACAGGGATTCAAAGAATTAATTCTCCCTCATGGGAGATCGAAATGGAGTGAAACTAGAGGGCTTTTGCTCGGGAACATGAAGTATTCCTAGGGTAATTTTTACACAATTTATTCTTACGAGATTGTCTACCTTTTGTCGAAACAAAGAAGATCCCTAATTTGGAGACGAAAACGAGATGAAAACTCCTTTGTCCAAGCTTCCTTCTCCAAGCTCCTCATCCCAAATCGTCTCTCCTTCGTCTCCCAAAGGTCACAGCACGCAAATGAGGGTTGAGAGGGTCGGATTAGGGTGTATTGGTTGCTAATAGAGTCCTAGCCATTCTAAGAGTCCTCCTTTTCATTAAACTCTGAATTTTCCATAATTATCACATTCCTTCCTTGCAATTATCTCCTTCTTTGGATGGGGTAGAGGTTAATTTCGTGGGTAATGAGTTATAGTAAGGTTAGGACTCCTATTTTAGATATATATAACCTATTTAATACTTATTTCACCCCTTTTCTAATTTACTATTATTTAAAAATGCGAATTTCACTTAATTAAATCACATCCTATGATGGGCTCCACTATATTAGGCCCATTATTTTGTAATTAAACCATTTACACAACCCATTAGGGTTTTAACTTAATGGGCTTTCTTAATTCCCTTTTTATTTCACTTATTTCTCATTTAATCTATTTAAATCTATTTTTCTTATTTATTCAAAATAGAAATTTTATTTTATTTGGGTTTTAAAAATCAAAGGTGTTACATCTTTGACAATCTGTAGGAGATCAAAACTGGACCATGCAAAAACATCCATGTAGTATAAAAGGAACTGCTTATATTTCTCTTACAGCTGGGGAGACAAGTCAGAGCCAATTTTGTCCTCAAAGGTCAGATTGTCTAACAAGGAGAAAGACAATAGTTCCCTATTAAGTTCATTTGTGGTCGTTTTCTCCTCTCTGGTCACTTTCTCTCATCGGTCTTCTTTACGCTTTACCAACTTGGTGGAGATGAAGTAGAACTTTCTCGCCTTAGCTTGGTGACTTGGGCTTCTCCTACTCCATGCTTTGTCAAAAACTTCAACTTTTGGTGATACATTATGGGCGCCACCTTTATCCGGCTAATGATACCTCAGCCAAGGATTGCATTGTAGGCGCTAAGCCCCTTGATCACAGTGAAGCTTGCCAAGAAGGTGATGGCTTAGGGAGAAGTACTAAGGGTGACTAGAAGGTCTACACCCCCTCAGGATATGTGGCATGGCCATTGATCCATGCGGGGTTACATAAGGTCGATGGGTCACCCATCCTAAAGACATGGTCATACGACAAATTAAAATATCATGTGCACTTCCATTGTCCACAAGTATTCTCTTTACATTACAATGATTTATGGTTCTTGAGATTACAAACGTGTCGTCGTGAGGGTCTAGACACCCTCCAGATCTTTTTCAAAGAAGGTGACCAGTTGCTTTCCTAGGTCGGTGGTGATAGGCTTCTTGGGCTTCCACCCTAGGTGAGTATCTCTGCCAAAAGCAAAGACTCCTAAGATTATATTGATCCACATGTCATGGGACTATTGTCAATATCCTTGGGGGGGTTCACGAGGATTCTCTTACTTTTGAGCCACATGCTAAAATGGCCCTAACAGATGTGATCTTCGATCTCATCTTGGAGCTGGTAGTAATCATTGGAATAGTGGTTATGATCTTGGTAGAAGTGGTAGTACTTTCATCGATCTCGCCGCCACAAGCTTGTCTTCAGTGGCTCGGGCCGTCAGACATACTCTTTGTCTCGGATCTCATGAAAGATATGTTACATGGGATTTTCTAGCGGAGTATAATGCTTAAAATTTTATTATGGTTCCCTCCTATCATTGTTGTGATTTCTCTTTCATTCTGATAGGGGGGTCAGTCAGATAGATGCTTCTCTTCTTCTTCGTTGTTGTGCACATCACAGTAAGCAGACAATACCATACTTGCACTCTACGTAATGCAAGGCTAAGGTGACCAAGTCGGTGAGGTTGTAGGGGGATGAAGGACCAACTCCCGTCGGAGTCCATCATCCTCAGTGCTCTAGGTAAGGGCGTTAATGGCCATGGCTATTTCAAGTCGGGGATGTAGATGGCTCCAGCATGGAACTAGGTAACGAAATCCCAGAGCTTCTCCCTTGAACCTACTTTAGTGCCAACAGACCCCCAATGTCTTTGATGGCCTGCTCCTAGAAAAACTCTCCTTGAAGAGCTTGTTGAACTATTGAAAGCTGATGATATGGCCAAATGAGAGGGCTCGAAACCAAGCTTAGGCTTTGCACTAACGTGGTGGCAAAGTCATGACACTTAATGGCATTAGTGGTGCCCTATAGTGTCATAAGCACCTCAAAGTTGTCATAGTGGTGGTCGACTGGGTTGCTCAAGCCATCTTATAATTCACTGTGGGGTTTGAATTTCGGTCAGTAAAGGGGATGCCAATATCTCTTAAGTGAAGGGTAATGGCGCGTCATCCTCATCGACATGGTTCCCTTGCTTTTCCTCCTATAGAGCAATGGTGTGTCATTCCTACTTAATGAATCTTCGCTCAAACTCCTAGAGTAGGTGTCCCACCTCTAGGTCCTTGTAGGAGGGTGTTGGAGTATTCTATCTACCATTGAGACACCCGTCGACAATTGATGGGGACGATGTTGGCCGTCAAGGGGCATCTCTGTTTTATAGGTCTAACAACTCCTCATGGAGAGGAGGGGATGGGACGCCTTGCTAACTTCCTACCTTAAGAGGCACCTACCTAGATGGTGAGGCACCTACTAGTAGCTCACCCGCCATGGTACTCCCCTTGGGGAAGGCTAGCTTGAGACTGGTGGGGGTATCATTGTTGCCTCCTGTGGGCCATCATCATGTTGAGCCAATCCATCTTCTCGAAGGGAGATTAGAGGAGTGTTGCCATCCTACAAATGTTAGCTAGCCATATGGGAAATAGGGGACTCACCTGCTGCAGCATTAGGGAGGGAGTGAGAGGCCTCATTCTCCATAGGCTCCTACAAAACCTTTCCCTTTTTGTCAGCCCTCTTGCTAGTATTTCTCTTGCGTACCATGACTTAATGTTCGTTTCCCACATACAGCGCCACAATCTTAGATCCTCAGTTAGACGCTTGGATGGCTTGGGGAGATCAAGGAATTGGACAAAATAAGCGACTATAAGAGGGAGACCTGCAAGAAGAAATTAGACAATCAGGGGATCCTGAGATTGGCATCCCAGGGAGAGCCCTCCGATACTTAAGTCAAATCTCAACAAGAGCTAGAGTGAACAATTTGAGATATCTCTCCATATATAGGGGGTGTGAAGTTTTTCAAATACCTTTAGATGAAGAATTTTCTTTAGATTTTATGTGGGTCGAGTCTCCGTGTTGGCCTCACACAACGTGACTGCAGACATAACTATGGTCGCAAGCCTCTGTCCTACTCATGATGAAGCTCCTCATATGTAGGACTTAGCAAGTCTCTATCAGCCATACACAGATCATTTTGTTGGCCATGAGTGTGGATGCCCTAGATTCGTCCCTTCGTATGTACAACATGCCCTAGCGTCGATGTTGAGAGTACGGGCTTGATGTGAGCTATGCATCTCTAGGGCGTGCGTAGACTGGTGTTCAACAAAGGCAAATGTCATCGAGCTCTAATGCTTTCCCACCCTGGTATGAAGATTAGGCAATCAAGTCAGGAGTGTCAGCCACTTATCCACCGAGCTAAGGCTTTGCTAGCTTAAGAGTTTGCCAGACCAAAAACTCTCTAGATTATAGGCCGCCAATTGTTATCATCAAGTTAGGGCCGATCAAGATAGGCATGGAATACAAGTTGATCTAGTTTTCTAGTACTATTACGCATTTCGATGTCTTATCTTAGGAGCTTATTCTGTCCCTTCTGACATTGATGTTGTGATAAATCTCCTTAGGGTCAGTGGATCAGATTCTCATTAGCGCTTGATCAACTCTGTTTGATATATAGTCGAGCTTCAGTTTGCGGGCCCTCGTGTACCAACTAGATTTTCACCGTTTTAGGCCAAATTTGGTACTTGAGTCTTACAGTTTAAGTTAGAGGGCCAAGATTCCCCTCTCCATTATCCACGAGGTTATATTACTTCGATTGCCAAATTCTAGCTACTTGCAACTATATGTTTTGTTCATTAGTTCATACCTATCCCCACTGAAACGCATCCTTGGCTTTTCAATACAACATTGGAAGTGGGATTCGGTGAAGCTTGGTTCAGCTCCATAAGAATGGTCTCGCTTCCTGGTGGGCTTTTTTTTCCTTAGTTCAGTTTGGTCTTAGATAATTATGTGAGAACTTTTATAACTTACAAAATCCCAAACGATGACATGATTCTTTTGGCCATATATCTACAAGGTCGATTCTTCTCATGCATCTGTTCTCCTTCTCTCTCTTCCGTGATCAAAATTGCTTTCATGTATACTCTAAAACATTTTTTCCCACGGCATGTAGGCTTGACATGAATAAATAATATGTGGGCAAGGTTCCAATAAGGACGTCTAGCAAACATTTGCATTTGTAACTATGTGATATCTTGCACCATATTATGTTATGCCATTCAGAAAGCAAACCATATATGTTACCATCCATGGTATTGCTCCCCACTAGTACTGTCACAAGCCAGTGAAGCAGCTGGTCCAAGTTGTGTGTGTGTGTGTGGCAGGCCCGGACGAAGGCGCTGGGCATCGGGAAGGACCGCATGGTGTGCCTACAGTTCGCGGTGGACGCGCGGCAGAAGCTGGCGCCGCCCCTTCCGCGGGGCTTCACCGGCAACGCCTACGTGCTCTCCTCCGCCGCCTCCACCGGCGGCGAGCTGGCCGCCCAGCCTCTGCGGGCCGTGGTGGAGAAGATAAAGGCGGCCAAGCGCGCCGTCACCGACGGCTACGTCAGGGCCTACGTGGCGGCGCTGGAGGCCCCGCAGAGCGCCCTGCCGCCGCTGCCGGAGCTGACCATGGTCTCCGACTGGACGCGGACGCCCTACCACGAGGTGGACTTCGGCCTGGGCCCCTCCCCCTTCGCGGCGCCTCTGGGCACGCCGCTGCCGGAGGTGGCGTACTTCATGCGGAGCCCCGGCGAGGAGGGAGGGGTCGACGTGAGGATTGGACTGCTGCCCCGCCATGTGGAGGCCTTCACTGCCCACTTCATCGCCGTCTTGTGAAGAAGGAGAAGAAGAACAAGTCCCTCCCTCTCTCCTTTCTTTCCTTTCTCTCTCCTGCTTTTGGGGTTTAATAACTTGGCGTTTCTTGCCAAAAGACCTACTTCAATTGAAGTGACATGCATGGCCATGCAAACACTTCAATAAGGACTCTTTTTAGTAATATAAGTTAAAAACTAATTTGTAATAATAGTAAAATTTTTGAAAGCTTAATTACAAAAGTAGCATAATTTGACCATCTTATTAGATATGTTTATATTAATAAAAAAAATACTAAACAATAATTCAGCCTTACTACCTACTATTAAGGTAAATGTTAGGATAAAAATACTTTTATTAATAATTTTTAAAATAAGAATTAACAAGAATCCGCATTCACTTGGAACCCTCCTCACCATATATCCTATATCACCATATATCATATATCAATAATACATCAAATAATAAGATTTGTTCATACTACATTTTAAAGCTGCACGCAGATTTTTTTTTAATTAAAAGATATACGTATATTATTTTATTTTTATTTCATAAACTAATCGGCAGATCTCTTTTTTGGGAAATAAATTAATAATAGACGGATCCCAAAGATAATAACAGTGCATGAAAATAATGGATGGAGTCGATGGACATACCGTCTTCATTAAATAAAATACTTCTTTTATGCATACAAAAGATGAAACGAATAAATAAATGAACATGCATCTTTTGCGTAAAAAAATATTATTATTGAGCATATACCTTTTTTGTGCACATAAAGATGTATTTAATAACATTAATAATGATAAGACACTTTATTTAATAAGAACTTTTAACTTAGCATATTTAATAAAATATTCTTTCAAATATTTTTCTGCTTGAAGGACAAAAAATGAAGGCTTTTTTTTTCCTAAAGAGAAGACTTTTTTTTTCTCCACTTTTAGAAGGCATATTTTAAATTCACGACTTCTCAAATGTGAAATCATATTATACATGACCGGTCCAATCTGCTTACAAATCAATTTTTTGAGAGCAATTCTCAAATGACAAATGAAGAGATAAAAGGGGCATCATAGCATTTGAGAGCAATTCTCCCTCCAATGATGTTCTTAATCCTCAAGCTAAGAGACCTTATTATTACAAATCAAAGAGGCAACCAACTTTCCACACTTGGGTGCCCCCAATTCATTCATTGGAGTTGTGTTTGATTTTTCTTGAGTTAAATACGTACATATCCCAAAAACTATCATATTGTTGCCTATACCCCTAAAATTTTGACCCCATATGTATATGATAAAAAAGACATCAGTTATAACTCTTGGGATGACTGACCATCACAATCTAAAGAATATTATGTTAAAACATAGGTGTAATTATTCAATGAGTTTCAAAAGATAAAAGTACCCTTACAACAACAAAAAACTATGTGTGAGAGAAAAAAAGAGGGGACTGTGGGAATGGGAGGAGATTTTATGTTGATGGTAGACTAGTCCTTTCGACCCCTTAACTTTACTATGACTGTGACGGACGGGTATTTGTGATATAATACATTCAAATATGGAATATATTTGATGTGGTGAAGATTTCAGGGGTATACACAATATTTTCATATATTTTGGGGTATATATGTACTTATCTCTCTCTTTTTTTATCATTAGCTATCTACTAGACTACCATCCACATTAATGTTCATAATTTCACCTAGCTAGAGAAACGGTTTTATTAAAACAACTCGAAACAATTTTGATACAGAAGAATCAGGAATGTCCTTTCTCTCGTACGTGTCAAAAATTATGTCATCAATTGTGTTAATAAAAGATATCATCGTTCTTTACCATAAATAAGGTCCCAATCATATGTTGCCATCTAAATTTCCAAAAGATTTAAGGACAACTTCTCTAAGTTTTTTAAACGAAAAAAAAACTCGTTTTTTTTGAAATTTCTTTAAATGACATGCTATTATAAGAGGATAGAATGGAAAATCTCCAATATATGTAGGGGTTAATATGTAAGAATCCCTTGAATTAATGACAAGCACTCTGTGAAGTCCAGTAGTCAGCTGGATGGAGTAATCTCAGTATCTCAACAGAAGTGGCTCAGAGACAAGAACAAAAGGACATTTGTTTTGGTGGGGAATCAGATTGGACCACTGTCATCCATGCCATCCTCCTTTGAAAGGTGTGTTTAGCAGATAACTTTCTCCAAAAGTTAGACCCAGGTGACCATCTTCTGAGATGTGGCAGGTCTGTCAAAAAGATTAGACCTTCCATGCATCTGTCTCCAAAATCAGATTGACCCACTTGCTGTAAGAACATCTGTTGTTTGTTAGGCCCTTGATCAAACAGCATTCTCATAATATAGTTTGTGTGCATCATTAGTGGACATGTTTATCATTAACCATTGGTGCTAGTTCATATGAAAAGACAGTGCCTGGAGGATCCTTTCTGTACAGAAGATATGCAAATGCAACTATCTGATGAGGCAATATTTTGGTGCAGGACAATCATTTGCACCCTCTTGAGAGGGACTGAATGATGAGTACGGGCAAACTATGTCTTGACTGCTGAATACAAAGGAAACAGTAATGCATGTCCAAAATTGGAACAAGATTTACAACAGTGGCTGCAAAAAATAGCACAAACAATATTGTACAAATAAGATGATTCACCAGTCCTGTGCGATCACTAATACTTGCTGCTCTACTTATGTCCAGAAACAACAAAATTAAGCAACCAGATCCCTGCACAGAAAACATGAAACAAAAGGCTAAATCCATCTCTCCCACAAGAAGAGTTGATGTAAGAGGCTGCCTGAATGACGAGCCGATCCACCAGCTGCAGGGAACCCCACACGTACTCACATTTATGTGGCCATATGCAGCTCTCTTTTTTTCCCCCTTTTTACAGATATCTGGATTTAGTGAGGAAGCAGCAGTTGTGATTGTTCCTCAAGTATGAAGCACAGGGCTAGTTCTCCAGCAAGTCTAGAGAGAAAATAGTGGAATATCTCAAGTCGGGGGCTGTTTGCTCGAAAGAAAGTATACAATCTTCTAATGGGATCTCACTCAATCCAGCTCCTCCAGCTGAGCTCTCCTCTCTGCCGCTCTTTTCCTAACAAAGATGCCCCACCTGAATGCTGCTTTCAGCTTAAGCCAACCCACCACGGCCTTCCCATTGCTCTTGCTGCGCTCCTGTCCAAACCCGCAAACAACCTCAGAATCAAAGGCAGGGTCGGCATAAGAGTAGCAAGCTTCGTTGGTGCCGCTAAAGCCACCACCAATGCCCATACCAAATGACCTAAGCAGGTTCTGCATATCATCATGCTCTAGGATCTCCGAGCTTCTCAACCGGATCTCTTCCTCAGATATAAAGTCATCGTAGACTCTCTCATCCCCTGAGCTAGACCATTCTCCTGACATATGGTAGCCAGAAGATGGGATTTGAGGGGTTGCAAGAGCCAGCATGGAGGATGTGTTATTCGGAGCTCTTTCTGTTTGCAATTGAGTTTCAGGGACAGAAGCATAGTAGTTCTGTGAGTCATTGGCAGGCAAGTAAAGGTTGTCAGTAGTTGTATTGTAGCTCTTTGCTGGTTGAGAACGCTGGGTCTTCTTGCCAACACTGGTCATGGAATTAAGCAGCACTTGTCCATCATACTCTATAACGTGATCCCAATTGTCATAAGCTCTCTTCACTAAGAGATCCACTGAAATCTGTGCAAATCATTATGCACAAGAAGTTAGCCAATTGTAATGTTCTAAGTGCAATCTTTAACATATAATAATGGAATTTCAGACATCCTGTGAACCTAATTAGAAATTTTCCTATCCCTAGACAACAATGAATGAAGTCTCACCTTCTGGCTGTCGGCGAGGGAATCAACTGAAAGAAATTGCCCATGTGTGATGAGTCCCCTGAGCTCATAAATATGGTTGAAAACAACACCGGTGCACCGAGTGCCATCAGAGTAATATACATAGAGTTTCTCACTCAGTACACATGTCTTGGCATGCTCCACAGTGTTTTCCCACATTCTGTTGGACATTCCACTCCCAAGTATCTGAACAGGCAATTGAAGTTGGAGACTTTCAATAAGCAATATTCAAAAGAGTAAGTAAAATAAAACTTAAACAAGAGAAAGTTCGAATACAATTGGAAAATCCTAGCTGACTCCAGATCAATAAGCAAAGCTTGTGAGCTTATATTGAATGAACCAGTAGTCTCCACAGGAAACAAAAAATAAGGAGAGTAAGGGAAGTTAGATACTTACACCCCTCAACTTCTGTTGATCCCTGACCAGAAGACGCAAGAAATCTTCAACAGTTAAGATCTGTGCACCGACCAACTTCTTGTGCAGTGCTCCGTCTTTTGCAATTCTATCCAACCTCCAGACTTCATCATGTAATGCAGGTGGGTAGTGTTTCTTGTACACTGCCATATCAAAGAACGAGGTTAGTGGTGCCCTATAGATCACATCTGGTAGATAAAAATAGAGATGCATGTCTAGTAGACATCCAGTTGCAGAAGGAAAAGTTCTACATCTGATCATGAACAACTGAGATACTTGAGTACACAGTTTTGTTTCAGGAAATGAAGATTCACAGAACAAAAGAAGGGAGTCTAGAATGGTGGAACCCAACATACATTCTCCTCTATGATCTTTCACAGAAAAAGCTTCTGTCTTAGCTTCACGAATGCGAGTGCCTTCACAAACACCAGCTGCGACTTTCACACCAAGTCTGAATTTCCTGCTCCTGATCCAGCTAGAGTTGTCAGTAAAGGTAAGGTCCCCGAGGGTTCCGACACCTTCTTTCAAGGTGACCTGTAAATCTCCAGTGAGAAGTGGCCTTTTCCCCTCACGCTCTTTAACTTCGAAGCTTTCAAAATGTTCAGCAGACCAGTCTTCATCAGTTTCTTCACCGAAATCACCTTCTAGAACAACAACAGTCAGTTTAGCCACTGACTCTGGCCCTAATGGTTGAACCATCCCTGTATTTGCATCAAGCAACACAACATGGATCGCAGTGCCCTGGTCTCCCTCTACTTTTCCACCTGTAAATAGGTGAGGAGGCATTCTTGATGTAAATTGAAGTTGGAGCTTCCTTCCCCCAGGCCCTTCTATTCTAGGTGGTGAAGATCTGTAAAGTTGATAGAAAATTATTCAGTCGCCTGCCGTCGATAAACGTATCAAAAGAAAATGTGCACTACTTTGACAACCAAGCAGTCTGAAAGACACACATGACCAAGGGAATTGTTGGAAAAACCTTTCAGTTGGAAGCTACTTCTGTTTCCACTTTCAACAATGAAAAGTACAAGTTGAGAGAAATCAAATTTGGACTTCGGCAGTTATGAAAGTCAAACCTTCTCTAACAACCCAATTTTGGATACAATTTAGAGCTTTTGGTAACCAAAACAAAACAGAGGCACAAAACACATAAATGGCTTCCAAGGCCTGCCATCTTTCTCACAAATAACTAGGTCAAAGCTTGTGGAAGGTCAAAAGCGCTTCCAATTGGAGGCTGCCCCAAGCACAGCCTGAAACTTTGTTGTCAATGCTTAGCAGTAAATGAACTCACATCATATGAAATTTACGACAAAGACATTTCGTGAACATTGAAATTTTCTAGAAGGAAAAATGCCCGAGATGTATCATATAAGTAACAGCAAGATAACATGCCTGGCATAATATGGCCAACACAAAAGGACATTGACAAGAAATTGCATATGGTCCTTTATAGAATACACTTCATCATTCAAGTTATTAGAAGGAAATAAGCACTACAAGCTTCAGAAATTCTTCCTAGCTTTGAATCATTTAAAAGTGACATTTTTACTCGCACATCACTTTTTTCTTTGTTATCCTAGCATGCACTTCTTTTGTGAAATTAATAGAAGACCAAATGATAGAAACCATCCCTGATTGATGCAGATACAACACGTGGGGATGATTTCCACCAGAATGGTGTTTCCAACACCTGAACACCTTTGAACCATATATTGGAGAATCATCATATCCCCTTGTGCACGTGCACATGACCTTTTACTGCAAAATTGAAATGATCTGCATGCACAATAACATGTCCAAACAAAATCTGTTCCAAGAAAGAAGCAAACCACACCTTGCTGTCAGCTTGGCAGGGCCAATCTTCGTTAAAGCACGTTCCACTTCTTCACTAACCTGTTTGTTAAATAGAATTCACAAGATCATGAGAGAGAGAAAGAGAGACAAATTATATACTCAAGACATGAATTTATCCAAATTGTATCAATACAAAGTTTGGAGAAAAGCTAGAAAATTGCACTCGAATATTTGGAGTCATCAGAAACGATAGGCCACTGATTTATACGGCATAGAATGAATTCACCAGATAAGCATGCTACTCACAAATTTATCTTCAAACTTGATAATCTACAATCTGCTCTCCATCACCTCTATCATTGACGGAGAAAAAGGAAAAACAGGAGAGGGATTTTGACTAGAAACCAAGAGAAACGTGCCAGTGCCACTGGCACAAGTCAGCAGACTTTATTGATACTATTGCACAAAAGCTCCAAAACCAGCCAAAGATCTTGGCTGCCTCTTTGGACTACTTGGACATGATCCACCAGCAAAACCCCAACTTAGGGTCAACTCATAAGAACATGAGTATAACTTAAGTAACAAAAACGTAAGTAACCGAACTCACACCACAGAAGAACCCCCTCAGCAAGAAGAGAGACAAACGTGTTAAATTAGGAGAAAAAAGGCCAAGGCTTTTTGTGCAACCCATATTGTTTGCTGCAATTCAAGATTAACTTGCTTTCCTGCGGCCCAACTACTTATATTAATTCACGACTACTAAAATTTGTCTTTGTGGAGTTAGGGCATCTTGGACAAGTCAATAATAGTGCACCTCATCTCCAGATGTGACGGAAGATAGCATTAATTTTAGCTGAAAGATGTGTATGTCATGTGTTGATGCAAAAACACCTCCAAATTCCAATCTAATCTACCCAGATAGCACAGCTGACAACTGTAACCAGTCTTGCCTCAATTCTCTAGTGACAAATGGGGGAAAAAGGGGGGAACCCCTCTCTACTTAGCAAAAAATCTCCAGATTTAGCAGCTGTCGATTAGAGAACTATTGAGCAAAAACTGCAGATCGACAAGGCCAGGGAGAAAACTAAGATATAGACATATGACCAAACTCACAATTCTTCGCAGGAGGGGCTCCATGGACGAGCACAGCCTCTGCAGGCTATCCACCTTCAAAGCCTCTACTATCACACTACAGAAAAAGAAGCATATCAGCTAAAACACTTAGTTATAGAGAGAGAGAGAGAGAGAGAGAGAGCATGGAGGAGAGAAAAGATCAAACCTTGCAAGGGCGGGCACCTTCCTCTGCTTCCTGGGCTCCTCCGCCAGCCCCTGCGCCTCCTCCGCCGGCCATCCTTCCCTCCCCCTCTTCTCCCCCCTCCCGTTCTTCCCAAACCTGTCCATTAATACCGGGAGAGCCCAAAAGATCCGACCTTGGAACGAAGCAGAAGGTTCCCAGAAGAGAACCACCCTCCCCCCTTTTCTTCCTTTAGATTCAGAAGCTACCGGTGCTGAGGGGGTAAGGCGGATTAAACTAGAAAGCAGCAAACTGATGCAATTCCTGTGACTCCTCCAGGAATCTTTACAGACGCTGCAGAAGCACTTTCTTTGCTGGAAAAAAAAGGTCTTTAGAGAGAGAAGATGAGATGGGTAGAGAGAGAAAGAGATAGAGAAGTGTAGAGAGAGAGAGAGAGAGAGAGAGGTGGGCGCTCGGCGCTGCTCCTCTATGATTTGGAGGGTGGTGGCGTTCGGTGTTGACCAGAGGTGGCGGCCGGGAGAGACGACCCGCCCATGGATATTATGAGCTTCCCGTGATCGGACCGTCGAGTTTGATCAGATCCGTCCATTTTTCGGGCCCGACAGGGGCCCCACAATCCGCGTTCTCGGACGGCTGCAAGAAAAGGCCCAAAATTTTCGCCGACAGCCACAAGTCAACAGAAACAGCTAAGGATGCCCCTCGAATTGTGATTATTTACCCAAGGGCCCTCCGTCCGTGGACCTAGAGACTACGTGATGGACGGTCGGGATTTCATCATTTAACTCCCATTGGGTGCTGTTGAGATGATGACGTAAGCCGACGTGCGTCACGCGCCGTCGTCATTACTTGCGGGAGCTGATGAGCCAGCGCAGGATATAGAATGTAGGAGGAAGGAGGTCCCTTCGACATGCACCCATTTGAAAGCTTTGAACCATTTTAAAGGCAAAAAAAGAGAGCTTGGAATTAAAGAAGTGCCACTGCAAGAAGCATAGTCTGCTTCCAAGGGATCATTATTTAAGGGTCTCTAAGCAATGAATTTATGGGTCTCTATAGTGAGCCCAAAATCGTCAGCTCAATATCGACGACGACCCACTCCAACTCTATTTCGGCCTAAAGATGATGTCGACTTAGAGGAAAGATGGCTCAAGTTGATTTCATTTTTGGCTCAGATCCATGTCAGTACCAAGAATTCAACTTCACCTGGTCCAAATTTTTCGACGACAAATTTTGAAGCCCATTATGACCGTCTCCACCCCGAAAGTCAATCGATACCTCCTAAGAGTCTCATTCAAGAGGTTGATTGACTTAAGATTTCTCGGAGTCTATCTAATGTAAAGAGTCTAAGTTAAATTCAAACTCTCAACCTATAAAAGTAAACTTATACGCACAGGTAAAAAGGGACCAACTTCTAGATCCCAATACCTGATCGTGGCCTGCTCGCCTACTCTTTCCCCTTTCTTATTGAATACTCTCATTCCCTTTGATCCCATTGTGTCGAAGGGTCGATTCCTAGCACCCTTTATTGAGCTTGGGTTTCTGCAAGTTGAATAAGCGTCCACATGAGCATCGACGACTTCAATTCCTCCTCCATCAATAGATGCAAACTCTCCATATCGAACATCCGAAGTCAAATCTTGAGTCTTTCCAAGTTCGAGATCAACTTCATTATGATCTGATATTATTATCAGATCCTCACGAGACATCTTTAGACATTCAATTTTTTTATTTTTTCTAATTTTCTATGAAAACATTTGTCGATCGTACTTATGAAAATACATATTTTATCTTTCCTATCTCGCATTTGATATGGTTTCCCACCCATCCCACATGCCATGCTAACCGACCCCTTTGGAAAAAGGTTAGAACAGAGTTAACATGGGTTAACCTTGAGTTAGGCCAAAAAGTGATTTGAAAAGTCATAAATTTTAACCCACGTCAAAATGGATTAGATTGGATCTAAACTGAGTTAACTCGGGTTACCATAACCCACCTCTAGAGGAGGAGTAGAGTTAACCTATTTTAACTCTTTTTTATTACCTTTTTGCCCCCACTTTTCATACCCTATTTACACTTTTTCTTCCTCCTTCACCGTACTGTCCACCCACCTTTTCTTCCTCCTTACACTTTTATATGATGATAGCATAAGATATAAAAATAATATTATTATATATTATATATGATAATCTCAATATATTGCTACAATTTAATTATAATATATTTTATATAATTTTATACATTATTATAAGAAAGATAGTAGCACATAGTACAATAAAAAAAGTAATTAAAAAGTAATAGAAGGTATAAGATAAGGGTATTTTAAGAAAGACAATACAAAAGTAGATGAGTTAGTCACTTTGGCCTTTCTAACCACTAAGATAAAAAGTAGGTTAACCTACTTTAACCCATAGGGTTAACTCTTGCATTACCAAAGTAAACTGTACTTTAAGTTAGTCTAAAGTTATACTTGAGGTTGAGTTGGGTTAACCCCAAACCTTTTCCAAACAAGCCCAACAATCCTACTCTTTCTCGGGTACAACTAGTTTTAGGGGTTTGCTTATGGAACCAGGTGTTGTTCTTGTGATGTTCTATCAATCAATAAGTATATATGTTAAAATAGTTTCCCATATCAAAGGTTAGGGCAAATTAATTAGGAGTCCTTAACAGATATTTGATTTATTTTCTAGTTCTTAATAGAGCGGTAACTCATTACAATAAGTGTTATTTCTAGTTACAGTATACGTTAAATCATATTACAATAAGGATCTCCCTATTACAATCAGGGACTTCTAATTAATTTTCCTCAAAAGTTAATATAAAAACTTACGCATATATTAAGAATATTGCAATTTCTTTAGCTCTCCCCTCCCCTCCTCTTTCCTCCCTTTCCTTCCTCCTTTTTATATTCCTCACATATCAATTATACATACTATAAGAATATCAATGTCAAAACAAATGGAAGCACAATAGAGAACAAAGGTGTGATTAAGGAAAGAAACCACAAGCTATAGCAAGTGTATATTTACATGCATATATAACTTGCAGGGAATCACATATGTAAATATGGTTCTTTCTGCAAGTGCTATAGGTATAATTAATTTTACCCTCAAGAATGATGCAAACAAACAAACGCCAAGACAAGATCACCCAATCACAATCACATGATCATATAATTAAGGAGGAGACAACCAAATTAAGGGCCTGTTCACATGGCATCCACAACCCAAGAGGGGGCACACATGGAGTCTTAAACATTTTCCAAAGCACAAAATATGGGGATGCACATGTGGAATGATTAGTAATTATATGTTAAGATGAGGTAGATTAATATTATAAGGGAGAGCACATGTACATGCACCACTTGATTACTCTACATATGAGTAATGGAGCTGAGCATGTGCTTGCACCTAGCCGGCCATCTAGCTAAGGATGTCATCCCAAGAGGATCACGATGACCTGAATAAAGAAGCTTTGTATGGCTCCACTGGCTACAAGCTGTGAGGATGGCATTATGTGATGTTAATGCCTTCCTTGCTTGCTTGTTTTTTTTTTAACTTAATATAATAGTGTTTTTGGTATTAATAATTTAAGAAGGTAAAGTGAAGTCTTCATGATAATGTATATATAATTCGTATAGAAAGGTTGTGAAAGGCAAGGGGACTAGTGTGGGATAGGGGGAAGATATAGGCTAGTGCTTAGTTTTGGTAACAAGTTAGGATAGGTTAACTAGGATTTATTCGTCCAAATAAGTTAAATTAGATTTGGTAAGACTCTACATTTTGAATTCCTTATCCGTTCACATCTATCTTATTTCTACTTCTATATCAAATTCGGAAAGAGATGAGTTTGCCTATTCGAAAGATTTTTTTTGGTAACAAGGAAACCCCGCCTCGTGTAGTTTTATGGGCTCAGGGATTGGTGTTCGTGAACTCCAATGTCAGGATTTGGCAGCTCCTACTTTCCGTGTATCCGTATTATCCTTACTCCACTTGACCGAGAAAACTCCGGATCTACACACTTCGAAGATTACATGTAAATCAGGTAACCCTCCCCCCCCCCTCAAGAATCGAACTCGGGACCTCCTGCTTTTAAGCAAGAGTTCTTACACCCAGTCGGGATCCTCTCTTATTCGAAAGATAGCTTCACCCAAGATAGCCATCTTTCTTAGCCAGCTCAAAAGATGAAAATATAGATTTCGAGCTATTTAATATGAATATCTACCTGGCCTTGGAGAGGAAAAATTTTAATTCTCTAGCTCAAATATTAGTAAGACTTAGTTGTTGAACATAACCCAATAGGTGACAGTCCAATAATTATATCTTGACCACCTAATGAGAACCCATATAACAAGCATGGCACAGGAAACACAATCGAATCTTATATTGTCACCCAAGTGGAAGAGTCCGATCTGCTCAGTAAGAAGTCCTGAGGGAAAAATCCGAGACAAGCCGATAGATCCAAAAGTAACATCTTTGGAATATGCTAAGATAGAAAGAAAGCTTGGCACAGCAGGATCTCTCCTCTAGATCGTTTGGGCCATATCTCGGAGGTCTCACCTACCTCAAGCCAGCCCTATAGCTCGATAACTCCAAGCTCAAAAGGAGAATTTAGCTCGGAAGGTAAGGAGGCTCAATCCAATAGGTTATTAAGACGGTGTAGCAACTTGAATTTTGAAAATATAAATAAATAAGACAATTATTATAACATGTGAGATAGTGTAACGAAATTAAATGAAAATTTATGTTCGGACACTAAACAATAAATTACAAGGAGTGATAAAAAATGTGGGTCAAAACATAAATAATTGGGTTGGCCAACGCTAAACAAAGACTTAAGATGAATAAACTTGGTAATGATAAAAGCCATTATCGCATGTGCAAACCAATTCTAAATCACACGGAATTTTAGGATGATAAATTAAATAATGGGATACAAATAATAATAAAGAAATTAGAGTCAAACAAATATGTTTGGGATAGTAAAATTGTAAACTCCGACTTAAGGTGATAAAATTTGATAATGTCGAAAACTCATTATCATAGGTAACTAACTCATGTGAAATAGATGTTTAATGTCCAATCATATTTATTGGACTCAGTAGGAAGCCAAATATAATAAACTTATATTTAAAATTTGTGATAACTCAATAACCACATTTAAAGTGGGTTAATTAAACATAAAGTGTGTCAAATGGTCCATGGTACAAGTTTAAATCCTAGGCCAATTTGGGAGCGCGAATTTGCTTCCACTTACCCTCTTAATTGGGGTGGGATTAGAAAAAAATAGTCATATAAAAGAGCTTTAATTATGGCATGACTTCTACCATCAAGATTAAGAAACTTAAACTCATTTTTACACAACACTATCTTTATAAATACACCATAAACCCTCCATGGCCGTCCCCAACCTTTTTCCCAACCTTGCTAGATGTGGATGGATTGGTTAGGAGCAAGAAGAGGAGCTCTAAAGTAAATATTTGGGTGTTCTTCATCAAAAAAAGGTGGTTCTTCATCCCCTTTGCAAGAGACATTCAAAAGGTAGGTAATCTCGAGCCAAACTCTAATTAAACTTGTTCATAGATACCTCTACATGTCTCAAGCATGTTAGATAAGTTTTCCCCAATTTATATCATGCATATGCATCGAATTTAAGCCCCAAAGTTTCAGTTTTCGTGTTCATATGAGTTATATGTTCTTAGTATTGTATCTCTTAAACCCCTTATCTAAAATTCATGAAACTTTGACTAAAGATTATTCAACATGTTAGGAATGATTCTCCTCTATTTTCCCCAATTTTTATTCATTGGTTTAATCGTATTAAGCGTTTCCCAAGCATACTGCGAATTAGGATTTTTAGTTATAAAATTGAAATTCATGCATCCCTAAGTCAAATTTATTCAAATAAAATACATAGAGACATTCTCCATCCTATTTATTACAAGTTTCATGTTGAAAGTTTTGACTAAAAACGATTAGAAACATGTTTTTAAAGCATAACCAATAAATCATGTTTTCTACAAAAATCTGATCTTGGTTTGGGCACACAGCACTCTCAGCTGTTGTCAGACCTATCCCAACGCAACGCACCACCTGTCTTTTTGAATTTTAAAAATCCCGCCATAATTCTCTCTTGGCGCACCACACCACCAATAGGTCATACCCCTTACGTCGGCGTATTGCACTGACCTGCACCTTCTTCCCTATCGGACGCAGCGGACCGAACCCTCTCATTGGCTTTTGTTATTTATTTTATTCTTTTCTCTTGTCTTTTACACATAAACCCCTTACTTCTATTTATTATTTGAAATAGGCCAACTAGTAGCATTTTTTAACCCTAAATAAACTTGATTAAGTCTGATTTAGTTTGATTAAGGCTAGTTAAGTTCAATTAAACCTGATTAAGCCTTGTTTAAGTATGATTAAACTAGATTAAGTCTATTAAAGTTTGATTAAGCTTGATTAAGTGTTATTAAGACTTAATTAAGTTTGATTAAGTCTAATTAAGATTGATTAAGGTTGATTAAGCTTGAAAAAATCCTAATTAAGTTTAATTAAGCTTGATTAAGTTTTATTAAGTTTGATTAAGTCTAATTAATTCTTGTTAATCCCTAATTAACCTTGATTAAGTTCAATTAAGCTTGATTAAGTTCTATTAAGTTTTATTAAACATGATTTTCGTACTTCCAGCAATATAAAATTTATTTAACACATTTGTAAAGACGTTAATAACTTGAAATCTTATTCTAATATTATTAATGATATGATCATGTCTCTATTACCATATGATTGATCTTATTCATCATCTTATGCTCAGTTTATGGTTAAAATGATAACTTAAACTTGAATGAAAATTGGCTTGGTGATAATGGCATGTAGAAAACCTTACCTTAACCATGCATAACTTTTAATTTATTCTACTTGTTACATAATGGTCTTGCTTTATTTGGACTTTCTTGATTTTAAACTTATCTTATTAGTTACTTCCCATGTGTTGTCATAATTCCCTTGCTATTCTGTATCACATTTGATTTGGTAAGTTTTCGATACACGTTACACTTGTACACTTGCACAAGTTAGGCAACCCCTTCTTGACAAATTGGAACCTCTCTGTTGAACATTACGTTCTGACAGACTATGAATCTTTTTGTTAAGACCTCCATAAGTCTCCGTACTCTGTGGATTCTCTCATGGAGACTGAGCGAGTTGTACCATTGAAATTTCCAAAAGATAGTGTGCACTTTTCTTTCTCATATTAATCCCTCGACATTAGTCCAAATTGAATGACAAGACATTAATAGATTATTAAACTAAAATTACGCCTGATCACTCTCTTTACATTCGTGATCCTAAATCTTTATCATTGACATGATAGTCTTGAACTCTCTTGACCAGTCCATCCTTATTGACACACATTACATTCTTGAAGTACATCAATGATATTGGAGTCTTGGACTCAAAACTCATTCTCGTCACCCATAAGTCGACGGACTCATTGGGACACATGTCAGTGTTGCACAATACGAACCTGACTGAGGGCCCGTATCTGGTCTTGGAGATTCATGCAAAGTCCTATTACCTATGGGTGTGATTGTCGGATTCGCCCCCGACAAAGTCCTATTTACGTGTTGATTGCTCAGTTTTCCTTCCAGATGTTCGTTACCCCAAGAGTTGATTGTTAGGCTGATCCCCTAACAAAGTCTTGTTGCTTGGCGTGGTGCGGAATCATGATTGGTGCTTAGCATGGCACGTACATGTGATACACTTGATTTGACTTGTTACTTGCTACTGCGTGCTGGTCCTTAACTTGAGTGGTAAAGGGACGTACTTGGTCGAGGCACTAGTAGACCCTTCGTGATATAAAAAGTACATTCTTATGGAGTGCCCAAAACGGGTTACTCAAAATGCTTGCTAGTGAATTGCCCTGCGTGCTTGCACTTCCCATTGTTATCTTGATCTCTTGAAAGATACTCTAGTGACTTTCTTGCGTGAAAGAACTTTCTTGTACAATCTTGACTGTTCCCTCTTCCGTGATATTGACACATGAGTTATCCTAACCTTCTTGAATTATTGACCATGTTTATTACTTCCAAATGTGAATACTCTCATGTACATACGATATACTTTCTAGCGTGATAATCTCTCTTACTTGATCATCTTTCTCACATAATATCTCGAATTCATTGAACATCTCTTGAACGCATTGTTATTTATGTTTTCACTGGATTTATCATGCATGTTGGAACATCTTGTTTATACTCGTGTCTGTCTGAGTAAAATGTTAATCACTTATATCATTGTCCGCACATTGAGATATAAATCCTACTGAGTTAGTTTGTTCATACATGCTTTCCTAACATTTTTAGGAAGCGAGGATGAAGAATAAAGCTTAATGATGGGATTGTGTGTTGAGCATGAAATACACTTTACAGAGTCTCTCTTTATTCTAGTTAGTGAGAGATTGGTAATCATTGTAATTTTATCTTTCTTTAAGAGATAGCTAAGACTAGTAAGTAGAGAGTTGTTCTTATTTTGACATTGGATATAGCATTATTCATTTATTTTGATGAATAGAGCTTTGATTATTGAATTATGGGTCCTATTGGTATTAGTCATTGTCTATGACTTCTGAATGCTTACTTGTTTGTCACGCTCCCGATTAATTTCGCTGCTAAAATCGGGGTCGTGACAGACGGTCAGAAGGAGACCCATGATTAACCAAGATTTGTACCTAATGATATGGGCAGACTTTATTAAGTAGGCACTTATCCCAAGAGATGTGGGGGTCCGAGATAAAGATAAGTAGTGTCTGTGCATGATTATTCATAATCATAACCCATAAATCTTATAACTGACTCTAGAGTCTTGAACGGCCACTCCCCAAAGAGTTACATCCCACAATCCAATCTTATTAGTTGTCGAATCTGAGAGAATCTTTGGATAAAGCTAACTCTATATAATCCCTTGGAAATATTCTTAAAAAAAGTATGAACACTCTCTACACTCTCAAACTGGTGAAAAGCAATCTTGAATTCTTTTGCCCTCTTATTTTAAGCTCATGCCTCCTACTATAACTTAGGCATCAAAGAATTTTTCTTGGAACTCTAGTCATAAGACCTTTGGTCTTTTGTTTCTTCTACACATTCGTCTTTAGAGAGAGAAGAATGCTTGCAATTTCTCTAGTCTCTCTCATAATTATCTGATGATCTGTAATTTGATTTGAGATCGACTATCTTTAAACCCTAAATTGCAATAATTTTAGTATGGATTCAGAGTTATTCAATTTCATTACAAGAATGACTTTTTCTGGTACATTAATATCGAAATTGATAGAATCTAATTAACTAACCACTCAATAGCTACTATCAACTAAAATATTTAAAGAACATTGATAAAATTTCAAGATGCCGTCTAAGAGATATTATCCACTTTTTACACCTCCTACTGAAGGTAAAGATGTGTGAGTCTTGTTACAATAAGGCGTTTGGAGAAGACACATAATCTCTTATTTAGTTAATTCTCATAGATTGACACCAATATCGATGCATAAAATTTCAACGTGTCCTCCAAAAGATATTATCTCTATTTGAGGTTTTTTTTTCTGAGAAAAAAAATCCTCTTAAGAGAAAAGAAATATATTTTGTTTATAAATATATATTTATTTTCACGACATATAATATGAGACTAAAGTATATCTCTACAATTACAATCATAATAAAATCAACACTGCAGACATTAATATTTGATGTAGCGTCCAAATAATTCATATGATACTAAAGGGGGAAGCTAGCACGGAGCCGTGAGATGTTGACTTATTCAGATCGTGCACAATTCTCCTCTGACCACTCCATAAAAGTTTATAATTTGACTTTTATTCATTAATCTGATACTTCTAGTACATGGATGATATATGCCATATTATTTAGCATCTCTATAAGTTGAAAAGAAGCAATAAAATGATACGTATATATATGAATCTACATAAGGTGCTGTTTGTTTTACTATATATCAGTTTATTTTCTTTTCATTTTAAAATCATAGAGCGTTTCATTTAGAACAGTGCAAGACGTACAACACATTGTATCTCGTTGATTTAGAGTAATTTGGACTGTTTTAATTAACCCCGATTTTGCTTTCTGATGTACGTACGTATATATAGTATGTAAATTAAAATCATAAAATTTTATTACAACAAGGGCAATATCATCCCCTTTACACTCTTTTGCAGTTGAACAAGCAACCGGCAAATATTGTTATGAAGTAAAATAATTACAGGATTTTGCTATGTCTTATGATGAAATGAACAAGACTATAGTGGAAAGAGAAAGATTTAGTATACTTTTGTATTGCATTTTAAGTACAATATGATTAGTCAATAATCCATGTGGCATCTAACAATTATTAGGTTGTCACTTTATCACTCCTCATGTGAGGAGTGCCACATAGATTATTACCTAGTCATATTATACTTAAAGTACAATACAAAAATATACTAAATCTTTCTAGAAATGAATAGATTCTCCACAGAAGTCAAAAGCATCCGAGAAAAATATATATTTTAGGAGAAATACTAATTAAGAACATGATCGGGTTAGGTACCATTTAACGCACCATACAATAATGACAACTGCAACACTAACAATGTGGTGGCCTTAGTCATTAGCAATGCCTTCGACAACTAACGACAAGTGATTAGTGACTTCAATCACCAACAACGAATGATCAATGTCGATCATTAGTAACCAAGCATCAACTAGCAGTGATAGACAACATGTAAAAGTGGAGCTGGACCGCTTCACATCATGATGTATGTTATCTTGTGGCGCCAAGATGGTTGAGCTAGGTGGATACTTGGCATTTCTCATTGGCACCATAATAGTTGAGTAAGATGAATACTTAGTATTTCTTATAATTCATGTGAATCACCATATGGTTATTTTTTTATTTTAAAACACTCATATTGATATGGATAGAAAGACAGAAGTACCTCTCACCCTCTTATATGTGAATTGTCATTAATACTCTTCATTCTTAGTGTGAAGTGATCATAAGTACTTTTTATACTATAAGGGGTGTTTCGATAAGGAAATAGGGTATTATAAGATATCTTCGTCGGCATAAACCATAATTTGTTTGATAACTCGAATATGAAAAATCTTCATAAATTCAGGATAGAAGTCAGCAAAGTTATTCCAACTTGTTTTTATGTGTTTCTATGTGAGGTTATCCTAAAAAACCTTATCCAGTTTACTTGTCAAAGAAACCTAAATGCTGTTTACTAATTAAGCACCTGCATCTGCGAAGTAAGAGCATGGAGTGTGTTGTGTCAAGGCCAAAAGAGGTCACACTCAGAGAAGACTCAAAGACACAAATAACTTATAGGAAAATGGTCTAGTAACACCATTTGATAACACATTAAAGTAACACACCAATTAAAGTGCACCACAATCTCATCATTTATGAGATGTTTTTAATTTTTTTATTTCAGTTACTGATGTGGCACAGTTTTAATGGTGATGTTATCAAATGATGTTATCAAATGGTGTTACAAAATTGTTTCTGTAACTTATATCTGTCTGTACCTGCTCTAATAATTTATCATATATTTTGTTTATATATGAGCACAATCCGGTGAATTTTCATTGCCAGCTTTGCATGGTAAGCTGGTGATCCTTGTCATTCTTTAGAGCACTTGAAGGTGCTTTTTTGGGGGGATGTAGAAAACTTTGTACGTAATTTATATATAGTTCTAACAAAAAGATTGTCAATTGAAGAACTCAATCTCCACCATCTATATACGATAAGTGGGAGTAGACATAATCATAAGGAACATGACGAGGATGTGATCTCCTCTCTCGTAAGAAGATCGTCTTTGATTTCTCACACTCTAGAGGATCTCCTTGATGGAGCATAAACACTATTGATCTTCTAGGGAAGGGACCAAGCATCCATCTACACTACAAGAAATAGGACATATGTCACCAGCAGCTCATAACCGTTGATAAAAGATCTAAAATTGTTAACATAGACGTATGTCAGCGGCTTTTAAATCGTTGATAAAGTCATTGATAAATTGGTCGTCGATTAATATTTGTCAATGACCATCATTAATCGTCGACAAATACTTCATATGTCAGGAGTTAGCATCCGATAACATATATTGGATATATCAATAGATAGCAGTCGTTGACATATAGAACATATGTCAACGGATATTAGTTGCTGACATATGAAGAATATGTCAATGGCTTCTTCCAACCACGGATAAAGATATTTTTTTTAAGAAAAAAAAAAAAAACTATGTCGCCTCCTCTGCCCCTGCAACCCCCCTCCCCTGGTCCCAGCGCTGCCCCCCACCTCCAACCTCCTTGCCCTTGGCTCCCTCGTGCTGGCGTCGTCCACTCATGGCCTCTTCGACATCTTATACGGCACATCTGTGGCGTGCCCCCACGCCCATGGGCGGACCTAGCATGTATCCAGTGGGGTCCTGTGACCCCATTGGATAAAAAAAATTGCATTGGGGGTATAAAATTTTACCATGGGTGACCCCACTAAATTTATGTGAGTGTATCATTAGGACCCCACTAAAAAAAAATTCTAGATCCGCCACTGCCCACGCCACCAGTCTCCACCCGGACTAGAGCCCCGCAGCGATCCAGTCCGCCATGATGACCACCGCAAACCCGTTGGACAATATATCGGCGGCTCCATCATTCACCACGTGAGGGGGAAACCGGCCACGCCTTTGGCCATCGGGTCCGACCTCGTCGACCCGAACAGGGCGGCGGACCCCAGCCTCGTCTACGACGCCAGCTCCGATGATTACGTCAGCCTCCATGCGCCATGAACTACACGGGAAGCCAAATGAGGATGATCGTCCGGTCCAGGACCCGGTGAGGCTGCACGGGGGCGTCATTGGACTTGAACTACCCCTCGTTCATCGCCTACTTTGACCCGGACGACTCGCCGATGTCGGTCTGGGTGAAGAAGTCTACATGGGAGTTGGGTTTTCTTTAAAACTAACATAGTTTGAGAAGTTTATTAGGTGAATAATAGGATAAAAATTTTAATTAGCAGAATAGCACAGTTTTGACCGTCAAACTGTACTGGCGCATGTGTCAGTGCAGCTTTTCAAAAATATATATAAAATAAGGAAGTCGGCCAAGGAATGACCGACTTTGGCCGACTTCCTTCCTGCAGCAGTTTTGTTTTATTTTTGTTTTTATTTTTTAAAATTAAATTAATATATTTAATTTTACATTGAAATAATATCTAATAATCAAGATGAAATTTTAAACATAAATTTATTAGAATGTGATATATTTTATGATAACTTTAGTTTAATTTTTTAAAATAAATTTATTATAATGTCGAGTAAAAATTACTTTAAAAATTAATAAATTAAATTTATCTCGATATTTGTACTTCAGTAATTCTCAATATTCATAATTTTAGAATCAACATATTTTTCTGCTAATTATGGTGATTTTATATTTATTTCTGTTAACGAAGTCCGGTGACGTCGTGTCGGGGTACATATAGGGGGACAATGGGCCGAGCCTAAACCGAGCCCGTGCTGGCTTGGGTCTAGCCCGACCTCTAATCGTTTGGCCCAAGCCCGGCCCGGTCTAGGAAGAGGCCCGTTTTTTTGAAGCCTGACTTGACCCGAAAAAATTAGGTAAGGCCCGGCCCGACCCGACTCGATTTATCTTTTAAAAGATATTTTTACTATTTATTTATTTATTTTTACAATAAAATTAGTGTTCGTTGAATCAAAATAGCATAAAGTAAATATTATACTAATCTAGATAAACTTATTTCTAGTTGTTACAAATATGAAATAAATTTTAAGTCATTAAATATAGCTCCACAATACAATTTTCAATCCAAAATTTTAGAATATTAGAATTATCACCGTGTTATATATTTTTAAAAAAAAAATATCATGTGATAGCCCACTTCAAAGTCGCATCTCATAGGCGCTCTGCATTAACTAAATAAAAATTAAAAACAATTATATTTTATGTAAATAGTAAATATGATTATTTTTAATTTTGAGACACACTCTTACATTATTAACATATTTTTGGTATTATCTTCAGAAGTGTGTACCTAGGGGTGTCAATTGGGTTGGGCTAGCCCGATTTTGAACGAACTTGGGTCGGATAATTTAACATTTTTTTAATTTTAAACCCCGCCTGGCCCGGCCTGGAGTAAGATTGGGCCGGGCTCGGTATCTTTTTTGCCGGGGTTATGTTACTCCCATTTATTAAATAATCAGATTGTTATAGTATCAAAATTATATTAATAATAAAATTATTTTAAATAAAAATTAAAAATAATTATATTTATGTAAATAGTAAATATGATTATTTTTTATTTTGAGACACACTCTTACATTAATAACATATTTTCGGTATTGTCTTCAGAAGTGTGTACTTAGGGGTGTCAATTGGGTTGGGCTGGCCCGAATTTGAACGGACTTGGGCCGCATAATTTAACATTTTTTTAATTTTGAACCCCGCCTGGCCCGGTATGGGGTAAGATTGGGTCGGGCTCGGACTTGGCTCGGCCCATCTCGACGGCCCGATGGCCCAAGATTTTTTTTAAAATAAATAACACAGTGATAATTCTAATATTCTAAAATTTTGGATTGAAAATTGTATTATGGAGCTATATTTAATGACTTAATATTTATTTTATATTTATAACAACTAGAAATAAGTTTATCTAGATTAGTCACTACAAGAAAAAGCGGGATTACCGACGGACTGAATCCGTCGGTAATCCGTCGGTATTCCGTCGGAAAATGCACCTTCCGACCGCTTTCCGTCCAATACTCGTCGGAAACTTTCCGTCGGAAATGATTGGTCAGAACTTTCCGACGGATGAAAATTCCGTCGGCATTCGGTCGAAACCTCCGACAGAATTAATCCGTCGGTAAAGGCGTCAGTATTTGCCGACCGAAGTACCGACGGTCCTTAACTGTCGGTAATGTATATTTTCCGACGGATACTATCCGTCGGCCAATCCGTCAGTATTATGCCGACGGTATATTTCCGTCGGTAATTTATCAGTTCCGACAGACTTATATCCGTCGGCGAATCCATAAGTATTGTCCGACTGCATTACCGACGGTAGTTTTCTGTCGGTAATATATACTTTCCGACGGAAACGTAGCCGTCGGAAAATCCGTCGAAAAATACACATATTTTTTTTAAAATACATAAAATAAAATACATTGCTACAATGTCAAACCTGCTACAATATTCATAAATTTAACAAATACTAACAATCAACATAAAATCATAAGATACAATAAATATAAATCATATAGCATAATGAATACAAAAATCAACATAGATCTGCTGGATCGTCTGCTGTCCCTGCCTCGTCATCGTCTGGAGCTGGATCCTATATTAAAACAAATTAAAATGAGAAACATTAATAATAAATAAAAGAAATACAGTATTTTCAAAAATGAAATTTAAAACATGTGATTATTTCTCTAACTTAATACAATAATATTTTTAGATCCATCATTTTCTTGGGTGTTTTTAGATCCGTCCTTTGAATGCCCAACCCAATCCGAGGATCCAAATTGGATTCCGTCAGTTTCTACACGTCACTTTAACCCACCTGGTTGTGTCGGAGAAAACGGCACGTCGATCCGATCTCTATTTGGGATTTTGGACCCCCGGGTTGTGTGTTTTAACTTTTTATATATACTTGGGTGTTTTTAGATCCGTCCTTTGAATACCCAACCCAATCCGGAGATCCAAATTGGATTCCGTCAGTTCCCACACGTCACTTTAACCCACCCGGTCGTGTCGGAGAAAACGGCACGTCGATCCGATCCCTATTTGGGATTTTGGACCCCCGGGTTGTGTTTTGACGCTTTAAATATACTTGGGTGTTTTTTAGATCCGTCAATTGAACGTCCGACCCAATCCGGGGATCCAAATTGGATTCCGTCAGTTCCCACACGTCACTTTAACCCACCCGGTCGTGTCGGAGAAAACGGCACGCCGATCCGATCCCTATTTGGGATTTTGGACCCCCGGGTTGCGTGTTTTGACCATTTATATATGCTTGGCCGTGTTTTTAGATCCGTCCTTTGAATGCCCAACCCAATCCGGGGATCCAAATTGGATTCCGTCAGTTTCTACACGTCACTTTAACCCACCCGGTCGTGTCGGAGAAAACGTCACGTCGATCCGATCCCTATTTGGGATTTTGGACCCCCGGGTTGCGTGTTTTAACTTTTTATATATACTTGGGTGTTTTTAGATCCGTCCTTTGAATACCCAATCCGGAGATCCAAATTGGATTCCGTCAGTTTCTACACGTCACTTTAACCCACCCGGTCGTGTCGGAGAAAACGGCACGTCGATCCGATCCCTATTTGGGATTTTGGACCCCCGGGTTGTGTTTTGACGCTTTAAATATACTTGGGTGTTTTTTAGATCCGTCAATTGAACGTCCGACCCAATCCGGGGATCCAAATTGGATTCCGTCAGTTCCCACACGTCACTTTAACCCACCCGGTCGTGTCGGAGAAAACGGCACGTCGATCCGATCACTATTTGGGATTTTGGACCCCGGGTTGCGTGTTTTAACTTTTTATATATACTTGGGTGTTTTTAGATCCGTCCTTTGAATACCCAACCCAATCCGGAGATCCAAATTGGATCCCGTCAGTTCCCACACGTCACTTTAACCCACCCGGTCGTGTCGGAGAAAACGGCACGTCGATCCGATCCCTATTTGGGATTTTGGACCCCCGGGTTGTGTTTTGACGCTTTAAATATACTTGGGTGTTTTTTAGATCCGTCAATTGAACGTCCGACCCAATCCGGGGATCCAAATTGGATTCCGTCAGTTCCCACACGTCACTTTAACCCACCCGGTCGTGTCGGAGAAAACGGCACGCCGATCCGATCCCTATTTGGGATTTTGGACCCCCGGGTTGCGTGTTTTGACCATTTATATATGCTTGGTCGTGTTTTTAGATCCGTCCTTTGAATACCCAACCCAATCCGGAGATCCAAATTGGATTCCGTCAGTTTCTACACGTCACTTTAACCCACCCGGTCGTGTCGGAGAAAACGGCACGTCGATCCGATCCTATTTGGGATTTTGGACCCCCGGGTTGTGTTTTGACGCTTTAAATATACTTGGGTGTTTTTTAGATCCGTCAATTGAACGTCCGACCCAATCCGGGAATCCAAATTGGATTCCGTCAGTTCCCACACGTCACTTTAACCCACCCGGTCGTGTCGGAGAAAACGGCACGTCGATCCGATCCCTATTTGGGATTTTGGACCCCCGGGTTGTGTTTTGACGCTTTAAATATACTTGGGTGTTTTTTAGATCCGTCAATTGAACGTCCGACCCAATCCGGGGATCCAAATTGGATTCCGTCAGTTCCCACACGTCACTTTAACCCACCCGGTCGTGTCGGAGAAAACGGCACGTCGATCCGATCCCTATTTGGGATTTTGGACCCCCGGGTTGTGTTTTGACGCTTTAAATATACTTGGGTGTTTTTTAGATCCGTCAATTGAACGTCCGACCCAATCGTGTTGGACGCCCGGCCCAATCCTAAGTATATGAAATTAATACTAATACTGACCTGAGCTGCTGGCTGTGTGGGGCGTACTCCCTGCATTATTGACATGAACTGCTGAACCATATCGCTGAACTGCGTCTGTAGCTGTAGCCGCTGCGTCTCTATCTGTACTTGCTGCGCCTGTAGCTGTACCCGCTGCGTCTGTAGCTCTTCCCGCTGCGTCTGTAGCTCTGTACGTAGCTCCTCCCGAATGATGCCTCTAATGTCCTCTACACCACTGACGGGCGGCGCAGAAGATGAACTCGCGTGTGTCGGAGAAGCGATCGAACTGGCATATGAGGACAACACTCGATGAGTATCCAGGCTGTCCCCAAAGCCGTACACTCGACCCTTCCTCGGCACTCCCGCTGCCTCGACCCAAGCGTCCGCATCCAAATCTGGCTGGGGAGTGCCCTCTGTGTAGCGCTCCGCCATCGTCCTGTCGTACGTCTCTTGTAAAATAATTTAAAATTAAATTATTGAAAACAAATTACTTTAATATCATAATTGAATTCATAATTTAAAGCTTGACTTACAGCAATCGTGCGGGCACTCTCGGTAACATAGTCATCCGTCCCCTTCCGCTTATGAGTCCGGTCAAATAACTCGCGGAAAGTAGGGGCACGCTCCAGGTCGTGATGCTTAGAATTCAACAAAATTAGTTAGTCTCACAATAATAATCCATATGTATATATGAATCGAACAATAAAATACTTACCAATTTTTGACTGTGGGTCGCATAAGATACGGATCCACTAGTATGCACATTCTTCTCCGGTTGAGTTGCTCTGTTGCGTATTGCCGCCTGTGACCGCTGCTGCCATGGTCCAGCAGCCCAACGCGCGCAAAGGGACTCCCAATAGTCCGTCCGCAGCCAAACAGGGCCGTAATCCACCCAAGCCATAGGATCCCGGTTCCCTGTGGTCTTGATTGCCTTGTCCCGTGCCTCCCACATCGACTTTCTTAAATTAGTCTGGGCCGTAATCTCCCAGACGGCTCGAGCCCGAGGGAGATCCTCGGGTCTCGTGAACGCGAACCTCCGCTGTAAAGAAATAAAATTAATCAACGTTCTGCAATAAACCTAAATTAATAATAATTGAATAAATGACTTCAACTCTTCTAAAAAATAAAAATACCGTAAACATGTCAAATAATAAATCCCGGACTGGCACCGGGAATTCTCTCCATGCATCCACTGGTCCTGGAATATGTGCGTGGATCAACGTCGTAATATAGCGGGAAGCAGGACTGGGATCTATCTTCCCCCTGCAATTCCACATTAATTTTCTACATGAAATGTATATCCTAAATAACAAATACAGTAACATTGAGATGATGAACTTTACCCTGAGATCCAGCATGGTTGTCGTCCTGGTAGCTGAGGCCCCTCCTCAGCTGCTGGATGCTGGCTCTCCACCTCTGTTGAAAACAATTTAGTACACTTTTATTGTATAAATTGCAAGAGACCAAACATACTAATCTATTGAAACATATGTTTACCTTGTGGTGAGGAAGAAGACGAAGGTAGCGTGGACGGGGAGGCATTCCCTGCAAAATTTCATACACATTAGAAATTATGAATTTCAAATAAACAACAATGTAGAAAATTACCTGTCGCTGGGACGACGGGCGTGGACGGGGAGGCATTCCCTGCAAAATTTCATACACATTAGAAATTATGAATTTCAAATAAACAACAATATAGAAATTTACCTGTCGCTGGGACGACGGGCGTGGACGGGGAGGCAGTCCCTGCAAAATTTCATACACATTAGAAATTATGAATTTCAAATAAACAACAATATAGAAATTTACCTGTCGCTGGGACGACGGGCGTGGACGGGGAGGCAGTCCCTGCAAAATTTCATACACATTAGAAATTATGAATTTCAAATAAACAACAATGTAGAAAATTACCTGTCGCTGGGACGACGGGCGTGGACGGGGAGGCAGTCCCTGTAAAATTGTATGTACGTTAGTTCTCGTGAAATCAATATAAACAATATAACCCATATGGTTTTTTGTGTACATATGCATATACCTGTCGCGGACCTGGAGGCAGACGTGGACGCGGAGGCAGTCCCTCTGCCAACGGACGTGGCAACCCTCCGACTGCGTCCTCCACGTACCATATCTCTATTGATACAAATAAAGATATAGCAAGTCATCAGCACTCAATTTGAAGTAGCAATTTATTATGAACATGTAATGAACAACAACACCAATTTCTTACAAAATATGCAGTATATTATCTATATTCATCATCAGATGCTGAAGACATGTTTAATTCAGCATCATCTTCATCATCATCCTGGAATTCATCCTCATCATCTTGGGAGTCTTCCTCCACATCAGACTCCACCTCCCGCTCAGCGACATTTGGGTCAACTTCTTCTTGTTCGTTATCCTTATGTAAGGAAATTGTTTCATTTATATCATGAACATTGTACTGCGTAGAAGCTGCCAACTCTCGTGCGTCACTCCGATCTGATTGGAAAAAGTTGTCATTAACACCTTCGAGCTCATCATCAGTCGGGAGAAGCTCATACTCAGGGAATAGTCTTGATTTCACTCTACATGCAGCCCACCAATCTCTTAATTTGAGGGATGTATAATTTGAATAATAAACTTGTTGGGCTTGTGCCGCCAGGATGAATGGCTCATATGTACTCAATTTGGACTTATGCTTCACATCGATTAATCCATATGTTGTGTCATGACGAATAGATGTCGGGTCAAACCAATGACACTTGAACAGAAATACATTGTTGTCTTGTCCCAAAAATTGCAGTTCAATGACTTCTTCGAGAATGCCATAATAGTCAATTTCATTTTCATTATAGGCACTTCCCTTCACACATACGCCGCTGTTCATCGTAGACTTATTCCGTCCATAATCTCTCGTGTGAAATCTGTATCCATTCACAATGTAGCCTGGATAGACACGTACAATCTTCGAGGGGCCAAAACTAATCTGTTGTACTCTAGAATCGGGAATGAAGCCTTGTTCAACCTATTATGAGATAAATAGACAAACATTGAATAAATGACTTCAACTCAGTCTGCATAAAAACATAACACTTATGTTTCAAAATAATTAGACACATACTCGAGATCTTAACCAAGTAGGAAAAGACTTCTCCCGTTCCTTTTCAACCTGCACGTCAGTTAGACGTGGATTCTGTCGCTGAATGACCGAGTCAAACTCTCTGCAATGTAAATGTCACACAACCGTTAGGTTCTGCAGTAATGCACGCAAATGATGACGAATAAGCGTGGAGAGCTTACTGAATGTAAGGGTCTAGTTCTTCGCAATTCATGAACACGTAGATCTCCGCAGCTACCAACTCTCTGTCTTGGAGTGCGCGAGTAGATGAAGATCCGAACGCCCGTCCGGCACACTTGAATACAGAGAGTTGGTCTGACACGTCGGAATCTCCACCATCATCATTACGTGGAGGTTGAGTTCTTCGGGTTCGTATTTCCGTGTCAAAGTACATCGAACAGAAGTTCGATATCTCCTCAATGAGGTACGCCTGAGTAATGGAGCCCTCAACTTGTGCTTTGTTACGGACTTTCATCTTAAGATCGTGCATGCACCTACGACAATAATTCAAATGCATACATAAGTAATATAAAAGATCGTCGTAATGGCAATAAATTGAGATGTAGAAATATACCTCTCAAACGGATACATCCATCGAAATTGTACTGGTCCTCCGACCCTTGCCTCATATGGTAAATGGATGATCAGGTGCTCCATTGAATCAAAGAATGCTGGAGGAAATATCTTCTCTAATTTGCAGACTGTCTGAATTATATTTTGCTCTATATTTTGCAAGTCATGAATTTTGAGTTCTGATGCAGATAAAATCCTGAAGAATTGACTCAGCTCAGTCATTGCTCCCCATATTTGTTTCGGCAACAACTCACGAAAAGCAAGAGGCATCAGTCTTTGCATGAAAACATGGCAGTCATGACTCTTCATTCCGTATATTTTTCCCTCGTTGACATTTACACAACGCGCAATATTCGAGACATATCCATCCGGAAATCTCAATTGCTTTAACCATTGCAACACTTCCTTAATCTGTCTGGCCCCAAGCACATATGCAGCTTTAGGTTGCACCACTTTTCCTTGAACATGCTGTAGCTCTAGTTCTGGACGTTTGCAAAGTACTTTCAAATCAACCCGTGCCTTGACGTTATCCTTCGTTTTACCTTTGACGTCCATAACTGTGTTGAACACATTATCAAAAACATTCTTCTCTATATGCATGACGTCTAGGTTATGACGTATCAAAAGTGTTGACCAATAAGGCAATTCCCAAAAAATGCTTTGCTTCACCCAATTGTGATCCTTCCCAAAGCCAGGGATTTGTCGGGTACTACCAGCCAGTTGTGTTACAGTCGGTAAGTTCTGGACCCGCCTCGCCATATTTCCACCAGACACCCGTTCCATATCTACGTCCTCCATCACAGTTGTATTTTTAATAAAAGAATCCTTTTGCTTTCGGAAAGGATGGTCACTGGGTAGAAACCGCCGATGACAATCGAACCAACAAGATTTTCCCCCAGATTTCAACACAAATGATTTAGAATCCTCCATGCAATAAGGACATGCCAACCTCCATGTGTGCTCCAGCCAGATAACATGCCGTAGGCTGGAAAGTCACTTATTGTCCACATTAATGCAGCCTTCAGATTGAAATTCTGTTTTCTGGATGCATCATAAGACTGCACACCATCTGACCATAACAATTTCATCTCATCAATCAACGGTCTGAGATATATGTCTATATTCTTTCCTGGACTTTTTGGACCCGGAATCAGCAATGAAAGGAACAGATTCTCACGCTTCATGCACATGCCTGGCGGAAGGTTATACGGTGTTAAGAATACTGGCCAACATGAGTAAGATGCCACCGAGCCTCCGAAAGGATTGAAACCATCTGTGCATAAACCAAGCCGTACGTTGCGTGGATCCCTTGAGAAGTAAGGATGAGTACGGCTAAAATGAGCCCAAGCTTCACCATCGGCAGGATGACTCATTTCACCTTCGTCGCGACGGACTCTTTCCGCATGCCATGTCATATGTCCAGCTGTCCTCGAGGACATGAACAATCGCTGCAATCTGGGTGTGATAGGAAAGTACCGCAATGACTTATACGGAACATCCTTCTGCTTTGACTTGTCCCCTCTCTTGGGCTTGAACCTATCATGCTTACAAATACAGCATGATGTCTTATCTGCATCCTCTTTGTAGTACAGCATACAGTGATTCGGACATGCATCAATTTTCATAAAACCAAGCCCCAAATCATTCACCATCTTCTTCGCACGGTAAAAGTCAGCAGGTAACCTCTCTGATTGAGGAAGCATGCTCTTGACCAGTAAGAGAAGTCGGTCAAAACAACTCTCGCTCATATGAAATTCAGATTTCAAATTCAATAGCTGCGACACTGCAGACAACCGTGTATGCTTCTCACAACCATCCCATAATGGCTCATCAGCATCTCGAAGTAACTGATAAAATCTCTGAGCTGTATCATTCGGCACTTCTTCATTTGTTTGATCTTCATGAATATTGAACTCCGGACCAGCAGCATCGACAACCATGTCTACGTACGTACTTGTGGAGGCAAAGTAATTAGCTGGTGCAGACGACTGAATATTCAACTCACCATGACACGACCATAACTCATAATGGCCAACAAATCCTCTCGTATACAGATGATGCTGCACATCCCATGTCGATATCCACTTTCTGTTCTTACAAGCCGAACACGGACATCGAATGTTACCCATCGGATCGACTGCTACTGAGGAATTACTCAATGCAAACTGAATAAAACTGTCAACTCCGTCTTTAAACTCCTCGGTGACAACTCCATTCACCATTCCACGGTACATCCATGACCGATTCTCATAAGACATTGTTCCTACACAGATTAAATGTCATGTCACAAGTTAAAATCCAACAGACCCTCACATCGTTCGAGTAAGTCAAAATGAATAGGTAGGATATATTATTAAGATTATCACTTTTTACCCATCTGTGAATATTTGATCGCACTCAGATGACCATTTACTATGTGTTTGTATTATTTGCTAAAATTTCGGCAGCATCTCCTCACACCTCTCCGATATACCAAAAAATTTTATTGATTTAGATATTTTCTTAAACACTTACTAATAAGTGGTTAAGAAAATATTCTAAATCAATAAAGGTATATCAGAGAGGAGTGAGTAGACGCACCCGAAATTTTCAACAAATAATACAATCACATAATAAATGACCACCTAACTCCGATCAAACATTCACAGACTGTCCAAAACGGGACAATTCAAGACTTTGAGTTAGATATACACGTTCTCATTATTGAAAATAAGACTCGTGCACATCAATCTCAAAGTCTTGAACGGGAATGTTCATTGACACGGGCTTAACACGCTCTCGTGATGTGTGTGCAGTGAAAAATTACTATACATGCATAGATCAAATTTAAAACCCAAATAAATATGAAAGGAATATGATAACAAAATCATACATGTGAACAAGTGCAATAATAAACCAAATTCATACATACATGTACATGAATTACATATAAACATGTGCAATACTAAAGAAATACATTAAAATAAGATGTGTAATACTAATCATTAAACTGAAAGTGAACAATTAAACATAAAAGAAACTAATATCTAGAAGGAAGAGTTTGTACTATTTTTTTTCCTAAATTGGGATGTGTAAATTAAGTTTATTTTGATCTACTCCTCACTTAGTTGTTATGAGGAGTATCTATGTAATTAAACTTCCGCGTTATGACGATATGAATGGATAAGTAAATATTACCTGTTGTGCCTGTTTTTCTGTCACTCCCGATAAATAGCCTTTTATTAGGACGTGACAAATTCTCCCTTCCTTTAGCCTCTCCTCCACATCCAGCAAGCCTCAGCAACGCATTAGGGTCGGCCATGAAGAGGTTAGGGTGTATGTAAGCCTCTAGTGTTTCCAATTCCTACTACAACTTTAATTCCTATTAAATTCTGAGTTTCCCTTGCCACTGGCCATCTATCTATCTATCTATCTATCTATCTATCTATCTATCTATTTATGTATATACATGTATGTATAGATGTAGAGGTAGATAGGAATTGGGTTTCCCTTGCCACTGGCCATCTCTACGGAGCCAATAGACGATGAGCACTTTGGGAGACACCCTGCCTCCTCTCTCTCTCTCTCTCTCTCTCTCCCTCTCTCCTTTGCGTCCTTTCGTTTTGCAGTGGTCTGTGTTTTTCTCTCCCTTTTCCTTTTGACTACGACCATCTGTTCTACTTTCTCTTCTCTTCGTTTCACTGGTCTTTTATGCCCCCAGACAAGTCACACTGGCAAAAGGGCCCGGGGTTCTCCTGACAACTTCCCTATGGAAAGTTGGGTGCTGCTCAAAAACTTTCGAACTAAATTAACTTGTTGCACTTGCAATTAGCACGTCGGTCGACACAAGATACAATATAATAGATGTTGCAGCCCCCTCATGCATTTTGTATCTGCGCAGACATAAGATAGATAATTTTGCAAATGCAGTAAGTTGTTCTCAGAATTTGGAGGAAGAACATTTACTTTTACTACGTTTGAACTCTTGGTCTGATCTAAAGGCATCCCATGCGCCTAAGGGAATGTGTGTGTGTACACGTGTGTGTGAGAGAGAGAGACAGAGAGAGAGATTAAAAGGATACTAAAAAATCCTTCTTTAACCCTTTTTTTTCCCGTTTCCTTTTCCGTTTCCTTACAATTTCTTTAGTTCAGTACTTTAACCTATTATACTCTTGGTTACTTGCAACAGATAAAGTATGGCATTCCCCATATTAGAGGCACTCATCAAAACTCTCCCTCCATATTAGCTGCTTCAAAACCATAAGCTAAAGTGTGGCATTCCCCATCAACTAAAGTGAGGCATTAAAGTTGGTGATAATAGCTTCTGGATAGTTAATGTATATTATATTGTGAAATTATTATCTCAATATTTTAAAAGTTTTTGTCATCATGTAGAGTCTATTAATATTATATACTATATTTTATGATGTAATTTAAACATATTTAGATTTAAATAAGACGTATGCACCAATGTTCTCCGCAAAATATTTACTTAAGAACCAAATGGGTAATTACGATTTTTATTTTTACATAAAAATTATTTCATAGAAAACTATTTTTCAATGAAAATATTTTACATGCAATTAAATGGACCCTAAATTAAAGCTACTGAGCACATCGCAGTGGTGGGAGAATGGCCCTCTATGTAATTAGCACGAGGATCTCCAAGTATTGGATGAACATATTTATATAGTCGGTATTTTTTGGTGCTTAACACGGTTTTGCATCAGTACACTAAACAAATGGCCAAATCTGAAGAGGAGCTGTTTCACTAGTAGATCCAATTATGAAGTCGAGAAATTTATTTTGGGAAAAAATTACAATGCAACTCACCTATATATTAATTGTTCTCCTAACTAAAATATTGTGATCGATGTATATACGCTTCAATCAATTAACTTTATCTACATCTATACATACATGTATATACATAAATAGATAGATAGATAGATAGATAGATGGCCAGTGGCAAGGGGAAAAGGGCGCCCGAGAGAACCTGCAGCCACATGGTCCACATCGAGTCATGTCTTCCTCTCTGGAGCTCATATGCATCCAAGACAGGTCGATCATGTGCAAACTCTTGTGTGGATAGGTGGAGGGGATCACCGGGTGGGGGGTTGCACAGGAAGGGGGGGAGGGCGGTGGCGGTGGGGGCGCAGAAGGGAGGGGTAGTGGCAGGTGGGGGGGGTTTGCACAGGAAGGGAGGGTGGTGGCTGTGGGGGGTAGGAGGGGGAGCGGTAGTGGCGGGGTGGGGGGGTTGCACAGGAAGGGGGGGGAGGGCGGTGGCGGTAGGGGGGGGGAGGAGGGGGAGGGGTAGTGGCGGAGTGGGTGGGGGGGGGGGGAGGAGGGGGGGGGGGCTTTGCACAGGAAGGGGGGGAGGGCGGGGGCGGTAGGGGCGCAGGAGGGGGAGGGGTAGTGGCGGAGTGGGGGGGGGGGCTTGCACAGGAAGGGGGGAGGGCGGTGGCGGTGGGGGCGAGGGTGTGTACATACCGCGGTGGCAGAGACGGCGGCGGCGGCGGGGCCGGTCGGGGCGGAGGGGGGGGCGGCGGGGGCCGGTCGGGGCGGAGGGGCGGCGGAGCGGCAGGCGGCGAGCGGCGACGGTCGCGGCGACGAGAGAGAGAGAGAGAGAGAGAGAGAGAGAGCGGGAGAGGGAAAGAGAGAGAGAGAGAGCGGGAGAGGGAAAGAGAGAGAGAGAGAGCGGGAGAGGGAAAGAGGGGGGTTTCGCGGGACAAGATATAGTAGAGTTACCGACGGATATTCCGACGGACATATGTCTGTCGGCATATCCGTCGGTATGTTTTCATTACCGACGGAAATTTCCGACGGAAATATTTCCGTCGGAACTACCGACGGATATTCCGACTGACATATTGCCGTCGGAATATTCGACGGACTTACCGACGGAAACTAATCCGTCGGAAATTTCCGTCGGTAATCCCGCTTTTTCTTGTAGTGAGTCTAATATTTACTTTATGTTATTTTGATTCAATGAACAATGATTTTATTATAAAAGTAAATAAATAAATAGTAAAAATGTTTTTTTTTTAAATCGGGCCGGGTCGAGCTTGGGCCGAGTCTTACCTAATTTTTTCGGGTCAAATCGAGCTTAAAAAAGACATGCCTCTTCCCGGACCGGACCGGGCCTGGGCCAAACGGTTAGAGGCCGGGCTGGACCCAAGCCAGCACGGGCCCGGTTTAGGCTCGGCCCATTGCCACCCCTATGTGTACCCCAACACGACGTCACCGGACTTCGTTAACAAAAATAAATATAAAACCACCAATAATTAGTAGAAAAATATGTTGATTCTAAAATTATGAATATTGAGAATTACTGAAGTACAGATATCGTGATAAATTTAATTTATTAATTTTTAAAATAATTTTTACTCGAAATTATGATAAATTTATTTTAAAAAATTAAACTTAAGTTATCATAAAATATATCACATTCTAATAAATTTATGTTTAAATTTTCATCTTGATTAGATATTATTTCAATGTAAAATTAAATATATTAGTTTAATTTTAAAAAAAATAAAAAATAAAAATAAAACAAAATTACAAAAGATTTTTTTTTTTTTTTTTTTGAAAAATTGTACTGACACATTACAATTTGACAGTCAAAATTATGCTATTCTGTTAATTAAAATAAATTTTTCAAACTATACTATTTTTAAAGAAAATCCGTGAGAGTACAGGGCTTGGACATACACAGTAGATGTGGCAAGGATGGAGAGCCGCATGGTGATGTGAGACAATCTGCAGGTGGATCAGGGCTCGATGAGCTGGGTGGATGAGCAGAGGAAGCATGTGGTGAGGAGCGCCATTGACGTGGCTGCCACCCACTGTTACCTAGTGTCGTGGATGTGGAAGAAGGGGAACCTAGCGCGCAGCAAGCGGATGGTGGTGTCGGCGGCGGAGCAGAGGTACCTCCCCGGCCGGGCACTCGAACAGGAAGATGTGGGGGAGAGAGCAGGGAGGGGACGGTAGGGGTGTTCATTTTCGGTTCAACCCGAAAAAAAAAACCGAACCGAACCGACCGGTTCGGTTCGGTTCGGTTCGGGTTGAACAATGTGACAGTTCAGTTCGGTTTCACACAGGGAAACCGAATGAACCGATATATATATTAATATATTTAAATAATATATAATATCACAAAAGAAAGCCTAGCCCAGTGGCTAGCGCTTTCATGTTCCATGGGGTGGTCCTGGGTTCAATTCCCAGGACCGCCCATCCGTTGTTTCTTTGTGTGTTTTTTTTTTTCGGTTCGAACCGATTCGGTTCGGTTCGAACATTATTTGGTTCAGTCCGGTTTGAACAAAAAAATGTCCAAACCGGACCGAACCGAACCATGAACAGCCCTAGGGGACGGGGCAGTGTGTGGGTGGGTGGGTTTTTTTTTTTTTAATAAAAGTTGTTCTCCAGACGGGGGACATTGCCCGCCACTTTTTCAGATTTTGTTAAGTTTATGTTAACAACTTATACAACAGATGACAAATGTAATATATGTCAACGACTATTTATAACCGTCGTTGACAAATATTGAGAAACTGTTGTTCGAAAGAAAAAAAATTCCTTATTTTTTTCATCAACATATGTCAATAGCTATTGTGAGCCGTTGACATATGTCAAGCTTATATCAACGGCTCCCAATCTCAAGTAGTCGTTGACATATATCTTATATATCAACGATTGTTTATATCCGTTGACATAAAGTTGTTGTTTTTCAAAGGGTTGAACATTGCCCGCCACCTTTTCAGATTTTTTTAAGTATATGTCAACAACTTATACAACTACTGACAAATGTAACATATGTCAACGACTATTCATAACCGTTGACAAATATTGAGAAGCTACTGTTCGAACAGAAAAAAAATCCCTCCTTTTTTTTCATCCACATATGTCAACAGTTGTCTATAGCTGTGACATAAGCTTGACGGCTACTGTGAGCCGTTGACATATGTCAAGCTTATATCAACGACTCTTAGTAGCCGTTGACATATGTTGTTCATATATCAACGGCTTCAAGTAGCCGTTGACATATATCTTATATATCAATGGTTGTTTAGAACCGTTGACATAAAATCGTTGACAAATCTCACATTATTGAGTTCCTTATTGAGTTCCTCTCCCATTAAGAAGAACTCTTCAGAGAGTATATATAATGGGATCTCTCACCTTCTTAGGAAAAAAAAATAATAGTTAGTTCTAACGTGAACAGGTGTTTTCTTAAACTCATCTCTTGGACCACTTTAATGGACCAATTTAAATATTGTTGGGCCAAATTAAAGACTACAGCTAAAAGGAGTTAAAACCCAACAGGGGAAAGAAAAAACAATTAAAGATTCCTCAAGTGCTGGCTACATATAAAGATACATGAGCTTTGAAGAGGAGCTTAGGTTGGATAATTCTGTCATCCTCTTTTCGAAGCGAATTAAGTCTCATTAATTTGTGGACTAAAATGTGGGGGTGGTCTTAGATTCAGTAAATTTATACATTTATCTTCAATAAATCAAATATAGATTTTGAGTGAGCGGAGTAAAGATCTCTCCTCCATGATCAACCTTAACTCTTCAAAAGATCCACCTAGTAATTAATCAGAAAAAGAAGAAATCAAAGCTAGATGCCATATATAACATGTTCCTCTCCAAGTACCATTCATTGCATATTTAAGAGTGTAGTGAGTAACTGATGAGGTGATAAGTACATTTTATATATAATTGGTTTATATATTAAGAGATGACAAGATATGAGACAAGAGACAATTTTATTAAAAATAAATAAATAAGATAAGCTATCAAATCTCGTCTTTTCTTTTTTCTGTGTCCTATCCATATAAAACAACCATATAAGAGTGTCCTTACTATCTCCTCACTTAGTGCACGCCTAAGTGTGCAACAAGTATTATTGAAGCCATCCTCTACTACTATTTTCAGCAAATACGTCTATAATTGAAAAAAAAAACACCATGAAAAATAAAGGGTTTTTTTATTTTAGATCCATTTATTGATCTCTCTTTTTTTTTTAGATCCATTGACCAGAAAATTTATTTTTAAATCTAATAACCCAATTTTTATTATCTTTAGCCCCTTCCGTCTATCTTGCGTGAGGGCTCCGTTTGCGGAAACCAGGGACCAAAAGGGGGCTTGAGCACGCGAGCTTCGGCAGGGGCAAATCGGGCGCGAGCAGGCGAAGGAGGAGGCGCGAGGGCGAGATCGGCAGACTCAGCAGCAGCAGAGGTACGTCGTGGATGTGGAGTTCGCGGGGGAGTTCGTGGTCGCGCGGCCGACGGCGGAGTACGTGCGGGTGTCGGCGGAGCTACCGCGGGTATACGTGGGGAAGCCAGAGGAGCTGAGGCGACTGCTGCGGCTGCTGGCGGAGGCGGCGAAGCGATCTCTGCGGGCGAGGGAGATGCACCTGCCGCCGTGGCGGAAGGGGCGCTACATGCAGGCCAAATGGCTAGGGGCCTACCGCCGCACCCTCAACCCCGTGCCCTCTGGCCCCGCCACCGTACTAGCAGCAGCTTCCCCGCCACCATCCTTCGCCCCCGGCTGCGACATGAAATGCCGGTTCGTGGGGTTCAACACGGCCGCGGCAAAGCGGGTGATCCCGCCGGCGGCCAGGACGAGATGAGAGGTGGGGATCTTTCGAACTGGATGGAGAAGGGGATCGCCCGTTCCTATGGCTACTGGCAGCGAAAGGTAGATTCGTAGTTCGGCTACAAATTAATTACTTCTGAAACTGTTCAAAATCTACAAATTAATTACTTTCCTTCCACCAGCTGTGATCAAAATTATGTGTTCTGCAGGGCATTCACAGGGCGCCATTCGCAAGCCGGCGAGGATTATTGGATTATTTTCCTACGGAAAGAAGGATATTTAAAAGGATCACATCAAACGCTTATGGTGACCGGTCATTGTCTTCCACCGTTTAACTACAGTGGAAGGCCTTTTGAACCTAAAAATAAGTACGTAGAAGAAATGGACCGGATGTTAAACCCAATTGATCAAAAGACCTAAAAATAAGTAACCGGTCAAAGAATGGACCGGTTGTTGATTACATCAAAAACAAAAGATTTTCAGGATTGGCGATCAGCTTCTAGATGACATCATGTTAGATGGAAGACTGTTGTATGTTCTCTCCAATCTGTTTATGTGCTTATCAATGCATCTAGAAAGAGTACTTCAACCCAAATAGAGAGAGATTTCACTCCCCAATAATGGCACTTTGCCTCGAATATTGATAATTAAACTCACCTTCACCAGAGAAGATAGGGAACTTCCGATTAACAAGAGAATGTGACACAATCTCTTATTAACTACAAGATCTGATTTAAGAACCCATGAGCTTGTGTCCAACTTGCAGTGAGCTTGTGTCCAACTTGCAGTGGGTACTGCAGCTCTCTCCCCCACCCCCCCACTACTCCATCCTCATGCAGTGATGCCCTAACCCTGAGAATTGGAGGAGCAGCTGAGAACTCCTCCTTTTTGTACGTACGTACTCCAATTTATTAGATATCCTTAATTTGATGGGGATCTCTGGAGTTAAAAGAACAATGGCATCTGTTGGCACTTGAGTTTTGGATCTTCAATTCGTTTATGTGGTTGTAGCACTTAGCCACATCAGCTGCCAGCATGGTACTCATCTACCCACTTCTGGATGATCCCTATTTCCTGTCTCCTCAGCTCTACAAGCCATGCTGGGTCGTCTTTGGTGGCTGAACGGAAGTCCACATGATGTGCCCCTGGATGATGGAGGAAGCTTGATAAGGAGAGAGAGAGAGAGAGAGAGGGGTTTATGTTCTTCATACCTTCATCAGTCACAAGGGCAACAAGGCTATCCGAGATGCTCTTCAACACACTGCATTGAGGAGGTCAAGAAAGGGATATGATACATTACATTTATTTGCATGTACGCAGCTGTTTGTTCTATTAGAATGTATGCGTTATAAGAGCAAAAACATGCATGATTGACATTATTTTATAGGACTATGCATGCATGCAAGAAGTTGCATGTGAGCTAGTGTATTATACGGTTTAACGAATATTGTTTACGCCCTAATACTGGTAGATACTATTTGTCCTAGGCACATGTATGCAGGATCTCACACCTAAGATCATGTGTTTGGAACAGATAATACTCGTCTGCCCAGTGGCAGATTTAGAATTTTCATTCAGTGGATGCACTTTTAGACGTATTTTCTTGATCTAGTGGAGTCACTAATAGTGAAATTTTACATCATTAATGAAAACTCTTCAATCCAGTGGGGTCACAGGACCTCATTGACCCCAAAATGGCTCCGCCACTTCATCTGCCCCGATCGAATTATTTCTCCTCCATAAATATATTCGAGGAGTGGCATGGTTGGTAAAGACCCTAAGTGTGCACTAAGGTAACCAAGATTCAGACCACATGAGGAAGCTTGATATTTAGGCACCAAGTGGAAGCAAAAGGTCACTTGGTATATATGTTAAATATATATTAGGGTTCAAATTAATGGACCCTGACCTGTTTCTGGACCTTGCAACTCTGGGCCCGGGTGTTATCCATTGAGCCCCCTAGTAGAAAAAAATTCATTTTACCAACTACAACTGAGTTTCTTACCAAGAAAAACTACCGCAGAGTTTAATAATAAGGTATTTTTAGCTTTTTGACCCCTATAATTTATATGTTTACTTAATTAAATTGCACCATCTAGGATATCTCAATTTATTAAATAAGATGACCTATATTATTATGAATAAGACCCCCCACATGTTCGCAAAAAAAGCCCTTAAATGGTGTATATCAAATAAATATTTCGCTGTGAAGGCAAATAAATGAATATCTAGATTGGAAGTGATACTTCACAACATGCAAATTATAGGGGTTGAAAACTAAAAATTTTAGTAAAAAATAAATGTATACCCTTTGTTCTATTAAGTGCATAAGTAGTCCCGAGGCCCAATTCACATATCAACTTACCCAATTATTTTATTGATCTGACATTAGTCTAGGAATACACATGGCCCATTCGAATTATCGGTCTACCAAGACCAATACTACTTAGAACCCTGATATTGTGAACTCATAAGATCCCTTCCTTTGGGAAAATATTGGCCAAGAAAGATAAGTGTGGTATATATTAGAATCTTACGAACCAAGGAAGGATGGACGGCAAGATCGATCTTTGACACACTTGTAATTATCGAATAAGAAGAGTTTGAAGCTTATGGTTTGATGTCACTGAGAGAGCTCAGTCCCTCGCTGTTTGAGGTTATCTTAAATGATATATGTGCAACAAGTATGCATGTGCAAAGATGAAAAAAAAATGTTATTCACCCGAACGTCCGAGTAAATCCCGGATAAATGATTTACCCAGATGCCCGCTCATTGGACAGCGGCCTGTTGTCAGGGTCCCACGCCCAAACAGCCGCCCAATGGGTGCGGCGTCATCCAGACGCCCGAGTAAATCAAGTACTTGGGCGTCCGAGTGCCTAGCATTGCTCAAGATGAAAAGTTCTACAAAGGGAGTGAGCTAATTAAGCCCAAAACCCACACACAACAGGTGTACGTGGGTTAGAGCTGCCAATGGATATTTGTTTTCTAACTTTGCAATTCGTTTCTGATCTTTTCGTATCCGTTTTTCCGTTATCGATTATTTTTCATTTTTTGTTTCCGTTTTCGATAAGATATAATTTTTATTTTATTTACAAAATATACACTCTTAAAATCTTATTTCTTAATATTAAAAAACTTTAGACTAAATTTTTAGCTTCTCCTTAATTTGTAAATAGAATCTAATTAACTTGTCTCTCTCGTAACATTTATTATGTCTATTATTATTAAAGACATCTCTTTTACCATTACTCCTAATGGTACATATATCTACCATTTGATCGTACCAAATATTTCGATAACTTTCTGTTTCTGACCCGTTTCGATTTTCTTATAGAAAATAGATGTAAAAAATGACATTTTTTATTCCGACTCCGACCCATTGACAATATATAACACTTAAAAGGATGATTTGTGCTTTTGTTGAAGAAGGTTTTCTTAAAAGAATTCATGCTTTTGGTACTTACCCTCCTCTGCTCCATGGATCCCTCATCCCGTTGGAGAATATAATGTTGCTTCCAAATCTCTTGAGTACTTGCTCTATTCTCTGATGATATAACAACAAAGTGAAACAAGAAGGAAAAACCCAACATCAAAAATGCAGCTAATGCAGTCTGAATCCTTATATTTCTAATCAAATGAGAAAACAAGGGGAGAAAAAAAACTGTAAATTTGCACCAAGACAGGGTCTCTAATTGCTCACATTGCCACCATATTCACTTGTAATCCAGTGGGGCCTTGGAGCAACCCCATACCTGGCCTTGCAAGACTCTGCAAAGTCCTTGTAGCTGTAGGTGTACGGTGGGAACATGCTCTCATTTGAGCAGCTCATCCCCATCACCATCTCTGTGCAAGCCTGCAGGTGGGGAGCAAGCACATAACCTTGGTTACAAACCCCAAGAAAACTCACTACTTTCAGAACCTTTCAGACTCAAAGTATATGTCTAATGTGACCAGTTATGTGCAGTAGATTTCAGACTCTTGTTCATTGGTGTCAACACAGAGAACTTGAAGCAATTTAAATGGCTGGACCAAACACCATCTAATGGGGCATAATAGAGGTTAGTGGTCATCTTACTCAAACTTGTTACCTAAATTGTGAGGCCGTTCTAACACAGGGGATCCAAGAGAACTCCATTAAGTAAAAGGATGTTGCTTCTAAACCCCTAGTGACTGCAGTGTTCACAGCGTTGTTCAGGATTTTGGAGTAACGGGGAGGGCAAGTTTTGCAGGAGTAGAAACCTGAAAGTTCCAGCCATGCAGGCCATGGGCATCTGGCTCATTCCCAACCTGGAAGCACGTTTGGCTGCCAGTGTAGTTGTAGTACAAGCCTGCCGCGGCGATCGCCTTGGTGAGCTTGTCGACCCCGGCCGGCGACCGGTCGATGATCTTGCACATCTGCACAAGCACAGAAAGGTCACAGTAGAGGTAAGAACCATATGGAACAAGTAAACGGCCTGTTCTAACATGCACAATAAGAGCCCTAGGAGAGGTCGTCTGTAGAGAGGAATACCTCCTTAACGGGGTATGCAGGGAGGGGCTTCATGAAATTAGCTGCAGTTGGGTAGTCCACCATGGCAGTGTAGACAAAGGCAGACCACAGCCAGTCCCTAGCGGAGTACACAGACTGGATTGGCCTGCACCATGTGGACTTGCCTGAGCACTGCTTTCTTACAAGTTTTTTTTTGGAAAAAAAAAAGAAGCAAAAACTATTATTTGTTTCTGGGTTTTGCAGGGGCAGCATGCATCATATGTGGTGTTAGTGTCAGGAATAATGCCAGGAAGATGAGGGCAATTGAGATCTGACAGGACTAATCTGCCTAATTATAGTTGACCAGCCATTACTGATCCATCCATATACTGTTGTTAAATGGACATTGCACTTGTGGTCCTTCTGTGTGGTCCTTCTGTGGACAGTACTGGTCCTCCAACTTGTCCTGACATGGATGTCAGGCCCTTGATCCATCCCCTCTTTGGGCACCAATAATTGAGCCATTTCACAGGAAGATGATACAGGGCAGTATTTAGCTTGAGTCTGCTAATCAAAGAGATAGAAATGAACAGAGAGAGAGAAAGAGAGAGAGAGAGAGAGTAGTTTGATGTTTGAAAGGATCCATACTTGCAGGCCTTGAACATTTGGCTGATCTCCACCATTCCTCCTTTCTTTGACGCCTTCGTCATGAGCTCGTCCCAGCTTCCTTTAATCGCCTCGAGACAATTTAAGCTTTCATCCTTCAAATATGTGATGTTGGAAAGGCATTAGATCATAAATTTAAAGTGCACAATAGCACCATCAAACTAGATGTTGAACATGTTAGAATACTCTTGCATTGGAAAAGGATAAAATATATCTTCTTCTTTTTTGACAGAGAGGATAAAATATATCTTGTACTTATAATAGTGGTGCTCCTTTTCACTTTTCATGCTAAGAATTTGAGTTAGAAGATATAATAACATATAAATCTAAGTTGGTATCAACGCCAGAGATATGACCTTGAAGTTTTGGGAGACGCCGTCGTAGAAGCTGGTCGCCGGTGTTATGTCATCAAACTGCAAGATGGGAGCAGAGGACGCCAGGGCTCCAATGGCTATGTGTGGATATTTCAGCCTGAACCAGGTAGCCAGCACTGAGAGAAAAGAAGACAGAGGGGGCACACAAGTAAGATTAGAGGAAGAGGACAGAGGAATGTGCATGGCAGAACAAGAGTGGAGACGATGTTCCAATCCTAGAAAGGACGGAGGAAACTGTGTTTTTTTTTTCCCATTGAAACATCGATCTCCGATGGGGAAACGGGTACGTAGCTCACTTCCTCCGTATGATCCACCGAAGACCACGACCGGCGACGCCTCGGCCGAGAGGTTCTGCTTCAGGCTCCTGATGAGGAGGGCGTAGTCGGCCAACGCCTGCGCCGAGCTCAGGTAGCCCAGCTTCTCCGGCGACGTGTACGACTCCGGTCCGAACGGCACCGACTCGCCGTAGAACCTATGCTGCAGAGGCCGGCATGGAGACGGAGTACAGAAGGAACATTTTTGATGTAATCGTAGCACCCGGCAGTGGTTGATGCGACTTGAAAGCGTCAAAAATGGTGTCTTTTTTGTCCCTTACCTCGATGAAAACCAACAGAGCCCGGAACTTGGGGGCGATGTCGAGGAGGAAGCCGGTGTTGTCGGCGAACCACTCGATGTTGCCCTCGTTGCCGGTGTAGACGAAGATGGGGGCGCCGCCGCGGCGGTCCCAGTAGCGGGAGTTCATGAGGTACTTCTGGGGGAAGGTGGCGTACCCCTCCGGCCGGAAGGTGAAGTGGTCGAGCTGCTGGGGGAAGAAGTGGGCGGCGTAGGGCGACGGCGGCGCCTTCGGCTGGTCCTTGGTGCCTCGGCCGACACGGAGCGAGCCCTCCACCACGGCCTGCCGTGGCACCGCTCTCGGGAAGAAGGCCGGCAGTGGCGCCTCCCCCGCCGCCGCCGCCACCGCCGCTGCTGCTAAGAAGATGGTGATGGTGAAGAGCAGATGTGGAGCCATGGCGACCTCTCCTGCTCACCACGCTCTGCCTGCTCAGCGGAGATGGTGAGGAGACAAGAGATGGGTTCAAAGGAGAAAGATGGTCATGCAGGCACAGACACACACATCATCTCCATGGCTTCTTGTCTCATACACTTCCTCTCTCTCTCTCTCTGAGGTGATGAGGGGGGAAGAAAGGGTGGAGACAAAGGTTATGTAGTTGCAGCACTCTCCATGGCCCGCTGCCTCACACACACACACACACTGTGTCTCTCCATGGCTTCGCTACCTCATCTCCACCTAGGCTTGCTGCTCTCCCCGCACAGTTGTCTCCCTTGTCCTCTGGGCTTGGAACTGGTGGAGGTGATCCGGGGAAGGCGACGCAGGGAGGGGCCATGTGCTCCCCGTGGCTGGGCTTTGGCACTGCATGGCTTGGTGGGTATCTCTTTGCGTTGGCCTTTGGCTCTTTCCTGCGCACCTTTCCAAGCTTGCGTCCAGTTCCTCTGGGAGGGAATAGAGAGATTTTTGTTTAAAAAAAAAACTTTTTCCTTTTTAAAATTTTCAGTTTTGGTTAAAAAAAATTTGGTAAAATATGAATGGTCTCACCATTTTTTCTTCGAATATTCACCGAGTCCGATCCTCCTAAGATCTATCTTTCGTGATGGCGACTGAGAACGGTGCATGGAATCCGGGGAGGGGGGGAGATCGCTGATCAGGACGGGCCAGATGCATGGGAGTAGATTATTGGTAGCAGAAGTGATAATTTCTGAAGTTTTGGAATCTTTAGAGATGGAAGGCAGCTGGGTCGTAATGTCAGTAAGAGATGGAGATCCCACTGGAGGTCACCTACGGCAGGTGGAACCCACATATGGAGAGGGATGGATCCCACTTACTAGGTGAGTAGGGGTGTAAACGGAACCCGTTATTCTGATATTCTGATCTGATTCCGATAAGAATTATCGGTTTCGGAATCGAAAAATGATATCGATAGTTTATCGGAATCGGTATCGGATATTCCGATAAACTATCGAAATCGGAATTGAAAAATAATCAGAATCGGTATCGGTTATTCTGATAAATTATCATAAACTCAAAAGGTAAATTTATGGTAAATATATTAGTTTATCGAATTTCGGTTCCGGTAATATTATCAGAATCGGAATAGAATCGGAATTAACCATTCCGATTTTATCAGAATCGGAACCATATTTCGGTTATCGGAATCGAAATCGGAATCGGAATCTGTATTTTCGATTCCGAACCCGACCCGTTTGCAGCCCTAATAGTGAGGAACTCATCTGCTAGGTGTAATTTTTGAAATTTTTTAATGTTTTCTATAGCATATTATGATGATACTTGAACAAGAAGTGAATAAGTGGAGCCATTTAGATATATCAATATTTTTTTGAAAAAATTAATTATAAATCTATGTCAAAGAAGAGGGAACCTTAATTGTAAGTTTTTATAGAAATGACTGCACAAAAAAGTCTAATAATTTTTAGAGACGTTAATTTTTAATTCATATTTTATTGAGATCTATGCAAACAATCTCTAATCAACAATTTCTATCTTCTGATTGTGAGTAACAGTTATTTTAAAAAAATTAACTTTTATTTTAATATTTTTAAAGTTACATTTTAAATCATATCAACAGTTATTTTAAATTTCACATACTTTAATTGATTTCATCTTTTTCTTTAACAGGTTTTTTCTTCTATTTTAACTGATTTTCTCGCCTACTTTTAACACACTACCATTACTATTTTAACACACAACAACTATGATTTTAACATACTATAACTACTACTTTAACACACTACAACTACTATTTTAACAGACCAGACACTTTAACTGATTTTCTTTTCTTTTCTTTTTTAATAGATTTTCTCTTCTTTAACAAGATTGTTCTTCTACATTAACTGGTTTGCTCTTCTATTTTAACTGGTTTGTTCTTCTACTTTAACTGATTTTCTCTCTAATTTTAAAACATTCAAACTTAAACTTTAAGTCATATCAACAGTGATTTTAAGTCTCACACACTTTAACTCATCATCACACATATTTTAACGACTTTGACTCTTATTTTAACATGTTCGAACACTTACTTTAACATCTTTAAACTTAACTTTAATTTATGTCAACAGTTACTTTAAGTCTCACACACTTTAACTCAACTATCACACATACTTTAACAACTTCAAACTCTTACTTTATCGCCTTAGAATATAAACTTTAAGTCATGTTAATAATGACATCAAATCCCACATATTTTAACTAACTGTCACACATTCTTTAATGTCTTCGAACTCTTACTTTAACACATTCAAACTTAAATTTTAAGTCATGACAACAGTTACACTTTAAATCATATCAACAGTTACTTAAAATCCCACATATTTTAACTCACTATTACATATATTTTAATAACTTCAAACTCTTACTTTAACGCCTTAGGCCTTAGACTTTAAGTGCTATTAAGGTATGAACACGGTGGTCATACATATCTAATGGCACAAAAGTAGACGAAAGGGTAAAATGGGAAAAAATAGAAGATAGAATCTGTCTTTTCAGGGACTCATTAATAAAGTCCACCAAAAGGAGGGACTATTTGGGGCATCTTTCACTAACAAGGACTAGGAAATAAGTATCCGCTCTAACAAGGACCTATAATTAATTTGTCCTATTTTTTATATCAAAAATTTATTTTTGAAAAAAATATTTTCTATAACATTTATGATGATACTTGAACAAGAAGTGAATAAGTGCCACCATTTAAATATATCAATATTTTAAAATATAATATACATTATTTATAGGGAATATGTACAAAAATTCCTTTTTGTGTTCTTTTACACGGAATATCCTAGCGTTCTTAGGTTAAGAAAGTTGAGATTTATCTCCATTTTTTTAGAAATATTTTGTATCCGTTCTATCAGTGGGTAAAATTTTTACCCAGTCAAGACATTTGATTGGTAGGATGTTCGGACCCCACACACTAATAAGACGTGGGACTTGGTGTCCAACCAATCAAATGTTGTGTCGGACACATATTTTATCCGTCGAGCAAGTAAAAGTGTTTCTCCCATTTCTTTGTTGTGGAGATGAAAAATTAAATTTTTTTACATATATACTCATTTAAATCATATGTGTAGATGGGTAAAAAATAGAACACATTTAACTGTTTCCTCAAGATAAGATGATGGAAGTTATAGCCCATTACCATTTTGCTCCTCTATAGTGGGCCCATGAAGAAGAAAAGGTGTGGGTCTACCTCATAAGAGTCCAATTCTCTAAACCCACATAGCTCTTGGCACTCAGTCCATAGTAAGTGAGAGTAATCCATTGCCAGGCCCATCATCCTCTAAACAATCCATCAGTGGTCAAGATCGAGTTCTTGGCCTCCTAGACCGCAATGAGGCTCATCCCTACAAGTCCAAAGGCATGACTACACTAATAGTCACAGGCACAGTCTTGTCGTAATAGGGTAAGATAACGTTGGCTTCCAAACATATCTCTTTTGCACTAGCGCATGATAGTGCCACCTGTCTAGTGTGCCCCCTCACTCCCAAAGTTTGGTGACGGCAGTAAAACATCTCCCACGTCTAACAGATTGGGTCAAACAGTGTGTCAACCCCTTACCCAATGCCACTCTAACTCCGCACGAGTCCCCTGCGACTACCAACGACCAGACAACATGGCATAGGAAATGGATGACAGATGTTGAGGGAGTCCTGACACATACTTAAATGAGGAATGATGGAGGTTGGGAATAGGAAGAAGTAAGTTCTACATTTTCACTCCTATATATAGGAGCACTCAACATATCCCTCTCTCTCCTTCTGTCCGATTATCTTTATTGGCTTCGATTTTCTGACTTGATCGTCGAAGGGTTCTCCTTTGAAATCACTTTCAGGACCTCATCACGACTATTCTCTCTTGATTGCAAGTGCAAGTGGCACTTTCATCATCAACAAATCTAGAAGACTATAAAGATCGAATAGTGGAAGTCACATGACCACTTTTTTACCTTTACAATATGTATATATGCATATTCCTCATTTCTCAAAAATACTCCGACTTATGCTTATGTACATGTTTCTTATTGCTTATGCCACTAAAATATACTTCAAAAAAATTATAAATTTTAAGGATTGCCGTAAGACTTTATCTTCTCCATTTGTATGAACCCTAATTTGATGTTAGATTCATAATTTTAACATGATAGGGGTATAACTATAAGTATTTGGATATGTAATAAAATAACTTATAAATTATGTACAGACTTTCACTACCCATGTCAAAATATGGACTCTAGATTGAACATGGACCAATCCAACATGAATCCTTTGTTCAAATAAACATTTAAGATTTTGAATTGGACAACGTAATATATACAAGTAATAATTATTATTATTATTTTTCTTTTAATCCATACATCTCATATTTGACAAAATTCCAGCACCATCTACATACAGATAATAAAATACAATATTTATACATCTCTCTTCCCATATGATGTTCTTACATGTTTAAGAGAGTAACATCCCTTTTTTTATTATTTTCAAGATACAAACAAAAAAAAACACCCAATAATTAAATATTTAAAAATATCCCCAAGTCCTTTTTTATAAAAGATGAAGTCATATGACCATTAAAAAGGTGTTTAATCAAACATGACCAAGTTGTCTTTTAAGAGTCAAGGACACTCAACTCAAAAGACATGTCCTTTTAGAGATGCATATATGATGAGGCCGGTCCAGAACCCGTAATGGCCGAGACAGTTCAATCTTGAGATCCAAAATTGAATGCTCAACAAGATGGACATAAGAAATGAAATTATTACTGTCAGGTCGATGTCAAGATGTGTCTATAAAAAGTCAATTCTAAGATGGAGCTATCAAGATCGACCCTCTAATTCTCAAGTCAGAAGTCGGCTTAATAGAAGAGAAGCAGAGAGAATCAAGAGGGAGAGCTGAGAGGTCTCGCTAATTTCGTCCTCTTTTACCTGCCACTATAGTGTTGTATATATAGGCTGGGAGTAGATAGACGATTTTTTGAACCGTTGCTAGAGTTAGGGCTGAGAGTGTCATTAATTATTGCTCTAAGATTTGTGAAAAACATCGCAGAGTGCACCATCGATCATGTGTTGATCTCGCTAATGACCACGAGATTGTCAAGCGACACATTTATTATGGCCCAAAATTGTCTCCATGATCTCTCGCATAGGGAATTGCCTCTTAGGGACCAATCTTGCACCCGATGTTTTCTAAGCTGGCTTGAGCCGTCTCATCTTACTGGGACTAGGTACTATGTCAAGATTGAGCCGAGATGGACTGACCATTGTGACAACCGCTGAGCTATTGCGACCATGGGCATTAGACAAAGATGGACTAACCACGAGAACCTATCATATACATATATACATATATAAGGGTATTTATGTCATTATCTCTCTAAAGTTAAGGCTTTCCTATTTTCGTACCCTTGCAAAAAAAAATTGTTATTTGATGTCAGCACCTTCAAAATTATCATAGTAATTTGCTCCTACATAATATTTCGTACTTCTTATCAACATCCTTCCCCTTCACTTAGCTCTAGTTGGAGTCAATATTCATCTCAACTGTGAGATGGTAATTTTTTTTTAATTGTGCCTCTAAAAAAGAAGAAAGATGGGCAAAAGACAAACTTTTTAGCGCTTAAGAAGATGAAATTATAATTTACTATTTTATAAATAATATTAATGTCATTAGATTAGCAACCCACCATCACACATATTTATGTAAGCTTCAGAAGTGTAATAGTTATTTATAACTCTGAAAGTATAAATAGAGGTTTAAAAAACTAATTCTGATTGGGTTTTCATTTTACATATATAACTCTAGAACTATCATCTTTATATCTTTCATTTTCTTATATTGTCAAAAAAAAAACCCCATAAATCCAAGTAATTATAGTTATCTCCCTGTACTTGAAATCACAAAACCTACCATTATACCTCATTTGAGAATGAAAAGACCACATCCATAAGGTGGTTTTTTTTTCATTTTTTACTATCTTTATTTAAACTTTTGTAGTATAATCTAATGGTATAAAAATCAAAAATGCATGCCCTCAACAGCTTTAAAGTATTTAAGAATATCTTTGATAGTTCATAAAAGGGATGAGTATATAAGCAATTATGATCATTCATAAATACATATAGGATGAATTAATTAGAAGTCTCTATTAGATGTTTGACTTATTTTATAATCTTTGACATAGCTGTAACTCATTACATTAAGTGTTATCTCATGTTACAATATAATATGTTAGGAACTGTTACTACAAAGACCTACTATTACAGTCATATTCCTAGACATGAGCGGCACATCCGATATTTTTTCTTTTTTATTTTATAATTAAATTTTAAGATTTTTCATATTGAATTATGTTGAGTGTTAACGTTCAATGAACCTTTGCATAATGAGACAATTTTGTTACATTTTTTCATGTACTTAATATATTTTTACACTTTGTATTAGTTGGATATAATGTGCTAAAAATATATCGACTAATGAGAGATATCTAAAGTGCATTAAAAGTATATGAAAAAAGTATAACAAACTTTTCTCTTGCATAATACCCTCTCTCTCTCTCTCTCTCTCTCTCTCTCTCTCTCTCTCTCTCTCTCTCTCTCTCTCTCATCTACTATAATCGGTCTATCTAATCAAATCAAATCAAATATAAAGGGGGGATATGAATTATTGATGTGTGTATTTATAACAAGACGGAATGGAATGGAGGGAATCTCCAAATGGGGGGATCCGACCAAATGGGAAAAACGGATACGGATTGCAGCAGGCCCACGGAGGAGTGGAAAAAAGATAGAAAAAAAAGCTGCAGCCTTTTCTCCCCTCTCCCTTTTCCTTCTCCATTTCGGGCAAAGACTACCCGACAAGGGAATCCGGATGAGCCAGCAAAAAGAGTAAAGAGTCTTCTTCCGGGTGATGAGATTCCCCACCCTTCCCTAGATAGATAGATATGATCAGATCAGATAGATTTGTTGTTCAAAAAAACAAAAAAAACAAAAAAAACAAAATAAGATAAGATAGATTTTGTCCCATTCGCTTGAAACCCCCAAGAATTGCAACATTCACCAGTAGAAAGGTGAGAAAAGACATCATGTCACATTTTACACCACATTTTTCATCGAATTTTAGCTCAATCGATTGACAAAAATGATGATTATTGCACATCTAAATTTGTTATAGATGTCGGATAGTTCAACACATTTCTATGTGGAGAAATACAATCTTGCAATAATATCGACGCAAATATTAAGAAAGTAATTTTATTGGTCGGAGAAAAGAGAAATATATATATATTTTTTGTCGATAAAATTCTCTTTTTTTTATCGTAACATCCCACGTCATTATTATTGTAAAATTGATATTATAATAAATATTTCTCTTTTATGTGATTGGCATATATATGCACTGTAGATAACATTTAAGATGAAACATATATCTCTTCCCCTCCCTTTATCTCATGTTTTGTCATTTTATGTGGTTTTGATCACATCAAAATGTTCCTTTTTACATCCAAACAGACCTTGGCATACTCCACAGGTTTGAGGCCCTTCCTTTAAACCACTTCTCTTACATCTTTCTACTGTTTCTCCTCCTTTTTTCTCTCTCTATGATACACAAAACAGCATCAAAGGGTTGCATGCTTTTCACATACTCCTAAAGAAGTGGGTGGGGGGGGGGGGGGGATCTCACATGGTGTCACACCACCCCAAGTCTCCAAATCTTCCAGTGTGAGGTCCCACAAACTCAGACCTTTGTTTGTGTCTCAGAAAATAGTCCCCTATATATATTAATGGAGTTGGAAAGTATGGGGGCCAGAGAAGATTAGATTTGGCACTCCCCTTTCTACTTCCAAGTAAAATCCAACCAGTGCACTTTGGCACAAGAGAAACCCTAGAAAACCTGGGTGTTTTTATGACGTTTGATCTTGTTTGAGCACTTTGGATGTTTATGAGCACACAGCTTGATGAGCAACATCTATCCCTAGCCACCCAATATATAATGTGCCAATTAACATAGATTGTATTTTCTTCTCTAAGTCTGATATTTGTCCTCATGTAAGATATTACATGTTCCACCCCATGAAAAGTTTTTTTTTCCCACATAAGAATGAAATCCCCTCTTTTTTTCTGTTCAAGAGAAAGACCTGAAGTAAAAATTACCTAATCATTCTCATGCTTTTGAGCACTCAATATTGGGAAGGCCAAAAATCAATGCTAGATCCAAAAAGTCTTCCCAAGGAGGTCCCCAAGTAAAAGGACTTAAATATCTTGGGAGGGGCATGCTAAAAGAATTATATTTTGGGATTTATGGCTTGGAAAATATAAAGGGGTTTTACAAAAAAAATAGGGGGGAACCATGGCCCCCCATGTCTGTCCCCTACCTTATAAAATATATCTTCACATATTTGTGAGAAATCCTCAGAATATCTTCAGATCCAAGACTTTTCAAAGGTAGGCACTATTTGGATTATCCACTTCTCTTGGAGACTTTTCAAAGTAGGCAAAAAGTTCTTCACATCTTTTGGGAGACATCCTCACAATATCTGGAGAGTTGTGGTACAGAAAATTACAAGTTCAAATATAACATTTGATCTTATGGGTCCTAAGAAGAAATTGGATTATTTGAGTGTCATAATTAATAAAACTATGCAATCTTGTTGGGGGAAACTTGCAGTTTAATTGAAAAAATATGTGATTGAGCCATGACCTTTTGCATTTAAGAAAACTTTAGATGTTATTTCATGATTCACCCACTTAAATTCGTCGAGATGGAAAGACTTGTATAAGCATAATAATTTTCAGCTTGTCTGCCAATTTGCATATCAAGGTTGGCCACTGTGCCCTAGCTTACCGGGGATCGGAACAAATAGTCTTTTTTATTTTTATTTTTTATAATAAAAAATTATAATTTATTAGGTAGAACTAGATCGGTAAAGTGTGGTATGTCCAGTACCATACTGTACAAGGTAAAACTCAATTCCATCAACCTTGCTCAAAAGGAAGATCAACGTTAGTGACATAGAACAGAGAATCCAATAAGATGGCCTTCTAATGGCAATAATTTGACCACAACCTTTGTTTTTATGACAAACTTGGGCACATTCACTTAGAAAAATGATAGAACATATCCAATTATTGACATTTTTTATACTTATTCTTTTATAATTAAGAATTATTTGGTCAAACAATTGAATTGAATTAATTTTTTTGACGAAGGTGATAAACAATGTGTAGGATTATAGAATGAGCAATGATAAGCTGTTATAATCTCTCTCTTTTTAATTATCTCATTTGCTACTCTTATCTCAGTCATCTAATTGTTGTCTAATTGAATGGTTAGATGAGGTTAATCGCAAACTCAGATATGACTTTTTCCACCATCCGATTTTCAAATGGGACGCCAAGAAAAGAGTAGCAAAACTGATGATAGAAAGAATGTGATATTACAGCATTTCTCTTGTAGTATTTCTTGGTTGTTTAATCTTAAAAGCAGTGTGTCTATGAGGTCACAATTCACTGAAAATAGTGGGAAAAACAAGGGAAGCACAGTAGGCTGTGGAAGCTGATCAAAACAAAAGGGAGTAAAAAAAAAAAATTCCCTTGGTGTTACAATTTGTTGATAGATGATCGTTAGTGACTAGTTGCTGCTACAGGTACTGAATTCCCATGCCACAGTTTGTGGCATTGGCAAGGCCAACTTATATAGTTCATCCAATGAGAAGTTCCAAGTTTTCTGATTTCTGAAAGGTATAATGGGGGCAATTACCCAGGTGATTGCCATATTCAAGTTCTTTTCTCTTTGGTATTCAGATATGGATTGCTCTTAGATTCCCTTTATCAGGGGGCATGATGGGTTGGAGACCAGGTGAAGACCATCTCCATTCTTTCTTCCCAGAAATCAAAATTTTCCTTCATCATGTCTTCAGGTTCTTCCCTGGGTTCCAACCCACAGTGGATTAGCAATGCTGGCATCCTAGCCACTCACTCAGCTACAGGCTCATTGGCGATTTAAAGCTCAAATCCGACTTACATGGTTCGCAGGCCACCAGGAGGACATGAGAAAATTAAAATATAATTGTGCAGAAGAAAAACTGAATAAGGGGAGACTCTGAATTCATGCAGTCTGAATCACATATCTTCTCTTCCCCACTGATGAATTCTGGATGTGGAAAGAACATCACCAGAAGAGTTGATGAAGTAAGAATCCTGGACATGAGAGTTGCATATGAGAAGTATGAAACTATGGGAACAATGTGTGTAATTATGAACTATGAGAGTTGCATATGTAGGCAATAAATGGAGAAAAAGCATGTGACATAAAATTCTGAGTGTGTAAACCATAGAACCAGTGAAAACCAAATGCATAGTGCATTGTAATCCAGTGGAACTGTTTTAACAAAATACTAGACAGTGTAATTTGATTAGGAGAGGCATAATCTGGTAAATACCTTGGAAATGGGTTACTCTTGTTGACAAGCTTCTAAAAGATAATACTAAGAAAACCTGAAAGGAACTGCTTGTACTAAGCAGAAAAATAACTGAGCCATTAAAGAACTTACAAGTTCCAATGTGCCGACTCTATGAAGATGAAATCCATCACAAGTTTCTCTGAGAAGAAGCAAAAAAGTCCATTTAAGCTAGACAGCATTTCTAACAAGCTCATGGAATCAACATGAATGGGAAATAGCTCGTGACCTGTTAAATTCGTAGCCATCATTTCCTGCATGAGAACTGCAGTTCTGGTCCTTGAGACTTCCATTTCGAATGTATAAAATACCCCCTTCATGGGTGTAATGGTTTCCGCAGCCCAGGTTACTTAGGTAAGTATTCTGAAGGCAACAATTGGGGCTAGACCATGAAAATTGTTAATAAAAACTTGTTAAAAGAACTGCAAAGATCGCCAGCAACATTGAGCTTACAACTCTGTATGTCATGAAGATTTGGCGCAAACGTTCGTAGAAATTTAATCTTTCTGCTGTATGTGATTCTTCACAATCAACCAGAGAATGAAATCCAACAACTAGACACCTGGCATTAAAAAAAAATGGAAAATGATTTAAGTTTGACATAAACAGCAAGAGTCGAGACAGACAGACATCAAATAGGCTGATGGCATACCAAGTATAGCATATGCATGACTGTGTCAAGAATTTGGGTATCATTTGACTACACGTGAAAACTAAGTACAGGCAAATAAACAAATGTAAAATTGTAGTATATGACATTACCAGTTGTTGTGAGTTGATGATAATGTACTAATGAGCCAATGCAACTGATCACATTCAATGTCACCTTGTTCTTCCTTGGATAAGAAACCCTTGACGTGATAACCAAACCAATTGTAAGAAATAACATCCAAGGATAGCTTATTCCAAAAATGTTATTTTGACCTCATTTATCACGTACAAAGGAGGACACAAATATTTCATTTTTAGGAAACATGTAGCAGTTTGTAAGACCACAGATAAATTCATAGAAGCACCGCTTCAAGCACCTCTACGGATCATAGTACAATTTCTACCAAATATACTAAAAAAACAAAGGCAACCTTTTACTGAGCAGAAACACAGCCTTAGATGCACATAAATTATTGTTTTCAGCCAAGAAAGTTCAAAAGTTTCTAGCTGATGACTCATGAATTTTGCTTTCCCCACATAGACTGTTCAATATGCTTTGAGTAATTTATTTGCTCTCCATGCAATTTTGTGGGCAGAAACCTTTTTTTTTCTTTATGCTTTTCCGGAGCAACAGGCCAAATTGATTTGTGAAAAAGAAAAAGAGTACAAGCAATACACTGTCAAGTTGCTATAGATATCATGGATATCATGTCAGGAGAGATGTCAGCTGACTGACATCACTGACCCCCCTACCCAGTGCACCCTAAGCTCATGTAGTGATCCCCAAATGTCAGAAGAGACTCAAATGATGACCATGTTAATGATACTCAAGTGACTTAATGTTACAGAAAACCATATCTTGGAAGAATATCTAAAAAGTGAACTTTATCCAGCTCAATTAAAAAGAAAAGTTGAATATGGATGAAATTGTGAAGCAAATTAGAGCCAGCACAGCCAATATGAGACAATAGCTATGTAAGAGATCCATAGTATGAATCTAGTGAAATAGTGTTAACTATATACTAGGAATGAGATAGTGGTAACCGCATTATTTTTATATTCTCCTTTTGCGCTTGTAACTCCAAAGACTTCGATTATGGTGATCAGTCACCACCGCTATGTTCAACCTCGTGTGTTAAAGCCAGAAAATTAGCTAGTTTTCTTGGTGGCCAAAGTGCACCTGGGTATTTCTCAGCATCTCATTCAGTTAAACTGAAGGCTCCAGTTTGTAATGGATATATAATGCAATAGCAATGACAACAGAACAAACAAAGGAGATTAATTGCAAAACTTAAACATTCTAACAAGAAATCAGCAATGATGACAAGACATGAACTTGATCATAATTCAAGTATTCAACAATCAGCTTCACAGCAAAACCAAATTTGCAAGGTATTCCAATTCTATGGTAACCAATTGACATCGTTGGCAACAGTGTGGCATTTTTCCAAAGAAAACATTTGCCAAGGACATGAACATCAAACAAGTATATCATGGAGATGCTGCATATGCGGAAAGAAAGAGAAATATAAATTAAAGATAGTTGAGTGATATAGCTACAAAACCCCCTAATGCCAAAAGGTTATAATGCACTTGAATCTTCTGTTAATAAGGAATTTGAGGGTGAGACATATCATCATTGCCTTTGAGTTAAATGCCGCATCAGAAATCACTTAAATATTTTTCCAATTATACAGGAATCGGTTTCAGAAATGTTTGCAAGTAAAATAGTGGATCAGAGGATAAGCTATAAAACATACATGATGAGGCATTGAGGGCAACCGTGTAAAAGAGAAATTGGAACATAATGAATTTAAATTGGATGAGACTATGAAGGTTGCAGCGGTATGGGAAGGAGGAAAAACAGTAGCAAAGAATTAGAAAAAAGGGTAGAAAGAAGATGGTGGCAGCAGAGAAAGCAACTAAAGAGAAAACAGAAAACAAGAAGGTGAAGAAGAAAAATCAGATCAGAAAGGGAGCTTTTAGCCTGTTGGATCATGAGTTGGCAGGGGCACAGAAGCATGCACTGTGCTATGGGTCAGTGAAATTTCTGTAGCAGCACTGGGTTCAAAAAGAACACAATAGAAGGAGAGGAAGAGAACCGGATTGCAGCAGAAAACCCAAGAAAAAAAAATAAAAAGAAGATAGGGTGGGCCTCTCACCCTCTCCATCTCAGACTGCAGGCTTCTCCCTCTGAGCCTCTCGGAGAAACAAAATTTCAGAGAAATCTCAAAGCTTCATTGATCCATTAATCTGAATAACAGCAGGTATTTGTAGAACCAAACTTTCTAAACTTTAATCTGATTCCTACTAATACTAAGACTTACAACCAGCTATTCTTAAATCCTAATCAAACTCTAACTTCTATAAGCTCAAACTTCCCTAAAACACAGAAGCAATAACTCCGAAAATACAATAGCATTGGGAACTCACTTCTGACTCAAAGTATGACTCCTAATTGGACTGCTAAAATAAGACCAAAACCTAATAGGACTGTTAAAACAAAGATAGAAATTCAACTTCTCCAAGATCTCTAAATAGGAAACATGAAATAAGAAATCCTCAACCCAATTGAATTGCTAATAGACTGACCAGTCCTATTCCAACTCGAACTTAAAATCATGATCTAGAAAAGAACGAAAATACATAATAAAAGGGAAAAAAAATGACTCGGTCACAATCTAATGGCCATCGTTTGTCGTATTGTCCCTACTGAATATGCTCCTGCATCATAGACTGGCCAGTCCTATTCCAACTCGAACTTAAAATCATGATCTAGAAAAGAACGAAAATACATAATAAAAGGAAGAAAAAAATGACTCGATCACAATCTAATGACCATCATTTGTCATATTGTCCCTACTGAATATGCTCCTGCATCAGTAAAGCTTATGCTATGGTTGCAATAAGAACTGCACATTATTCAGATTATTCAGACCTTTTATAGAGAAAAGCAAGAAAAAAAGTCTAGAGAAAGCATATAATCCAGATAATACAAGTTTTCCTAGATCACTACCAAGAACAAAAATGTAAGTACAGTAATATGTGCTCTAAACTCTAAAGAACTCTTTCTGATACAAATCCAAACATTTTTTGGCTGTATGAGATACAGGGCATGGCTTTTGCGTTGTTTTCTTTTAGATAAATTTCCTCATGTAGCCTCTTGATTCACTCTTATTGACTCCCAAGCTGACAAATGCACTTTTGAGGAATTTCATGCTCACCTCCCAGAGTCCTGTATTCAAACTGATGATGTCTAAGGTTCGATCATGTGGCAGTCTTATTTGCTTCAAAAAGTAACCTGTTCCTTGTTCCACTGAGACTACAGTCGCATACCTGGAAAGAGCCTTCAAGTTCATTCTCATTTAAAGAAGAAAAGTTACAGGATTTATATGAACACAGCGACAAGGAGTTTATGAGACCAAAGTTTCAGAAAGCATGCTCTCCCAGAGAATGCAATATGCTGTGCTGTGATGGACTTCTTTTAACAAGGGAATTGCATACCAAGGAACCTTCAGAGATGGGAAGTTGAAACTTGCCTGCAAATGCACAATGAAAGTGTCCACTCAATCCATTAATGTCTTGAAGGGGAGTCTGTTTCTATTTCTAATTTCCAGTAGGCATACTAGTTTTAGAATGCCAAAATTCTTCAAATAAAGTATCATTGCAACTTCAGGTGAAGACCTTACATTGTAAGTAAGTGGATCATTGTCCCCCAGCTCACTGAGGTTCACTATGAAAGCTGCCCTGTACTTTCTTGCCACGTTTTCCATCTTCGCAAAGAACAAGAAATTTTTCAGATCCAGTTAACAACGGCAGCAGTTCATAAAACTCGGATCAAACAACTGAACAACCCGATTCCCATCTGAACTAGATGAGCAACAACATCAACAGTCAAAGATCGGCAAGTTTCTTCGCACTTCACACAGAAGGCAAGCCTTGCCGGCAAATCAGAAGAACAGGAAGAAACTGAACCATGAACCCGGATAGACAAGATTCCATCTTTCTACCCATAAACAGCATCTTAAGACAAGCACATCCAATTCACAGAGTGCAAAAACCCCAAACCTGCCAGAGGAGCTGCGCCTGCTGCTGGAGGGGCCGCGCCCCTCCCCCCACGCTCATAAAATACAGGTCTTGGTACCTACTCCCTCCTGTTACGTGGCCACCGCTCTCCTCCCCGCTCCTGGGAGCTCGAAGGCTCCCTATGTTGAAGGCGGCGTAGAGCGCAATACATAGGCAAGCCTGCGTCAACAGCGTGCAGCGCCATGAGGGCCGCCTCCTCCAACCCTGCAGCTGACGAGCACCTTCCATCGACAGGACCTCGCCTCGCCACCTTTCTTCCCGCCGAACTCGTCACCTACGACCCCTCCCCTTCACTCCTGTAATCATTATTCTGGGCGAAGCACTGTTTGTCTAGTTTGAGGTGTCTACCTTATATATTCCTAAGATCAAGAAGAAGGCTGCTAAAATTTTCCTCAGCATTTTCTCACTCCAAACAGCTTAAGAATTTGATGGTGATAACTCAGGTGAGACATCTATCATCAGGGAGAAAAAGAGAGATCGTTGGGGTGCAAGAACACATCAACCCCCCCCCCCAAAGGATAAAAACAACGTAACCATGGAATCTCTCGCTAGTGATATATACAGTCCATGGGACTCATGGGTGACATCCGCTCATGCGGTTGTCTCCATCGGGTTGCTTTGAAGACCTTTGGTGCCCCCACGTGGGTAACCAATCGATGGGGAGTTCTTATCTGTTAACATCTCTCACTTGCTCACAAAGAGTATAATAAAAATGTCAGTTGCTCACTAAGAGCAATTCATCTCGAGAGACTTATTTCACAATTTTTTATACGTCGAATAGAGTGAGCGACCTTACGAGAGTCAATACTACAAATGAGTAGTGACATATTAAGTTATCATCAAAACTAACAGATCACAATGTACTCTTAAGAAATTTCGTAGTACACTAGATATCTTCAATATTCATCAACTTTGACATCCTGAATCTCTTAAAAAAAACTAGCGACGTCAAAACTCGAATGTTTTGTACTCATGACTTTATCGTCACTAAGTTGATAGAGCCCCTCCATATATGAGTCACAAAATATGGTGCAATATTTAGATATCTTTCCTGAGTTCTTATGTCAATTCAATTAGTCTCAACCGCTTTCCTAGTCATGTATCAACCATAGCCTTAAGGAGCACGCTAAAGTAGTGACATCAAACTTCATTTTCATGACATAGATCTCAAGTTCTAAGGGTACAGATGGATCAATAAATTATGATCCAATAGCTCACACAATGATGAAGCAGAGATCTCATTCATCATTCTCTTTAACGGTCGTCTTATGCACATGTGGTATGAGACACATGCTACGGTATTCTTCTATCATTATGGACGTGTCACATATAACAGAATAAAAACACCGTACAGTTCTTAGTCTAGCCACTCCCACTGCGGCTAACCTGAGTCTCATGATTAAGTCGCTTCCACTATTTGTCTTATCATAAAATTCACATCCTGCTTAATAGACTTCACGGATTTGATTCTCATATCCTGTGATCGATTCAGAGGGATCTCATCTTAATTCAGTTTAAGGCGATAATTAAAAAAATATTCTACTCACTCTCATAGCGCCATAGATATAAATTGTCTCATCTTACTCACTTTCTTAGTGCCAAGGCAAATGACCCATGTGAGAGGATCCATTCAGAGCCTAGTGACACTTTTCTTGATGTGTAAAGTATTCCAACTATAGACACACATAAGGAAGGAAATCATAATAAATTAATGTTAATGAATAATTGTATACATTACAATTTACACAATCTCATAGTTCTAATATGGGTCAAATGCCTCTCTCACGATCTGTTTAGTTAGTAGATCTGCTAACATATGACTTGTTGAAATGTGACGAAGAACCACTAACTTCTTAGCAACTAAATCCCGAATGTAGTGATAACGAATGTTAATGTGCTTGGTTCGCCTATGATACTTTGGGTCCTTAGCATAGGCCAAGGCCAATGTGCTATCAATATACAGCACCACCGCCTCCTTAGATAAATGTGTCATGGCCAACCGTTGTAGGAAACTTTGCAACCAAATAGCCTCTTGACATGTAGCTGAACAAGCCACATATTCTGATTCCATGGTTGATAAAGTGATGCACGTTTGTTTCTTGCTACACCAAAAAATGGCCCCTCCACCTAACATAAACACAGAGCCTAAGGTGGATTTACGCTCATCCTTATCACCGGCCCAATCTGCATCGCTATAACCTATCGATCTTAAGTCACCTCCTTTATAACATAAGACAAGGTTTGAAGTAACACGGAGATATCAAAAAATTCTTTTGACTACTTTTCAGTGAACGAAATCGGGATTACTTTGATAATGACTAACAAGACCCACTGCAAAGCTAATGTCTGGTTGTATAGATAACATGGCGTACATCAGGCTCTCTATTGCAGCGGCATATGGCACTTTAGACATTTCATTCTTTTCTTTATTAGTTCGTAGACATTGACTGATACTTAAAACACAACTCTTATCAATTAGAGTATTGATGGGTTTGGAATAATGCATCATGTGACAAACACAGAAGTTTTTTTTAGCGATCTCTCGTGATTTTTATTCCTAACACATAATTTGCTTCACCCATGTCCTTTATCTCAAAGATAGAAGACAACCATTCTCGAGTGGCTTCAATAGATTCCATGTTATTTCCAGCCAATAAAATGTCATCAATATATAATGACAAAATAAGGATCTTTTCCACCGTACGTTTAACATATACACGGTGGTCTTCTTCAATCATCTCAAAACCAAATGAGATAATTGTTTTATAAAATCTAAAATACCACTATCTAGACGATTGTTTGAGGCCATAAATGGAACGCCTGAGACGGCAAACTTTATGCTCTTGTCCCTTTTCCTCAAAACTTTCTCGTTGAACCATATAAATTTCTTCATCTGGTTCTCCATTGAGAAATGTTGTTTTAACGCCCACTTGGAAAAGTTCCAAGTCTAAATGTGCAACTGTAGCACCCTTGATTTTTAAAAATCAAGAAAAATAAAATTTTATTATTTAATAAATGAGATAAATTGATTTAATTGAATAAAGGGAGAATAAATATAAATTAAATGAAATAAAAAGAATTAAATGAATAACCCATTAAGCTAAATTAGTAGTGGGTTAAACAAATGGTCCAAACCAAATAGATTGGGGCCAATGAGATGAAGCCCAACTTGGGAGGAGAAGTAATTAGGTGAAATTCGTACCTAATGAAAAGGGTCAAATTAACTATTAAAATAAGTCATATCTATCCTAAAAAGAGTCCTACACTTACCCTAAATCTCTACCCACGAAATTGGATCCTTTCCCAACTCTATTAGGTGGATAAATAAGAGAAAGTGGGAGATAAATGCCAATTTTCGGAGTTGGATGAGAAAGAAAGAGTTTTAGGTGAATTAGAACTCTATAGGCCATCAAAACACCCCCCATTTGACCCTAGCACCCCACAATTTCGTGCTAAGACTTTTGGAGACGAAGAAGAGAAGATCTGGACCAAGGAGCAAGGAAGGAGATGGCTTGGAGCAAGAAGGGTTCTCTTATTTTCGTCATTCAAACTAGGGCTTTCTTACTTCACAAAAAAGGTAGGCAATATCTCAAGCTAAAATCGCGAAATAATTACCCTAGGTAGCCTTCATGTACCTCTTCAAAAGCCCTATGTTTCGTTGTATTCCGCTCATCCATTTGGGTGAATTTAATTCATGAAATCCTGCTATTACCATGAACCTGAATCTCATGTTTTCTCTAATTCCTTGCATGTACTTGTTCTCATGCCATGATAAAATTCTCAGTTATACTACATCACATATCTTTCAAACGCCCCTGGTCTTGCTCTATTTCGACGTCCCATGAGGGAGAATTAAATCTTTGAATCTCTGCCTGTTGCATGTACCCGACTCTTCATGATAACTTTTAAACTTCGTGCATACTTGATGTCCTATCATGATAAAATTCTCTAAAATACTACTTCGTGTTAGCTTTCAAACGCCGCTAGTTTCATAATTTTTCATCAAGTGTACATCTCTAATTAATTCGTTGAACCCTGACTAAACCAGTTTAGGTCATCAGAGTGTATCATGTTCAAAGCATGCCTAAATCTCGTCTATTTTCAAATTAACCGTACATGTTATTAGGTATATGAGTCTACTTTCGTTTAGAACTGCTTTCATGCTTTTTGAATCTCTATAGGATTTATTATTGAATTTTTAATGACTATGTGTCAGACAGACCCACCTAGGAAAAAGGGTAAAAACCTCTTTTCTGGGCTCGGGCCACCTCCTGAGGTCGCGACGGCGCGATACGCCGCGATCTCAGAGGTCGCGACCCCGGAGTCTGACGCAATATGAACGCGGAGGACCGACGTGTCGCGACCTGGTCCCGGTTCATCCCGCTGGCCGGTTCAGCATAACGCGACCGTGCCTTGCGTCGCGACTTGAAGGCGACCACCAATCTTGTCGCGACTTCAGCCGAGTGAAATTTTTACAATAAAACCCTATGTTTACACCATTCCAACCTTCATCAACCCTAATTGACTACTGTTATGAATAACTTGATAGTATTAATAATTGACGATAAATGATACATGAAATCAATCTATGTAAAAGCCATGTGCACAATCAACGATGATCTCTTGATTTCTTACACAAGCACACACTTAATGATCATATTGACCCTTATACCCTCGTGAATTATTTAATAATGTATATGGTAATTTATTGAAGTAAATGTCTAACTTATTTAAATATACATGTCTTCATTTTATTCGCAAGTTTTGTGCATCGTTACCGCTTCCCTTGGCCTTCGAGCACTCAAGGCACGACGGACCCATTTTCTACACACTTTCTCTTGACTTGGACTACCTCTCCACCGGGAATACTCTCGACTGGACCAGGGACTCCTTGTCAAGACCTCCGTAAGTCTTCTTGGCTTTGGCGCACGTCCTTAGTCAACGAGTTGGTTGTACCCCAAATCCCGATGCATCTTAGGGATCAGTACGATCCAAGCCTTAGTGTTCCTTCTCGTCTTGAGTTCACACCGGACCACCTGACCCGTGTACACAGCACGGCCAAGGGGCGGTTGTGACTTCTACCAGACTGCCGGTACCCGACCTGGTGTTGTGCAACCGTTACTATCGGAATTTAACGTTGTTTTACAAAATTGTCCCTATCTCATCTACTATCTATATCCTCTCATCTGTTCACGTTCTCTCTACACTCTCATCTATCTCGTCTAGTACTCTCTTATCTCTTCTTGGTACTCTATTGGTCATTCGTGTGATTGTCTAAGATAAAGAAATGACTAATGCCAACGCAATAGGGCCCGATCAGGTCCTGGGAGGAGCGCCCGAAAAGTGCCAGTGCCCATGGGAGTTAAAATGATCATAGGATGTGTTACGGCATGCATCCAACGCCAGTTTACTATCTAGATTAATATATGACAATCAAAGTGCTATCTCTACAAGTGCAAGCGTGATTTTTACTAGTGCACTGTTGTGCAATTTACATGTTATATCGTTACATGGCCATTCTATTATCGTTCTCGTTGTAATATTTTCCCTGTGACAGTTGTAATTGTTCTCTTGTTATCGTGACATGCTCTACATGACTTTACTCTCTAGTTAACCTGCCTTTACAACATTAACTATTTAAAGCATGCTTGTGTTCATGAGATATTAAGTCCTACTGGGCGTCATTCGCTCATCCTGCGTATTTATTAAATGTGTTTCAGGTGAGTCGGATCATGACCACACTCACGAGGATGGGACCGATGAGGAGACTCAGGAGTGACCCTTCTGCAACCAGTGTTGTCTAGTAGTAGTCTGTTAGTATAGTTATGAGTTAGTGAGTCAGTTAGTCATAATGTAATAGTTTGATTTTGAATAAAGTACTCTGGGCCCTAGTTTTGGCTCTGATACGTCGATGTATTAATCAGTTTATGAAGATGATGAGTTAGTAGTGAATGTAATAGAGATTGTTGGATTATTAATGAAATTGGAGTTTCTTTTGGTGTTATCCAATTGTGCAATGGTTTGCATTTATTTTCTCGCTCTGTATTATTTAATAACTGTAATCCCACTCCGATATTCCGCGTCGGGGCGTTACAGTTTTGTGGTATCAGAGCCTAGGTTATTCTTAAGTATAGGATGATCTAGGTTTGACCTGCCTTGACTTAGAGTCTAATTCCATACCTATGTGAGATGGGTAGAACCGTGGGTAATAAGATAAAATAAATACACACACGCATAAACTTAGTGCAAACCCAACGACTTACATTTTTAAATTCTCTTTTGAAGGAACTTAAACAATGGCAGCAGAGCGTGCACAACTCCGTGATATGCAACACACGATTCAGCAGCTCACTCAAGCTTTACTTCAGGCTGCTGGGGCAAACAATAACAACGACAACCGAGGAGCTAGTGAATTGCACCGGAACTTCCGCAACCTGAACCCGTCTCTATTCAGTGGTACTACAGACCCTGACGAGGCTGAGAACTGGCTCAAGGAGACTGAGCGTATTTTTCGCGTTATGCAATGCGCGGATGGAGATAAGCTTTTACTTGCCACATTCCAGCTTGAAAGGGACGCCCGTGCGTGGTGGGAGTCCATTGAGGCCACACGGGCAGATGCTCAGTTTACATGGAATGAGTTTAAGGAGCAATTCAACTCCAAATATTTTTCAGAAAGAGTTTAAGAAAGGAAAGCCGTCGAGTTCGCCGCTCTGAAACAGAGAAACTTGACGGTTGCTGAATATGAGGCACAGTTCTCTCGATTGGCTCGCTACGCCAATCATCTGGTTAGTACCCAGAGGATGAAGGCAAAGAGATTCCTCAACGGGCTTAGACCCGCATATATTACACAGCTGGCACCATTTGATATTCAGACCTACCCAGAGATGGTCAGGAGAGCACAATGCCTGGAAGATGCGACTGAACTCACTGAGCGCATCAAGGGTAGAACGTTCAGGAAAGAGCAAACTTCCGGAGTATCGAGCAAGCCTACTAATGGCCAGAAAAGGCCGTTAAGTATCACTGACGGGCCAAGCCAGGCGCGGAAGCTCAAAGTCCCCACCACTACTGCTCCGAACAACAAGCCCAGATGCAAACACTGTAATAAGCTTGGTCACACGACAGAAGAATGCTGGAGGAAGGCAGGTGCATGCCTTCGTTGTGGGAGCCGAGAGCATCGGATTCCTGAATGCCCATTACTGAGGGAGAATGAGAAGCGTTCTGTGGGACCAAAGAAGCCAGGTAGACTCCAAGCCCTGCAAGAAGTGGACACCACCGAGGAAGGTGGAGTTGTGGAAGGTACACTACCGGTCTTTTCTCATTCAGCATTTGTTTTGTTCGATACTGGTGCTACACATTCGTTCATATCACAAGCATTTGCTGATACCTTAAATGAGAAACCTACATCCATGACATTTGAATTACCTGTCACAACACCACTAGGAGAAAGGGCTCAATTGAATAAATATTATCCATTGGCTGATGTTAAGATTGGTGAACTCAATCTAAGAGCTGACTTGATCTGTATGCCCATGGAGGGCTACGATGTTATTCTAGGAGCCGATTGGCTATCCACGTATGAGGCTATCGTGGATTGTAGAAGAGGGAAAATTTCCTTTAGTGAATTTCCTAAGCTGACCTTCACAGGACGTAGGCACAAGAGACACTTGTCTCTCGTCTCTGCCATAAAGGCACAAAACATGATAAGAAAGGGTTGTGTGGCATTTCTTGCCGCAATTGTAGTTGAGAAGAAAGCAACCAAGATATCAGACATTCATATAGTGCAAGAATATCCAGACGTGTTTCCCGATGAGCTGCCAGGCATTCCACCCGAGAGAGATGTAAATTTCTCAATTGATCTCGTACCTGGAGCTGCACTGGTTTCACGGCAACCCTATAGGATGTCCCCCGCTGAATTAAAAGAGTTGAAAGAGCAGCTGATGGAACTTCTAGAAAAGGGTTTCATTAGGCCAAGTACTTCTCCCTGGGGAGCACTAGTGTTGTTCGTCAAGAAGAAGGACGGATCCATGAGATTATCCATCGATTACAGGCAGTTGAACAATCTCACTATCAAGAATAAGTACCCTCTGCCGCGTGTCGATGAACTATTTGATCAAATATCAGGAGCAAAGTATTTTTCTAAGATTGAACTTAGATCGGGATATCATCAGATGAGGATTAAAGATGCAGATATCTACAAGACAGCTTTCAAGAGTAGGTACGGTCATTACGAATTTGTAGTCATGTCTTTTGGACTAACCAATGCTCCTGCAACTTTTATGCAATTAATGAACAGCATCTACCGGCCCTACCTCGACAAGTTCATCGTGGTATTCATTGATGATATTCTCATATACTCCAAGACCAAGGAAGAGCATGAGGAGCATCTGAGGATCGCTCTGCAAATCTTGCGGGACAATCAACTCTATGCCAAATTGAGCAAGTGTGAACTCTGGCTCGAGGAGGTGTCATTTCTGGGTCATGTTATTTCCAAGGATGGTATCGCTGTCGACCCTTCCAAGGTAGAAGCTGTGCTAAACTGGGAAAGGCCGACCAATGTCACATAAATCAAGAGCTTTCTTGGACTGGCTGGATATTACAGACGGTTCATAAAAGATTTCTCCAAGATAGTTGTACCTCTTACACGTCTTACGCGGAAGGAAAGCCCATATGTCTGGAGCAAGGAATGCGAGAAGAGCTTTCAGACACTCAAGCAATTGTTGACATCTGCACATGTCCTCGCATTACCAGTCGAAGGCGCAGGATTCTCAATCTACACTGATGCATCTGGAATCGGTCTAGGCTGTGTATTAATGCAGAATGAGAAAGTGATAGCCTATTCATCAAGGCAATTGAAGCAACATGAGGTTAACTATCCTGTCCATGACTTAGAGCTAGCTGCTGTGGTATTTGCACTCAAGATCTGGAGGCATTACCTATATGGGGAACAATTCATTGTCTACTCTAACCACAAGAGTTTGAAATACTTATTTTCTCAAAAGGAGCTCAATATGCGACAACGGAGATGGCTGGAGTACTTGAAGAATTTTGATTTCAACATTCAATACCACCCAGGCAAAGGTAACGCAGTAGCTGACGCACTCAGTAGAAAGCCAGTAGCTTCGTTATCCTGTCTACTCATGGGCGAGATGCAATTGTAAGAGCAATTCGCCAGTCTAGATCTGAATATTGAAAAGAGAAGTGATAAGATGTTAGTGGCTAACCTTAAAGCTCAACCCGACATCTTTGTTGAGATCAGAGAGCAACAGGCTAATGATCCGTTTCTAATCAGAGTAAGGGAGACCATAGCTGACAAGCCAGACTTCTCCATCGCTGAAGATGGAAGAATATTGTTCCAAGCCAGGACATGTGTGCCTGACAATGAAGAGCTGAAAAGGAAACTGATGGATGAAGCCCACAAGACCAAGTACACAATACATCCAGGTGCAACCAAGATGTACCAAGATATGAAAAGGTCATTTTGGTGGCCAAACATGAAGCGTGAGGTGGCTGAGCATGCCGCGCACTGCCTCACTTGTCAACAGGTGAAAGCCGAGCACCGTCGTCCTGCGGGTGTACTTAGGCCCCTGGACATACCTGAATGGAAGTGGGAAAGCATCAGCATGGATTTCATCATGGGTTTACCCCGGACTCGTGGTGGACTTGATGCTATCTGGGTTATTGTGGACCGTTTAACCAAGTCCGCACACTTCCTTGCCATTAAGAGCACTTGGAGTGTGGATGTGTTAGCAGCATTGTATGTAAAGGAGATAGTAAGATTACATGGAGTCCCCGTGTCCATTGTCTCAGATCGTGACCCCAGATTCACTTCTAGATTTTGGAAGGGACTCCAGACTGCCCTAGGCACAAAACTCAACTTTAGCACAGCTTTCCACCCACATACGGATGGACAGACTGAAAGGACGAATCAGATAGTGGAGGACATGCTGCGAGCCTGTGCTATAGACTTTGAGGGATATTGGAATGAACAACTGTCTCTAATAGAATTTGCCTACAACAATAGTTATCATGCCAGCATTAAGATAGCACCATTTGAAGCACTGTATGGTAGGAGTTGCAGATCGCCAGTATGCTGGAATGAAGTAGGTGAACAGCAATGGCTGGGACCAGACATGGTGCAGAATACCAGTAGAGATATCCAGATTATCAGAGACAGAATTAAGATAGCTCAGTCCAGGCAAAAGAGCTATGCAGACAAAAGAAGAAGAGACTTGGAATTTCAAGCCGGAGATCATGTAATGCTAAAAGTATCCCCGACCAGAGGATTCCAAAGATTTGGGATGAAAGGTAAATTGAGACCAAGATTCATAGGTCCGTTTGAGGTGTTAGATAGAGTGGGCGAGGTAGCATATCGACTGGCACTACCACCCCAGTTCTCTACCGTACATAACGTGTTCCATGTGTCAATGCTGAGAAAGTACGTGTACGATCCATCACACGTAATCAGCTATGATGACATTACTCTGAACAAGGATATGACTTATGAAGAAAGGCCAGTGAAGATCTTGGACAAGAAGATGCAACAGCTTCGGAATCGGTCTATACCCGTGGTGAAGGTTTTATGGAGAAACCATGAAGTCGAAGAGGCCACATGGGAGCCCGAAGCATTATTGCGACGGAATTATCCGGAGATATTCAGTAAGTCATTCTTCCTCTTACGATTATATGAATTTGGGGACCAAATTCTTTTTAAGAGGGGGAGGATGTAGCACCCTTGATTTTTAAAAATCAAGAAAAATAAAATTTTATTATTTAATAAATGAGATAAATTGATTTAATTGAATAAAGGGAGAATAAATATAAATTAAATGAAATAAAAGGAATTAAATGAATAACCCATTAAGCTAAATTAGTAGTGGGTTAAACAAATGGTCCAAACCAAATAGATTGGGGCCAATGAGATGAAGCCCAACTTGGGAGGAGAAGTAATTAGGTGAAATTCGTACCTAATTAATTAATAAATGGAAAAGGTTCAAATTAACTATTAAAATAAGTGATATCTATCCTAAAAAGAGTCCTACACTTACCCTAAACCTCTACCCACAAAATTGGATCATTTCCCAACTCTATTAGGTGGATAAATAAGAGAAAGTGGGAGATAAATGCTAATTTTCGAAGTTGGATGAGAAAGAAAGAGTTTTAGGTGAATTAGAACTCTATATGCCATCAAAACACCCCCCATTTGACCCTAGCACCCCACAATTTCGTGCTAAGACTTTTGGAGATGAAGAAGAGAAGATCTGGACCAAGGAGCAAGGAAGGAGAAAGCTTGGAGCAAGAAGGGTTCTCTTATTTTCGTCATTCAAACTAGGGCTTTCTTACTTCACAAAAAAGGTAGGCAATATCTCAAGCTAAAATCGCAAAATAATTACCCTAGGTAGCCTTCATGTACCTCTTCAAAAGCCCTATGGTTTCGTTGTATTCCGCTCATCCATTTGGGCGAATTTAATTCATGAAATCCTACTGTTATCATGAACCTGAATCTCATGTTTTCTCTAATTCCTTGCATGTACTTGTTCTCATACCATGATAAAATTCTCAGTTATACTCATCACACTATCTTTCAAACGCCCCAGTCTTGCTCTATTTCGACCTCCCATGAGGGAGAATTAAATCTTTGAATCTCTACCTATTGCATGTACCCGACTCTTCATGATAACCTTTAAACTTCGTGCATACTTGATGTCCTATCATGATAAAATTCTCTAAAATACTACTTCGTGTTAGCTTTCAAACGCCGCTAGTTTCATAATTTTTCATCAAGTGTACATCTCTAATTAATTCGTTGAACCCTGACTAAACCAGTTTAGGTCATCAGAGTGTATCATGTTCAAAGCATGCCTAAATCTCGTCTATTTTCAAATTAACCTTACATGTTATTAGGTATATGAGTCTACTTTCGTTTAGAACTGCTTTCATGCTTTTTGGATCTCTATAGGATTTATTATTGAATTTTTAGTGACTATGTGTCAGACAGACCCACCTAGGAAAAAGGGTAAAAACCTCTTTTCTGGGCTCGGGCCACCTCCTGAGGTCGCGACGCCGCGATCTCACAGGTCGCGACCCCGGAGTCTGACGCGATATGAACACGGCGGACCGACGTGTCGCGACCTGGTCCCGGTTCATCCCGCCGGCCGGTTCAGCATAACGCGACCGTGCCTTGCGTCGCGACTTGAAGGCGACCACCAATCTTGTCGCGACTTCAGCCGAGTGAAATTTTTACAATAAAACCCTATGTTTACACCATTCCAACCTTCATCAACCCTAATTGACTACTGTTATGAATAACTTGATAGTATTAATAATTGACGATAAATGATACATGAAATCAATCTATGTAAAAGCCATGTGCACAATCAACGATGATCTCTTGATTTCTTACACAAGCACACACTTAATGATCATATTGGCCCTTATACCCTCGTGAATTATTTAATAATGTATCTGGTAATTTATTGAAGCAAATGTCTAACTTATTTAAATATACATGTCTTCGTTTTATTCGCAAGTTTTGTGCATCGTTACCGCTTCCCTCGGCCTTCGAGCACTCGAGGCACGACGGACCCGTTTTCTACACACTTTCTATTGACTTGGACCACCTCTCTACCGAGAATACTCTCGACTGGACCAGAGACTCCTTGTCAAGACCTCCGTAAGTCTTCTTAGCTTTGGCGTACGTCCTTAGTCAACGAACTGGTTGTACCCCAAATCCCGATTCATCTTAGGGATCAGTACGATCCAAGCCTTAGTGTTCATTCTCGTCTTGAGTTCACACCAGACCACCTGACCCGTATACACAGCACGGCTAAGGGGCGGTTGTGACTTCTACCAGACTGTCGGTACCCGACCTGGTGCTGTGCAACCGTTACTATCGGAATTTCACGTTGTTTTATAAAATTGTCCCTATCTCATCTACTATCTATATCCTCTCATCTGTTCACGTTCTCTCTACACTCTCATCTATCTCGTCTAGTACTCTCTTATCTCTTCTTGGTACTCTATTGGCCATTCGTGTGATTGTCTAAGATAAAGAAATGACTAATGCCAGCGCAATAGGGCCCGATCAGGTCCTGGGAGGAGCGCCTGAAAAGTGCCAGTGCCCATGGGAGTTAAAATGATCATAGGATGTGTTACGGCATGCATTCAGCGCCAGTTTACTATCTAGATTAATCTATGATAATCAAAGTGCTATCTCTACAAGTGCAAGCGTGATCGTTACTAGTGCACAGTTGTGCAATTTACATGTTATATCGTTACATGGACATTCTATTATCGTTCTCGTTGTACTATTTTCCCTGTGACAGTTGCAATTGTTCTCTTGTTATCGTGACATGCTCTACATGACTTTACTCTCTAGTTAATCTGCCTTTAAAACATTAACTATTTAAAGCATGCTTGTGTTCATGAGATATTAAGTCCTACTGGGCGTTATTCGCTCATCCTACGTATTTATTAAATGTGTTTCAGGTGAGTCGGATCATGACCACACTCACGAGGATGGGACCGATGAGGAGACTCAGGAGTGACCCTTCTGCAACCAGTGTTGTCTAGTAGTAGTCTGTTAGTATAGTTATGAGTTAGTGAGTCAGTTAGTCATAATGTAATAGTTTGATTTTGAATAAAGTACTCTGGGCCCTAGTTTTGGCTCTGATACGTCGATGTATTAATCAGTTTATGAAGATGATGAGTTAGTAGTGAATGTAATGGAGATTGTTGGATTATTAATGAAATTGGAGTTTCTTTTGGTGTTATCCAATTGTGCAATGGTTTGCATTTATTTTCTCACTCTGTATTATTTAATAACTGTAATCCCGCTCCGATATTCCACGTCGGGGCGTTACAGCAACTATGGCTAGAATAAGGTGAACCGATGTGAATCTCACAACTGGGGAGAATGTCTCATCGAAATATATACCCTTCTTTTGAGTATATCCCTTCGCCACAAGTCATGCTTTATATTTGTCGATCAATCCATCCGCCTTGCGTTTGACTTTGAAAATCCATTTGTTTCTAATAGCCTTACGTCGTGGAGGGAGATCAACAAGTTCCCAGACCTGATTCTTACTCAGAGTCCATCTCATCTTACATTGCGTCTTTCCACTCTCTACTAGCAAATGATTGTAATACTTCTTTAGCATAAGTAGGCTCATCTTCATCAACAAGCTGGCACAAAAGAGCTTCCTCTTCAATCTCAAATTGATGATGAGGCATGTGTCCACGTTTGCTATAGTGTATCTGATCGTCTTGTTCTTCCATTGGTGTGCTCCCACTGGGCACATAACTCCCACTATCTTCATGATCATCTCTACTATCTCCAAGGGCTTCCCAATTAGGAACTAATTCCCTCCCTTCGCTGAAAGATGGTAGGACATCATTAGGGTCATCCAACTCATGGAGATCAACACTCTTTCTTGTGTCGCCGATACTAGGAAATTCAGTTTCTAAGAAAACAACATCTAATGTTTTTTTCTGTCATTCCTCCATTTGGATGTTTTCCGTACATGACATAACCCGCTGAACCCCTTAGGCGTAGATTATCTAAATTTGATTTTTGACTATGCCATAACATATAAGGGGTGGAAAGAACTGAATGTGAAGGTATGTAGTTAAGGATGTAGGCCGCAGTGATTATAACATCCTCCTAAAAAGATATTGGAAGGTTAGCATGCGCCATCATCGACCTAACCATATCTAACAGTGTTCTATTCTGTCTTTCAACAACATCATTTTGTTGCGGTGTATACGAAATAGTTAATTATCTATGTATTTATTTTTCTTCACATAAAGTTTGAAACCCATCTGAAATATATTCACCTCGTCGATCTGTCTGAAGCACTTTTACGATTTTGCCTAATTGATTCTCAACCTCTGCCAAGAAGTGTTTGAAACAATCTAATGCTTCATAGCGGTGAGCGATTAGATAAACATATCCATATCGCGAATAATCATCTATAAATGTGAGGAAATAAGAAGTCCCTTGACAGGTCTTCACACTCATGGGTTCGCAAATGTCGGAGTGGATTAATTGTAAGAGCTCGGTGGCTCTTTTAGCCTTTCTGAAAGGCTTGTGACATGCCTTATCGGCTAAGCATGATTCATACACAGGAAGATTGACTTTAGTGAGTGACCCTAATAAGCCTTCTCGATCTAACCTTGTCATTCTATTTTGGTCCTATGTGTCCTAACCGAGCATGCCAGCTTTTAGAATCAAGGTTATTCTTAATACTTACCACATATGACACAAAAAATATGATTATCCAAATCTAATTTAAACAAACCATCCATGAATAAAGCATGACCATATATAACATTGTTCAAGCAAATGTCAACTTGGCTGCTAGAAAAGGAAAGAGAGAAGCCTAATGCTAATAATGACGAGATCGACAGTAGATTATGTTGAACTCTAGGCGCATAGAGCACTTCATGGAGAGTTAAGATTCTTCCGGTCGGTAATCTGAGTTGATACACATCAACTCTAAGGACTTCTTTCCTGGATCCATTTCCCATATATAATCTTTACGATCCCACTGAGATTCGGCGATAATCCACGAACCCTGCTCGATCCCTTTTATGTGCTTGGTCGCGTATCCATTCAGGATTTGTTAGAGCAACTAGAATATGCGAACAAACATGCACAGTTGGAGAGCGAAAAAATTGAAATACCTTTTTTGGCTCCGTGCATTCACGCGCAAAATGTCTCATTTGTCCATAATTATAGCATTTGACCTTCTTCTTATCTCTCTTTCTACCACGCTTGCCTCTTTTGTGTTTCGGTGTTTGTCTCGCCTTTGAAGTGGATGCAACATTCTACCTCTTCCTCGCACTCACCCTCTAACTCCACACGGCGAGAGATGTCAGAAAAAATCTTAAAACTATCATTGTGAATGAGGATTTTTTTCATGCGAGTCCAGGAGTCTGGCAAAGATCTTATTACTACTTGCACCTGCTGCTCATCGGTGAGATCGTAACCTGCAGACTTCAAGTCATGGATCATGCTTGATATCTCCCTAAGATGCTCAGTCATATTCTGGCGGGGATCCTTTCAGAGGGTCTCAAATTTTAAAACTAGAGCCCTTAACCTCGTGGCAGAGGTTCCTCCAAAAGTAAACTTTAACTGATCCCACATTTCCTTGGCAGTCTTACACTTATCAAACTCGCTAATCAGATCATCCTGCATGGTACTTAACAGTGTAAAGTGTGTGCTGCGATCTTTGTTGAACCATGCATGACTTGTAGACCTCTTGATCTCTGCGGTGTTGAGAAGTGTTCCCTTCTTTTGGTGAGGACATGGAGGTAGTTATGTGGTCAAGTAACTCTTGCTCATTTAAGAGATATTGGATCTTTCGATGCCAAATGTCATAGTTAATGCCATCTAATTTATCCCCTTTCGTTAAGTCAACAATAACATTTTTTGTGGTCATCTTTGAATCACTACATTAAGATAATAATGAGAAGACTAAGTTGACAATTCTACAAATTAGTCTATTTGATCTAGAAATCTACACTATAATATTACACATTCTCCATATAATAAGATCGAAAGTAGACTTAGAGTCCTACAGTCATCTCCTAGTTATATAAGAATCTTTAATATTATTAGAGTAATTTCAATCAAATAATTTAAAGGAAGAGAAACAATTAATCATGAATATTCAAATAAAGAAATAGCAACAACTAATCATGTTTAAAACACATTTTTAATAATGAATTCAACACATGATTTAAATAATTGGATCATACATTGATTGCTTGAATATAAAGTGCATGAGTAAACTTATAAGACCAAACTGATAAATTAATATAGTTTGTTGTATGGACTTAAATAAGACAATCTCATAAGTATGAAATTTATAATGATCCGAAGGAACAATAAAATTATAGTTAAAATGGCGACATCATCATAATAGCAAAAGCCATCGTCTGGAGGCGGGCCGGAGTCATAGCACGGCGTCGGGGAACATACTGCATGTGACTTCGGACTCGTCGTGCCACCAAATTGACATTATTGTGGCGATGAGAGACTGGAAAACAATTCCCCGCCGGTCCACGTCTAATAATGCGGCTAAGTCGGGCTCGACCACGGGGTCCGCTCGGCAACTCCACAGTAGCATGCGGATGTCTTGCAAGACGTGCAAGATCACAACGTCTATGGGCTGATGCTCGCATGCGGGCCTGTTCCACCAGGAAAGTGTGTATGGGAACACTATGTCGGACACCACGAAGTTGGCCTGCAAGAAGGACGTGCATGGGGGGGACCAGTACCCATGCGCCCAGTAGCCTCCCAATGAGGGAGAAAATCCATGTCATCATGTGGGTCTTTGCGCAGGGTCGGCCCCTCCTTGGCGTGCCCCGCCTGCATCGATTGAGGACAAGATGGGAATACCCTACCTAGACGCTGCGTCTGTGCCCGTTTGGGCGCCCGCGGCCACATCTGCCTGGACGCCAGCACCCATGCGCGCCTGCCAGCACCCCCACTTGCACACCCGCAACCACGCCCGCTAATAGCCCCGCCTACATGCCTGTGGCCATGCCCGCCTCGACGCCTACCTACACCCCCACAGCCACGTCTGCTTGGACGCCCGCGTGGGCGTGAGGTCAGCCCCCCCACTCATCTGCATGCGTGGGCATGGCAAGGACGGCCCGCTTGTTCAGTGCGCTCCAGGCTCTTTGTTGGATCGCCCTCTTGAACGGAGCGAAGAAACATCGCACGGACGTGACAAAGGAGAGGCTTACAGTGCTACAATGTAATCCCTTGCAGTCATCAGTCGCCAAAATCTAACTGGCCCCATAGACTCCTGCGTGGAGACGGGTCGCTAACAACCACACTATTCCCATGCCCGTTTGGGCGCCCGCGGCCACATCTGCCTGGACGCCAGCACCCATGCGCGCCTGCCAGCACCCCCACTTGCACACCCGCAACCACGCCCGCTAATAGCCCCGCCTACATGCCTGCGGCCATGCTCGCCTCGACGCCTACCTACACCCCCACAGCAACGTCCACTTGGACGCCCGCGTGGGCGCGAGGTCGGCCCCCCCACTCATCTGCATGCGTGGGCATGGCAAGGACGGCCCGCTTGTTCAGTGCGCTCCAGGCTCTTTGTTGGATCGCCCTCTTGAACGGAGCGAAGAAACATCGCACGGACGTGACAAAGGAGAGGCTTACAGTGCTAGTAATCCCTTGCAGTCATCAGTCGCCAAAATCTAACTGGCCCCATAGACTCCTGCGTGGAGACGGGTCGCTAACAACCACACTATTCCCATCATCGTCTGTGGAGATATCTGTCGGCTAAAAATGGTCTTCGTTCATTGCAGCAAGTTCTTGCGCATGGAGATCATCCGACGACATCATGGAGAGAGGAATGTTGAAGCTCTAAGACCAATGTTCATTTTAGTCCGGGGTGTTTATCTTGTCGTTGCGGATACTCGTAGTATCGAGAAGAAGGCTACTAGAGTCTTCTTCGTTGTTTTTTCACTCCAAACGCCTTATGAATCCAATAGTGATACCTCTTGTTAGAAGTCTATCATCAGGGAGAAAGAGAGAGAATGTTGGGTGCAAGAACCCACCAACCCCAAAAGGATAAAAACGTAACCATGGGATCTCTCGCAGGGAGTGATATATAGTCCATGGGACTCATGGGTGACAACTGCCCATGCGATTATCTCCATCCGAAAGGTTGCCAAAAGCAACCTTTGGTGCCCCACGTGGGCAACCAATCGATGGGGTGTTAACACAAAAAGGTCCAATCTTTAGCAACCGTAGAGAGCTAGGTAGGGGAATCCATATCAGGAAAGGCGCTACGAGGGACAGTTGAGACGGGGAGACATAATGGGTGAGGCGCCCGCGGGTTCTGACGCCATTGTTAGAGTCGTATCTCCTCCACCGTGGTCGACCCATGCACATGGGTGAGGACAAAGGCGTGGAGGCACACGGCGGCGACGTTGCATAGGGGCGAGATGGCGGCCAAGACAGCGCCGGGTGCGTACAAGCCGGGCATCTAAGGGGAATTTCATCGAACACGAATAAATAATCTCATATTAGCAATTCGCAGATGAAAAATGTTTTCCTTCTGCAAGGTTTGTTGCACTGTTGTGTATTGCTATATATAGTGTTACAATCGTGTCGTACCATATCAAAACATTCACGAGTTTTGGCACGATTGGTATAGTGTGATAAAATTGATCGACCAATTTTTCTTATCAGTTGATCAGATTCTTCTAATAAGTACTTTTAGACGTCCAACAGATTAAAGTCTAAAATCGATCGATCGATTTTTTTTTATCGATCGATCGATTTTTATTAAGATGACGTCCAAATCTCGTGATCTATTTGATCTTCAAAAAGAAACGAAAATCAGTCGATCGACTTGAGATTTTTGATCGACCGATCGGTACGGTACATATCTGTACTATGTCACGGAGAATGCGATATGATCGATCTACACAGCATAACCAACATTTCTTCTATGTGGACGACTGACTTTGTCATCTACAAATATAAGATCCAAAGCTCTCACCTCTTACAGTTATAGACTCTCTCTAATCCGGCCATCTATAAGAAAGACTAGTACCTCTCTTTGTCAATTAGTCAAATCCTATTGTTTACTTTTCGTGTTTGGTACTAATATTAATTCCACTCAGACAACCCAAATTGGTTAGTGCCCTGAGGAGTGGTTCTCTATGTATGCGAGGATGATGTCTCGATTCAAATCTCAATAAGAGCAAGTTTATAAATAAATAAAAAATTTACGACAATAACAACAACAACAAAAGAAACAAGTGTTGCACAGTGTCACCGCTAAGCATGTTCAAACCAACCCAATCACTTTGTTAGGTTTGATTTTTCGATTTGAATCTAACAATAAACATAATCAGAATCAAATCAATCAAATTTATTATAATTATATTAATATTATAATATATATATATATATTAAAAATATGTATATACATAAATCTAGATATAAATACAATTTTTATTTTTATCATAATTTTAAATGCATAAACATTAAGAGAAACATTCACATCTAAAAAAAGTTTGAAAAACTTCCCTTGGAAACGAACGTAACCTTCTTATTATTTTGGTTTGATTCGGCTCGAGTTGAGTTTCTAATTCGTTTCTAGTTCAATTTGAAGGGAAAAAAATCTTAAAATAGAGTCAAACAAAATTGTGTTCAACTTTACTCTCTCTCTCTCACTCTCCATCCAAAAGAGAATTTGGTACCTCTTCTCTTAGTCGTGATTATTTAAATCCCTTAAATATCTTTACTTCAAAATAATTAGAAGAAAAATATTTATTACAAGATTAATCTTTGAAACAAAAATGGTTGGATTGCTAAAATGCAATCCCATTGAGGTCTCTCTCTCTCTCTCTCTCTCTCTCTCTCTCTCTCTCTCTCTCTCTCTCTCTCTCTCTCCCTCTCTCTCTCTCTCTCTCTCTCTCTCTCTCTCTCTCTCTCTCTCTCTCTCTCTCCTCTCTCTCTCTCTCTCTCTCTCTCTCTCTCTCTCTCTCTCTCTCTCTCTCTCATGAAATTAGTTTCTTACAATCCACGTCAACTTTGTTGTAAGATTAATCTTGCAATAAACATTTTTCCAGATAAACTCAATCAATTGAAATATGCATTATCCAAAGAATACATCTTTCATATGAGAAGATCAAATGAGATGAAGAGAAAAGCCTATCTATTTTGTTTAATGATTCAATTAGATTAATGATTCATTATTAGATCAAATAGCAACAACCATTTCATCGGACATGCTTACTTTTTTTTGTGGTTTCATCAAGGGAGATTCTTTGATATAATGAGTAGTAGACTCTGCTTGCTTGTCATTCAATAATTCTAGTTTAGACAGTTCATATCATCATTCACCCATATTTTCTCAAATACCAAAGTAAAAAATATGAAGGGTAAATTAATTAGAAATCTCTGATTATAATAAAGAGGTTCTTACTGTAACAAAACTTAACATATACTGTAACAGGTGATAACACTTACTGTAATGAGTTACAGCTCTGTTAGGGACTAACAAATAAGTCAAAAATCTGATAAAGACTCTTAATTAATTTACCCAAATATGAAATAAACAAGTGGACCCCCCCCCCCCCACCCTCCTCTACCCCCACACTCCACCACATGCAATATGAAGTACAAATGTCGGTTCACACACATATACACAAAACTTTTTTTTTTTTTTGGGAAAACTAATCTATTAGAATGTTTATAGAATTTTCTTATAAATCTATTCCTCCTGAAATCTGAACATGCAATCTCATCCTAATATATATCGAAAGCTAAAAACTAGACCACACCTTTGCACAGACCTACTCCTTGATAGATGACTGCAATATAAGCAGGGCAAAAGAGAAGATCTTTCTCTCTATATATACATGCACAAACTCAAGATTTTGATGGATGGATCAATAGATGCATGAGGAGTTCTTTGGGTAGCCTTCCCCGGACTTTTGACCCAGTCTTCTCCACACTCTGGGCCGGCATTCCTAGCTGTATCAGTTATTTGGGTCTCATTTGACCCATTTTAGTTTCGATCCTCGTTATATATATATATATAATATATATATATATATATATATATATATATATATATATCCAACGGCCGCGATGCATTGCGCGCGTCGTAGGCACGCGCAACGGCGGATCAAGATCCACCGCATGGCAACGGTCGTCGCTATGGTACGGCCGGGCCGCACGGCTATATATATATAGAGTAATGCTATGGTATGGCAGTGGGGCCCCGCCGTACCATAACATCCGCCGTTGGTTGGATCTGTTGGATGGAGATCCAACAGCGGGGAACCAAAAAAACACCCAAAAAAATTTTTGAACACCGTTGCAGATACCTACGGCGCGCATCTCCATCCAACGGTGGGGAGCCAAACAAAACACCCAAAAAATTTTGAACGCAGTTGCACGTACTTGCGACGCTCATATAACACAGCTCGCACCCGTTGGATGGCGATCCGACGAGCGCCAGCAAAAATGGCCGTACCCAAAGGCCCCGTCGCACCCTAGACTTTTCTCCTTTGGTAAAGTTATTACGTAGAAGTTAATAGAAGTTAAAGGAGAAATGCTTAGTACCTTCTAAGGTAATAAACATGATGTAAATTATCCTCCAAACAATTTTATTGATTGAAAATCTGACAAATTATCTTTCCCTCTCTTTTTCAACTAATAAATTACTTGAAGAACAATCCAAGTCACTTTTATTGTCCTCCTCAAAGAGCATTAAACATTTCTCACATATAAGAGAGTTCTTCGTCCAAGAATGGGGCTTGGGTATCTACATGCACAATATCAACATCGAGCAATGTGACGTGTCCTTTCCTCGATTTCTTTTTCTAATCCCACCTACTAATTAACTCATTGAACATAACTTGGAAATCTTCTGCAGATCTGGCCCCGATGGAACTTGAATTTATGATCACAGCAGATGTACACAGAGGACTTGAACTAACTGAGCTACTCTTAGAGGGAGGGGCTTATAAAGGATTCTTTTCAGATGTTCCTAATACCAAGATTTGAACCTGGAATAAACTTAATCTGTTGCAGCAGAAATGGTGTTAAACATGACACATCAATGGCAACCTTGTTAGTGCATGATATGGTCAGATTAATGAGACTATGAACTCATTTGGAATCCAACACAAACCCTCATCCAAAAACTTGAATCAAATATGTACAACACTTTTTGAAGAGAACCGATGCCTCACTGTCAATGACATCTGCAAACACTAATGGGACTCCAGAGGAGAAAAGTTGCACATTTCGAGAGTGCTCCAACACAATGTAAGGGTTTATCATCTTGACTGTGTGCAATTCACTAATTTTTGTCCAAAACATGTCATTCGTTACCTTTGGAAACATACAATTCTATGAAGTAGATCATATAACAGGCAAAAGGCCAAAAATGAATTCAACTTCCGTGAAGAAGAAAAAAAACATCAAATCGCATATTTACCTTCCGGATTCAAAGACAAAGAAGCGTCCAGAATGCTCCTACTGTATTTTCACAGTAAGTAATTTTTTGTGACATCGCTTATCATGAGAGAGGGGATACAAAATTTCAATTTCTTCATCATAGCAGAGTTTATCCATTTTTCAAGCTGAAAATTTCCTTGTCCAAAAACAAATCTCTTTCAATGCATCTTGTCCGTGCTTCCAGAAAGGAACATGAGTGTTGACAAGATACCATTGCTTTGGCGTTGGAAATGGAAGAATTCAAAAGGGAATTAGCTTGTAATGTAATCAGCAGTTGGGGGACAGTAGAATACTAAGTCCAAGTTCCACTACTCTGCTCCAATTCCTTCTACCGGTTTGCCTCATATAGTGGTTTTCCTACAACAAACTTGTCTGGTTAGCGATCATGTTACGCAAACCAAATCAAAGAAGCTTTTGCTATTTGCGACTTGTGAGTCTCATAGTTTGATGGCAAAGAATGAAACTTACATGAATGAGGGTGGATGGTGAAATTCTCATCTAAAAATTTTAAATAAACTTTTAAGCTTGATAACCAGGTGATGAGAGAAAATAATACTACCAGAACAGATATAACTAATCTAGGGTCATTGCCCATCTAAAGTTTATATAAAAAATGAATAATGAGAAGATAGTCAAAAAGAAGTAAAGAACATGTGACAAGCATAACAAGTAAAGAATTATATGAAATAAAAAAGAAAGACAAATAAAGATAATGAAGCAAATAAACCAGAAAAGGCAGCAGAACAGGGAAAAGCCAGAAAAAGTAGATTCACAACCAAACGGGGGGGGGGGGGGGGGGGGGGAGGAGGATGCACATTATGAGTTCAAGTAAAAAAGTATGTCGGGACAGAATTAACGAAAGGTTGCTATCTTCTAAGTTCTTTTTCCTTCATTGTTGACATATAAAGGAAAGACACAGATCATCCAAGACTGCACAACCAGAAGAACACAATTTGTGTTTGAGTGCTTCTTTGCATTAGAAGCAATTAGACTCACAGGCATCCAAGACTGTCAAGATATTGGCCAAGATAGGAAGAAGTGCATCCCTATTGTCTAAGATGTTTAAAGAAAAATTAATAAAAAAAGATAAACTGAAATACTGCATCATCCAAAAAGAGGGGAAAAAAAAATCTTGCAAGATGCAGTTATGGATCAGGACATGCTAAATACGACGCACATCAAAGCAATAAAACGCAAAGGGCCAAAGTTCATTCCGGAAACCTATACTCAAAGACACTACACAGAGCACCCAAAGTTTTGCTGTGCCTGTTTATAGAAACCTTGAAATTAACATATGCATCAGGCCCCTGGAAAACTGGATTCTGGGGAGAAACAGGGCAAGAACCAGTCACACATGGAAGGGGGAGAAAAATCTACAATTTAAAACATATAAATGTTACAAGCAGGAAGAAGAAACCAAGGTAAGAAAAGAAGCATGTTGTATCTGAAGCCAAGGTACAAAATGATCATTGGCCTATCTCTGAAAATCCACTCACAATGTCTTCATTCCAAAGAAACAAAATCCGGATAACATATATTATACTACTGAAGTGCTGGAGACAGGGTAAGGACTGACATTTCTGTTGGGCCCTTTGATTCGCCTGGGCCCGGACATACAGGATCCATTTTAGCAGATCCCACTAAATGTTCGGCCAGGGGGTCAATATGTGCTATGTGCTGCAAGGCCAGGTCAAAAGTAGATCATGCTCCACGAACTCCTTCAACAGACAGTGCTCCCAGTTGCCACCTCTGCCCTCTCTCTTGGTCAGAGGCACACATAGAGACATACATGCTCTCTCCCTCGCTCTCTCCTTCCCTCTCTCATGAATCAGCCACCTAGGCGAGTGCCAAAGTGCGTAAGCTCACCTTGACAGCTATCATATCTAGTAGTTATAAAGCCTTGTGTTTGCTTGCAGTTGGAGAGAAGACAGACACAAAATGTGCTGCATCTGTGATCTTGCATGGGCTTGTGAGAAAGAAATGGACAGATGTGGAATATGCAGATGGAGAGAACATGAACGAAAAAGAGGATGAGAAATTGTGAATATGAATAGAGGTGTTTTTGTGGACTCGTTCGGATAGGGAGACCAGAGACAGGGAGGAGGCGACAAAGGGGGTTTGAACATGCAGATGCAGAGATAATAATAACGGAAGAATGAACAGAAATAGTGGTACATCAAAACAGGCATCCGTCGGCTTGTAGGAGAACAGCAGCTGTGGAGTAGGTTCTTGGTGGCATGGGTGGAGAGCCACCCACCCACACAATTACCCAGAGGAGGAGAAGACACACTAGTGTAGAGAGATGAAGAGATGGAAGAGAGTAGTGATACAAAAATTTGGTGAACAAGCAGAGGGCTGGAACCATGAGCTTCCAATAAATATGAACAAAATTTGAAGTGGACATTGGACAAGCAAAGGGCCAAAGCATTGGGGTTTTGGTAAACAATCAGACAAACAAAGGAAAATGAAAGTTGAAGTAGTCAAGAATTTTGAACTGTGGATTCCAATAAAGGTTATAGATTAGGGAGAAAACAACTATCCTTGAGAATAAACATTTTCTTTGAAGGCGGTTTTAATCAAATTTTGCTGATAACAAAATTGGGACTAAAGAAGTAGAAAGAACGATTGGTGTAGCTAGGATAGTGGTTGGTGGGTGATCTTTTGACCCCCCCAGCGGCAGCTCCATTTTGCTGCAGAAAAACATAGATTGGCTGGCTCCATGATCTGTCAGCTATTCTCTAAATCTTTTTAAATTTCAAATGATAGAAAGGGATGCCAGAAAACGAAGGAGGGTTTAATACCATGACCAGTTTGTATTAAGGGCAAAAGTGGAAGAAAAAAAAGGTAAATCTGGAACCCCCCCCCCCCCAAGGCTGTTTTTCAGGGATTAAACAGGAGAGGGAAAAAATAAAAGCAGCAAGACCATCTGCCAACTTGTCTTCAAGGTCATGAAAGGAAGAAAGCACAGGAGTCTTGTGACTCTATCTAATCCCTCCCACCCCCACCCGAATTTTTAGGAGCATAAGAAGGGAAAAAGAAAGAAAGGAGCATGAAACCTCTTACAGGTTGGTTAAGTGTAAAACAGGAAGAATCAAAAGAGGCGGACTGGAATCTCTGCTGGTAAATCCAGTAAGAAAGAAAAGGAAAGAAAAGAAGACTTCCCTGTGAAGGTCCTTGAGAGCTTCCAATAGGGGTCAGAACAAGAAGACCCTCCCCCTCCCCACCATAAATACCAAATACCCCAGGTCACTGCTGCTTTGAGGTGGGGGGCCAATCTTTGGAGAGCCAAGCTTAAGAAGGGGCTCAGAGGAGAGGAGGAAAGAGGCATCAAGGCCTCTTTTGCTTATTTATTCGTGCCAAAGGGTCATGAAGAACCTAATTTACACACAAATAATAGCATGACTAACAATTTCACAATGACAATGCCATTATTGATCTCTTCATGTTAACTTGCTTGCTTACTGTTTGATCTTCAATTGAGTGCATAATTGAATATAATGGCCTTTTTGAATACTTAATGGATCCTTATCAGACAAGCCCGGGCCCATTAGCTATTGGATCCTCACAGGATCTTGATTAGATCTTTAATAGATAATAGGCATTATATTCAATTATGCACTCAATTGATAATAGACAAAACTCATTAAACTCGGAAACGAAAAAAAAAAGAACAAAAACATCAATGGAAGTGGACAAATGTCTTTCAATAATGTTGACCTTTGATCAGAGCAGCATGGACGGTGAAAAGAATGCTTCGGGACTTATTGTGGGGTGGAAAAATTTAAATCCAGTAAGCAAGGACAAGGATACATGTATAATCAGCCTTCCAGAAATGGTATGGGCAATTTGGAAAGAGAGAAACGACAGAAGGTCATCAAGAACTATATCCATTTTATTCAGGATCAGTACTTTCTTGCACAGGGACAAGGAAGGATGATTCCATTCTTCTAAAGAGAATGTCCGGATGGAAAAGTTCTTTTTTGCAAGGGTGGCCTTTTAGGTTGTTAACCTAGTTTTCTTTCTCTGGATTCTTGAGGCTGCAGCTTCTCCACCATCTTTGTCGCGAACTTCTGTGTTTTTTCCCCTTTTTTCTACATTCTGTATCATGACTTTCCTTTTTCAATAAAGTGTGATATTTTGCTACCTTCAAAAAAAATGATGTGCATTTTACCATAAGTTGGGTCACACATGGGAAGATGACCAAAATTCCCTCCAAAGTGTGTGAAGACCGTAAGGACCATGAAAATGAATGAGCAAATAATCTTATCTTGTCATGAACTGTAACATGCACAGTGATGTGCTGTTTAATCCTATGAACCTCAGGCTCGCCTGAGATTGATCCCCTTTCCATGACCTTGGTGTTTCATGCCACTATGTTCACTTAATCCTGATAAAAGAACTCCATGCAAATCCCAGTGGACCAATCCCTATCTCCCTCCTTTTGAGATGATGGTGGGTTAAATTTGGAAGGTGGCCAGGGACATGTGGGAACGTGGAAAAGGGGTTTCCTTTTACGAAAGAAACTTCCTCGGTGGATATAATATATATATATATATATATATATATATATATATATATTGTTGTTTTTTATATGAAAAATATATGTGTGGATGTATATCCATGCATGGGCTTGCCAGATTGTTTAAATAAACAGACAAAATTTTGATATTTATGAGGTGCATTGGGTATAGACCCTAAGCCCTCGAGTATTTGTATATTTATTCCGCGCGCGTCCGTTTTATCAGGCGATTAGGGTGGTCGTCTACTGGACCATTCCCCACCGACCGGAGTCGATGTTTTATTTACATCGGGTGAAAACCCGAAGACCATTGATACGATACGTTTATTAAAAGACCTTGCCGAAATTAGGGAATTTTATATGGCATTTTGGAATCCACAAATATCCTCAAGCATATTTTTATCACATTTGCATATACGTCTTTAATGGGGTGTATGTGCCTCCATTAAGCATTTAGTCGTGCCTTCACATACGTGTTATTTTAAAACACGGAGAGACTTATTTACAAGATGACACGGTCTATATATAGATCTGCAGTGTATCCTTCTCCCCACGTCACGGTCTTTTCTTGGGAACACAGACGGAGCACGGACAGAGTACGAGCCGGCCACAGAAATCCCGAGAGGTATTCTCTCAAAATTCCTTAAACACAAACTCCTTAGGGGCTTCTCCCTTTCTTTTGGAATTTCTCTTGGACTTTCAAGGGGTTTACCCCTGGGGGTGTCCAAGGGCAGAAGCACCCCCCGTTGGCGGTGTTTTGCGCCGAAACACCTCCGCAAGGGGTGTCCGCGGCATGGTTTGACACATCGGATCGAATCGGTCCGATTCGGGTGAATCGATGCGAATCAGGAGAAACCCGATTCGCCAGATGCCCATCGAATCGGACCGATTCCCATGTGAATCGGTCCGATTCTAGCGAATCGTGGTGGATCAGGAAAAACCCGATTCGCCCCGATTCCCCGATGCGACGAACGCAGGGGAAAACACCCCCGCGGGGGGTGTCCTGCCCGCTTGGGGTGTCCGACGCAGGGACCAACCCCCCCCCCCCCCCCCCCCCCCCCCCCCGCAGTGGGTGCCCGCGTGACATACACCCCCGCAAGGGGTGTCTTGGGCGCCGGAACACCCCTGCAGCACAGAACCACCCCGCGGGGGGTGGTTTCTGCGCACAAACACCCCCGTGGGGGGTGTCCTGCCTGGGCCAGGCTATAAGTGTGGGCCCCCGAGGTCTTCTCCTGCCCATTAGACCGCCGTTTGACGCCGTCTGTTGTCCGTTTGACTCTGTTTGTTTCCGTCTTCGAACGCCAGGGCTGTTTCGTCTGCCCGGACACGTGCACGACGTTCGCACTTGTCGGACGCAGTGTTGGACGTTGACGTTGCCCGGCCGAGGGTATATATCCTGCCATGTCGGACCATCGGACGTCATTTCTAACATGTCGTCCGAATTAAATCAGACTAAAATATGCATTTGAACCCGTTTATCTCAGGTGTTCGAAATGAGAGGAGATCGGGGGTTCCTCCCGAAACTCCATACTTTCTCGGGCGGATTTATGGCCCGGCCTTTGTTTAAGTCCCAGTATTTTTCCGGGTTCAACAGGACACAAATCCATTAAATATCAGAATAGGAAATGCTATTAGGAATTCACCATCAGAGATTCTAGATGGCCAATCAAGCCAAGGAAATAGGAAGGTAGTTCCCAGACAAAAACAGACCATTTTCTAACAAGAAGGTATAGGATAGGATACAAAAGAACATTGAATAAGGGACAAAGAAACCAAATCCTTCAGAGGGTCAGAATGGAAAGCAAAGACCCCACAATCCCAATTACAGAACAAATTATCTCCATCCATGATCTTTTTGAAGAGAATTGTGTCCTCTGTAGCATTCAGCTCCAAGGAGCAGAAAGCCCAAGCCCTAATGAAATGAAAGACTGCAAATAGTATGCCACACCAATTTATTGTCCTCTGCAGCTGCAGCTTCCAAAATCATGAGACCAACTGACTCATCAATTATGCATCAAATTGAGTAACATGGAATTGGAAAATATTTCTCGCTAGCCACATAAATTCAGTGGACAAATAGCTCCACAGTTGCAAGAGGACAAGATTTAATTATTCAATGGTTTGGATACCAAATAGGCTGATTTTTTTCCCCCAAAAAAATGATGTGTATTTTACCGTAACTTGGGCCACACACAGAAAGATGACCAAAATTCCCTCCGAAGTGTGTGAAGATCATAAGGGCCATGAAAACTAATGCGCAAATGATCTTATCTCGTCATGAACAGTAATATGCACATTGATGTTCTGTTTAATCCTATGAACCTAAGGCTCACCTGAGATTGATCCCCCTCCCATGACCTTGGTGTTTCATGCCACTATGTTCACTTAATCCTGATTAAAAAAAAAACTCATCAAAGAACTCCTTCCAAATCCCAGTGGATCAATCCCCATCTCCCTACTTTTGAGCTGATGGGTGGGTTAAATATGGAAGGTAGCCAGGGCCACAAATCTATTAACTATCAGAATAGGAAATGCTATAAGAATTCACCACCAGAGATTCTAGATGGCCAATCAAGCCAAGGGAATAGGAAGGTAGTTCCCAGACAAGAACAGACCATTTTCTAACAAGAAAACATATCCCTCCAAACAGTGAAGAAGAGACAAAGAAACTAAATCCTTCAGAGGGTCAGAATGGAAAGCAAAGACCCCACAATCCCATTTACAGAACAAATCATCTCCATCCATGACCTTTTTGAAGAGAATTGTGTCCTCTGTAGTATTTGGCTCCAAAGAGCAGAAAGCCTGAGTCCTAATGAAATCGAAGTCTGCAAATAGTACATCACACAAATTTATTGTCCTCAGCAGCTGCAGCTTCCAAAATCATCAGACCAACTGACTTATTAATTATGCATCAAATCGAGTAACATAGGAATTGGAAAATTTTCTCGCTAGCCACATAAATTCAGTAGACAAATAGTTCCAAGAGGACAGGATTTAAGCCTCGGTTTGATAACGAGTTAACTTAAAGTTAACTCAAAGTTAACTCAGAGTTAACTCAAAATGCAGTTTGATAACAAAAAAAAGTTAACTCAAGTGGGTTAGATTAAAAGTGGGTCAGATGTGAGTTAACTCACAATTTTCACCTCTAGAGGTGGATTGGAGTTAACTCAAGTGAGTTAACTACCTTTTTGTCTTGGCGGTACACAACATTAATTGCTACTTTCTCTTTTCTCAACACAACATTAATTGCTACTTTTTGTTTTCAAGTCACTTTTTGATATGAAAGTGGGTTAACTCACTTTATCTTGCCAAAGTAATCCCAAGAGAAAGTGGGTTAACTCACTGTAGTTAAACTGGGTTAACATACAAGAAAACAAACTAAAAAATGAGTTAACACTGTATAACTTTAGTCATGGGTTGGAGTTATCTCTAACCCCAACCCATTGCCAAACTGAGGCTAATTACTCAATGATTTGGATACCAATTCTAGGACCCAGGTTAGACAAAATTATGAATGACCGAACAATGAAATTCTCTGAGCTCAGTGAAAGATAAATCGTGTTGGCATATAAGAGAATCAGTGGACTCAGAAAATAACCAATCTGCATGCCTACTTGTGTTTTATGGGTCTATAGATGCATGTGTATGATAGATTCACGCAATAGAACAGTCTTTAACCATGTCCTCTAACTTGGAAAACTTAGATACAGCCCTCCAGAAGATATTAGCCATGATATGGAGAAGAGGAGAATTTTTCTTAAAGCCAAGGCATGCATGCACATGTGATTGATTTAGTTATCCTATAACTTTTCTTACTGCCTATCACAAACATTAGGTCTGAGAAATCAGCTTCTGTTTGGACACTTTTAGCTTCCCCAGCTTCATGTCTTCTTTCTTGAAGTAGTTGTCATGCTTTACTATCCCAATGAATTGTAGCATTCATCATCAACATCAAAGCTTTACCCCACTTATTTGGGGCTGGCTACATTAGTTCCATCATGCGGATTCATGCCAATCCCTATGCCATCGTTACAGTTCTGCCTAAGGTCAAGTTGTTTCTTACCACAATCAACCATCTCATCTAAAGTTCTTTAGCACTTCTCTACTTTAATTTAATCATGCCTCCTAAGTCCTAACCAGCCATACATGGATGCTGGTGAACCTGATCAAACCGCCTAAAGCCTATTTTCTCTAGGCTTAGTGGCTAGACCTGATAGACTCATGGGATTAAGTACTTGCAAGATAAAAATAGAGAAAGAAACAGGAAGCATGTTTGCTAAAGCAACCCAGATTCTTCTCTTGGAAAAAATAAAACAAAAGACTTAAATTGGTATTGTACCATTGGATCTACTCATTACACAAACCGCATAGTTAAAACTTTTGCTTTATGAATAGATTGTCCCAAGCAAGAGATAATTTTAAAGCTTACCTGCAGGCGTCATCTGTTGAATACACATGACAACATTGGCAAGATCCATCCACTTGGACAGTTTCTCATCATTTCTTTTGAAGGTGGACAGTTTCTCATCATTAAACATGCAAATATAAATGATCAACTGTTAGGTACAGATTTCATTCTGCTGACCGGTAAGAGATAATCCAAGCATTCTTCAATCTTCTTTGGGAGGGAAGAGCACTATTGGCATCACATAAAATGTGAACAACTTGTCTCTCTTCAGTATAAGAAATTACACTACATATACAAACTACATGGAAAAATCAGCCTGTTAGGAGGTAAAGAAATCCCTCCACCTCTGTGCCCCAACCCAAGCTATAAAATCATCATTAAAGGGGAAAAAAAATCTCAAGTGTGATGATCTGCTCAGCCATTCAGCACGGCTACACCTGCCTATCTCAGAAAACAGAAGAAAAAAAATTCAAAAATTCTATGACTGAAGCAGAAGTATTGTGAATTTGTAATAGGTGATATTGCAACAAAAGAGTAATGTATCTGTCAGCATCATCTAAGAGGCTCGAGCTGCACTTCCATTCTACCCGTTGTATTATTCTCTGATTCAGTAAATTCTCTTTTGGGATGTAGAAGGTCAATGGAGTCGTCTTCCTCGTTTCCTAACACCCAACTGCCCCTAAAAGAGCTCCTATCTGTTCTTCTTCGTTTTCTTTCAGAGTACTCCAAGTATACAACAATTAATGCACCAAACAAAAACCAAACAATTAAGGCCCAATTAAGTCCTTGAACATTTTCGGCACCATATCTTTCCCCTAGGTGCTTCATCCCCGTAAAAAGAGATGCAATCCCAAAAATGATAGCAGATCTTCCAACGATGACATGAAAATACTCCCAAATGATCCTCTTTGCTGAGGCAGCCTCCCCATTAGATGGCCTTTTAGGCCTGAAATATGCATTGAGAGGCTGTGCACATCCCAGCACTATAGCAGTAACACCCAATTTAACATGTAAGGAGGTGATGTAAAAGCCCCGGAGCTCTGCAGCAGCAAAAAGGACTCCAAGAAATATGATAGCAATTCCAGAGTATTGCAGGTAGACATGTATCTGATACCACCCATCACCTTTCACATGTTTTAAGTACCTTGCAGCCAGTATTCCACCGGGGAGCAGAATCCCCCAAGCAACAAACATCATGAACCCATGAACAGCTAAAACTGGACGCAGACCCTGTTCTGCCTCTGCTGAACCATGCATCAGCATAACCCGGACTGGCTTGGTGCTTGTAACAGAATGCATATTCCTCTCACTCAAGTTGTCATCAGACCACCGAGCGCCCATGGCCCAAATGACCCTCAGAGGTGTTGCTCGATCAATGACATTCTTGCACTCAATCCTCCCAGTGCAGGCAGGAGATAGTGGGCGAGTGAATTCAAAAGTGATAATACCATTTTCCAACTTGCATCTTACATCAGTTAGGTTTTCAGATGTTGGATGCAAATTTGATGCATCTCTCCCATCTATCCAGTATGATTTCACATGGCCTTTCCCATCACCATCTACCCAACCCACATAAGCAAAGCTGTTTACCATTTCACTACCGAACCCAATAGCAAGATAACCACTCTTTTTCTCTCCTCTAGCTGCAATAGATATTGATCCATCAAACAGAGTCCAGAATAAAGTAACTTGCCGATCATCCAAGAAAACACTGCTATTATACATGTCAGAAAGACCGCCATCGACCACCTGAATTTTCCACCCCATCTTTTGTGCATAAAAGGACTGATAATACACTTCATCTGGTGTCTTCCGATCAGGTAACCAGACCAGCTCTTTCGGGCTCGCAGGAACACCTTCAGCATCCATTCCACCAGCATAAACTACTTCAGACATATTCCGAGAAGTCGCATTGCCCCCAATAGGATCAGATGTAATGTAAAGAGCTACATCATGTCCTGCTTGGATTGAGAACGTCACTGGAACACCTCTTTCAACCCTCAGCACCGGAGCTTCCTTCTTGTTAATGTAAAGGACCTTTGAAGGATTGGGAGGATTTGGGTAATGCACAGCAGTCCCCGCCGCTACTACTAACGAAGTTTTCCCATCAGCAAAAATGAGATCTTGGTCCTCTTTGTCCTCTGCATCCAAGGGTCCAAGGCAATCGTCCACTGCTTCAGATAAATTGAGACCGAGGTAGCCATACTGCTCCAGAAAATTCCCACCATGGTTTTGAGGAAGATAAAATGGACGGAGTGTATCAGGTGGTCTGATCTTTCCAAGAGCCCAAATCACAGTCATGTTCTCAGTTTTGTTCACAGGCACATCGTACTTCCCATCCATGGACGCAAGTGGGCGATTGAAACGGATGAAGGAGACACCATCCCTCCTCTGTCCGTACAAAAACTTGGTGTTGTTAACCGATCCATCCGAATCCTCGTAGACGGTGTCCGGGCACACCCCCTGCACGGTTCCATCCTTGTTCATCAAACACTCACTGTATTCCGTGATGTAGTAGTCCTCAGCAAATGGCATACCCTCCTCAGTGAAACCAGTAATAGTAACATCGGCATGGAGCATGGAAGGTTTCTCTGATCCCGGCGCCGCCCACCCGAAGGCCATGTAGTACTGAGATCCCACGGATGCTTCGAGACCGAGGTCCACCGAGTCCGTCTCGGAGTTCAGGATCCACCTGAGGCGGAATTGCGGCGACAGCTTCTTGCAGTTCGCGAACATGGTGGGCTGCCGGTGAAAAGACTTCCGATCCTGTCCCCCCTTACTGACCGGGGACTGCGACGGAGAGGGCGCAAGCCCCGGACTGGGAGCCGGCGGCAGCGCCTCCGATCCGTTCTCCGCCCCTCGGAGCACGACGTGGCCGAAATCGGACGCGGTGGCTGGGTCCCAGACGGCGACCACAGCGATCTCGTCCCAGGTGCGGTTGACCAGCCGGACGGAGATGTTCTCGCTCTGGTAGGTCCGGTTGAGCGCCTGGTCGGAGATCTCAAACCCCTGGGTTAGGTTTTCGAAGTCCTCCCCCGCGGCGCCCCACCACCGCACCCCGGGGGACCCCTGGAGCATGTCGAACCCGGAGACGGCGAAGGAGCAGCGGTCGACGACGCGAAGGACGCCCCGGACCTGGTGCTGCACCATGGCGAGGTCGTCCTCGAAGCCCACCAGCGAGGTGTTCGACCGCGCACAGGGGGCCTCCGCCGCGGCGATCGGGAGGATGGGGAGGAAAAGGAGGAGGAGGAGGAGAGGGGCGGAGGGGCTGAGACGCGGCCTCCCCGCCATTGGAGAGCCCCGGGCGGCGGCGGAGGAGGGGAGATGGTGGGGGGATCTGGGCTAGGGCTCGGGGACGCAGCTGGTGATGATGGCGCTGACGGTGGAGGTGGAGGTGGTGGTGGTGTTGCCCGCTGGAGAAGGAACTGGTGGGCAGAAGAAGGGAGGAGGAGGGTTCGTCCGTTGTAGGCATCGGCGAGATGGCGCTTTCATGTATTGGTGGGGGCTATTTTGTAATTTTACAAATACTTTCTATTATTTTTTAATTAACTTTTTTTGGGGGGGCGTGGACGGCAAAATGGATTGGGGGCGTCGTCGACGCGGAGACGCATATGCGCGAAGTTGAGTTCGGCGAGGAGCACCTTTGGAAGGTGCGTGACGCCGCCACAGTGGACTTAGCGGAGGGTGGCGGTGTATTCTAATTTGTAAATGAGTCCGATTTTTTTTTCGATTAGCATTTAAGAGTCCGTTTGTTTCAAACTTAAAATATTTTTAAATTTTTTTGGTTCTCTCAAAAATTTAATTTATTAAAAAATTTTACCTAAAATTTATAGATTTTGATATCTTTAATAAGACCCCATAAATCATTTTTCTCAATTTCTCTTTCATATAAAATTTTTATTTGTGAAACTACAGTCCCTGCTCTCATTCTTAGTATCTTTATAGTATCAATTATTATCTCTAAAACGGTGATCGACGTTTGTTAACTAGTGACAGCGGCCGACGATCGATGTCGGGTGAAGGTTATCAGTCAGTCTGCGACCGACGCACGACTATCACAAGGTATTTTTTATTTCTAAAATATTTTTTATTTTTAAAAAATATATTGTAAGAAAAAATAAATACCAACAAAAATTTCAAAAAATTATTTTCGTGAATACCAAACGAGTAATTATACTCTTATTTTTTTATAAATACTCTTTTTTGAAGAAAAAATATTATGAATATATTTTACAACCAACTAAATAAATCTTAAATTAGATTGTGGACACACAAAAATTGGATCTTATTATATTTTAGAGTCTAACTTTTTATATGTAAGTGGAGTAATCTAGCAAGCAACAATCATTTCTCATTTTAAATAGGGAACCATTTACTAACACACTTCTTGAGAGTAAGTTTAATACAAATCAATAAAAATGTACCACATCAACACCCTGCAGAAGTAATAATAGTAAATATTTCACGAAGAAAGTGGTTGTAATTTTTTTTATTGAAGTACTAAAACTTTTGTCAAAAAAAGTGTGTTATTAAACCATTTCTTTCTAAATATTGGAGTGGGGCTGCATAGTTAATGGGGCAGTAAGGTTCTGATAGGTGGATCCAGATCCGAATCGAAGTGGATGGGTGTTTATATAAGTATTAGATTTTGATAATTTATTTTAATACATAAGTTGGTGGAACCTTGGATATAAATAATAAAATAACTCTAAAATATCATATTTATATGTGGGCTTCTGAATTGGTATTAATTGTCGAAAATATCAGTGGTATACTCAAATAGTTGTGGGCATGTTACTTTTGAATGTTTTATATTTTAATAATATATTTAAAATAGAAATTTTCAAAGATATCACTAAGACGTGTGATCTCATCATGTCTTTGTGAAGTGTAAAATGAGGGCGTTAGAGTTGATTCAGACTAGTATGGATATAATTTCAAATATTTAGATATACTATAAACAATTTGACAAGTCATAGAAAATAAGGGTAAATTTTAGTTATTTGGTGAGCATATTTGGTTTTCAAATCCTGACTCTTACTTATCAAATCGGATCGGTGTCTTTAGCGGTACACCAACGGATCCGTACCCATTTTGATAATTATCGACGTGCTTCTGGTCTTGGGTCGTCCAATAGTCAGTGTAACTAGAGTTGTTATTTTTCAGATCAACTCGAAAAATCAAATTGGTCGATTTGAAAACCCCTCGGTTCAGTTCCGATGAACCAAATATATATAATAGTATACAATTTCACAACAGATCATATGGCATAGTCGGTTAATCTATTGAAATTCTCATAAGAAGTTGTGAGTTTGAACCTTCCAACCATTTTAAGAAACAATTTTTTTAACATTTTCAATTCTCAATTAGGCTCGATTCATCAATGAACTCAGTTCAATTTCGTGTTAGGAAAAAATTAGGATAAATCAGGTCAGAACCAACTTGTGTTCATCTCTAAATGTAACACAGGCAAGTTTGGTCGTCGAATATGAAATCAGATAAGCAATCTCGAGATTATTTAGTCGAAGTTATTAAATATTTAACAGAAAAATTGTTAACATAGTTTACTCTTTTAAGTCAACTTGATTATTAATCTTGATAAAGAGATTACCTCGAGCTAGAATTAGATAACTTATTAAACTTTCTAAACAAGTAGATTAACTATCGGACTTGATAACCATTCTTACCATTTTTTCATAGATAAGAAATGTTTTGTATCTAATTGTAAGATGTACCCGACATTCGATACCAAACACAAATAAGATGGGTCCACTATCAACATAGTAATAGAGTTCACACCTATTTATGTCTAAGAAACGTAGACGACATTCTTAGACTAACGAACCAACACTTCGACTAGTTTCGTCTATGTGTGGTGCACGATAGTCTTTTAGTTTCTTGGTCAAATCATTCGATCTGAGTGGGCCCCGTGTTCACCCTTCAACTTAGTTAATAAAATTTTATTATTAAATTTTTATACAATTTTAAACTCAATAGATTACGTATTGTAGTATAACGAACTCTCCTAAGTAGAATATGGTTTAGGTGGCATGCTTTTAAATTTAGAATTACTGTTCCAAAAGATTATTGAACTATTTCTTTGGCTAAGCTTAGGTGAGAATATTATATAAGAAATTAAAGAAGCAGGTTGCTTTGGTATAATCGTACGGATTACTACTTGCTTGCTGCATGGCAAGATATAATTTAATTTGCAAATAAACAAGACTTTTCCTATGTGTGTTGTTATTTATTGTCGAGTATTTTTGTTGGGTAATAAATATTTTTTTATGAGGATTATAGTACGAAGTAACACTCTGAGTGGAGTTTGAGAGAGAGTGTGATGATATTAATTTGCATGGTCAACATTGCAAAGATTAGAAACACAACGGTTTGACCCTTTCAATTTAGATATACAATAGTAACCCCTCTAAATTACATGTTTATTTGCTAAATACCCTATGCAAGGACTTCTTCCTTCTTCATAAAGAGCTGAGGGCCTTATTTGTAATATTGTGGAGTATTTCACTAAATAATTTGAGTTTTTTGGGGGGTTTTCAGTGAATGTCAGAACTGGATAGAAATCATAGAATAACCCATGAATATAAATATAAAACTTTTAGGGGTTAAAACCTAAAGTTTCTAATAAGAAGTAACAACCGTTCGAAGTTTAGAAATCCATGAGATAATCGTGTTTAAAATTTGTTTGCCCAAACTTTGCGTTTCATGATGTGGAAATTATTCCACTTCTGCCACATGGTCCATTTTGGCATTTGGCAGGCACGTTTTGGGCCCCGCCATACCGAATTTTCCACCAGATACACGTGCTCAAAATGGCGCCAAGCTGTTCCCTCGAATCGAATTAATTGATTTGGTTCGGTTCCATTTGAAGATTTTATTAGTTCAATTCGGTCTGGTGTTAAAAAAAAAAAATATATATATATATATATATAATATAATATAATTTCACAAAAACACATACCTTGTATGTCAGTTGGTTAGCGCCGGCGCCACCTCCTTTAAAACCTGTCACTTCTCAACATTCATTTTTTGACATTTTGATTTAAATTGAACCGTTTAGTTAGATTCGATTTGCTATAATATTACGGTTTGATTCTGTTTGTAAAAAAATAAAGGGTGAATCGGGTCGAACCGACCCGTGTTCACTCCTATTCTTATGTTTGAATTTTACTACCATTTTTTTTTGTTTTTCTGATGAAGTTATAGTTGGGCGTATCAGATTGAATGATTTGGTCCCTCAAAGTTATACTGTATTTAAAATCTAAATATGGTCGGAATAAAAAAAAATTTCAAATTTTTATTATTATAATTTAAATATAAATTAAATCGGATCAATACACTTCGATCTGTATCAATATCTGAAATATTTGATTTGATCTGATTCATCGATCTAGCCGACTATGGATGAGGCAGCAAGGCAAAGCTTCCTCTTTCAATGATCAAGTTGCTTTCTTGATTATTTTGCTAGACCTAGAAGAAATTTCTCAAAGATGTATATGACAATTCGATAGTTTTGGATTCGGGAAAACAAAATATAAAAAAACAAATATTTGTTTTCTGATCACCCGATGATCTAAACTAAAGTCTCTCAACTTAGGTACAATTATTGGGGCCACAATGTTACGACTTTTTTAGAGTTATATCTGAATCAAATAATAAAATTATTCGCTGAATTAAACAACGAGTTTTACTCTTTACGAATAATTAATGGAAAGAATATGAGGTGAAAAGATATTAAGCAAGGGAGAAATAAAAATAGAACATATTATAATTATGTAATTAAACAAAGTATAAAAGAAAATAAGAAGTAAACTATTAATAGCAAGAATGAAGGGTAAAAGTTGAACCACATGCAATGAGCACAATGCGCATCCACGTAAAGTCCACACAGCAATCAACAACCAACACTAAGATTGGGGATAACCAACTTGCACTAACCCAATCTCGAATTGATCGACACCTTAGATTTAGCAATAGGAAGACACTGCCACTATTCTCATAGTTAGATACGTCAAATGGCTAGGACTGCAAATAAAATTTAAAATTTTAACTTGATTTCGATAAAAATTATCGATTTTGAAATTGAAAAATGATACCGATAATTTATCGAAATCGATATCGAATATTCTGATAAATTATTAGAATTAGATTCAGAATTGAAAAATAATCAGAATTGATATCAATTATTCTGATAAATTATCTATAAACTTAAAAGATAATGTCATGGTAAACACCTTAGTTTATCAGAATTTCGATATAATCGAAACAAAATCAAAATTAACTATTCCGATTTTATTGAAATCAGAATCGAAACTATATTTCGATTATCGAAATCGAAATTTCAATTTTGAATCCGACCAATTTACAGCCCTATCAATGACATATCACCTCTTGATTATAGCCTCACGCCTAGCCACCTTAACACTGAGAGTGAAGCAAGTGAGAGCACAATAGAAGCAATACAACAGTGGTCTGGCCAAGATATAACCCCATGTCTAACCACCTCTATCATACTACAAAAACCTCTTTAAATGAGGCAAATCAGAAAGAGTTAGACTAGCTGAAGACCGTGGCTCTCTACACAACCATCACATTGTCTTCACCCCCAACCTTATGTACACAACTCAAGAACAATGGAGTCTCAGGAAATAGTTCTAAATTGGTCATGCTCTGTCCACAAGGATTGACAACTCATCAATCATAATATGTTCAAAGCAATAGAGTACTCGATTAGTGAGGCATCATGCTAGGGCCGTAATGCATACTAAAATGGAATGCAATGATTATAAATTAGATATAATCGATCTAACTAGGTCTTGGCTACGAACGCATCCATATCAATTGATGCCTTCATAACACAGTTATGCGTCAATTCTAATGAATGCCATAAGAATGTGTCCACCCCAATGGACTTTTATTGCCAAACATAGAAAATTCACATGAGCTAGAATTTGCCATGAAACTAGGAGGAGAAGCACTTAGCCCCCGAGCGTTGGATTTTCCCAGGCACTCGACTAGGGGCTCGCCCATTGGGATTTGCTCGGGCGCCCGGAATTTAAGCATTTCCCAATTGTACGAGGAGAAAGACTTTGTGCACTTCTCAAAGTGCAAAAATGACATGTCATCTTGCACTTCCCCCCTCTCATTGGTGGGAATCAAAGTGCCACATGGATCTCTCTCATCTTTTTCACCAATGGGAGAGGAGAAGTGCAAGATGACATGATATTTTTGTACTTTAAAAAGTACACAAAATCTTTCTCTTGTACGAGAACTACATTGGTCAAGCTTTGGACGTAAAACACGTCCAGGTCCCAAATGCCTACTAAGGGACGAACCCACACAGTCAGAGCCTACATATTATTGTGAGAAATTGGTCAGTCAATGAAAGCTAGATTCCCCACATTAAATATTAGTGTTGGTGATTAAAATCAAACAAAAACACACTGAAACTAATGCAAAGAAGAATCATTCATCACCTTTTGCACGGTTGTGAATCCCCCAAACATGTAGATATAAACGAGAGAACGGTCTCTAAATCATGAGCCGTTCAGGTGTACGATCTCTAGACATATCCACGTGAGTTTTAGATACTGATCGGACCTCTCAGCTCCACTAGGTGGAGGAAGGTTGCCTATTAACCAAACCATCTTGATAGCAAGAAACTGATCAACTTGTCCACAATCATTTAAATGTCATCGTGCCACTAAGGTGTCCATGGTAGTCTGACCACAAAGTCCATAGTCACGTCATCTCATTTTCACTATGAAATGGACAATAACTATAATAGATTATTAGGATGTTGATGATCTGTCTTCACTTGCTAACAGGTCAAACACATGGCTGCAAACTTTTCAACACATCTACTATGCTACACGATAACTCCTAAATGCATCCACTGACATGCTCTTGGCATAACTTTAAATCCACTATTCCATATTCCTATAATAGGCTTCATAACCATCTTGGGCTCAATCGGACATTCAAATTCCTATGTCAATCCAATAACTAGGATCTAGAAGCTCGAGACATCAAACCACCAACCACCACCATTAGTTGTCATTGCCGACCATCGACATCCATCGGTCATTGTTCGCCACTAACCATTGTTGCAAGGAGAAATATTTTGTGCACGGACGTTCGGACAAATCATTTATCCGGGCGTCCGCGTTGGCGCTGCCCCATTGGGCAGCGCTCTGGGTGCTGGACCCAGATTTTGGGGTGCTGCCCAATAAGAGCGCCCCCAACCGGGTGCCCAGACAAATCATTTGCCCGACCGCCCGAACAACAAGTATTTCCCTTGTTGCAAGATTTGCAGTGTTCCATCACTATGTTACACAACTATTATGCCACTATCCATGTCACAAAATATAGATCAATAGGAGTGAGGTTGATCAATCCATCTCATTTATATACTTGCTCAAAGCAGATACCACAACGTAGGCAGTCCTATGTCAAAATGATTAGAGTGGCTATTGGTTTAATAAATTTTAGTTCTTGAGTTCAATTTCTATTAATGAGAAATATTTTAATGAGGTGTTTCTTTAGAAAATACTGAAAAAGGGATTAAATTTTCAAAATATCTAACAGGATAGCCCAAATTTAAAATATATAAAAAAGCAATATTTTCGAACTTCATATCTATGAGAAAGAAATTGTCAACGATGCCTTTAACTTGTTTCACAAATCACAAACAGATTCTCTCAATCTGTAAATACTGTGATCCTTCAACACAAATATCTAAATACTGAGAGCTATGTCATCCCAAACTATAGTTCAGTCCTGCAGCTCATATGGGAGGCACACAAATATAATTAAAAAAAATTAAAGTATATGATATGAAAATAACATTTTTTGTGTGTCAACTTCCCTCACCAATAATCACGTCAATAAATCGACATTACATTTTGACCCTGACTTATATAATAACTATTCTACATTTTTATTACTGTAAAAATGATCTTATTACCTAAGATTTAGCTTAGAGAACCACATTTGTGAAGCAATAGAGGGTATTTATGATATAATGTTGAGATGAATATAGTTTTGCTTTCCTGCAGACAAGGTTGGCCGTACCGCGGCAGGGTTTGCCGCGGTACGGCCGTACCGCAACGGGTCACCCCATTAGGGTGACCCGAGTGTGCCGCAGCGGTACGCAGCGGCACATCACGGATCGGGCCAATTCGGTTCGATTCGGTTCGGTCCGGTCTGTTAATTCTATATTTTTTTTCATAAATTTATCATATTTGGTATATTAAAGTGATGTAAATGGTGTCCAATTAAGATGAAAATTTACACATAAGTTAATTAAGAGATGATACAAATTATAATAATTTTAATTTATTTTTTTAAATTAATTTTTTATCAAGTAAAAATTATCCTAAAAATCAGTAAATCGACTTAATATCAACATCTAAGGAATCTAATGGTATCTAATTGAGATGAAATTTCAAACATAAGTTAATTAATAGGTGATACAAATTTTAATAATTTTAGTTTAATTTTTTTGTCAAGTAAAAACTGTCCCAAAAATCATTAGGTCGACTTAATCTCAACATCTATGCATCAATAACTCATAATATTTATATTTTTAGAATCAGTATATTTTTAGTAATTATGATGACTTCATATTTGATTTTATTTTCGAAACCAAATATCATCCCGTTGAAATACGCGCACAGAGAATTCGTCGTACCGCGACAAATTTTGTGTGCACTTAAGGGGTCTAAATAATATCTAATTGAGATAAAATTTTAAACATAAACTAATTAAGAGATGATACAAATTATAGTAATTATAGTTTAATTTTTTAAATTAATTTTTTGTCAAGTAAAAATTATCTAAAAATTTATTAGGTCGGTTTAATCTCAACATCTATGCATCAATAATTTTTTATATTTTATATTTTTAAAATCAATATATTTTTCTAGTAATTATGATGACTTCAGATTTGACTTTATTTTTGAAACCGAATGTCGTCCTATTGAAATGCACACAATCAAAGATAGTACCAAAATTATATTAATAATATTAAAAATATTCTAAAATTAATGATAATTATGTTTTATATAAGTGATCATGTCTCTGGATACCAGTATGGTGATGATGGTTCTTATATATAAATTTTAATCGTTCCACCACCAGGACTTACAATAGTACGTCAAGGAACACGTCAATATTTAGATCATCAGCGTATGTACGAAGACCTATATCAGAATTACATGTCTTATGTTGATTATTTATACTTCTTGGAGAGCACTTATAATGTGAGGTTGTTCGGAGATAGAAGTTATATCCCTTACTACGAGGGTTTTGTAGACATACATGCACAGCATGATGAGGAAGAGTAAGTAAGAACTTATTAAATGTTCTTAGTGACATGTTAAGGAAGATGATATTAATATATAATTTTTCATGCAAAGAAAAATGATGAATGTGAGGACGACAATATGAGTATTGTATTTGACTCATATCATGATTATATCATTAATATTTAGATGAACACTAAATGATTGTGTCATGATTTTGGTATGATTGTATGTATGTTAGATGAATATTAAATAATTGTGGTGGGTTCACTTAAATGACTAAATATATTTATTTATATTTTTCAACCTCTTTATATAATATTCTTATATTTTACTCATTTTTTGAAATTTACTTATTTTAAATATTAATCAAGTCACAAAATTAAAAAAACAAATCAACAAGTCATTTTTCTATCGTACCTCAGTGGTACGATACGGTACGATACGTACCTTCTCATAGAAAATATAGTACGGTCGATCCGAACGATACGACAAATCTTGCTTGTAGATATAATTTTTAACAAGAATCACACTTTTCGATATTTTTATTAAAAAGACCGCGAAAAAATACAGGTCCCGTGCTATTCAATCTATTTTTAGGGTTTCTCTCACTTCCTAAGTTTCATTAGATTGTGGATTAACAATACAAGATAGCTGCACTCCTAGAATATACATCAAGTATCACTTATATAATAAATAAAGAAATAATACGTGTACACCATGGAATGTGGAAAATATCTAGTTATTTTGTAGTCTCCTATGAAGATTTCACATAAGACAACGAAGTTAGGGAGACCAAATAAAGAGTGAAACTTAATTGCATACCATGAGAGATGGTAAACATCTAGTTATTTTGTCTTCTTCTCTGTGGAGATTTTACATAAGATCAAGGAGACAAAAAAAAACTATTTATTTAAGATTTAAAAAAGAGAGAGTAGGGAGATGAAGTCACTTTAATCTTTTTATATTTGAATTGTTATATTTTGTATATAAATCAATCATGTAACAGTGTGCATGATAGTTAGACGCTTGTAATTAGGGTTGTAAACGGGTCGAGTTCGGAACCGAAAACACAGATTCTGATTTCGATTTTGATAATCGAAATATAGTTCCGATTCTGATTCCGATAAAATTAGAATGATTAATTCTGATTCCGATAACAATATCGGAACCGAAATTTCGATAAACTAAGGTGTTTACCATAATTTTACTTTTTGAGTTTATGATAATTTATCGGAATAATCGATACCGATTTCAATTTTGATTATTTTTCAATTCCGATTCTGATAGCTTATCAGAATATTCGATACCGATTCCGATAAATTATCGGTATCATTTTTCGATTTCGAAACCGATAATTTTTATCGGAATCGGGTCAGAATATCGGGTTCCGTTTACACCTCTACTTGTAATACTCCTTCGTGAAAAAAGAGTCCAAAATAATTAATAAGTGGCAGTTATACAATTTCCTCTAGAGCGAGGTTAAATATGCAAAAGCTTCATCAGTGACGTAAGCGTGAGAGAGTGGCGGACCTCCCTGTTGGTCGGGCGCAGTGCACCAAGGAGCAAAGGAACAAAGCTAGGGCGGTGGCTCCCGCTTCGGGCGAAGTCTACCCCCGCCCCGCAGCGGAGCAGCAGAGAGGGAGAAGAGAGGACGACCACACTGCAGGAGGAGGTAGAGTAGAGGGAGAGAGAGAGAGAGAGGATGATCGGGGTGGGTAAGGCCAAGCAATACGCCAATGTCCTCGACAAGCCCCTCAGCAGGGGGAGGCAAGAGGTAGGAGCCCTTCGCCCCTCTCCCCCCCCCCTTCCGGTTCCTGCGATCTCCGCCCTCTCAGATCGCTTGTGTCCAGTTTTTTTTGTTCGTCGGTCGTTTAATCTTCTGTTCTGCGATGAATAGCTTCAGTTTGCCCGAACCTAGTGTATTATCTTCTGATTCGTACTTTATTTTGTTGTTTACGAATTGATCTCGGGGTGGAAGGGGGGGGGTGTTCTTTGTGTCCTGATCTGCGGCATTAGATAGGTCCCTGGTCCCTGTTTAATCCGAATGCCTTCGGCGGAGGAGGTTGACTTGTCTTACTCTCGTGATAACGGCAGTGCGGGGTCACATTTCTGGTATCAACTGTGGAAGAAGTAGGGGAGAACGAGGAGTGAGATCGCACCTAATCCTAGAATTTCGTGGGATGTCGCCAGCGAAAGGATACAAGCCTTTGTCTGTCTATTCTCTACAGTTGCTTATACATGGACTGGGATGATGAATCAAATTAGTTAAGTTTCCCCCCAAATGAACATTCGTGGTCTCCTGCCGAACGGGCCAATGTAATTGGGCAATAATGGCATCAAGGGGCCCTCTAACATGAATATGTTCGACTTCCTTTTTTCTTTTTCACCTTTTCTGGGTAGACCGATTGGATATCTCACAGTTTCGACTCTACATTTTATGTGTGTAGGCCTTGACGCTTAGGAAAACCCAAGTTTCGACGTTGGCGGAGATCCCCTTCCGTCCAAATTGACTTTATTTTTTGTGTGTTTTCACCATCGTTGAATTTACTTTCCATTTATGTTCAGTTAAAGTATTACTTATCTTTAGATATAACATGGTCTCTTATGAATCTGAACTATTGCACAAAATCCATTTGGTTGCAGGTTAGTCTGAGTGCATTTGCATTCTTATTTTCAGAGCTGGTGCAGTACAATCAAACACAAGTTGACAATATTGCAGAACTGGAACGCAGGTGATCTTTCCAACGAGTATCCGTAACTAGGTCATATTATGTTTTCCTATTTTAATTGATAATGTTCGCAGTTTTATTCACAGGAGCTTTCTTGTGAATATTGCCTCTCCATTTAAGTTAGTGTTCTAGACTCATTGGTCTTGGGGTGCATGTAAACTATTACTAAACTGATCTGCTAACCCAAAACTCAAGTTGCTAGATGGAGGGCACAGAACTGATATAGTCGCAAACTGGCTTATGAATACCAGGTGTGGATGCCAACTGCAACTGCAACACTTCTTGAAACTAAAATGGTCAAATATATCACTGTGTGTGTGCGAGGTGGGTTGGGGTAGGGGGTGGGCAATGTCGTTTGGTGGACAGGCCCAGAACTGCTACAAACACAAAGTGACTCATGAATACCCAATGTGGGACTAAATGGCGTTTGGAAACACTAACAGTGCTGGACCATGCAGCCTTAATCATTTCTTGCAGATTTGCTGTAAGATTTTATCCATTCCACATACTACTAACATCTTTCTTTGAAGATGCAGGCTTGAAGATGCAGGTTATGCTGTTGGTGCAAGAGTACTTGAGCTTCTTTGCCATAGGGAGAAGGTATGGCCTGCTTGATTGATGTTCTCTACTGTACTGCTGGCTTGTATTGTCAACCTAATAATTAATTTTGGCAGCATGTATTGGTGAATCCAATATCACTATGCACCAAATTTAGATGTAGGAATATGGCCTCTGGAAGAGACTTTGGGTTCTCGTTTGGTCAGCCTTGTGGCAACTAGATTATATAGTCTGGCTTTTGTTTCCACGGCCACCACATTTTTTATGCTCATTGACTTGCTATAATAATCATTCTGCTTATTAGAAATTGTTTTCAAAAGTCTTGCTTTTTTTTTCTAAGATAAGCTCCATGACAGCTTCAGAAACTTACAAATTTTCAACTTCTAGACTGGTTTCATTAGTTTGCTTCTCATTCAATCTTTTGGCACAGGGAAACAGAAGGGAGACACGGTTGTTAGGGATCCTATCTTTTGTGCATAGTACAGTGTGGAAGGTACTCTTTGGAAAGGTTAGTGAAACTCATCCTCCTCACTTTTTTCTCAGCAAAAAAATGGGTACTAATTATTTACTGTCAGTTCATGAGGTATCTGACTTTAAATTGGACATTCTCCCTAGATCTTTACTTTCTCAATGAATATTTTTCACTTGATTAAGAAGCCTTACTTTCGTCTTTAGTGTTATTCAGGTTTTAAAATGGTAGAACATTTACCTTAAACCATTATTGAAGTCGCTATTCATGCCTCCCGTACCTCCATTTATCAGTTATTGGTTCTACGTCAGGCATCAGCACTAAGAGAGTGAATACTTCTGTGGTGTTGCTTACTATTTTGGTAAAGGTACATGATGTTATCCACTTTTGAAACCAGAATATTATCCTCGTTGAAAAGTGGATGCTTATGGCGTGGTATGCTGGACTAGAACCAGGTGGATCCAGCCTGGGTGGAGCAGGCCAGAACTGGCCTTGGAACTAGGATTGGGATCAGAAACAGCCCCTACTGGTCCACAACTGGTTCCAGTTCTGCAAATCTTGGCTTATGAATATAATCATAGAGTGGTCATAGAAATTGTCCTTTGTCTGACCATGTGCAGATAGTTTCCTGATTTATGGTGGTTGCGGAGGATTTTTTTCCCTCAAGTACATCATAAATTTGAACTTTTTTTTCCGATGGCTGTCCAGGATCCATATCAGGCAAAAATGTATTAGCTATCAGGAAAAGTATAGTTGCCCAAAAAATGCATTTTGGATTATAAATTAATTTATTTATAGTTGGTGTTCTACGTGCACTGCTTTATGGTATCATGACTTGAACATTTTTTTGGCTTGTTTCACCTCATGTTCAACAGTGGTATATGCCCAATTTTAATGCTTCGTTGGCTAATGGCTGACTGCATCTTCTTGTTTTTGGCACTTAGGTGGCTGATTCACTTGAAAAGGGCACTGAACATGAAGATGAGTACATGATCAGTGAAAAGGAACTACTTGTGAACAGGTACAATCATGAATCTGTCCCTCTTGTGTTCTTTCTTTTCTTTGGTTGTATCTGTATACAATCATGAATCTGCCACTCGTCTTCTTTCTTTTCTTTGGCTAAATCTATATACAGATGCATATGGGTTGACTCTATTGTTGTTTTCTTGGTTACGAAAGATTTATTTCTGTCCCAAAAGACATGGGTGCATTCAATTGTGGTGCATTTGTTGCTGGGATTGTAAGGGTGAGTGCTTTGTACTATGTCTCATTTTTTTGCAAGTGCTATAGTTGGTGACTTCTAAAAGCCCTATGATTTTCTGAAGGGTGTTCTGGACAATGCTGGGTTTCCAGCTGTTGTGACTGCTCATTTTGTACCTATGGAGGGACAGCAACGGCCTCGTACTACTATTTTGATAAAGTTTGCTGAAGAGGTTTGTTCTGTGTCAACAATTATTGCCATTCTATTTCGCAATTGCTCTACTTTGGAAATTGTTCAGCATCCAATTTGTATTCTGTTTTCATATTCTACAAATTGCCTATTTTCAAGAAGGGAAAAGGAGGAGATAGTATAATTAGCTTATATGAAAGCACTTCTATAAGGTCAACGAGTAATATAGTATAGCATGTCCTGGAGTCTGGAATTAATTAATTACTATGAAAATTGTTATGGGAAGTTGTCAGTTTAGCTGGTCCAGCGGTTTAGTTGTATAGTGATTAATCTACCTCTACTGCTTTTTGGCTTTTAAAATGTTTGCCTGTGTGTTGGTTCTCTCCTTAGAAGATCAAGGTCTACTCTCTGTTTGATGTGATGGGTGACTGGTATGTCGGTCTTGATAGTTTCTCTTAGTTTATAATGATAACTTGATTTTTTGGAGACAAATAAACGTTTTCTGTTTTGTTACCATCTTTTATTCATTGAATAATAACTGATTTGGTTGCCTTCAAAAAAACTTGAGATTTTCCATGTTATGATTACAAACCAGGTGAAGTGCAATGAGGCAACTAACATTCAGGCTATAGCAGCCGCAAAAGGCCTATACATAGTTATGCAACTGACCACTAAAGCATAAAGTGAGACATATAACACTGTGCAGTAGGCAATTAAAAAGCATAAAACCGTCCTGGTTTTGTTTGTACAAAACTGTGCGCAGCATATTACCCCTCACTCATTACCATTTTCATTGCGTAGAGTCCATAAATAGTCCACATTGTAATTAATTGTACAAGCAAGACATCTCGTGATTATATTTCAACCACATTACTTTTCCCAAGGTCTGCTGTGATAATATTTCAATCACAAGATTAAGGTGGTCATTTCCTTGACACCTCTGGTGTTACTAGGCTCATTGGAGCATTGTCTAAATAAAAACCTTTTTCCTTCCGTCATTGTAGAGGAACACAGACTTTCACGACCCATGATCATCCTTACATTTTTTTTTATCATCCTTACATTAGTTTGAACATACAGGCTGGCTTCTATCTCTGTTTACAGACTCGAAAAAGTCATTCTTTATCAAATTGCAACATGTTTTCACAGTTCACAGGTATTGGCCCCATGTCATTATCCACACAGAGCATGGTATTCTGTTGAGGGAGAATGTGATGTCCATGAGAAGCATTCACATCATGTGTTTTTTATTTCAGTTCTAACGTGTCTCATCTACTGATAATGCAAGTTGTCTGTTGCTGTTGCTTATACCTTCCATTGAAGTGTTTGCTTCATGTTCCTCTGCTAAGATTCTAGGATCTATATAAGATGATGATCTACCATCAAAACAGTTTCTGCTAAATGTCTCTTTCTAGGGCCTTGGGTTACCCATGGATGGGAGTCGCAACTCACTTTTTTGTTGACAGCTGTCAGTGACAGCTCTTTCTATGTTATTCTTAGATAATTATGTGTAGGCCCAATCATTTCTGTTGCGGCTGTCTGTTGAAAGCTAATATCACTCGGTTGATTATCACTCCGGGTGTTGTTCATGCACCAACATGCACATGAATACCAGTTTTTTTATTATTTTTGATTCCTTAGGTATCTACCAAACATAATTCCATCCTTAGTTGTAAGGTGGGAGCCTGAATGTGTAAAGTTTATTCCAGTCTTCACTTTCCAGAACAATGAAATTCTACTCATGAGCTGAAGCAGAATGGTACGAAAAGTGAGGTCATGGTTATCAGTTGAATTTCAAGTTAAAAGTGATAGAGAAAGAATAAGAGGGAAGGAAGAAAAAGATTTGCCAATTTCAGATTTTATTTCATAACTTCATTGTTTTACACTGCTCATAAGCTTGGGGACACGTGTTCTTTCCCTGCAAGTTATTTGTGATAAGTCTCTTCCTATTGTTTATTTTAATCTTTTTACTCTTTCTGTTTTCCCCTCTGATTTAGAGATAGGGAAGAAAAGCTCTCCCCTGGGAAACCCTTAGGCAGCTCTCAAATGCTCTCAGTTGCACACATGTGAATGTGTTCCTGAAAATTCTTGCTGACCAACATGGAAGGGACAATGCCTAAAAATTGGGAATGAGTGGGGTTGACTTCATTCCCAGAGGAGCAAATCCAATGTAACAAGCCAACTAGGCTTCCCACCTGGTTTAACATACTCCTTGCTAAAAGCATGTGACCTGGTTTAAAGCATGTGCTTCTCACCCTAAGGCTGTGTTTGGCGTAGCTTTCTATTGGCATTACTTTTAGGACTTCAAAGCTTTTGCCTAGTTTTCCAAGGAGGGAATTATAGGCCCTGAAAGTTATTTATGAAGCTTTGGGTATGTTTTTGGCTTTCAACTTGAAGCTCCACGTTGAGCTTCCTAAATGAGCATAAACATGGGATCTTATGGAAGGTTCGACTTTTGTGATCACCCAAAGCTAGGATAGCCACTTCTAATCTGTGTTTCTTTTATATTGAAAGGGGATGCCAAAAGTGATTTCGAGTCCATAAAACACATTCTTCTCTTTTTTTTTTCTTTTTTTTCTTTTTTTTTTTTGGGGGGGGGGGGGGGGGGGGGTTATGGCCCAGTGGCATCCGCCACTGAGAACCCAGCGCCACCCCTGGGTTCGAACCCGGGGTGGGGCGCTCCCACCCCACCCCTGCGTCCAACCCGCTACTATGATATGTATGGTAACTTTTCTCTATTGATTGAAATGAAGGCTGGACAATTTCATCTAGTTGTGTTTCTTGCCACTGAATTGCTGTTTGAAATCTGAGTAGCTACCCTTTCTCTTATGCATCATAGAGGACAGTGTTATGTCACTTTAATCAAATGCCACATAGGGCATATTTCTTTCAATTTGTTCTGTTTGAGTAATACTTGCTGCAAACATAGGGATGCAGCTTTGTTGAACGCCAAGCTCGCATCAGTCAACATGGGATTTATGAGACTCAGGGAGCAAGAAAGGCCCCTACAAGAATTTTAAACCCATCATTCACATGTGGACTAACGGGAGCTTGGGATGCAACAAAGCTGCACACTTGGGGCATGCAACAAGTGTCACTCGTCTGCTTCGTTATAAGGGGAACATGAAAATAATGGTACATATGGGCATACTTCTTTCAAAGTTGTTCTGCTTCTTTGGAAGGGGGAAAATGATAAGCGGGGCAAAGTTTTAATTAGCTCAATCCTGGGCAATGGTTTTCTCCTGCACGGCACTTATTGAAGAAATAGTTCCATTCAATTTCGTGGCTGGATCTCTTTCTTTGCAGTGCTACTGCTTTCTATTATACTGTTCTCCCTGATCACTAGTGGATATAGTTCACTCCCCCTCGGGCTCAGCATTATTTGTTAGTTTCTCAACGAAGCTTTACACATCATTATTGTTCCGATGGCTCCGGCCACAACTATCTTTTTCCCTAAATGAGGACTTATTAGTTGTCTCTCAAGGTGTGTGCTTTTAGACCTCTTGATTTGTAAAACCTAACCTTGCAAAGCGCTGATTTCAGCTTTATCTCATGATACACATTGTTCAGGTGCTTCGGAGGGAAGCTAGACTGGGATAATGATGCTTCCTCTGTTCTTGTCTGAATCAAGGGGATGCGGAAGACTCTTCGAGTTGCTTCTTGATGATTAGTCGGGACAGATCAGTTTTCACTCAACTTCAGATTTTTGCCATCGATCTTGTTCAGAGGATATTCCTGCTTGTTTAAATCAGAGTTTTCACCTCCAAAAAAGAAGAGAAACGTTATGGTGTTGTACATCTGTTCTATTGTAATCTATGTTTGATTGTTCAGTAACCAAATTGACACAACATCTTGCTTCCAAGAACACAACCCACGGAGAAGTTACTAGAAGATTCACATGATCAAATGCAGATGAAAATTTTAAGAACTCGGGTGCCAAGTTTTCTACCCGTCATGGTTTTCAACATCAGCAATTGTACCTTCTGAAACTTTGAACATTTGACACGGAAATTGGTGTTTGCCCCTGCCGCCATTCTTCTAGCTTTTTTGAATTCCACGTTTTTATGGGCAGGTGCGGGTGCCTAGTTTATAGAAAAGGCATCACAATCTCCTTCTACGACACAAATGGTTTGGATTAAAGCTGCAAGGCTACTCCGTTGCCAGAACGATCTTGTTCCCTGAGCAAAACAACTCAAATTTTCCGTCCCTAGCTACTCAATTCCTTCTCTTTTTTTATTTTCCTCCCAAGTTATTTATAGATTTCCAATAACTCGAGTAAATCCCTCAAGTAATGGATCGACTTTCAATCCCATAAAAGTGATTAATCCATGGCCCAGGAAGTCCTCTCATTACAGCAAACCAGTTTGTTACGTATATCAGACACAGAACAAATCCATGAGTAAAGATGTGAACAGTGAAGTAGGCTCCCTGGTCTCCCGCGGCCTTGCATTCCCTCCATTCCAGAAACAAGGGAGTAACACATGTTGCACGCATGGTTTGCCGGATCAGATCGAATCAGGAGAAATTTGATTTGTCCGATTCTCATTGAATCAGATCGATTTTCATCCAATTCTTATGCGAATCGATCCGATTTTGACGAATCGTGGCGGATCAGGAAAAATTTAATTCGCCTCGATTCCTCGATGCGTCGAACCTTGGTTGCACGTACAGATTGCAGCACTTGATGAGGTGGTGAATACATCTTGGGCAGTGTTTGCCGCCCCTCTGGGCAGCTGAGCTGGTTTTGCCATGTCAAACACAAGGTGCGACATGACACGTCGAGGCGTGGGCCCGCCTATGGCAGGGCTCGTGCGCCGGGAGCAACTCGTCTCGGGAGGTAATCTTTTTCTCATACATCTTTACACGATCGATCTTTCAGTCTTAATAAAATATGAGATGATATATTTCTATTAAAGAAGTGAGTAGTACGTACTATTATATATTATCTCATATTTAGTTACTTTTATATAAACTAATTATACAAAAAAATATATACCCATCATCTCATTAATTATTGTACATCTATCTAAGTATTACTCCAAGAATAATGTGCAGCAATAACATGAACTAAAGACATTTGATTTTTAGATAGATCGAGAATAGAGTGAAGATAATTTCAAAATTTTAAAAATACTTTCACTTTATTTTCGATTTATCCAAATATCAAACATGTTCAAAGAGTGCTGAAGAACAATATGTCGGGAATCCCGATGATCCCACAGTCCTCGTTGACGAAACCATAAGCACACACTCACGAAAAGGTAGCTCATCTGGGGAAAGCATTGACAAAAGCAAATAATCGAAGAAATTTGATAAACGGAAAGGAGAGTGTTTATAGACATAATAATAGGAGTTGTCATGTAGGGGGGACTAGTGGAGAAGGCATCCAAGCCTCTGGAGCATTCCGATAGTGTGTTAATGAACTAACAAACATTTGATCTCGAGTAGCAACTTGGATGGCTAAGAAGGCATTAGATCAGAGGGACACGTCTGCTAGTATGTTGCTTAGCTTGCCAAATGTCAGTTGTCATGCGTCAGAGCATGGCAGACCTATCAGTTGATGGTGTTTGGGTCACAGAACTCTTTGTGAAGGCGTTTTGTTCACACAAACGCTTTGTGAGAGGCGTCCCAATGGGAGAACATGTTCTCAGTGACGAGGCCTTTCCGTAGAAACCCCTCACAAAGCTTCACTTCCTTTCCTCCTCACTTTCCCCTCCGAGATTCTACACCCTCCTCTTCCTCTTCCTCCGGTTGTCAACGGTGGCTAATAGACAAAGGCAACAACGGCGTGGAACTTGATGACGAGTGACAGTGGAGGTAGATGTGGTGATGGGAGTGAAGAGAAGGTGTCCAAGCAACAAGGAGGCCCCACAATGGGTGTAGTCTTCCAATAAGGAGAGAAAATGTTTCTACATGAAAAACAGGTAGAAACATTCTTCTTCCCCACCCCCAAACTTGATTGGTCGGGAGTATTGGCGTGTGGGATCTAACCTCCCGACCAATCAAATCGAAGACTGAGTAAATACTTGATACCCGTTTCACTAGTAGCAAGTATTTCTCTTTAAGATAAGGTGACTTTCCTCTATGTTATAACTTGATTTCTTTCTTGATGTCAATGCTAGAAACATGTTTAGGAGGAAAGAGTTGGGGTTCTTCATTGTACATTGGGTCTTCCATGCCAAGGGGTTGTGCGAGCTCTGACTTCCTTCAATTTTTGATGCCTTCTTATGTGTGGATGTATGGTTTGAGCTCTTCTTTCTCGTCCCCTCTCTCATTTGTGTTTTCCCCTTTGTTTTAGAAGGATTTGGGTGTGAAATGAAGCTCCAAAAGAATGGAGGATTCTGTCCGAGCTCCCATCTGAGAAGGCATCCAATCCAAAGGACACGTTTAGAAGGCATACAGCCAACTGGACACATTATGGGTCCGACCCTATGTTGGTTTCTATTTATTAACTCGTATGTTAGACCTTTTGTGGATGTCCCTTCGAGCGGACTCATTTCCCATTCACTTTTCAAGAATTGTCTATGTCGAGATGTAGGCATCCTACTGTGTGAATGTGTCTCTATGTAGGCGTCTGAGACTTTGGACACATTCTATGTCCAAAGTCAGACAAACAAAGCTTTTGGAATTTCACGACAATTCTCATTCCTATGGCATTTTGGTGTGTAGTAGTAGCCGTCCACTGGGGTGGAAGTGTTTTGGTGGTGTCCACGACATGATTTAGAAGGCGTCCAATGATGCAGATGAGTTCACACCCAAGACCTAGTTACGAATTCCATCAAATTTTCAAAGCACTTAAAGAGTCCACTTCAATCAACGTTATGTCCCACTAGTTGAGTACCTCGATACTTGAACATGTCGCAACTGCGAGGGAGGTTGAGGGTTTGTCCTTATACCTTGAGCATGATTGATTTGGAGTCATTTCGTTGGGACCCCCTTGTTCTAGAGCCTATATCCAGACTAGAAGGAAAATGTCCAAGAATAGTAGTTCTATAGCAGATCATTTGTATGCACAAGTAGTTAGAGGAGAGGGCATTATGGTGGTTGTGCATAGAGCCACAGTCCAACTAATCTCACTCTTCTCATTTGCCTCACTCTATGATGTTTCAAAGCCTAGAAGAGATGGTTAGACTCAGGGCCACGACTTACCTAGGTCGTGGTTGTGTTGCTTCTGTTACTTTCTCACTTGCCTCACTTCATGTATGGAGATGGCTAGACGTGGGGTTGCAGTTAGGAGACGCCTATTGATGCGCTTGACTACAAGGCTAGTGATAGTGCCTTCATGTCATCAAATCTAGGGTGTCAATCGGACCAAAAGTGCGTTAGTGCAAATTGACTACCCCCAGTCCTAATGTTGGTTGTCAATTGCTATGTACTGAGTTCACTAAGTGTGATTTGGTGTTCTTGCTTATAATCTACTGTTTTGAAAGATCCCGACTGAACTTATGACTCGAGAGACTCACTCCTTACTTTTGAAATGAGAACTCTCAACAAATCTCAAACTAAAAAGTAGAAACTAGATTGCAGAGATTAGGCTTTCCCCTTAATGCCAACAGTAGTGAGTTAGGTTTTTTTTTTTTTTTTTGGGTTGTCACCGGGTATCGAACCTGGGATATGCCTAGATGTATTCTTTCTTTGGGACACCAAATGTAATTCATTCCTGTTACAGTTACCCTTAGTCTCTTGTTCATCTCACTAAGCCAGTTTCCTTACCCTTCCGGATCTTCTAATCCATGGATGTCGGGTCCAGACTCGTCCTAACTGGTTCTCTATCGGGCCGCAGACCCAAGTTGCTACAAACAGCATCAGTGATGGAGGATCGCTTTAACAATGACAATGATGTTGGAGGATGACAAAGACAATGATGCATCTTCTTAAAGAGGGCTGAGTTTGGATGACCGCTGTGGTGGATGAGATGATTTACTTTTCTAATTGCAAAGATTTTGGTGCCCTGTAAAAAGAAACTAAGCAAAGAACTCCTCAATCAAAATTTCCACTCCAGTGAGAAAGCAATCACTAACAGAGACTGGGCTCAACTAACATATGATTCCAGACGTTCTCCCCCTTATCTAAACATAAATTTAATTGAATACATTAAAGTCATGTAATATGATAGAATTCAATGCACCAACTGCCAGTGAACGGGTCTGCCAAAAGAACCAGAAATAGGATGTCAATGTACCCACTTATCCAGAGCTAAGTTCTGTGTAAAAAAACACATGGAACCAAAAAGGTATAAAAAAAAATCAGGATCTTCCATCAAAAATTTGCACGGAGGGCGCTTACAAAATGGGACAGATGACAGGTTGAAGAGTATCATACATATGACCGACGGGTCTTGCATTTTCTGTGCAAGCCTAAACATCAAAGGAGCCATTCAGAGGGAGTCTGATGATCATATGGAAAACTTGACACCAAAGGAGCCATCTAACTTCGGATCTTTAAGATATGGAGGAAGAAGCAGAAATGTAAATCAGGAAAGGAAATAGAAATAAGAGGGGAGCCATGATGATGGCTTAGTTTCCTAGAGTCACTGCCCTACGACAACCAGACAAAAAAATAACTACCACTTAATTGACAAGATGATCAAATTGAAGTTTCAGGGCAACAGGTGATAGTTAACTAATCAGAACCAGTTACAAGAATCAACATGGTTTCCCAAAATGACCAAGTCGTCACTTCGATGGGTGATCACATCGAAACAAGAAGCTTAAAAAACACACTCGGTGGTAAAAGGAGCATATAACTTACATTGACAGCTGCAACTTAACGAGGAGAAATACTTATTGCAAGCTGATGTGGATTGTGGGTTGCAGGAATACAATTCCATTAGTTGGGAGAGTATGACAGGACATTTTTCTCTCTTTTTCAGCCAATGGGACTGCTTTCTTGCAATTCATATCAACTTTATTGCGAGATGAACCTTGCAATAAGCATTTCTCAGAAACAAGTTCAAGCCTGGTAGCATCAAGGGGCCTAAACTAAGCCAAAGTATGAACCTTAAAAAACTGGACAGTCACAGATTTGAATCGACCAAACTGGATCACAACTAGATGTGAACCTAGATCCAACCAATTCTGGCATCTGATTATTAGAATCGATATGTACTGAACAGATCCTGTAGCACAATCCTTTTGAGATTGGCACAAGCTGACCATGCCCTGACTACTTTAAGTCACTTGCAAGCATGGTCTCCTGGCATCACCACAGCCTATGGCACGACTTTAACCAACCAAGAATCATACTTTTCCTTCGTTCAAGTTCTGAATGTCATAGATAAATCAACACATCGATAAAAAAGGCTAAAGAACAAACCAGGGTTGAAACTGGTGCCAATAAAGCCTAATTTCTCTTGTTATCTATTTAATCTCTCTGACAAGAACTGGATTAGAAGAGTAGTTCCAACTTTTCTAATGCTGCCAAAGAGACACAGAGTAGAATCATTCCCCACCTCTGACCGAGCGCATAAAAAGGCTTTTCAATTCTTCAGAGAGTGCCAAAACTATGATCCATAGAACAAACACAAAGAATTGCTTCACCAAGACAGATCTTACTTCGAACATTTATTTTCATATGCTAATGCCCAAGAAGTCTAGGATAGATGCATATAAGACGATAAACAAAGAAAACCATGAAGCATAGCACAGCATAATTTTCTTTTGATCCAAATATGGTACCAGATTGAACATTTAGAAAATCAAGCCTTGCAGAGAATAGGACACACCATAGTTTTCTGCTTGCTTAAATCAATACTCTGAACAAGTTACAAGATGGGAGTATGGAACATTTTGGAGAAACATATCCACTACCAACAGAGACACAGTGAGATCAAATCCATTCATCAGCTGCAAATACGCAACCAAATTCAACTGCATAGTACAAAAATGTACCCGTAAATTCAGTTCCTACCCAGAGGGAGCGATCTGCAAGAATAAGTCTCCTTGAAATCCGACTTTCTCGACGAAGTAAATATGGAAGCGTAGACTTCCTTCGTCGCATTCGCGGGTGCCATGTCAACCGCCTTGAACCTCTTCGCAGTCGCTTGCGCCCTACCATTTTCCAAATGACCATTCCTCTCCTCGGCCAAGTGCTTCGTTCCACTCAAACAAGAATCTACCTTTTTCTCTTTCTTCTCCTTCTTCTCTCTCAATTTCCCCCTCTCTTCCTCCATCCTCTCTCGAAGGACCTTAACTTCCTCGGCGCTTCCATTAATCACAAACTTCTCAGACTCCGAAAACTCCCGATGACAAACTAGACAAACCGAAGACCTCACTTCCTTCAACGCCTTCGCGCTCAGAACATGCCCACATCCCCGGAGCGCGAAGAACCCATACTTGCCGTTGAACTCAAGCCCGGTAATCGGGCACTGGAACCTCGTCTCCGCCTTCTCCTTACCGGGGATCTCCGACAAGTGGATCGGGATCATGTCCTTGAGACCCCTGATGTGAGCGAACGCCTTGGGGACCTTCTTCCCCAGCAGGGCCTCCACCAGCCTCTCCTTGTTGAACATGTTCCCCAGCCGGTCCATCACGCAGGGGGGCGCCAGGGGCTCGAAGGACAGCGCGCAGGTGGTCCACTTCGTCAGCCGGGTCTCATTGGGATCCACCTTGTCGGGCTTCTTCGTGGCGTACATGTTGAGGTAGCAATCCCGGGACTCGGCGCCGGTGGCGCCGCCATCGCCGCCGCCACCCGAGAGGCGGGGCCGGAGGGCGAGGGTGGAGAAGGGGGCGATACCGGCGGCGGAGAGGGTGGAGGAGTCGGCGAGGGCCTTGCCGCCGGAGGAGAAGTAAAAGGAGTCTAGGGTTAGGGTTTGGGGCAGGAGGGAGAGCTTGAGGCGGCGGAGGGAGAGGGCGGGATCTAGGGTTAGGGCTCGGGTGGGGATGCCGAGGTCAGGGGCGTGGAGGAATACCTGGAGCCGCTGCTGCGGAGGTCGAGCCGCCATGGCCGGTGACGGCGGGCTTCGGGCTGCGCGGAATGCCGAGACACGGAAGAGGCTGCCGGAAGAAGGAAGAAAAGAGGTCGGAGGCACATATATATAGGCGCTGTGGGTCCCACTAACGCCAATTTCGGATCATTGGCGGGTCGGTGACGTGTCTCGCAGAACCGCCAACAGAACCGATGGGCCCAAAACAGAAGAAGGCCGGTCTGGACCCGCGCCAAACACCTCCAGCTCCCACCCATCCCCAAAAAGGCAATCCGACGTGGATTTGGGTTCGGTTCGGGACGCTCCACGCACGTGCAAGACACTTGCGCGTCATCTGCTTGGAGTTTTTCTCCTTTTTTTTTCTTTTTTTTTTTAACTTTTACTGCTCGGCTAAAAATGAAATATACGAGAATTTATCTTACATTTGTGTATTTTATACGCGTATCTTTTATATATGAATTTAAAATTGACCGCTTTTTAGTTGTCCTAAGCACAAAAGAGTTCACCCTATAACACTTTAATAGTTGCAGGACTCATCCTATTTATTTTGAGGTAGACAGAAGGCGAGCATCCACTGTCAGATATAAAGGGTTTTTCTTAAATTTAATGTCATGTATGTTAGGATGGCAAAATTGTCAGCAAACTATTATGGAATATCCATAGGCGGACTTAATACGAGATCCAATAGGGTTATAAGATCAAGGTTCGATGTATCGTAGAATCGGGGTGAATCGAATTTTTTCTGATCCGTCACGATTCATCTGAATCGGGTCGATTTGTATGGGAATCAGATGAGAATCGGTCCGATTCGATGGGAATCGATCGAATCGAATTTCTCCTTATTCGATACGATTCGACTAAATTAGATCGATTCGATCCGTTACGCCAAACCATGCATAAAACCTATTGTATTTCCAAAACTCTATTAAAGAACTTAAAATTTTTCATTGAATTAACATTAGTTGAAATTTTTTTCAAATAAAATAATTTTATTGGACTCCAAACAATATCTATTGGGGTGCACTCTAATATTTAAAGTGACTTGATTAAATAAAATTTCTGTATCCACTACTAGAAATATCTCTATAATCCTCTCGAACAAAAAGTAATGGTAAAGGCATCGATGATAGTTGATTCACGAATAAATGATATGCTCATATTTAAAATGCGAATATGAAACAGAATTATCTCATGAGAACTGATCTATGATGAAATTATGTATGAGTCGATCAAAAAAACATGTCATGAGCTAGCTAGATAAACCCTTTTTTAATCGAGTTAAATGTGGAGGATATGGATTTGACTCGATCGAAAGAACATATCAATATATCATGGAGCTAGCTAGGTAAACCCTTTTTTTCATATAGTTAAATGTGGGGATATGAATTTGAACCTAACTCCTAAGATATATGTTAGAGTGTCGAGAAAGGCTTTCCACCTGCCCTAAGATGAATAATAGATGAGTTGATGTGAGATTTAGTGAATCCAACTTATATGTATTTGAGACGAATAATATACAATCGTCTCAGAACAAATGAAAAGTATTTCTCGTAAGGGTCTACGACATTGGAGGTTCACTTTATTGTCGTATCAGTTTAGATGTCGCTTTACATAAAAAAAAAATCACTAAACCATTCTTTATATGTCTAATTAGATAAACCCTTTTGTGAAGAGTTCGTGAATAGAACTGATGAGTATTATTGTCTTCCAGCCGCTTAGAATCCATAGAAACCTATCATGCTGTGGGGATGAGGTAAATTTTCTCCAACTACATGGACAAGAATCTTTTGAAGTTTATATGGATAGTTATCATGCTAGGTAATGATTAGAGGTGAGTTAGAAAAAAAAAATCAATTTTAAAATCTCTAACAAAATCACCCATATTTTCAAATATCTCTATCCACCTTCGACTTTTGCGCTCTTCCAATTTTGCTGGGAGGAGGGAGATAGAGACAACTTATTGTCTTTGTCCACTTTTTCAAAAGCAGCTTCCAAACCCCTTTTGAAAAACTCTTGGGCTTCGTGTCTGGCCACGAACATGGACGGACCCAGAGAAGAATCAGTGGGGTCATGTAATCCTACTAGATTTTTAAAATTCTATTGATGAGTCTAAAAATTTTCATTATATTAATTTGGTTAGAAATTTTTCTAAAGAGAGTGACCCCATTGAAAATTTTTCTGAATCCGTCTATGGCCACGAAACACTGGCTTCTTCTTCTTTTTTCGACGCCTTCACAGATGAGCATGATCGACGATGTAAGAAGCACCCTCCGTACGCGAGTCTTCCGCGAAATCAACTTTCGCCGATTTCCGCTTCTTCAGTAGCGTAGCCAAACGTTGCCCTTAGACTCCAAAGATGCTTATCATGCTACGCAAGAGGCAGCCCAATTGGTTTGAGTTGTCGATGCACACTAGACTTTTCAGGGTTCGAATTCTACGTGAGGTTTGCTTAGGTGGGTTTTCTAAGGAGATTTTAAAATTGTGTTTTTCTAGGCTTTGCAAGGGGCAAGGTGGCTAGAGGGGCCCCAAGTTTTGAACCCAGGCCTGTGGGGCTTTGGCTATCCAACCAAAAAAAAAATTTATCATGTTTAATCCTTTCTCCAAGCTGTTTCTACTACATATATGTGCCCCTTTCTTGGGGCAAGCATCTCCGGTTTGAGTAGTGTTTTGCTTAATGTTGAACAATGCGACTTTGTCTAAACACAACTCTCTTAAAACCTGATTTGATTATCGGATAGGTGTATCGAACAGGGTGTGTTCATCTCAAACCTTTATCTATACAGATAAGTCCCTATCGGATGTGTTTATCTAGTTTGTGTAAGTTTAGTTATCATAAGTTATCCTATACGAAGCCCTCAAAGGGAGGTTTTTTTTTTTTTTTAAGGGAAGAAATCTGAGTATCCGAGGCTATCATCATATGGAATAATCCAAAGAGTTGATGGTATTATATATTAGTATACTCGAGAGTTTATTCCAAACCAGCAGTTACATGCTGCTATACCTAGCGCTCAAAGGTGCAAAACCCAGTGGTAATGTGGTCCTTTTTGCTTGGAAACAACATGTCTGGTTGGAACTATTGGCGATGTTTTAGACGTCACCACATACGCCTTTTATCCATATCTACCGAAACCTACTCCTTCCTGGACAAAATATTTGGCCAGGTTAGCTGTGACAGCTGAATTGGAATTTGTTTTTCCTTTTCTTGAAATGATGTTTATTATTCAGTATCTTTTTGTACAAAGGAAGTAATTAAAAAAACACTGAGAGATTTCGCCACCAGATGAGAGCGAAAAATATTAGACGAATACCTATCATGTGCATGGAATAAATCATTCTTTTCATATAATACTCTGTATTAATCAGTAAAATTCCAGGCTCGTGGGTTTCTTTGCTTCATGTATTGCATAACATAGGGATAATACCTCAAAACAGTGCAATATTTTTGCATGACGGTGTGCACGGGGAGTTCATGTAATACCTACATACATCACAACAGCCTGCACACAGCACATATTTGGGGGGTTCACTCACTTAAAGAAAGGCTCAAAAACCCATAGCATGTCCCCCATCTGAATTCAACATAATTTTTTTTTCCATAGAGCCATAATGTGTCGACGTCACCCAGTGCATAAATTTGTTTTAAGGCAATGGCCTCCGTTGGAAGGGCCATGAACAGAAACAAAGGGACAACACCATCCAACTTAATGCCCTAAACCTCGCCCAAAGTAGGGAGGTGTGGATACAAAAGAAAAAGGTTCTTTAGGTACAGAAAATTTGTTGTTAAGGGTATGTCTAGCCTTGGTTGGCGACCATGACATAAAATTTCCTACTGATGACAGAGGTGACGATGCCGTGCTTGGTACAAAAACCTGCCTCAGTGTCTGCAAGCTTACACAAATCAATTGGCTACTTCCCTGTGTTGACTGGAAGATACACCCCCTCCGCCGCTAACCAAACATTATCAGGTCGCTTCTCTCGCACCCCACATACCTGCGATGGTGGAACATTGCATGATTAGAAGATGAAACAAGGATAAGTATTGAAAGAGCTTAAACTCGAGGAGATTCCAACATCTGTTTTTTTTTTCTCCAGTTAAAGTCATCATAGTTCATAGTGGGTAGCTGAACAGAGTGCAGATGCTTGTCTACCTCTTGTTGACCACCAGCTATCCGAGAGTACTTCTTGTCATGACTGTGCAAGTAGCCACCAGTGTCAATGTGCTGCAACCTTACCCTCTGGTCTTGCTTCCATGTCTTGCCGCTTCCCTCAATCTCAAGCCTGGGGAAAATTAGGTATGGTAGGAAATAAGCCGCACATTCTCAGTGTTTGTCACTAACTTGGCACAAGAAAAGGACTCACCGCCAGTGGTCTCCAGTGTCTGATTGTCCATCACCTCCAAAGCAACTTACCTGCAATCAATACAAACAATTTTGTTTCTTGGTAATTATAATAGGAAATGATTAGACCTAGTAAATGGAGTTTTCAATGCAGCACCAAAAATTATTTGCCAGGAAAACCACATGAGCAGGAAACATGAAGAATATGTACCAGCCAAAAATGGAAAACCTTTCACTCTGACATTCCAATAATCAGAGAGAGTATTGACTAATGCAGTTTATCCTAATCTACAGAATCTGGAAATGACAGACTTGCACATTTTGATTTAAACAAATGTGTGCTTGCTTGGTACGTAAACTTTCCCTCATGGATAGTCACCACCACAAACATAGCATGCATAAGGTACTTTTCGAAACACTGCATCTTTTTTTCCTTTTTATTTTTGGTGTGAAAATTCAACATGATCCTGACTCTCATCTCTGATAATCTTGCTGAGTTGTTCCAAAGCATTACCAACGTCAAACTAGCAACCATTGCCAATGATTTGCAAATACATCATTAAACTAAAAAGTGAAGGAAAATGGAGCTGTAAATGAAAACTGGCTCAATACGAATTTTGTTTGGAAACTTGATTCTGCGCTTTCTGATATGACTATTTATAGACAGAGGTAGCAGCATCTGCATGAATTTCCCCAATAGGACCTCCAATATGTGACTTCCAAAGATTTTGCATTGCACAGATGTGAACAAGTTTCCTGGACTGGACTGAAATGTAAATGCAGACATGTTAAAAACCACATTGGCCTGAGTTTATCTAATACAACTAAAAACCACATTGGCCTGAGTTTATCTAATACAACTACGTTTCTTGGTAGTAACTCCTGCATGCCAACATGTTATCCACTTCAGTATTGATGCTATGAAGCTTTCTCACTGTTGAAGCGACATGAAGTCTCCACCTGACCAAAGTGCTTGCCATTTATTAAGAGATTAATATGGTAGAGTTCTGTTATAGATAATACATGCAAAATAAAGTAAATTCTATGCTTGAGCACAAGATCACAACCCCCCTGCCAATCCAAAAGAAAAAAAAAACAGTGGCAAATCTCAAATCAAATATAAGAACAAGCAACATTGAGGATACTCCCATTCCACTGCAAATCTCAGGGCAGAGACAACTAGAAATGAATCAAACAATTACATTGACTCATTGAGAGACCACAAATATCAAGAGAAGCCATCATGTGTCCCAATGAGCTAAGTCTAATGAAACACCAACTGAAAAAAAAATAGTGCAGACCAAAGCAAGGGAAAAGGAAAGAAATATTGAAAGTTTCAACAGAGTGGGATGGCAAACATTAATTGATGCATAGGAATGGGAAGGAGAGGTCATTTTGTTTTCCACCTGTTGCTGAAGGCTAAGACCTCCCATCATGGAAACAGACGTAAACTGCCTCTGAAGCTTGTGATGACAATGTGATGCATATTATCATGCTTTAAGCTCACAAAGAACTTGGCAGATTGGATGGAACTAGGGAAATGGTTAGCACAACTGGAGTAGGACAAGGGCACAAACATAAATTTGATAAGAAACTACCATTCAAATATCTAAGTTCCTTTCACTTTTACATGAACCATTCTCCTGTTGTTTAGGGAAGCAGTACAATTCCTAACTATAGATTATGTGATTTGAAAGTGGATAACCATAACAAAAGGTTCAGGCAGCATTTTCCTTTTCTGGAAGGCGAAGTTCATGCTGTATTTTCATCATTTGATAGAATAGACACTGTAAATTAGATCAAACTAGTTTCACATTGAAGCAGAGGACTGTGTACTGTAGAAAATGGATGAGTGCAGTGTAGTTTGATCAGATCATGAATTGCGTCTCTTGAGATCTCTCTCCAAGGTCCCGAGATGAATTCTAGGATGAGACCATAAAGAAGAGGGAGGAAAAGAAGATGAGGTGATGTTGGTGATAGAGGAGAGTCATTATATGTATCTCTTGATCTCTCCAAGATCTCTCCACAAAGTGGTGGCAAGATCTGAGATGGCAATCCTCGTATCAAACCGGCCTGACATTCACCAGCTGGAGTAGGGAGCATAGAAAGGCATGGCCGAGGACATGAGGCATTGGGAAATATACTGATTCAGAAATCTTAGGAAGTAATTAACTTTCGGGGACAGATAATAGGCCTTAACCTACATTTTGTGGTTTGGACAGGTATTTCTTCCTTTCTTCTATGCATGTTTTTCAGTTTAAACCATATAGGTTGTCTTGTCTAGGTTGGAAAAAAATACTAGCATAGCACTGAGGGTGTTCACTATTTGGTTCAAACCGAAAAACCAAACCGAACCGACAATTTGGTTCGGTTTGGTTCGGGTTGAGAGACCCCTCGGTTTGGTTCGGTTTCCCATTGTGAAACCGAGATAAACTGAATATATAGAAAAATAAATAATAACATATCATATCACAGCAAGTTCTGTAGAGCAGTTGGTTAATGAACTGAAAATTTTATGGGATGTGGTGGGTTCGATTCTCACAAGTGCTTTAAAAACCTCCTTTTTATTGTTTTCGGTTCAAACCAAACCGACCCGGTTCGGTTTGAAAAAATTTTGGTTTGGTTTGGTTTCGGTTTGGCAAAAAAATGGGCCAAACCAAACCAACCCGACCCGTGAACACCCCTACATAGCACTTCTATTTAGTTAATGAACTTAAAGAGAAAGATTGAAAACATGTAGATTCCTTAAGAAAATCTGATATTCAGAATCAAGCAATTCAACCATCATTAGCCATTAGTACAGGAAGACAAGAAAATACCTCCAGATTCCCAGAAATGGGGGAAGCATGCAAGTGGCTGTGTAGCCATTTTCGGGTTCTCATATGCTGCAGCTGAATTACAGTGCCACTTTTTATCACATCGCCCTGCTTGGCAGATGAATCTGGCACGGGCCTAACAATCTGCAGATTTTGCATTGCAATTGGAAATAAGGACAAAGTAATGAAGCAATCTATTCAAAGAGGGTGACAGCAAATACATCCCTCAGTTGGTTATATGAAAGCAGTGAGAGCACAGAAGGCAAAATGCATTAACTTATGGACATTAATACTTATATCCTTTAGAAGGAACCATAAAGCATAGCCAATCCTTGTTAGGACATCCAGGAAAACCAATGACGCATGCAAAACTTACATTGTTAAGTAGACAACTTGAAAATTTTAACCATGCTGAAAAATTAACAGAGGTTGAGACTTGAAGGGCTGAAAAGATAACCATGCTTAGAAAACAGTTACTCAACGCCAAGAAATATGCAACAACCTAGAGGAATCCCACAACTCGTCTATGATGAAATTTGAATGTCAATTCTTCCCACAGAGAACATAATATCGCTGACAGATGAACAAGGTTAAAATATATACAGATTTATGTTTGTTTGCATCAAATATATGTATCTCCTAATGGTCTTCTAACCAGCAAATACGTGATCAAATACATGACATGACCATGGAAGGCAGGATCGAAATTGGATCGGGATCGCCCAGGCCCGATCCCGATCCGATCCGGCCGATTCCCAAGCAGAATCAGCCAGAATCGGAGGAATCGGCCTAGATCGGCCATGTCCGATCCGATCCAGAATCGGCCGATCCTGATCCGATCCGGCCGATTCTGCCTTCCATGGGCATGACCAACAGTAAAATAGCATCTCTCATAAAGCAGCATGCCAGCATCTGAACTCGCATCCACGATATTGTAACCGCCAATGTGGAAGATTTTAAAAAATGCTATACCAATTTAACAATGTCATCTATATGAAAGTAGGGTCTTCTAAGACTGAATTATCTTTCCTTAAAGTGGTTAAGACATATGTTATCATTGTGCAAAGACTTAGACTTACTCGTGGATATAAGAAATGTAGCGCATGGACTATATGTCTCTGATTACAAGATGCATCTTCACACCTCCTAATGTTTACCTCAGATCTCCCCTCTTTTAAGCAGTAACTGTGGGACTGCCGAGTGTAAGTTATTAATGGATGCCCATGGGGATCACCTTTTATGGCACTTCTGCAGAATAGGATAGAATTTATGCTTCCAGACAGTGAGCCTAGACTAGAAGAGTTGCCCCACTGTTTATCTATTTAGGTTTCTAACAAATAACATGCAACACAAAATGAGATCAGTGGTAAAAGAAGTTTCTGTAACGGATTTAGTCGGCAAGTTAACTTCAAAAATCCAGCATCCTATTTAAACATCCTCTTTCCTTATCAAGGAATATGACGGTAGCGACATCAAAATATCCCACGTGAACCCAGCCCAAAAAGGAACTTGCCGTGTGGCAAAACCAAAAACAGAAATGTTCATTATCAAGTCTACCATGGCTGGGACTTATTAGTTCTTCTTCATTATTGACGTGTCAACAGAAAAACTTCCCACACCAACTTATACTACATCTGACCAACTTGAAGAAAACACTGCAAGAAAAATCTTGAAATATATGTTGTATGGTAATCTTTCAATGTTTAGTTGGTATAATGAAAATAGTTTCAAAATGCAGAGAAATGCACATAGTGGTTCTGTGCTCTCTTCCTTATGGAACCATGTTTTTCTAAGGATTCTCCAAACAAATAAGACATTGTATGAGGTGGATCTACTCGCTTTAATGATTTGTGATCTGAATTAACAGAATAACCCGGGAGTCATCATGAATTTTGGACATAAAAACTTAGCTTCTTCTTGGTAACGGTGACATCAACTTGCCAAGAGATTATCTTCTTAATCCAAATAAAAGAAGAGCTGGCTGATCATCTCACTTAGCCAAAATTTAGGAAACTTGTCAGTGTTAGCACCGCGGCAGAATATGGTTATGAAACAATGGCTGCATTAGATTGTCGGAGACAACTATTGAGATCAGATGAGAGTTGAAAGGGGCAAAGCGAGCGCATACCCAGTAGCTATTGGAATCATCCACGTTAGGAAAGCCCGTGACAGACTGCTGTCCACTTCCAGACCCATATGGAACGTCGTGGGAATGCAAGCGGAATTTGGTCCTCTCGTGCATCAACTTAAGCACCGTGCCGTAAGTAATCTGCCAGAATCAAACAACTTAAGGACTCTTTAAAAAATATTTCTCCTCGATGGAGGATGAGAATCCGATATAGAACGCATAGAAACCAATGAATCGGACGAGAAAGTATCACCACCCACCTCGACGCCCTCAGTTGTCGGAGCGGCGGCGAAGGACGGGATCGGGGAGCCCTCCTCGATCTGGAGACCAAGGAAAATAAAAGCCGCTAGGGCAAAGGAGGCGAGGGCCATCAGGAGGAGGAGGACCGGGAACCAGGTCTGCTGCCAGAAGGGAAAATCGCGTGGAGGAGGCCGGCGCTTCGGCTCCCTCAGGCCCGCCGAGACCTTCGCGGCGGAGTTGGACGATGCGGCAGCCGGAGTCGGAGAAGTGGGGCCGGCGATCTTCCTGCGGGAGAGGCCCTGCGGCCCTGGGGAAGCCACGGCGCCGCCTGGTCGGCCCTCCAGAGCGGAGATCGGGGTGCCGGCGAAGATGACCGGCAAATGGCCCTGTGGAGCGTCCTCCGCCGCCGCCCTCTTCTTCCTCCTGTCCTCTTCTTCTTCTGCTTCTTCTTCTTGGTCTGCGCCCTGCGGCAACTGCTCTTTTCGCGGGACTGGTCTCTCCGCCGGTGGTGGGCGCCTGGGAGGGGAAGGTGTACAGGGGCGAAGGCTTGGCTTCGTTTGTCGACGGGACACAACGAATTGAGAAATGACACGTGGATTTAGGATGACGTGTATGAACGGTATTGGACGAGGCACGTGTCTTCGCATCGTGTTTGCCCCCAGCTTTACTCTGGAGTCCCCCTTTCCGGATCTCATTTGGTTCGCGGGGTGTGGACTCGGTCCATCGGGTAGAACCGATTCGGCTGGTTCGGAGTGGGATACAGTTTTGAGTTCTCGGTACAGGTTTTTTCACAATATATATATATACTTACTAAAATATTTATTAACATATATCAATACGTCAGCGTATACTCTAAAAAATAAAAAATAAAAATATTATATGTCTCAATAAAAAATTATATATCTTATCAACTATCATATGACAGAAAGTAAATCCAGTGTGATTAAAATAAATATATTTTTTTTACATATATACCCCTATTAAAAGTATGTTTGGACCATAATCTATCTTATTTTTACGTTTGCATCAAACTCTTGTAGACGATTTTTTTGCATTATAAACCATGTTGTCACCTTACTATCATTACTAAATTTTTCAGATGTATAAGTGTGCGCTAAGATATTGGTTTTGCCATACTCTAACATGGCAAGGGTGTGCTTGACTGTTGGCGTGATCATACTATGGCATCGTAGAGGTGAGTGTCATCATGACCCAAGGACTTTGAGTCATGCGGCTCCAAGGACTTGACCTTGGTGATTGATGGGCTGGGAACAACAAGCCCAACTGAGTGGCTACTTGCACTCGCTATGCCCTGAGTGATGGGAGCCTCGTGGGACTGGCGAATTAGGCTCTCATAGGGTGAACCCACTCCTTTCCTTCTCCATTGACCCATTACATGGGAGTTGGGCACTAATAGGTTGTAGTCGTCGTTTCCCCTCACTAACAAGCATGGGTGAAATGGGTTTTGTATATTGGGTTAAGTCACCATTAACCCTCCGCACTTGCTCCCCCACTCTCGAATACGAGAACCTCATCCTTGGGAGGAAGTGATGGGATAATGGTAGTTATCCCCCTAGATCGCCAAACTAGGTGTCGACTAGCCTAGATCTTCATTTGATGTGACCTAGAGCCAATCAACAATTGGGGTTGTTAGCAGTCCTTTCCTGCAAAGAGGATATTGTGGATATAGTGTGTCATCAAAGCATCAAGATGGCCAATGACTGCCGGTTGGGAGCAATGATGACTACTCAACATGTGTTGCTCTGTAGACTGGAGACTGAGGAGCATGGGCGACATGTCGTTGGTGAATGATTACTTCCCATGGATCGCGATGATGTAAGATGCTAGGGATGTGACACCAAGGGCCCAAGAATGACATGGCCCATCCTCGAGTCCCTTTAAATTGGGACTCTAAGGACGTCCATTGGGCATGTTTCACCCACGAGTCTCCATGATTTTGTCGGTTAGCCTCACATCCTCTTTGCTTCCCATAGGTGCATTTGTCTTGGGTATGGAACCCCATGATAGCAAGGAAGGGTAGAGAGAGTTGGAGCCTTCTTCAGCTACTTCTCCAAATATCTCAAGTACCTTTTAGAGTAGTAAGAGCTCCTTCTCACCCTTCTCAGTTGCCTTCACATTGAGTGTCATATTGTGCCATGGATGACCTATGAGTTCTACCAAATCCCACATACCTTAAACATTGTATCTTCTGGCAATTGGCAATCCATCAACACCCCTCAGATTGACTACTTTACTCTTCCTCTTGAACATCTAGTGATGGTCTTGGCATCCTTCTTATTGTCGAGGAGACTCTCTTTGAACATCCTCTTCATCTACTTGAAGAAGAAGATGAAACCCACCAAGAGAGATTCAAAACAAATATGTGCATTCTTCTGAAGGGTGGTGGTGAGGGTCAAGCACTTCACAACATTTTAAGACCGATAGAGGATCAAGTGAGACTCAAAAGCTATAGAGGTGGTCAGCTAGGCCGCTTGAGCCATTGTATGACAAAACAACAACTGGAGCTTCAAAAGGACTGGCACCTCCAAGATCTCACGAGTAAATAGGGCCTAGAAGTCAGTATCATCTTCCACCGGATCCTTCACCCAAGGCGTCTGGATGATGTCGTTTAAGTAGCAGGCTTTCCCCTATTGCTTGCACACAATGTTGTCGCCCTGTTGGAGTCACCTTGCCATGCTTGGGTTGGAGTGAAGGGGACTCCCCAGGCGAGGGTCATGCACAGTGAAGATCGTTGATAGAGTCCGCTCATAGCGTCCGTCGACCACGAACTTTCCTAACCCTTCGGATGGAAGTGGTGCGGCCATGTACTCCTACGTAACCTGTTGGTTGAGGAGGCCTTGGTACGCCTTTGTGAGCATTTGAAGCTGCTCCCGCATCGCAATTGGCTCCTTTGTTGCAACCACCATAGGACATTGATAGTGGGACCCTTGGAAGTTAGTAGTCATTGGCCTTCCATTGCAATATGGGGTTTAGGAGCCAACTTCGCTTCCCCAACGACTACCAATGTTCTTGTAGCTCCGATAAGGTGCCTTGACTTATTGTTGATGTCCCACATATGGTACTAAGAAATGCAGAGGTCGAAAAGCAATCATGTGACTTCCATTGTTCATTCTCCATGAACTTCTAAATTTGTTGATGATGGGAACACCACTCATGCTTAAGAGAAATAGTTTGGGGCCCTCAATAATGATTTTGAGGGAGAACCTTCCAATGCATGTTAGGGTACTGGCAAGAACAAGGGTAGTTGGATGAAGAGAAGTGGCCAATAGTGCTCCTGTGTGCAAGTGTGAAAGTCCATATATGGTTTAGCTTCTCTGACCTTTATTTTTCCTCTTTTAAGGTTGTTAGAGGTCCCCTTGCACTTGACGTCTATTTTTTGTGCCATGCTATTGCAGAAATAATGGTGCAGGACAATCTCCATGAACATATGTTGGTATTGATTAGAAAAGAATCTTCATGATCATGATTAATAAAGCATATAATGTCGAAATCATCAAAACATTGTCTGATATTTTAAATCATATATTTGTTGTCCAATATCCATAAAGTCCAACGTTGTTCAAGAACTTATTTTGTTTCCTACTTCAGTATTCGATAATTTGAGCTACATTCGAATATCTTCACCTAATAACCAAATATCACTTGCAATATTCAAACACTTGTTGATTGATATCATTGTTTCATATATTGCTTTCAACATCCGAACATCGCTTCAGATATTGCTCTTGATATTCGAACATGATTTTACATATTATTTTCAATATTCGAACATTATTTTAGATATTGTCTTTGGTATTTGAATAATGGTTATAAAATATAAATGATACATTCGATATTTGAATATCTCTCTCAATATTCAAACAATAGTTGAGATATCTATTTCAATATGTGGTATCCATTTAATTTGAATAAATATTTGAATATCTTATTATTGAGTATGCCAAAGATGGAATGCATTAATTTAAATGTTGAACATGTTGTTCATCATGTGTTAATATTTTAATGAGATTTGAACACTCATAGTCAGCGTCACGAATTGTCTTTAAGACTTCCACTCAATCTTATTGATACAAAATGAGAAGCTTATTTGAATCCTAACTAGCTGAACATTTATTAGGTCATTTGATAAAATATTGCTGATTCAATTATGTTTATAAGTGATGCGTGTTTCCAATGTATTATATCATCGTATTGTCATAATGTTAACTCAGAAAATCACTTTTTAGATGCAGATGTGGTTCATCGAAAATAAGTCATTTGGGTGTGTCAGATAGAAAAGTCTATGCGCTCAGTTTTCTCTTTTGTTATTTGTACCTAAACATTCTCTAATCGATAATTTGGTATTAATGTATTGGAATACAATAAGTTCAGATAAGCACTTGAGCTAGTTAAATAAGTAATCCTCTATTTGAATAGTTATGCTTAACATTTGATAGAATATTTCATTTTCTCAATAAGAATCGCTTTTGCTCTGGTATGTTGACAACGAATAATGAAGCTATACTACATTGGTCATATAATAAATGAAAAAGGAAAAAAGAATAATTATTATTTTTGTGCATAGATTAAGAGATACATCTAACAGTCATTTGCATGAGTCATTTGCTCAAATTGACTCTAAATCAAGAAGTGTGTCTCAGAACACTATAAAAAATAAGTGTCCTAATTTAGAAACAAGAAGAAAGTATGAGATAAAAATTTATAGTGCCATCGAGTGAAGAACCGAAAGAAGAAAAAAAAGGGAAAAAGGAAGAAGGTTGAGCGTCCCAAACTTAGAAGAGAAGCCTATTGCATTCAAATATCACATAGTAGATATTCACACTCTCTTAAGAGCTCTATTTGAGATTTCATAGCAAAAGAGAGAAAGTCTAGCTTGACTATTGCATGAAATATTCATCAACTCCAAGCTTCCTTGGCCAATTGAAAGAGCTTATCACGCTTATATCTTCTGCATAAAGTTGTTGGTTGTATTTGTGCTTAAAGTGTGCCATATTTGCCTTGTAAGAAAATGAATGGTTGGCATCCAGTAGCATTGTTTTTTAGGTTGTGCTTTCTGCGAGATGTGTGGGTTGTTTAGCTTGGGTTCCCTTTGAAATAATGGAAGACTTGTTCAAGTGGTGAACGACTAGAGGTCTATATCTTGTGTTTTATTTTGGCATAAATAAAAACCTAATGGGCGAGCATGTGGTTGTATTCTACTTTGGTATAAAGGAAGACCAGTATGATGACCAAACTTTCCCCATATAAATTACTTCACTTATTTATATATTAATTTTGATGATTAACAAAATAGTACTAATGAATTACTTGAGCTTTGAGAACAGGAAATAAAATTCAGTCTAACGACTACTCAAAAGAGAGACAACAGATTCCTTAACGTCTAGATTTCAAATTGAAGATATTTATACAAGTCAGAAGAGCAGAAGCAAAAACAAGCATTGAAGAAACACATTCAAATTCTTCTGAAGAAAGTTTTAGAGCAGAAAACTTCATTCCTCTTAACTTTTGCTCTTTTGCTCTCTATTAGCTAGTGAAAGATCATTTGAAGAGAGCTTGTGTAGTTCTGAGAGTGAGCCTAGATTTAGATTCTTTGCTCTCAGTGCTAGGTCCTTCAGATCATCGCGTGTTGCAGTTTGATCTAGGGGTTTGTCTTCAATCCTCTCTGTGTATTGTTCCCTTCTGGTGTGAAGGAAGACCTGGTGGTATCCAGGGTGTTATTCCCTTCGGGTGTGAAGGAAGACCTGTGGTATCCAGGGTGTTGTTCCCTTCGAGTGTGAAGGAAGACCAGCTGAGCTGGGTGTTGTAGCGTCCTTAGGGGGACTGTACCCTTGTTAGTGAAATCCTGAGATATTGCTCAGGGACTGGACGTAGGTCTCCTGTGGAAAGGAGTTCCGAACCAGGATAAAAATCCTATTGTCTTGTGGTTGTATTTTGTGTGATTGCTATCTCGCTTCCTCTAACTCTAACCTTCATTTGAGTTGTTGCGTAATCTTTTTAGTGAACAGGTATTCATCAAAGATCAAATTTTTAATAACACATTCACCCCCCCTCTGGGCTAGCTAGCTGGGCAACACAATATATTTGTAGGTGGTTGTATTCATTTTGGATAGAATGGAAGACCTATCTGTTATGTGTGTACACAAGTGGTTTTAATGACCTATTAGAGGTCAATATTTGATGGTGTATCTTGGGGGTCGAGTTCAGCAACATAGTAGAAATATCAAAGTGTTTTCCCTTCAGCATCAGACGTAGGGGAAGAGTGGATTAGCACTGAAACACGATAAAAATTGTGTCACATTTGTGTGTTTATTTTTCATCTTACTCCCTTTGATTCATTTCCCATCATCGTTTTATTATTTGATTGTGACCCATTCACCCACCTCTAAATCTCCATAGCCTGAGCCCAGGTGATGTCTAGCCTACATGGATAGCTTAGGACTTATGCAGGGACAAAGTGGCCTAGGTAAGAGGTCAACATACTTTCTAACACAATTTGTTGTATGTGGGAGATGTCTTGCTGCCGTTACCGAGCTCGAACTTGGTGACTGATGGGTCGTCCAACGATGACGGGATTAGTTGAGTAGTTGGTTGCGTTTTTTTTGGGCTGAATGTCAGGGGTCTCGTAGGCCTGATAAATCGGACTCTGATAGGATGAACATATCCTCTTCCTTCTTGATGGGTCAATTGTAAGGTAGTGGGGTGTTGATGGGTTGTAGTCATTATTCTCCCCTTAGGTGACCGTGCTCTATTGAGCTAAGTTGTTTTTACCCCTCCACAATCACTATTTATAGTTCACTTGATCTTAGCCATAAAGTCAAAATACACCTATCTGAAAAAAGCCCATGTTCTCACATAATGATGAAAAAGAAAGAGTGTACAAGCCTTTTAGGTGGGTTATAATGGTTTTGGAGTTGTTTCTAAGGAGTGTTTTTATAACTAGATTTGGAGATTTAACCCCTAAGTTACAATTGGGGATAAGTGTTCTCTTGGAGACCTAAAAATGTTATACATGGATCCGATAGGTTAAATGTATGTTAATCGTGGATAGTACTATTTTTGCTCTTGGGTAGGGATAAAACTTATACTCATTGTCAAAGTCACATAAATGAGAGAAAACATAGATAACAAAAAATGGAGTTATTAAATCGAAAAATGTGACCAAAAAGAGATAAGCTACATCTCTTATGGCTTACCTAATTATCTAAGTGCATCAAAAGTCTGCATGGAACATAAGTTACATGAGATTAAACACTTATTGTCACGAAGAGAGTCCATTGTGCAACAGTCTGCATGTGGTAGCATGAATGTATCGAGTTGAAGGGACATTTCTAAAGGAAACATCTCATGAGGAAGTCGTTGTAGACGTCCAGAGAATGCATTCCAAGTCTGCTCAAACGCCTTTCTTCCAATTTTCTCCATATGGCATCATTCGATGACCTAAAAGGTGAAGAACAAAAGTGATCGCCAAGGCGTTTTACCTCTGCCTAGAGAATGTGTACTTTGCTTGTTGCCTCGAGACGAGGGAAATGTTGGTTAGTTCACTCCCCTTCTTTTAGAAGTCCAAAAAATGGGGACTCTGGTAAGTGGTTCAAGTTTCCTACGAGAAAAACTAACTCATTAGACTACGACATTAGTGTAGTATACGTTCATGCAATGAAGAATAATACATAATTGGGAGAAGCTTATCGGATGGAGGCTTGAGAAGGAAGATGGGCAAATGCTATGGCTGCCTTCCCTCCCTCCAATTTTTCTTAAAGGAAACCCCTTGAAAATGGGTGGGGAAAGATGCTTATGTGAGTGTGTGGGTGAATGTAACTATATGCATGCAAAGGAAATGACAAAGGTGAGGGAGGAGGTTGCTCCCCTAATTGGAGATCGGCCTTGCGTAAGGTTTTGACGCATCTGGAAGAGCAGTAGATCGAGGCGAAAATGAGCATGAGCCTCGATTGAGGACTCTCCCTCTCTCCTAAGGGAAAAGACCTTTTTCTCAAGTGGCGCAAAAGGGACCCCCCGGAACTCACCTCCCTCCCCTTGTCAAAGAGCAAGAGATGGGTTATATGGGCTGTCGGAGGAGGAAACTGTTTTACCCCAAGAAAGCATAGGTTGTCTGCTTGGTGATCTAATAAATGTTTGAAAAACAAATGGGAGGATGCCAAGGGGGACTTTGACAGGTTCAAAGATCGCCACCCCTAGCCTTTCCACTCCCCTCCTACGATGGGATGTGCATGAACGGGCCGATGGAGAAACGTCTCGCACGAAGAACGTGGGTGGTTATGCGGATATTGGATAAACAATCTTGGTAGCAATGAGTTTAGTTGTCAAGATAATCCCTAGCAGTAATTGATGACGTCGCCTAACTCTTGAGCGACAACTAGTATTGTCACTAGCATTATGTCGACGACAATCACATCCATCGCTAATATGTACAGTACAACTGTACATGCGACAATTAACATTGTCGCTAGGAGAGTTCGGAGCTGAGTGTGTATGGATCAATAATGGGCCAAAAATTGTATGGGTCTAATGGGTTATAAGTGAAATTCTACGAGGATAGTTACAAAATTTACATCTACAAACGCCTTCCATAGAATATATAATAATTCAAATAATTATAAAGAACACATCATATTGAGCATACATCTTTTAAATAACACATAAGATTCTAAGGATGGCTCTTTTTTATGGGTATCAAGTTGATGAACTATGTGTTATATTGAGCTCTAAACTCTAAAATTGACACCATGATAGCGAACTATTTTGAGCTAAACGTGTAAACATTATAATAGGTCGAATTTAACAATGAATCTTAACTTGGGTATCATTAGGTGAAAAGTAAAATGAGTCCAACCTAAGTTCAAAGACTACAAATAGATGTCTACACAAAGTCATTTTCAATTCTTCAATTTTCATAATTCAGCAAGAACCTTTCAATTATTCCCTACTTTAACACCACTCTTTCATGGTCTAGTAAGGTTATTCCCTACTATGTTATTTTTATGTTTTTAATCACAATTTTCAAATGATTTAATGATTCATTTTTTTTACTCCGCTTTTAACACATTAATATACATATAACACAACCATCTCTTTTGCGAAAATCCACTATATATGTGCCGAAAACACTTAACCCCCAACTAGGGTTGTCAATGGGCCGGGTTCGGGTTGGATTTATATGAGCCTGGCTCAGGATCGATTCATCAATATGTAAGTTCAAGTCTGACCCAAAACCCGAGCAATGTTGGGTCAGGCTGGGCCGGGTCTAATATTTTTACAAAATTGTAAAGCCCAACTAAGATTCGGCTCGGCTCAAATACTTAAATAAAAAGATAATTTAATAATAAAATAATATATTTAAAAAAATATAAAACTTATAATGTCACTCAATTAAGTAGAGTTTTGATGTTACTTATTTAATTTGTTTGAAAAGAGAAATTTTAACTTTTAAATAAGTAAAATAACATAATTTTAACAAGATAAAATTTAAGATTAAAAAAAAATGAATATGGGTCGGGCTGGTTCATTGGGCCGAACTTAAAATTCGAGGCTGGCTTATGAGCTTAGTCAGACTGGATTTTTAGGCCTTACTAAAAATCTATGTGCCGAAAAAAAGTCTTGTAGTCTGGCTCAAAATCGGGCCAAACTCGCGGACTTGCCGGGCCAACCAGACCGATTGACAACCCTACCCCCAACTAACATAATACTCAGTCGTTTGATCGTAAACACAAATCGATGGATCCCGTTGCTATGTTAGAGATAGGGTCGATACTCGTTAACGACGGAGTTAGAAATATTTAAAAGGAGGTAATTAATAAGATTAATTACTCATGTATACACAACGTAAGGGGCTGCAATTAACAAAGTAAAAAAGAAATCTTCACATGTCCAAAACGTAAAGAGTTGAGGGGACAATTTATATATATAAATTAGGGAGAATTAATGATCAGTCCCTAGTAGGGATCTGATATTATTTTCAGGTCCCTGTCAGATTTTCCAAAGTCTTCCGGTCCTTGCTTTATGCAGGACTTATTTTTAAGTCCATATTTTTTACCCCCGTTATCTCAAAAGTGTGTAATTGTTATCCCAAAAGTGTGTAACTACGTAAGTACGTACTTACACAATTATATGTAAATCCTATAACTGTGTAACTTATCTAGTTACACATGTAAGTAGGTATGTAACTAGGTAATCATGTAAGTATGTAAATTCTGTAACTGTGTAACTTACCCAGTTACACATGTAAGTATGTAATTACATACTTATGTAGTTACACATGTAACTATGTAACTACATAAAAATTTTATAAGTTTGTAACTCTATAATTAGAGCTTACCTAATTACATACTTACATAGTTTTAGAAGGATTTACCTAGTTATTTTAATTCGTAATATACAAAAAGTGTGTAACTGCGTAAGTACGTACTTACACAGTTACATGTGTAACTGCGTAAGTATGTAAATCGTGTAACTGTGTAAGTATGTAATTACATACTTACGCATTTACACATGTAACTATGTAACTAAATAGAAATTTTATAAGTTTGTAACTCTGTAATTATGACTTATCTAGTTATATACTTACATAGTTTTAGAAGGATTTTTCTAGTTATTTTAATTCGTAATATACAAAAAGTGTGTAACTGCGTAAGTACGTACTTACACAGAACTGGGTAAGTATGTAAATCCTGCAACTGTGTAAGTATGTAATTACATACTTACACATTTACACATGTAACTAAATAGAAATTTTATAAGTTTGTAACTCTGTAATTATGGCTTATCTAGTTATATACTTACATAGTTTTAGAAGAATTTACCTAGTTATTTTAATTCGTAATATACCAAAAGTATGTAACTACGTAAGTACGTATTTACACAGTTACATGTGTAATTGGATAAGTATGTAAATCCTGTAACTGTGTAAGTATGTAATTACATACATACGCATTTACACATGTTACTATGTAACTAAATAGAAATTTTATAAGTTTGTAACTATGTAATTATGACTTATCTAGTTATATATTTACATAGTTTTAGAAGGATTTATCTAGTTATTTTAATTCGTAATATACCAAAAATGTGTCACTGCGTAAGTACGTACTTATACAGTTACATGTATAATTGGGTAAGTATGTAAATCCTGTAACTGTGTAACTTACCTAGTTACACATGTAACTGTGTAAGTACGTACTTACACAGTTACACACTTACCCAATAACTAAATAGAAATTTTATAAGTTTGTAACTATGTAATTATGACTTATCTAGTTATATACTTACATAGTTTTAGAAAGATTTATCTAGTTATTTATCTAGAAATTTTATAAATTCTCCCTATCTGTGTAACTGGGTAAGTGTGTAACTGTGTAAGTACGTACTTACACAGTTACATAGTTACATGTGTAACTGGGTAAGTTACACAGTTACAGGATTTACATACTTACGCAGTTACACATGTAATTATGTAACTGTGTAAGTACGTACTTACACAGTTACACACTTTTGATATATTACGAATTAAAATAACTAGATAAATTATTCTAAAACTATGTAAGTATATAACTAGATAAACCATAATTACAGAGTTACAAATTTATAAAATTTCTATTTAATTACATAGTTACATGTGTAAATGCGTAAGTATGTAATTATATACTAACACAGTTACACGATTTACATACTTACGCAGTTACACATGTAACTGTGTAAGTACGTACTTACGTAGTTACACACTTTTGGTATATTACGAATTAAAATAACTAGATAAATCATTCTAAAACTATGTAAGTATGTAATTAGGTAAGCCTTAATTACATAGTTACAAACTTATAAAATTTCTATTTAGTTACTGGATAAGTGTGTAACTGTGTAAGTATGTAATTACATACTTACATGTGTAACTGTGTAAGTTACACAGTTATATGATTTACATACTTACATGATTACATACTTACATGTGTAACTGAGTAAGTTACACAGTTACAATATTTACATGTAACTATGTAAGTACGTACTTACGTAGTTACACACTTTTGAGATAACAGTTACACACGTTTGAGATAACAGGAGATGATAACGGGGGTAAAAAGCATGGACTTAAAAATAAGTCCTGCATAAAGTAAGGAGCGGAAGGCTTTGAAAAACTTGACAGGGACCTGAAAATAATATCAAATCCTTGCTAAGGACTGATCATTAATTCTTCCTAAAAATTAAGGCCCCCCCTCCGCCACTAATACTCTTTTGTGTCTGTAAACACAAACGATCAAATATTATATCTAAATATTAAGTGTTTATCTATATATACTCTCACATATTGATGCGAAGAATTTTGATCAGTGAGAATCAAATTTGATGTTAAAAAATGAGTTAAAAGATCAATTTCCTTCCCACTAACATACGAAATGTTTCACACTCATTCTCACATAGCAGAGAAATAATCGTTACGTGATCCAGTGATAGATCTAGAAATTTAATTCAGTGAAATCACTCTTAAAATTATGGTGTACCCATAAATTTTATTTTACAATTTAGTGGAGTCATTTCTATTGAATTTTTTTTCAACAAAATTAATTTAATAAAAAATTTTAAACTTTATAATTAAGTTTTGAGAATCTAGTGGAGTCACATGACTCCATTGGACATTACCTAAGTCCGCCCCTAGTTACATCGTATCCACACGATATAGTGTAATTTAATTTAATTTTCACTTTAAATAATCCACGTCAGTTTTATTATCGGGCAAAGATTTATCAACTAAAAAAAAGTAAAAAAAAAACCCCTTTAATTACGTTTTCGAACACAAGTCAAGTTACACAGCCCATCACCGCCTGGAAGTCTGAAACCGTCACAAAGCCAGACCCGCCAATCGGCGGCTCGCTCCCGGTTCAAACGCCGGCCGGCGGACCTGAAAGCGAGCGGAGAGCCGGATTACATAAATCGGTCAGAATCCGGGTGGAATCGACCTCCGAATCCACAAATATTTAGTTCTGCTCCCTTTTCGTCGTCCCGCTCGAGCATTTCAACCGGGCGCGAGGGGGAAAAAAAAAGGAGAAAAAAACACACCAAATCCACGAGCACGCAGGTAAGAAGAACAACAGTGGTCCACCACCTGCAAATCCCAGGTTTTTTTGTTGATTGGATTCTTTATTCCCTTTTTTATTTTAAATTTTAATTTTCTCTGTTCCCGCCGTTCCGCTCCCGGAGTTGTTCCGCTTCTTCCCACGGTTCGCCCCCGCATGCCGGCGGCAAAACCTGCTCTAGGGTTTTCTGTTTCACGGCGTGAATCGGGTTCGGGGTTTTCGAGTTTGCAGGGAGGGATACCCGGCGTGTGCAGATGGGGGGCGCGGAGAAGGAGCTGGAGGAGCAGCTTCTGGACGTCGGGAACAAGATCCTCTCCCCGCCCTCTTCCGTGGATGAGCTCCTCCCGCTTCTCGACGTGAGTACCTACTAGCCCTCTGGGTCTTGCTCTGTAACGTTCTTCAGGAGTGAGTAAAGTTTGATTTTTTAATTTGTTTTTCAATCTTCTTTATCTTTTTACTCCGGCGACGGTAGTCGTTGCAATGGCGTTTGCCTTCCCTGCGCTTGCGTGACTTTTGAAGTATCATGCGACGAGGTTGTACGAATGTATAGATCGGGGTTCATTACTTGCATTGTTCCTTGCTCGCCGTAGGTTTAATCTTCAGAATACTTTAATCCGATGTTTTTTCACAGGTTTTTAGGTTTTGTAGTGATGCTTGGGCTTAGGATATCGACGTACTACTAGTACTATATCAGAGTTGATTGGAGCCGTTGGTTTTTGCTCGCATTGTTAGATTTGATCGTCCAATAGTTCAGAGTTTTCAGTCGCCTTTGTTGGAAACTCCATGCATTGGCATTCCTTGACACGCAAATGATTGAAATCACTGCTTAGTGCCTGGATACTCTGGAGATTCGTGAGTTCATCTGCTCTTCCATATTTGCAGTGGTAGCCCCTTTTGCTTTAGCTTGAGCCATCTGAAGGATCTTGAGGAAATTTCCCAACCTTGCTCTAGTGGGTCTGGGTCTTTGGCCATTTTCCTTGTGGATTATTCTCTCGGTCGGCTTTTACTTAAATAATTAAATATGGATCGAGAGGCCAAGATGAGCCCTGGGGCATCAACCCCGTTGATAATTCTTGGTACAAGCTGGTTTCTCTGGTGATTGAGGTGTTGCTTACTTGCTTCCTGCCTTTCTGCATTCATGATCCTGATTGCCATCAATGCCCTCTCCAATATGACTACTGCTGTGATAAGATGGTGCTGCTATCTTTCCGGAGAGACTCCATCTGGAAGCAGCTTTCTTTTCTCTCTGTATTTCATGTAGGTGCTGTTGCAATTGTCTTTGAACATTGTTGTGGATTTCACAATTGCACAAGATCTGTTTGTTGGCTGTACATCCCCACTATTTGATAAACAATACGTCAGTGTTAACGGGCCCATCTATATGATCAACTGTTTTTTTCTTTCTTTTAAAGAAAATTGGTTAATTTGTCATCATTTTTTTTTCTAGCAAGCAGAGATTTTGTTATCAAGAGTTGAACAGTCACCTTCCAAGTCAATGGTAGCTGCATTGGATCCTGCAAGGAGAGGGCTGTCTATCAAGAAGCTTTTAGGTCACTCAGATATAGACGTGAAAATTGCTCTTGCTTCTTGTGTCAGTGAGATCACTAGAATTACAGCACCAGAGGCTCCATATGATGACGACTTCATGAAGGTCTTGGATTATACATGCCTAAATATTGCACAGTACTTGTTTTTTTTTACTTGCCAGAATGGCATGTCTATTGATTTATCATTTGCTTTTGTTTTCATTCTACATTTGTTCAGGTGGTCTTTGAAATGATTGTTGAGTCCTTTAGAAAACTAGAGGATAGATCCAGCCGGTCATTTTTAAAGAGGGTTTCAATTCTGGAAACTGTTGCAAAGGTCAGGTCATGTGTTGTGATGTTGGACCTCGAATGCGATTCTTTAATCCTTGAGATGTTTCAACATTTTCTGAACACCATAAGGTAATTTGTCTGTGGGTGCTAATGTTTTTCTTTTTAAGTTGAATGAATGGCATTGTAAATGCTGCATTTTGTGGTGTACATTATTGGTAACTTTCGTATATATATGTGTGCGCGTCTCCATGTGTGTATATTTATGTACGGGTATAGACACTGGTGTCATTTCAGAGCCTCTGGTGTCATCAAATGTTTTGTTTTAGAAAGTGGAAAAAATGTTGGGCCTCGTTCATCAGGAAGTGGGCCTTGTTGATAAGGAGAGATCAATGATACAGCTGTGGAAGACACAATATCTCATATCTACTTGCCCATTAAAACGTTTAAAAAAATGCCGCAATTTCTTCTGCACTTTATGAACATTAGTTGGATACGGTGGTGTGCAATCATCGTCAGAGTCTTTTCCCACTTATTTACTGATGACACAATAGCCAATTAAAAAATGCAGAAAAGACAAAGAGTTCTTTTTTTGGAACACCCTCCTTCAACACCCCATCCCTCCCCCAAAGAAAAAAAAGGCACTCCCTCCTTCTGGTGGAATCTCTGTTGAGAAAGGAACCTATGGTTTCTATGTAGTGAGATTACATTTGAAAAGAAATTAGATGAATGGCTTTGTTTAAACCACTGTTTAACCAAGGTGCAAAGGACTGGGATTAGCCCCAGATAGGGTGGCCCAAAACCTATTGGGTCAGTTCACCCTGATCTGAAGTGTGCTGATCCAAGGCTAGAACTAAGGTTTTCCTTGGTTGAAAAAATTGGAAAAGATGGAAATGACTATCTTTTGAGCTCGAACGTAATATTTTTGGAACATACTGAATAATATACAATAATAACTTTTGCACCATCTTCGCTATGAGGAATAAAAGAATCTAAAGTTCTATGTTGAGAAAGGAATCTACAACCTTGTGTAATGTGTTTACATTTGGAAAAAATAGATATTTTTATGGATTGCTTTGTTTACATTGCTGTAAAAACCAAGGTGCAGGAGATTGGGTTCAACCCCAGATGGGATGGCACAGAACCTATTGGGGTGGTTAACCTGGACTGGTCTGATCTAAAGCTAGGATTGAAGTTCTCCTTGGTTTTAAAAAAACTGGAAAAATACAATGACTAATTTTTTGAGTTTGAAAATAATATTTTTGGAAGATAATGAATAATATACAGTGATAACTTACTTTAAAAAAATATACAGTGATAGCTTTGTCACCATCATCACTATGGAACGAAGAAAAGCTCCCTAACTCTGTATTCTATAAACTCATTAAAATCCTTTTGGTAGGAGGCTGAATATGATGATACCTCTGCGTACATCAGGTCATGTGCCCAGGTTGTGTATTGCCACATCAAGCAGAATTTCAAACTTCAGAAAGAACAAGGAATTCCGGATTGGATTGGGGTCTGGGATAGGACCCCTCAGATCCAGAATCGAATCAGATTGGCCGGGTTTGGGGAAATGGATTGGGGGGGGGATCATTCGGAATTTTGTTTAATTACACGGGTTTACTGGATATGGCATGAAGAAATCCCAATCAGCCCTTTTGGAGTGGAATCAGATTGGCTATGACCGATTCCGATCTGGATTGGCCGATTCTGCAATCCATGAGAAAGATAGGTGCTGGGGTTATAGATACTTGACCTCACTAGAAGATGAGATCACTGAGCTAGGATCTATCTATTGTGCAGCTAGTGGGACAATTAATCCTCCTCCTGCCAAATGCTTCAAGAGTTGATGAACTCTGTTGGTCAAATGCTTGTATCATGTATAATGAATACTCCAGTCTGCAGGGTTTGTGCATTGACACTCTGATGCAAGATAAAGCATCTACAGAACAATAACCAATTGATGAAAGTAAGATTGCATCTCCCTAGCTAAATCTTTAGAAATTGGCTTCTTTATTTTGGAAGAAGGTAGTTATGGAAAAGAATTGAGAAGTATTAGTAGCCATGGGTGGGAGGTAAAGAAAGTAAGAAGCCCTTGTTGATAGTTGTGGAATGAGTATTTATCTTTAAGTATGGCAGAGGCGGCAGCTTTGTAGAGTTCTGATAGGGTTCTCACCTGTCACTGATCGTAGTAGAATCTTTTTCTCAGGTTCTTTTTTAGGCATACTGTGAAGAAAGAGTGAAGGAGATTGAAAGAGAATAAAAAGGAGTTAAATGCATGGGAAGTGAGAGGTATACACTTTGATGGACAAAAAATGACTTAGTATCCCCAAAGGCCCCTCCAATCTATTGCTTGCTTCTCTTGATGGATAGTCCACTGTCGTGATTCCTAGTTTGACAAGTTGTTTGGATCTGGCTCCAGCTTGATCCATGGATGGATTGACTGATCTGGCCCCATCCAGGTGGTGTGAACAGGAGTGGGTAACATATGCCTCCTGGTTCAATGTGTACTAGTTGAAAGCATGTCAAGGTTGCCCGTAGAAAGAAATGAGAGAAGACACTTCATCTACTTGTGTTGCATCCCCACAAACCCCCCTCTCCCACCCACAAAAAAGGAAGAGGAAAAAAGAAGGGTGGGGGAGGAGGTGAGGGAATGTGGTGGTTAAGAATCTTGAAATTATGCCATTCTGATGAGGTAAAGTAGAAAAGATTATCAAAGGAATACATATTCATCCAAGATGTAAGGTATTGTTGAAGACAGCTATCTATCTGAATGTTTATAGTGACTTTTCCACACAGCAACAGGATGTGTTTGTCATCTCAGTCTCAATCAGTCTAGTTGTCTATTTCTCCTCCAATTTGTTTATGGCTCAAATCATATTTCTCTATCTAATATCTTATTGAATTTAATTGATAACTTTTGCTATTGAAAAAACAACAACTTTCTTTTCTGTTTCTTCTAGATTATTCTATCCCATTTATGAGTCAGTGAATATTCATTTCTCTAAAGTCTTTTCTGTTTATGATGCACACACATTCTTTGTTTTGCCATGTTAATTTAGTCACAATGGGAGAAATATTTGCATAGAATCAATGTTTTAAAAAGGATTAATCTGTCTGAGTCAGATGATCCCCCCCCCCCCCCCCCCCCCCCCAATTGACTAGTCGACCAATTAGTTGGCGAGTCGGCCGCCTCATGTACAAGTTAGTTATTTTTTTCAGGATTTTTTTATGCATGATTCTTGTTGAATTGTTAGTGTTGAGGGTGTATGCCTGTCATATTTAAAGATATAAGCATGACACAAAAAATCTCATTGAATTAAAAAAAAACTGATTCAGAAGACATACATATAGCTCAAATGGCAGCATCAATGAAGAACAATTTTTTTTTTCTGATTTACTAATATGAACTGTTTTAGAAGTCATCATTTAACAATGAGTTGATATTGCTAAAAATGTCATTTAACTAATGTGTGTCTTAATCCCTGACATCCAAAATAAAATTCATAAAATAAAATAGATGAAATCAAACTCATCTATTAATCTATGAGAGTATAACTAAAAACACCAAGCATCAGAGAGATCCAAATCATCATCATTTCTCCAATCTCATTGTTTGTCTCATTATCATCAATGCCATTGTCTTTATCACCATCTCCATCATGAATGCCATCCTCAGCCTCATCGGTAGATGTTTCAAAAAATAACCAGCATTATGCAATGGATGGTCCATATGATCCTGCCATCTATCATCAACAATAGTAAAAATTTGTCCATACTCCCTCATATTGTTCTTGAAGTTTTTCTTAATCTTTTCACATGTCTCAATCATTTCATGATATATGTAACCTATGGGCCTTTCATCTTCTCTTTCTACTTTCCTTAACACACTTACAATTGGTTGGGATGCTAAGATAGATTTTGCAACCTCTTTCCAGAAGACACTAGATAACACAATGTTGGCAACCCTCTTACCTTCCACCTTCTTCTCCCATGCACTGTTATTCCAATCAGAAGAGAGAAACTTTTGCCTTAGGCCATCCCTATGTTTATATAAACTCTGTAAAGTCAGTAAAGATGTTGCAAATCTTGTTACCCCAGCTCTTACTAAATCCTTATTTCCAATGTGCTTCCTCATTATACTGAGTAACATATTATGCTTGTAAATGAAATTTGTAATTCTTCGCCCTTTAGTTACAGTGGATTAGCTGAACTCCAGCTTTCCAGTGTACTCTAACATAAGATCCAAGCAATGTGCGGCACAAGGTGTCCAAATAACGGTGGAAACCCATAACCCAATAAATGGCAACTAAAACAAGGGTATACATGATTATTCAACAAATAAAAATACCCCAAAAACAGGAAAAATAGAGTGAATCGGCGGCCGTCTAGTTGGCTCGACCACCCGACTCGACTAGTCGGCCGACTTTTTAATGACTGCATAGAATTGAGTACTCTAGTTTAGTTGTGATGGCAAAGCATGTTCTGATGTTTGTTACTCCTTAAAACTTCTGCAAGTATTGTTCTTTCCCCAGATATCTCAGTTTTTATCTACATCTTTTGCAATTATCCCTTTTAGCTATTTGGTAAATTGGACATGCATAACTTACAGGAATTACCACCCAGAAAATGTTTTCTCTTCCATGGAGTCGATAATGACAGTTGTCTTAGAGGAAAGCGAAGACATCTCGTTAGATCTTCTGTCTTGCCTACTAATGAGTGTGAACAAGAATAATAAGGTTATTACTCTTTTCTGCTTGTTTTTACTTCAATGCCTATTCCTTTCCTAGCTTCAGTATGTTATATTAGTTGGAGTTGACCTTTCCAGGACATTTTGCCAATTGCACGGGAACTAGCAGAAAAAGTAATAGGCAACTGTGCTTTGAAGTTAAAACCTTACTTGATAGAAGCAGTTCAATCTAGGGGTGCTTCTTTGGATGACTACGGTAAACTTGTTGCTTTTATATGCAAAGGGAGTTTGGATGTGCTGGAGCAGAATGGTATAGTTGTTTCTGGGGAATGCTTGGTAAGTACACCTTTGTTCCCCCCTCCTCTACTGTCAGTTTGACGTGTTCAGCAATTTCAGCTGTTGAATTAATGCTGTAACTGAAGTAATTGATCAATATAGTAGTTCTTCCTGAAATGTACTGAAAAGGGTTGGGGTATCTTAGTTGTGATTTCACGGCTGTATCACTACCCTTTTTTTGTTCTTCCCAGAGAGGTGGAATCTTGGGGGATCTTGGGAGGTTAATGATCTGTCAACACAGGCCTTTAGAATCACCATGAGATGGACATTAAGCCAAGGGAGCTGATGCAGATGCCATGGTGGGAGAGGCTCGAGTTCGCGCGGCACCTGAGAACGTGCGTCAACGCCATGCTCACTGATGACATCACGTGCTTTGACGGCATCGCTGGCACCAAGGTCGACCCCCGCCTTAGGGGTTCATATCCCCGTGCTCCGCCCATTGTGCCAAGGTCATACCTGCCTGGGCTGCCTCCAACCTCTGGCCCTCACCCTCCCCGAAATGTTTTCTTGGACATGTACCTCCTCGCACAATCACAGAAGGTGAGTAGGTTCACGGTGCAGATCCCCGCCATCGCCAAGAAGTAACAGGTGCCGTTTCTCAATGGGATGCCCAGCATGGAGAGCGCCGTGCACAGGTTCCTCATGTTGCAGTGCACCTCACCGTAGAAGAACTCTAGCTTTCCCATGTATGTGAACACCTCGGAGCCGCCCACCAAGAATTGCGGAAGCAGCCATGCGATGCTCATGGGGGAGGCTGTCCCATTGTCGCCCAGATGCTGCTGCTGCTTTCTGCTCACGTCCACCACCAGGGTTGCTGCCGCCATGCATGGAGATTGGGATCGGCCGTTCCAATCGATTCCCTGGAAGTCTGGCCGATCCAGAATTGGCCAGGTTAAAAAAAAGTTTTTTTGACAAAAAAAGAATCAGAAAAAGTTGGGAAAAATTAAGTCTTCAATATTTACATATACATTTATGATATATTGTAATCATACTCATAAATTTATCCATTAATATATATCATGGTTTGCCGAGTCGGAATCGGAAGGCGAATCGGGTTGCTCCTGATTCGCTCCGATTCCCCCCGAATCGGTCCGAATCGGACCGATTCGCATGGGTATATTATATATAATATATAATATGATATATATATATTGCAGATATATTATATGTATTACATATATGATATAATATTATATATATTTATATTATATATAAAGGGAATCGGGGCGAATCAGGCGAATCAGGGATCGGGTTTCCCCTGATCCGCTCCGATTCGGGGGAATCGGGCCGATTCGCCCCGCCATGACAAACCATGATATATATACATGTACAATATATATGTAATCATATACTATATGCATATCATGTTAATGTATGAACATAATTAATATGTATATCCTTACAAATGTGTGAGTGTGTGTATATATATATATATATCACAACCATTAGATTGTGAATAGTGTTGGAAATGCAGCACTTTATACATATATATCATATTGATGAACACCTTATACATATGTATATGTTAAACTGTTAATGTATGTACCATCATATATTAGTGTAAATATGATAACAATATGCACATGCATATATATATGATGATGAATGTATACATATATATATATAATTGTTATATACATTTGAATATGTAATATATTACATATATGTCATATATATGTCTATATGCATTTGTGTACTTGTATACATAAATATGTAAATTAATGTACACAATCATATTAGACATTAATGTTTGTATATATATAGTATTAGTTTATATATGTGAAATGATGGTTTAATACATGTATTGAGTAATGTATATAATAAAAATTTATGGCAGAATCAGCCTGGGATTGGCCGATTCAAGCCGATCTGGACTATTTGGCCTGATTCTGCTGGAATTTAAGCGATCCAAGGGCTTCCCTTCGGAATTGGATTGGCCTAGAATCGCCTGATCCCGATCCAGATCGACTGATTTTGCATTCCATGCTGCAATGACCTAGGCCAAGAGGATGTAGCCAACCCCCATGCGACGCAGTTGGGAGAGGCCTGCGATGGCAACATCGTAGAGGATGACGCAAAACATGACACACAGGATCTCGAAGGCGAAGAGGGGGGGGGGAGAGACGTGGAAGGAGAAGACGATGGTGTCCATCCTCGCGTCTCTACCAACATGGGGACTTGCATGGCCCGTGGCCTCTTCGGGCCCTTGATGAGCAAATTCGGCAGGGTGTTCGTGCTAGGGGTGTTAACGGTTTGGTTTGGCCCAATTTTTTGTCAAACCGAAACCAAATCGAAATTTTTTAGTTCACTAACCAACTGCGCTACAGAACTTGCTGTGATATGATATGTTATTATTTATTTATCTATATATTCGGTTTATCTCGGTTTCACAATGGGAAACCGAACCAAATTGTCGGTTCGGTTTGGTTTTTCGGTTTGAACCGAATAGCGAACACCCCTAGTTCGTGCCAACCATGTCCGGCATGGTATGGCACGACAAATCTTGATTTTTGTAGCTTCTTTCAGTTTATTAATCATAACTTTCATTTCTGACATGGATATTCCTGATAGTTTAAGAAATTTTATGGGTACATCCATAATTTTGGGAAATGTGGAATGTGTCTATAAATTAAATTTATTCAGAATGCAGGATCTGATCATATGATCACATTTCTTCTTAAAAAATAATCATATTGGGTATCTCCACAATGTTATAACTGGTATATTATTTCAAACAATTGCTTTACAAGGGTAGGCAAGCAACAAAGTTGGGCGTGCTTGGCGTTGTCTTCAGAATTCCTGAATTTCCTTCAGGTCTTCTGCTTGTTGTTCTTCTGTCCTGTTATGGTGTCTTTTTTTTGTTGTGCTGCTTTTGCCTCTTCCTTTTTTCACTTCTTCTTGTTGTCTGCTTGCTTCCTTCTTGTCTTGTGTCTCCTTGTTGGCTGCTGCTTCTTGTTTCAGGTGGAGACGACCTGCCTTTATAGGCCCTTGAGATGGCATGAAGTGGTGGAGCTGGTGGAATGAGAGAGTGGGATTTGTGTTCTATGCCCATTGGCAACTGGTTAGATGTGGGGGTGGAGATAGCACACCACTTCTCTATCCCACTGGACGGAAGCAGAGGCCTAGCAGTCCTACCCTCCCAACCCACCGGTTGCATGAGCTTGGTGGGTGGGTAGAAGTGGGGGTCTGTGTGTGTCATGGTAGCGGTGGCACCCCTGTTCACCCCCACTCGTCGGTGCAAGTTGGTGGGGGTGTAGGGGGGCCAGTGGTGAAACCCTCTCCTCACCCTCACTGGTTGCATGAACTGGTGGAGGTGTTGGTTTGGAGGGTGAGGTAGTGGCACCACCCTTTCACCCCCACTGATTGCATAAGCTGGTGGGGGGGGGGGTAGCGGCAGGACCCTTTTCACCCTCATAGTGTAACGACCCCGAGAACCTGACTCTCGGCCACAAATCAAGAACTCGATTTCCGCGGTCACTGCCCACGGATCCGGGGATCTGGAAGGGCTGTAAAACAAGTCTAACAGGATATGTAAAGAAAATAAACGTCAACTACTGAATTAGGAGCACACAAGGACGTAGACAAAGTAAAGAGCGAGAGTACTGTGTATCGCTCTAGGTGCAGTCCTAACACACAACGATTACAAGGAAAGGGAAGGATAGAGCCCTTAGAGGCATACCCCGAGGGTGAAGTACAACAAGGGGGAAACCCACTACTAGCTACGGGGACGACGACTATCGCCCCGCCTCCTCCGCCTGACGCGCACTCAGCCGTTGCTGGGAAGCCTTACCTGCAAAAAGGAAGGGGATGAGCTTCACAACAGAAGCTCAGTAGGGACTACCAATCTCCTATTGGTTTTAACATGCGAAAAGAATATAATTAAAGTAAATGACAACAGTTATGTATATATTCTATTCTACACAAGAAAGTGCGGAAGGAAAGTTAACTAACTAGCAACAATTCGGAAACACAACGCGGTCAACCGTACGACTTGCATGTTGTGACCACCACATGGCTGTAAACACAGACAGAAAGAACTCTGTTTGGACAAACGACACTAGTTATGGAAACCACTGCCACTAGTCAACCGGTCAAGGGCGTCTATTGATGTCTTACCTTCGACCAAAGTCCTGGCCTCCACGTCTCGTTAGAGTGGAGTCAAGGAATACAAAATAACCACAACAGTAACCACCGCAGTTTGACCGAACTATGGTCCAACGTCTCGCCTCCCTAAGTGGTTTCGGGGCCACAAAAAACGTGGTAGTGAGAAAAAGACTTGCTGGCATGTGTCGGGAAGAACTTCGAACGACCTCGGCGTCCCAGATCAACCAGAAGAGCTCTGCAAACGATTCGACGCCGTTGTCCTAACCACCGTTTTCCCCTCCACTTCAGAGTCCTTGACTCGAGCACGCCCGTTGCCCGAAGCACTTTCTCAACGGACGCACGGGGATGAGGGTCTCAGGTACACGATAACAATCTCTCGCGGCACAAGCCCTCTGGTGCGCAGCACCGGATGAATGACTAGCGTAGGACCGTACTAAGAACTAGCACTTGTGCCACGGGTACAGAAAGAACCAAGAACGGGTGAAGAGTTAACGAGAAACGGACTCCACACGAACTATACATGTGTCTGTCTCTTGTCGCGACATTGTCACGACGCCAAGGCCAATTGCGACAATGTCGCGACGCCCTAAGCGGTCGTGATGCTGTTGCGACGTTGTCGCGACGCCACTGCCCGCCGCGACAGCAGCACTTGTCGTGGTTGGCGCATGCGTCGCGACACCATCGCGGCCCTTAGACTGATTGCGACACCAAACAGAGGGGGTCCCAGTACAGTTCGCCCAAAGATCGCCCCAAAAACCACCAAAATATAACCATTTGGGGGAGGGGAGCATGAGAAACACTAGGAAAGTATGGAAACCAGGCAAACCACTCTCAAACCCCATATTTCACGCTTTAAGCAGGAAGTTCTACTCTCAAGGAAAACCTCTCAAACAACAGAGCATAGATCTCTCACCCTAAATTCAGCCACAACGAAGGCACGAGAATCTCAAGGGGAAGGGGAGCATGCTAGAACAAGAGGAAGAAGGGGAGTCCCTATCTCAAGAAGTGGAGCCAACCTGTTGGGGCCTTCACGTAGGAATAACCGCCGCCTCCTTGCTCCAACTCCAAGCATCACATGAACGCTGCCTACACGAAGAGGATGTCACCACCACGCCAAAAGCACCAAGAAATCGCCAGAAGAAGCAAAGAGGGCTTGAAGGAAGAAGAAGGAAGAAGAAGAAGAAAAGGAGAGATGGGGAAATGGACGTCTGCCTCGGTTTTAAACCGACGACCCCAAAACATGACTTGTCGGCGCGGTGCGACAAGAAGGCTGTTATGACCGCCATGCAAGTCGTGACACCATGTTGCATTCGCTTGCCCGACGCGACCCTAAAAGCGGGTCAAACTTCGGAGACCAGGCAACCCAAAATGCAACGGCCTGTCAGGTCGCGTTAACGGTCGTACACACATTGACACCCGACAAGACCGTTCTGACAAGGAAGGACGGAGCGTCACACCGGTTAGAAAACAAGGTCGCGTCGCCTCCAGACAGCGTGTTAAGAATGCGTCGTCTCCAGACGGCGCGTCAAGAACGCGTCGTACATGGTGGCTGCGACAAGAACCATGTCGCGACCGACATTGCTGCATCCTGCAGATCTGTCACGACCTTGAGGACGGGGGCAAGGGCCTAAGAGGGCCGAATCTTACACATCGGTTGCATGAGCCAGGGTTCCACTCTCTGCCCTCGTCACTTCATTCAAGCTGTTGAAGGTGGGGTGGTGTTGGACGCGGAAAAGGATAAATAAATATAAATGATAAAAGCTCCGGGTTTTGGTGTATGGACAACGACGAAATATATCGTGGTCGGTATCTTCCCTTGCGGGAGAGATACTCGGCGTACCGCCGCTGTGTGTATACACACATGCATATATACTGCGGGCGTGTCAGTCAGTAAAAATAGACAGTTCTGAAATTCACTTAATGCAGATATTTATTCGTCCATTGATTGGACAAGATTTATTCCCCACGATTTCACCAGATGATTGGGGTATCGTTTGCTGGACCATTCCCCGTTGACCGCAGTGAACATGTATTGACATCGAGCATAACGCGAACACCTTTGGTACCATGTCGTTTCAGCCTCGCTTTTATCATACACAACTTGACAGTACATCGACCTAGGAGCAAAAGGTATTTTGCGACATTTGCCCCACATGGGGATTTTTTTTTAATATTCCCATTTAATCCAAATTTGGCTTGGTGGAGGGGGTACAAGTATGACATTTACACCTTGGACCTCTTTTTGGACACACAATTTCCCAGCATTTCTGGGTATAATTGCAATTTACAAAAGTACATGACAGAAATATTTCATGAGAATATTTATTTTCTCACGGTACATGATTTTTTCTAAGACATAGGCCACATGACACTTTGGGGTTTATATATCACATTTTACCCCAAGTTTACAATTTATAAATAAAGGAGTCTCTTATAAAAATGCCCGGGGGCCCGGGGTTGAAGCCTCAACATGGCATTGTCTTCTTCACCTGGAACAGTCTTCTGCAGTGGGTCTTCAAGGTTTGAACTTGATGAACTTGAGAAGCTTGAAGAATTTGGAGAAATTGAACAACTTGGAGACCAACCAACCCCTTTTGCAAGAAGAAACTCTTGAGGGCCAATGGGTGGAAGCCAAGTGAGAAGAAGCACAAGATCCTCATCTCCCCCAATGGATCTCCTCTTTTAATGGAAGAACCCCCTCCTCCCTTTTATAGAAGTTGGGTAGGGAGGCATGGGACCGGAGGGCCCCCCCCAACCTCCCATTTCCATCCTTGCTACCGGAAGGTGGCAATTTTGTAAATTTTTGACTCCCCGGGTCATTTTTGCCAAGGGAAAATTTCAGAGGTATTTTGTAAAAGGTTTTTCAGGGTTTTTTTTTGTGTAATTTGGTGGATGTGTTGGATTTTGGGGAATTGTTTGGTTGGATTTGAGGATTTGGGGGGATTTTGGATTTTGTGGAGTTGGGGTTATGTGGGGGCAATTTCTGGATTTAGTCAAGGGTTTTTTGATGGGTTTTTTTGGGCCTTTATGGCATTTTGGGACTTTGGGAAATTTGGATTTTTGGAGGGTTTGGAATTTCTGGGGTTTGGCCTTTATTGTTTTTTTTTGTGTGGCTATTTTCTGGATTTTTGGAGTTTGTGGGTTTTGGGGTTGGTTGGGTTACTTCCCTTTGCCTCACATGGACATGGTTTGGTACCGTTTGTCCACGAAGAATTGGCTTTCATGGTGAAAATAAATATCTGTCTTAATTTTCACAGATAAAGAATTTTCACGGCCAACAGGTGGTCCCCCTTTCTTTCTCTCCCTTTCCTTCATCTTTTTCAAACCTCTCTCTCTCTTTCTCCCCTTCTCTCTCCCCCCACCCAACCATATCTCCCTGAACATTTTGGGACCCGATAACATTTTAAAAATGAATTGTTCTGGTCATCATCTTCTGTAAGATTAATGGCTGCTATTGGCGCTCTTCCTTCTCATTGTAAATGCCATGCGATGATTGTAAAGTCGACTGCAATTTGTAATTTTTACTAATGGGTGAATTGGTATGATTCAGGCAGGTGAAAGCAAGCTGCCAGATATTTCTAATGAAATGCCACATCTATTCTTTATTTTCTGGTGATTTGTGGTGTTAAATTGTTATTTATAGGTGTTGAGTCTTATTTGTTAAAATTTGTATTATGAGCAGGGCTCACAGAAGATGGAATCAGAAATTACCTGTCCTGAATTTAGTGCCACAGCTGATAAGTTGTCTATGTCTTCAGTGGGCAATGGAACGGTATCCCCAAAAAATGCAACTGCTAGATTAGAGGTAGAGAAACTGGAGACTGGATTGGATCGCAGCACCAAGAAAGCAAGGCGTCGGAAAAGCAACTCTGCAGTTCAGCCTAAAGAGAATTCCAACCATTCACCACTTGAGTCTGTGGAATTGCCTAGTAGGAGGAAAGGTCGTAGGAGGGAAGTTGATACTCTGCAGTCTGGAGGCGCTCCTAAAAGCGAAGCAGAACCTACCATACTAAAAAATGGCAAGACCAGCAGGCATCGTGTGCCTTCAGAAGGGCCTTCTCATAATAGTGCATCTGTCAATTTTGCTGCTGATAATGGGGACCTTCCAGCTTCAAGTCATCGCAAGAGAGGGCGTTCTTCTGGATCTGAAGTCTCAATGAAGAAATTGCGAAGAAGCCCATCAGGTAATGTGACTGTTTCAACATTAGGTTCGAAAAAGTGTTCTGTGAATGGGAATATTGAAGATGAAGCAGCGTCTTCTATGGATATTGACATGAAGAAGCAGACTGAGAATGCTAGTGGTTCAGAAAAAAAAACTCTCAGGCGCTCAGGCAAGAAAAGACATCTTGAAAATGTGGATAATGGTGGAAAGTCAAATTCTCATTCGGATGCAGGAATTGATGTGTTGCATCCAGAAGAAAGGTTTCATAGAAGACCTGGTAGAAAAAAGGCTAGTGAGGGTGAACTATCGGGGAAGCATTGGATCTCTAGAACTAAGCAACAAAAAGGTAAAGCCTTCTCAGAAGAAATTGTTGTTGGTGAGCAAAATCAGAAGGTACCAGCTTTTTGGAGATTCCTAGTTCATATGTTTATATGGTAATCATGATTTTCCTAGTTTGAGATGTTATTCCTGGTTGCCTTTAGGGAGTGACTTCTTCAACTAAGACCCCTCCAACCACTAAAGCTAACAAAGACAAAAATCTTTCAGACCTTAAAAGAAAATCCAGGAAGAAGCATGCTCGAGAGGAGGTACACAAAGTTCTTGTAGCTCTCATATGATTTGTACCAACTTATCTACCAATAAAAAACATTTGTACCAACTTTTGCTTTCTTCATGATTATTTTTCTATAGTCTCTTCACTCTCTTCTATTGCTTCTTCACATCAGCTTGGATTTTCTGTTTGATTTTTCATTTTATATCATTATTTGATTTCTACGTGGTAGATTTTTTAAGAATTCCTAAACCCTTTTCCGTTCTGCCATGCAAGTGGGGTATTGTGTTGAACAATTTTGATTCAAATCTTCAGCTGATAGTTTCTTTAGAAAAGACCATATATCCCTATGCCAAAGTTTTCCTTTTCATCTTTGAGTAGAGCTTTTCCTTGAGCCTTTCAGGGTTTCTATCTGGTTGGTTGAGCCTAAATTGTATAACTAAGATGTTAGTTTTGTACTTGCCAAATGACCTCTTTGGATATCTGATGGTCCCTCTCTCATCTCCATCAATTTTAGCAGAGCCTTGGAAGTTGGAACAACCACTCTGTGGAGGGTTAGTATCAGGATTCAGAAAATTTTACCAGACATTTTGAACCATCCTTGGATCGCTAGCCAATACTATTAGAGCTCATCCTTTGATATCCCTAGGGGCTAGGACAGCTGTTCGGTGGATGCAGCAATGGAGAGCTTTCAAGGGGGATTATCAATCTGACACCAATGGCCTCTGTAAGATATCTATGTGGTGTAGTTTCTTTTCATACCTGTGCCACCTTACCATCTCAGTAGTGTGGCCTTCTTGTCTTCTTTTTTCCCCCTGTTTTTGATTCTACTGTCTGAACTTTGTACTTCGCTTTTATGTTGCTTTCATGAATGAAATCTGACTATTTGGTTACCTTAAAAAAAGACTCATGTTGGTATGGAAGGGGGAAATGGGAGCATACCTTCCAGACTTGGAGCATGGTATGCTGTGGTCCGGTCATGAGCATGGTGGTAGAGAATGGCTACCTGTAAGTTGGTATAATGCTGTGGCATAGAGCCACCATTGTGTTTGGTAGGTGGGACATGAGTGGATGTGGTTCCAATAGTCCCACACTGGAAAGAGAGGTTACTGGACCGTACATCTAGGATGCAAATTAGAAACTCATATGGCAGCAAAGCACCTTTCTTGTATGGACTGCGCCCAAGGCAGATAATGCTTCATGCTAGTTTGGATTGTGCATAGTAGTCAAATTTATCAGAACTTCTGTATACCAGTGGAATGAAGACGATATCTGGGCAGAAACTGGAAATATTGAGGATTACACAAAAGCCTGAACCAAATGTCAGTTGGAGTATGGAAGTTGATAAGGAAGTACATAAATTGAAGTCATAAAGCATGTGGAAGATGAAATTCTAGCTGAAAATAGAAGTTTTTGAGACCCTCAGGTGGAAGCACATTGTAGAATTACCTGACTTTGAGATTTAACTCCTGAAATTTCAGACCTCAGCAAGGTCAGTCCGATTCTTGGGTTTGGAGGTGGGAGAGAGGTGGCAACTTCACCATACGGTCAGCCTATCAGGTACTTTCAGAGGAAGGCTTGAGATTCCCTTGGCTTTCTCAAGTGTGGGCACCAAAGAGCCCACTTAAGGTGAAGGTGCTGCTGTGGAGGATTTCGCACGGTCGGCTACCCACATGTGATAGGTTGGCCCAGTTTCTTCAGAATATTTCCACGAGTTGTTACTTGTGTGGAGACTATGATGAGGAGTTGGATCATATCTTCACTTCATGCCCTTTTGCAAAAGCTCTGTGGGAAAGGATTGGGCAGCGAACCTGGCAGTGTCTTGGGCAATTCTCTTCAGTGCAGCAGCTGATGGCTAATTGGCATAGGAGGTGGACGATAAAAGGGGACAGTTTGGTGGCTCATCCTGCATGCCACTCTTTGGGCCCTGTGGTCAGAGAAAAATAGTAGAATATTCAGAAAGGAAGTGAGGTCTGAAGAGTGGGTTTTTGCTTTTGTTTGTGAGAAAGTGGTTTTTTGGGCTGTGCACAAGTGTAAATTGGGGGGGGGGCATAACTCTTCTCTACTTTTGTTATTGGGGAATTAAGGGGACACTAGCTTGGTGTTCTCTCCTTTAGTGGTTGCTTTTGTGGGGAAGAGCACCTTGTATAGAGGTTTTTGTGGTTATACCTCTACACTTGTACATTCTTTTCTCATATATATATTTGTGGTATCATCCACATTTCAAAAGCCCCCTGAAAATTCTTAGTTACAGATCTTTGAGTTTACAGCTGTCATGGTAAGATGTGAACAATTGTTCCTATTCTTATCTGATTATTTTCTTATTAATTTGCAGATTTCTGAAACCCCTCACAGAGCAATGAAATATGATGAGAGTCTTGTTGGTGTCAAGATTAAGGTGTGGTGGGCAGATGATAAACAGTAAGATTGTTAAAATCCAATTGATCTACTGCAGTTCATCTCTTTTTTGTTTAAATTCCCCAAGATGCAGCAGTTCAAGAAATTTGACGTTCTCTGCCATGTAACGAATATTACGCAAAATGTGATTCTCTTGTTTATATTTGCTTGATGCATACACAAGTTTCTGGCTTGATGAAAAAAATACTCCAGATGTCATGATCTGTACTGTCTTGCAACTTCAAAGTTCATTTTGCAAATTAAACTTTTATTTTTGTCTCATCATTTTCAAGTATGGATACAAATTTTTAACATATATTATAATATATTTGCTTGTTTCAGTATGCTTAAAAGTTCAAGTTGCATTCATTCACTTATGTGACTTGTAGTCTTCGTTGAAGCTAAAGCACAAGAGTTTCAAAAGGACTGGCAGGATGTATCCATTGAGTTCACAAAATAAGTGTATGGTTGTTTGTTGACACTATTCTGCTTGGTTGGTGCTTGCATCATGAAAACTGTGGGTTATAACTTGTAGAATGGAAAAAAGCAAAACAAAATTGAAACTGGCTTTACTGGTGTCAGTGGACTGGCCAGTTACCAGTAGATGCTAGGAATTGTCCCTCTTCTGTTGAGTTTTGCCTTGGCCCAGCGTATGCCTATGCTGGGAATCTGGTCTAGACACTGCTTGACACCGGAGGAGGGAGAAGGGAGCACTAAAAAGGGTATTGAAAGGTCTGCAGGGAGCTTGGGAATTCTGTAAGGAGATCTGCTGTGTTCTTAAGTGAAATCTGTCGATAGCTGCAGAAGGGGGTTGGAAGGAGAGGAGCTGAGGGAAAGAAGGGAGTGGACGCTTGATTGGGTGCATGGGGGAGGGTGTCTGCACTGGATGTAAATGGGTGCTTGCATGGATTGAGGGAAGTGGCAGGCAGGAGTTGGAGAAGAGAGGGATGCATTGGTGCTTCTGTACATGACGAGGGGTGCTGCTACACCTTGTATCGGAAAAAAGTAGAAAAAAGCTGTTTGAGGGGGGAGAGTGGAAGGTTTGTGTGTATGGTGTAGGGCTCCAACCGGGTCGGGTTCTGTGCCAGAAACATGACTTTCCGATATCGATACCGACTCCGATAACTGTATACAGCTTCTGATTGTGATTCCGATATAATCAGAATAGTGATTTCCGATTCCGATTACGTTACCGGAACAGAAATCGGGATCGGTACCATTTTTCTTTCCGAAATTCAAGTTTTTCCGATTCCGATTCTAATTACCGAAATCTGATTTCCCTTCCGATTACCAAAATGCAATTCGATTAGATTTTGATAAAAATATGAACTAAACAACTTTCTTGAAATGAAAAAAACACACCACACAATCAATCTTTCATTCAATTACAAAACACACTAGATTTAAAACAAAAAAGTGCAAAGTACAAAAGAAAGAGAGCAACAAAAATCGAAATTGGATGCTGGGGCTTGGGCTTCCTGCTGCGATCTGGTATCGCTGAGAGAGGAGAACGGGACAGAGAAGGGAGACGATAGGAAGGAGAGAGGAAGAACAGGGTGTCGGCTGGTGGTGGCGGAGGCCCTTGGAGGGCAGGGAAGGGGCGATCCGACAGTGGGGGGTGTGGCGAAGTAGTCGCGCAGAAGGGAGAGAGGAAGGGAAGCTCGCACGGGGTGGGTCCAGAGGGCTGGGGTCGTGCAGCGATGATGGACAGCGCTGCCGGAGCAGTGGTGCGGGCAGAGCAGAGATGGAGAGGTGAAGATACAGAGGGGGAGACCTAGAGGGAGATGGTGTCCGAGTGAGAGACACATCTTCAAAGACGATGGTTGGCAGGCGATGACGGTCGAGGCAGGACCACCGGACCAGTCAAGCCCTCGTGGCAACAGTGCACCTCAAAGTGGCCGGGGATGCATCTCCAGGTGGCCGGCGGTGTTGGGAGCTGCAGCAGTGGCTAAGGGAGGCCGTGGAGAGAGCGGAGCAGTGGGCGAGAGAGGCGTAGGGTGTGGAAACTGGAAAGGGAGTTGGGATGTGGGTTTTACTTTTCTCTCCGTAGGGTTTTAGTTCTAGCATAAAAATATTTAATTAATATTAGTGGGACCCATGGTGGCACTTAAAAAAAAAAACGTGCCTGTGAGCCCAACTAGGGAAGTCACCGGCCGAAATTTTGGCGCCGAAGGGTGCCTGCCACACGTGGGGTTTTTGCCAGCCCATTTTGGGCATCTTGTTTTGCCAAGACCGATGCAAGATTGCATTCCATGATCGGAATCGGAAATCGATTTTGGAACGAGGATATTCTGATTCCGATAACTTATCGGAATAACCGATTCCGATAAGCTATGGGTATTAATTTTCAATTCTGAATCTGATAATTCTTATCGGAATCGGGTTGAAATATCAGGTTTTTGGATTCCGTTTGCAGCCCTATATGGTGGTTGTCCTACATTTGCATTTGTATTATTTATACAAATATCTATCCTACATTAGCCTTTGCATGTAATACCTACCTTATGTGAATTAAATACCATAAGAGCCCCTATAATAAAATTCCATTAAAATATCCATGGAATAGTCTGTTTTCTTCTGCATCACTCTTTAAGTGATTTTGATGGAATATTCTTTGTATCATTTTCAGTAAAATATTATTTTTTTCTTTGGTAATGGGATAAGGCTCTGATGATGATGATTCTTTTTTCTTTGGTCCCATCCACATTCCTTGGCAACAAGAATGCCACATTATGTTAGTCTTATCTTTTCATTCTGCTGTTTCCATTGCTTTTCTGCCTCTTTCCTTGCCGTTACATTTGGCAATGGCAGAAAACAAAATTTTCTGCTCATTGTAATGTATACAATCGTAGATATAGTAGTAACCACTTCAAATGCATATTTCTCATCTGCAGGCTTGGGTTGGCCTGCGTGTTAGTTATTACAAGATGGGAACTTGTATATGTGCATGCACGAGTATCCCCACAATTGTGAGTTAGTAGATCTTCAGGGATGAGATGAGCCTGTGGATTGTTACATAGTGCCAATTCATGTGACAATAGCATTTTAAGTAGGGTAGATGAGCAGAGTTGTGGTGAGCAAATGGTAATGATGAGATGCCATCCTATGTCATATTTATCTCACAGTCTGGTGGTATGGCCAATGCACTACTGCCTTTGGCAGATTGTTCTAAGTTGTTTCAATATCGAGGAGGAGCTGTTGTCGGATGTCCACTCACTCATGAGGTGGCCTGCTAGTAGAAAAACCATACATATTAACAAGTTATATTGGTTCAGAATCTTTGCAGGAATCCTATGGGCCATCTGGATGGCAGGAATGCAAGGAACTTCAGAGGAGATTCTAGTTCTTCATATGATATCTTGAGACGGGTTAACAAGTATCAATTGGATAACAGACTGGCAACTTATTTGCAAACCTCATGGTGCTGATTCTCCTGTTCTGGGTGATCTATAATCTGTTATGCTGGAGATCCTTGCTTCTGTAACTGTCACCTACTAGCTCAGTAGTGACTTTTTCTTTCTTTCTTTTGTTTCTCCCCCATTTGTACTCTTATATCTCTTCCTCTTCTTTCTCCTTTCATTTTTTGCTATCCCAGACTCCCAGTCTCCTCCGGGACTCAGCTTTTCCTGTTTGTATTCGTTTCTTTACTTTCCCTAATGAATTGTGACCATTTTGGGTACCTTCAAAGAAAAAAAAAGGGTCCACTTTTCAATGTGGCTCATTCAAATGAGTGACAATGCTACTGTTGTTAATAGTTCACTTGAACTTTTGAATTCTGGGTTTTCTTTTAATCTTTTTGGTACCTCTGAATGGCAATTCTTTCTTATACTTCTGTCCAAGTTTATTTATTGGGGGCATCTTACAGCCTGGTGTGAGCTTTTATGTCTTATGTTTTATTTTTAATCTTTTTCTTTAGGTTCTACCCTGGTGTTGTTGATTCCTATGATCCTGCTACGATGAGGCATAAGGTCCTATTATTGAATCACTTTTTATACTAGTTTCCTTCTTTCTCTGGGCAGAACTTTTGTGATGGATTGAGAACATTTTCATTCTATTTGAGGCTCTGATATTGTATTTTTCTACAGGTTTTGTATGTTGATGGTGATGAGGAGGTTTTGCTGCTCAAGGATGAGAATTTTCAGTTGCTCAAAGGCGAGAAGGTGGGTTTGTGTGAAATTCGTGTTCATGTTGTTTATGTTTCCCACTTTCTAATCTTTTGTCGTTGCAACTGCCGCAGGAGGGAAGAAAAAATGATTCCACACCTGAGGCTGCTGAAACGTATGCAAAAAATTTCTTTTTCATGTTATATCACAAGCTTTGTCAATGTATTTTTATCTGAATTTACTGATACATTGCTATATTGGTTTGAATGCCTCCCTTTGTCACCTTGTCGTTCATGAAGTGTGCATTCTCCTGAGACAGTGGCATTGTACAGTTTGCTAGTTTCAATTCCCTGGATTAAATTTCGGGCACCTTGGTCAATTGTGTTCGTGGAGGGGGTTTCCAGCAACTCGGGCAGGTTTGGTTGCGCCAATAGTCGATTTGATCCTGCCTAACTTTTGGTCAACCTTAATTTAACACAAACCATAGCTTTTCCAAGTTGTGATCAGATATCTGACTTATATTTGTTTCATCTTGTTAACTCTACAAGAATGATGATTATATATGTTTTATCGTCAACTGGTTAGGAGTGCTTCGTTTTAATGGTTCAGATGGCCCAAGTTTGATTTTTGCTGCACATTTCTGGCCTGAGTTTATCGAAAACTTTTCAAATCTTTGCCTACCTGGCCAGTATTAGCTTGGGTTGGATTTGATCATGGTTAGAGTCCAACACAAGCGAGTAGAAAAGGACTGGGATTGGTCCTGCTTCATCTGGCTAGGGGCCAATCTGCCTCGTGCGAGCCAACCCGATCTGGTCAGTCCAATTATTCATTCCTTCGAATCCAAAACATTTTAAATAATTAATCAACCCAAAATTCGAGTTAGGTGGAGAGGCCTAGAACTGATATAGGCACAAGGTGGCTCATGAATGTTTGTTAGGGAGATTGATGATTTTTGCCAACAGTAATATTGACTTCGTTTGTTTTCTATTTCTACATGGTCTATAATTCTTGCATAGGTTAACAGCTCTTGGTGGAGTATGTTTTCCTATCAAGAGTGATGTTGCTCTCACATCCAGGAGTTGCTCAGTTATCTTTTAAACATGACCTAATTTATGATGGTTATCTTATCAGGCCACGGAAGAAAGTGAAGAAGTTAGATTCTCCTGTTAAAAAATCAAAGGTGGTTTCATCTTCGAAGAGGTGAAATCTTGTTCTTGTTATGACTGGAGTTTGTATTGGTTGTACAACTAATTTAGGTGGGAAAAATGAATACATTTCCTTTTGCAGTGGGGGATCTGCAGGTAAAGTCAGTGCCAATGGGTCTAAACCTGGCAGAAAAGGTGGGCTCAATTCTGCCGCCAAGCGTCAAAGGGGTGGGAGTTCCAAAAATGATGCCAGGACTCTGGGTGAAAGCCAATCTGAAGGGAAGAAACGCAGGAGACACAATGCTGATACCCCAAAACTTAGCATACTATCCGACGATGAATTGGACAGCAAATCGAAGGATAGAACTCCCAGAGCCACCAAAACCAAGCATAACAGTTCTAAACCTGGAAGGAAATCCAAGAGTTCCACCCTCTCAATTGGCAGTGGGTCAAAGGATGACTTATCTAAGATTGTCAATGAAAAGAGTGAAGCCTCGATGACTGGTTTGATGGCCAAGGTCGCTGCCACTGGAACTGGCCGTAAACTGAAGAAATCGGACCCTGCTTCACCTGGTGAGAGGAGGAAGAGGAAGTCTGATGCGAATGGTTCTCCCAAGGTAGAACCTAGGTCTTCTGCAACTAAAGTCAGCGCTAATTCTGGAGAAACACAAGGAAGTGAAGAAACTAGCAGAAAGAAGCGCCGAAAGAAGGCTCAGAGTTGATCGGTGGTCTGGCTGTTCACTAACAGTTGTATGTCATATTAAAGCCTGCATCGTCTAACCCATTTTGGTTGATACATCCACTTGATCGGTTTTCTCTTCCCACATGCGAATCCTAGCCGGTTCTTAGTCATAGATGATCGTGCCCCCCGTTTTGTGTAATCTCTTTTTGAGGGGATGTATAGGATGCGTGCATGGAGGAGGCAAGACCCCTTCCTTCTCCAATACAAAACCGTGCTTTTGTGCTATGGTTCTTCTTTTCTCACTTGTGCATTCTGTCTCTGGTGTACAAAAGCTTGGCTTGTGAAATGAAGTTAATGGTATGGAGATTCTAGTTATGCTGGTTGCCTCTTTACTCAGAACCTTAAACTGGGCGCAGTTGGTATTACAGCAGTTGTGTCACCATGCTTTATTAATTTTTTTTCCATCAGGTTACATCCAGTAGATATTTCCTTGCAGTATGATTGTTGATCTGACAGTCTAAAGAAATACAAAAATGTTTTTAATTGGTCGAAAGTGATGCTATGGTCTCCCACATCGAGAGAAATGTCATCAGACTACCATCTTTGTTGCATCTGGTGTAGAAGATCGAAGCAGATGATGAAATTAGTTTCTGAACTTTGCAAAATTGTGAAGCACTTTGATACCAAATTGTGAACTGTGTAGCTTGCAGTATAGGCGAACTCCAAATTTGGCGTTGGCGGTGTGTGTGGGGCAAAAGACGAGGCCCTACAGATCAGCATAAACCAAGTCTGCGGATTGAAATGGTTCTCATCAAGTAGCCTGATGGTTTTCCTATGGGCAGCACAACATTTCCCATTGAGACTAGTAAGTTTAAAGTCTGAAATGATATTCTTATTGAGCATTGATGGCTTTATATAAACAAGGCAATTAAGATGCACATATATGTGGCGCACATCATCTGGAGCAAAGTTGCAGAACAAGAGATTTGAGAAACACTTTATACCCCATCTCCAGGTGTAAACGTTACCCGGCCGCCAAGCACGAGATTGGTCCTGTGGCGCCAAGGCGCACGGGACCAATGCCCTGCCGCGCTTTCGCGGGCAATGAACGGGTAGAAAGTGTTTCTCCAGGAGATTATAAGTGGGGTGTTTCATAACAGTGGGGGACCTCCATGAGGGAAATGCAAGCAGAAATATAAACTAGTAGTCTGTACATTCTGTAACTATGGAATACAGCTCCTCCTGCAATGGCAGGGTTACATGACATGCTACATGGACTGCACTGAAAGTTTTCATGACTACAATTTTACTTGGTAGTTTCATCTCTTTGCAAATTTTGCTTTCGTCAATGTCTGATCCTTCCTCTATCAAAACAGAAAAGCATGTACTTGATCATTTTCTATCATTGCCCCGGACAAGAGGAAATTGCATTCCATGCTTAATATTTACCACTAGACCTAGAAGCATATACAAGTTCTATGTATGTGGATGCTTATTTGAACAGGGTTTCCTCCTCGTCTTGTGAAACAAGTTGGGCCGCGTCTCTCCAGAGGGAGACTTCCATCTCTTTCTCGCGCAGCTTGATGTGAGCGAGCTCCAAAGCAGACTCCAACTCTGCAATGCGTTCTTGCTGTCTTGTCTCCAGGAGTTCATGCAGTCTCCTTGTCAGCTCCTGAGGACAAACACCATAGTGATCCCTTGTGTTGTCGCCGTCGTTGTCTTCTTCTTCTTCTTCCTGTTCTTCTGCCCATTCCTGGGGATTATCTTGCCCTCCAAGGCTCAGGCTGAATCTTGCAGAAGGATCAGTTGTCTCACCAGAGAACTGCCGTTTTAAAAAATATGGCTTCAGAACATTTTATATTCTAGGAACCATCATGTGCAGAATACTGTGATGGGTGTCCATGTGTTATGTGTGGAAGGCAACTAGCGGTTTTAAAGCTTATTTTGAACAAGCTTTTGGGGAGCAAATATGGTTTCATGAACATGGTAATGTGAAGGTAACTGGCGGAAGCAAAAGGGAATATGCATCATAGAGACAGAAAATGCTGGAGTAGACGGAGAGAAACTATATCAAAGGTGAAGTTTAGCAATGCACCTGTTCAAGGAACATTGAAGATTTTAAACACACGGCTTATATAGACAAAAACTAGAAAGGTAGATCATTGCCTGCATTGATCAAAGTACTATGTTCCTTAGCATGGTGGTCTAAATTTATCTATTAGAGAAGCTAAGTGCTACTTTATGTTATATAATGTTTTGAGAACATGTGAGATTATTCGCAAAATGCAGCATCAGAGCTTAGTATCCATGTATGATGTATTCTATGATTTATGCTTTGTAGTTCAGATAGAATGTACGTTGTTAATTGTTGTTGAGGAAGACAATGTCAAGAGCTTCATTAGGATAATGTCAAAGAATCATTCTAAGTCACTCTAGGTCTCAGGCAAATGATATTAGCATATGTGAAGATAATTTTTCAGACGCAAGAGAAACAATATCAGGGAGTACAATGATAATGAAAAAGCTTAATTAGAAGAAGGCTCTAATTAATCTTATTTATAAGAAAGATGTTAATGAGTTTTCCTCAAAGTTCGACGCATCGGGGAATCGGGACGAATTGTGTTTTTCTTGATCCGCCATGATTCACCTGAATCGGACCGATTTGCATGGGAATCGGTCTGATTCAATGGGAATCGAGCGAATCGGGTTTCTCTTGATTCGATCCGATTCAAGCCGAATCGGACTGATTCGATCCGCCACGCCAAACCATGGACTTTTCCTATCAAAAGCATGCTGTAATGAATGTCAACACAGAATATGCTAAAAGTGTCCAAGTTAAAAATGAGAGCACCTCTGCTGTAGGCTCTTCTGATGAATCCTGCTTCTCCAAGTTAAGCTGAATGAGTTCCAGTTCAGATACCAGCTCTGCTTCTATTTCATCTATCCTTGGAGAGTTGGCATCCTCAGAAAACTTATCATACTTCAAGCGATTATCCGGCTCGGTGAAAAAGGATGCCTCCTCCACCAGCTCCAAGCATGGGTTGCAGTCATGTAAGTATAGGTCATTGCTCTGTTCCGTATCAGCCCATGAATTCGAACCACAAAAGGTGAGGTTGTTCTTTGATTCACCAGAACTGGGAGCTGCATCTTTCCTCTGAATTTCTTCTTTAACCTCTTTAAGCATTCCCTCCATTTCCTTCCGCAACTCGATCATCTTATTGAATTCAGTTATACTTCTGGTAAGCAGAAACAGCAAACCTGCCCCCATGCCAATGTTGAGAGATGTCTGCTCAGGCTTCCCTTCTGACAACAGGAAAAAAAAAACACACACAGTTTTCTCTTTTTGGAGTCAATAGAAGAATTATCTGACAAAACATTTTTCATTGTGAAAGCAGTAGAAAAGACATAATCAAATCATATAATGGGGTTCAAATATCAAATAGAAACATGTCATAAGAATAATGAATTTGATAATTTCTGCACAATTGGGATATAAATTATTTAAACCCCAGAAAATGATGGGTATAGTCCAAGTATAGAGAGACAAATAGTAACTTAGAAATATGACAATAGCTGCACATCCACAATCACCATCTAGCATTACAGCAATGAGATGGTTCTTGAAGCATTATCTTTCCCACTCACAGAACAATCCTGCCTCCTACTTGTATAAACTGCGGGTTTGGTCCAAAGCACAGCCAAATGATTGATTCATTACACAAGAGAACAAATTGTGAGCTCAAATTTTGATACATTTCACCAGGAACAGGAGGAGGTAACTGACTCAAAATATGATCTTAATGACCAAGTCATCAGAAGCTTGCTAACTAAATATTCAGTGATGGAAATACCTGTGCTGCACATGGTCGAAGGACATGAAGTTTTATCATAATTTCAAGTGCAGAATGCAGAGGCATCTACTGAATTACTGATATGTAATTCCCAAACATGGAGGAGAAAACCAAATAATTTGAAAGAGAACACAAGAACTGAAACCAAAGGAACAGAAGATGACCATCCAGAAAGACCTGTAAACAGAATTTCTCAATGGGGGGCAACAAACTCCATGGGCTAATCAGAAAAGTGCAGCTAGTGGATGAACACAACAGAAACAAGCTTTAAAAAAGTTACAGAAAACATAGACATGAACCAAAAAAAAAAAAAAAAAAACCAACAAACCATAAACATCTCAATCACAACAAGGAAGCCAACGAGAAAAAAGAAGAAGTAAAACTTCGATTCCGTGCCAAGAGACATGCATTTAAAAAAAAAATTCTCAAGGGTTAGCTCTAAACAAGTGATGAACCCCACAAGTTACTGTTAGATTGGATCAAATTGTGGTTATTAGATGATGGTTATCCCTGTGCTACCCTAATTTGATAAACTAACAAGGTAGAGAAACAAAGAAGGAAAGAAATGGAGTCAACACAGGAGCAACTCGATAGAACAGGGAGTGATCAAAATCTATATAACTAGAAGAATCGCAAATACTTAACACATCAAGTAACAGGCACCTTATGCAACCATAAACGAAACACCAAAAGCCAGGAGCTTGGTTCCAACCAATACCTGTATCAGACGTCTTTCTTTCTTCAGAGCCAGCAAGAGTTATCTCCCCGTCGCCGGAGGACGCCATGGCTTCCGAAGTCGAAGCACACTCACCCTCTTTGTCTGCAGACGAGGAAGCTCCCGCCGCCGCGGCCGACCACAGGGAAGTGACAGAGCTAATCTCCCTACCCTCCTCTCCCCCCCGCTCACTCTCTTCCTCCTCCACCTCCTCCACCACTCCATCTTTGTACCCATCGCCGCAAGCCCTGCAGAGGAACTGCCTAGATGGCAGCCATCGTGACAGTAGGCACCGAGGAGAGCCAGAAGAAGGAGACCCCCGCTTCCTCCTCTTCCCCCATCTCCTCCTCCTTCTCCTCCCGCTGCCGCCGCCTCCGTCGCCGCAGCACTGCTCATCCTCCTCTTCACGGAGGATGTCCGCTATCCGCATCTCCTCCTCCTCCTTACCACCCGCCCGCCCACGACGCGCATTGGATTCCCCCCTCGGGAGGCGGCAGACCCTGGCGGCCAGCAGTACTAATACTCCCCTCCGCCCCCCGGGCGACAAACCCATCGCTCTCCAACCCCCCACCCGTTTCCTCCCCAATCAAAGACTGCAGACGAAAAGGATCAACTTTGGCATGCAAACAGTGGACTTCCTGTGTGTGCGGGGTGCGTCCAAATGGCACGTCTGCAGACTGCAGGGGGGGTGGGGGGTGGTAGCCGGTACGCAGACCCGGAGAGGCCCCACCGGCGCCCAAAGCTACCCCCTTTTTTTAAAAAAAAACCTCTGAAAGGGACGTCGCGCCCGCCCCCCGTCACGGTAATGCGTCGCGCGTCTGCCTCACCGCCGCCGAGGCTGGGGGAGGGGCGCCATGGGCAAAGGTGGGGATGCCGAAACAGGGAAGAAAGAGAAGATCTTCGGGGCAGTAATTGCGCCAGAGGTGGCGATTAAATACTGTGAAGGTGGGGAAGAGAGGGGAAAGCGACCGGAGAGATGGGGGATGAGAGGGACCTGGTGAGGGAAGGTGGTATGCATCCCCATCGCAGGACATATCTCTTTGCAAGGTGGCAGGCCGCCATGGGGATCCAAACCACGACAGGAGCAGGCACCATGGGCTTCTGGGAGTTGACGCCTCTCCTTGCATCCGGTTTTGAATGGTGTGTGATAATAATCCCCAAATCATGGCGAGCTGCGTTGTTTATTCTCTCTAGAGTGCCTGTGTAGTTCTACTGTTCTGGCCGCCACTTCCGTCTGTGACGCTGTGCCTGTGGTACCAAGTTTTGGTCTTTTGTAGATATCTTTGTTATTTAGATTTTTTTCCCCCTCAGCCTTTAGTCCTTGCCCAGTCCTCATAATTTGACTGTTTAAATTTGAATTTAATAAATTTATTTTTTTCCCTTAACATCAAATCCTTTTCAGGGACTATTAAAATTAGTTTTTTCATGTCATAAAAAAAGAAGCCACTTCTTATCTTAGGCGTCGGTTGGTGACAAAAAAAAAATCGAGAAAATCTGATTTTACAAAAAAATACCGTGTGAAGTGTTTTGACGTCTTGTCAGCCGAGTCTATTGCAGCACGGGTGACGAGGTCTCGTCGTTTAAGAATAGACGACGTAAGTAAAAAAAAAAACATTTCTTTTCCTCGCTGTTTCTTTCTCCCTGTCATCTTTACCCAGAATCTTTCAAAAGTAATTGAAGGTCCATTTTTTCGCAGCGGGGTGCGAGCACGACGTTCTCTCTATCTCTCTCCTCCTTGCCGAATCGAACATGCACGGAAACCAACGCGATACAAGTTCATTTGAAAACACACGTCGTGTTGTCAGAAATTTTCACTTAAAAATCTTTGCTATCGATGTTACCAAACGACGTCTTAATTTCGAAGTAAATAGTCAAATTATGGGGGAATTAAGTTAACTGCAAAAGATGATAGAGAATAAGAACTTAAAAAAAAAAATTTATATTTTAGTTGTATATTTTGTTGGTGAGATTTGGAAGCCAAGCCATGGTTGGTGGTTACAGGCCACCAAACTTGAGTGTTCCATAGTTTTCTGCTATCTACTACTCCTTAAATCAGATGATAAAAATATGGCTATATATATATATATATAATTGTGGGAGAAGAGGTTTGGATTTAGATCTTAAACTGTAGGTTAGAGGGTCTTAACTACTGAGTCACTTCGCCACAACAAATAGATATATATGCTTAAGATTTAAAACTTAATAAAATTAGAGATGTAGTGATCACTAACTGGCATTGATGTCAACTGATATCCCAATCAGCTTTGGCTCCCACTTTTGAATTCGGAGTTGGGCGATTAAGAGGTCAAGTTCTCTTGCCCACTCATACTTAAATGACATTAACTTGACATGAACGCATCCAGCTGTTGACATTGACGAGGAAGTTTGTGGAGAGGGATAATCCAATCTAAGAGCCGTCCATTTCCTACCCAAATTAAGGTTATTACTTTTAAGTGTGTTTTGAGAGTGGGATGGAGAGGTCGGATTGATCCACATCTCTTGTTGGTAGATGATCCTACATTAATTGTTTTGAGAGGAGAGATAAGAATATATACTCCACAGTATAGGTTAATTATAAACGGAGAGAATACAGAGTGGATATGAGTTTTCTATATCTGTTTCGAATAATAAATCGGATAATCCGTATCTGTTTTGAATAAAATTTAGATATGGAGTAGGTAATTTAATCGAATAGTTTTTAAATTTAGAGCGGATATGAATTTTATCCGCTTCGAAAATGTGATCTTGATAAGAGACATTAAGTGATCTAAAAATCAGAAGAAAAAATATAAACTATAAAAAATATATATAATGTCAAAAACAATCTCTAAACCAAAGATTAATATTCGTACAAATAGAATAGAGTGAAAGTTGAACGACTATTTGATTTCAACTAAGAAACTATTATAATTTCCAACATAGCACATGAACATTCATAAATAGATCTTAAACGGAGTGACGCGGATCTTAAATCGAGCGAAGCAACCGTTTCCGTGTCCGCTCTATTTATAATCTAAATATTATTGGTCTCCAATATCTATTTTGTTGGATACTGGTTAAACAGATAATATCCATCTAACCGGATATAGATTCAAAGTGGATTTGAATTTTATCCGGATCTATTTACAGCGCTACTCCGCACTACTCCGCGGTAACTAGTTCCCCATTTAGACTAAACCCCGAATGATTTCTCGTGTTTAAGGATATGTTAGGCCATCCTAATCTCAAAGATTATTAAAAGAGAAAGTAAAAAAAATATGGGTTCACCTAGTTAACTGCGGTTAGACTATCTAGGATAACATAACCCGGATATGAACAGCCCCTTAATCATGTCGAGTGAAAAGAGAAGTACAATTCACCTCATCATTATTATCAGATTAGTCTTCCAATTTAAATACTTCCTGAACCGAAATTAAAGAGGAGGGCATCTCTTAACTTGTGCATATTCACATGTGCTTGAACATTCAAGCACCAAATAGTATTTAATGAGAAGAGAAACATATAATTTCCGGGCGAAATATTTGGCGATTTGTGTCTTGAGTACAAGTTGGTGTGGATTTTACAGTGGGACCCACTCATTGTGCCTAAGGCCAGACAATCAAAGATATATATATATATATATATATATATATATATATATATAATATCCGGACAACAAGTGTTTCTCCAACGAAGATAACCCCCTAAAATGACCTCTTTGGATTGATAGAAAATAATGGGTTTTCTCCTGTACCTCTTCTCATCCACAGTACTTCCCCCAACACTTCAAAAAAAAAGTGTAACCACAAGTGATAACAAGATCATGTAGGGCTGCCCCCCAACCCCACAAGGGCAATCACTCTTGCATTGGTTTCCCTTGGATGAGATTTATGGATGAGAAAAACACAAAAAAACATGGCATGGGTTTTCTTTCCCCACTCCATTTATTGAGGACCTACAATAATCTTAGTACTCTCCTGATTTCACTGTCATGTGATGGGAATGAGATCCCTTGTGTCTGTGGGGCACTCAATCATCAGGTTCATAAAAGAAATGTGTCCCCTCCACTTTGGAAAAATAATTTGTCTGATGTTGCACATCAAGAAGAGATTGTTCAAAAAACCATAAATACCCTGACAAAAAAGAAGGGAAAACAGTTCCAATCCAAATATATGGTGATGATTCCAATATTCTTAGGGTTTGATGAGAGAACAATTAATTGGTCACCTGGCCTTTGGTGAAGTCTCCTTGAAATATTATAACAAGATAAGAAGAATGGCAGCTAGACACAGCTCCCTGTTCAAGACCACAAAGCTGAAACTTTTTTTGGAGTTCTTAAGACAACAAAGTGAGATTTCTGCCAGCGTACGGCATCTCAGGAAAAGGAGGACCAGATCAAACACAAGAACAAAAAAAAACAGAGAGAGAAGTTGAAAATTTGAAATTTAGACATCCCTTGGACAAATGAGACAGATCAGAGGTTGCTGCAAAGTGATCCAAAAAAGGGTTTTGGAAAGGAGGTAGAATGCTATGTTATGCTACATCAAAATCCGTGCATGCTTCAGCCTCCATGGCCCCCCCTCCTTTTTTTTTTGCAGAGATGCAGAGATTATCTTGTTTTGTCTTCTTCACTGATATGAGTAATGTTATGGTGTGGCCGTGCGGCCCGGCCGCACCATAGCGACGACCGTTGGATCAAGATCCAACGGCTGCAATGCGGTAGATCTTGATCCACTTACGGCGTGCGTAATGCATTGCGGCCACCGCCGGCCCGGCCGCACCATAGCATTTATCTATATATATTTCATGTTTTTTGTATGAAGTTTAAGATAATGGAGAGCTTCAAATGGGTCGACCGGTAAATTCGATTCTAGGGTTTACCTCATTCATGTTTAATCTTAGATGTAGGTGAAGTTTGATAATATTGGGGGGGGGGGGGGGAATATGTTATGAGTGGGATATGGGATTTGAACTTAGATACCACGCAAACTTAAAAGTGCTACTTTGTGTTACGTTCTCTGTCAAAATGACAAAAGTTAAGATAATGAGATGGATGAAAGATATATAGAACTTGTTCCAAAGCTTTTGCATGGTCAAGTCAATACAAGAATATTTGAGTTTGCAGTAAATATAGAGCTAATAAACACATTCTAATATGATTAATTTATGCAACAAAGACAAAATATGAGATGAAAAAGAGAAAGAGAGAGATAATAATTAGAAAAGCTCGATCTATAATAGACTGTTGGATGGCCTGGAGAGATCAACTTGGATGGTTATCCACAATCATGAGAGGGGGGGGGGGGACTAGAGAAAATCCTTCGATGTTTAAGTTAGATTCTAACAAGAGTTTGGAGTGTTCATTCGAGATCAATTCCTATAGTTTTGTGGGTCTGAAATAGTATAACATCACATACCTCTAGTGGAAGGATTTTCTCTAGATTGCATATATCTTGAGTCTTCTCAGTGGTCTCATGCGACGTGGTTGCAGACATGGTCATGGCTATAGTCTTTGACATGCTCATGAAGAAATTTTTCGTACGTAGGACTTAACGGATTTCCATCGATCCAACGCGAACCATCTTGCTAGCCATGAGTTGGGGCGTGCTTCGATCAACTACCATATACGCACATCATGCCCTAGTGTTGACACAATACGTTGTGGGTTATACCCCTTTGACACATGTATGGAGAGGTGTTCAACGTAGACCGATGTTATAGGGATCGAAACTTCTTACTCCCTGTTGGTATGCCGACCAATTAATCAGTTTAGAAGTGTCTACCTCTTCTCCACCGAGCTAAGACTTAACTAGTTTAAGAGTAGGCTGTGCGGAAAATCTTCTCCATCAAGTCGCTAGGTCATCTATTGGGCTAGGGCTTGTCGAGATAGACATAGAGCAGGCCGAGCTATCATCATGTCATTGTGAGTTTCGAGACATTTTACTCGGGACTATTCTCTTTTACCTAGGCTGTCTTTCTAGTGTCGATGCCAAAATAAGGGCTCTCCCTTAAGACTGGTGGATCAAGTATTTGTTGACGTTTTTATGAATCCTATTTAATAACATGATATTAATTAAATATATCAATATTAGTAATAGGACCTGTCATGTGATTACTATAAGTTGTTGGGCCTAAAGAGAAATAAGGCTCTGCACGAGCAGCCCGTGAAGTGAGTACAGCGGTGAAGGGGTGAGCAAATCATCAATGCATGTTTTCTACAAATTTTTTTTTTTAAAATATTGACGAGGATCACGAGTGAACATTTACGATGGGAATTATTCTTTCTTTTTTTGAATTTTTAATAGAACACCCGGAAAGGGTAGACTTGAGAGCAACGATAAGATTGTCCCTTTTTGATCTGGAGGTCATAAATTTAATATATATATATATATATATTATTTCTTTCGAGAGGCTCGTACATTAAATACATCTTTTTTTTAATGGAGCACCGATGGGATGATAGAGAGACATATATACTTAATTATTTTCCTCATGAAATGGAAAAAAAAATATATAATCATGAGATAATTCTATTAATAATCAAATTAATTAGTGACATGGTTGCATCATTATCCCATTTACTACTACTTTGTTAACTGGATAGATTCGCGAATAATTAGAAAGAAAAAGAAAAGGTGTATGTAGTTCATATATTATATATATAGTAAGATTCCCGAATAAACTCCTTATGTCAGATAAACTCCTGAGATAATCGTATTTTATTATATTAGTAAATTATTTGCGTACTCTCTCTATGTATCCACCTCAAAAACATGTATTCTTCGTTAAAATATGTGTTTGAGATAGATAGTATCCGTCTCATCCAGATATACATAAAGTATTACTCTTATTATATTTTGTGAAATGGGTTATTGAGAGACTCGTCCCGTTATGTTTGGGGCGGATATATATGACTAATCAGACAACTAATTTTTCTCTATGTTTTATAAGTCTACCGTATATTTATTGAAACTATCGACGAGGGAAAAAAAGAAAAAGAAGGATAAATTAATTAAGAGTCTCTGTCAAATATTTGACTTATTTTTTAATATCCGATAGAGTTATAACTCATTATAATATGTGTTATCTCCTACAACATTATACGTTAAATTCTATTATAGTAAAAAATATCTTTATTACAGTCAAAAACTTTTTTACCTCAAAAAAAAATCTTAAAATTTAGCTCAAATAATTCTATTATTAGGAAGGACTTTGACTTCTTGAGTTTAAACACGACTATAGCACTTGATAGAAATCTTTGGCGGAAAAGAATTCATGTAGTCGACCCCAAATAATAGGATAAGGCTCTGATGATGATGATGAGTGTTCGTTTAATCCAGATATACATAAAGTATTACTCTTATTATATTTTGTGAAATGGGTTATGGAGAGACTCGTCCCGTTATGTTTGGGGCGGATATGACTAATCAGACAACTAACTTTTCTCTATATTTTATAAGTCTACCGTCTATTTATTGAAACTATCGACGAGGGAAAAAAAGAAAGGTAAATTAATTAAGGGTCTTTATTAGATATTTGACTTATTTTTTAATGTCCGATAGAGTTATAACTCATTATAATATGTGTTATCTCTTATAACATTATACGTTAAGTCTTATTACAGTAAGAATCTCCTTATTACAGTTAAAAAAAAAATTTGCCTCAAAAAAAAATCTCAAAATCTAGCTCAAATAATTCGATCGCAAGTTGTAGTAGGAGAAGGGATCCATGCGACTAATCCATGCCATTTATATTTTTCTTAAAAAAAAAAACAAGTAAGAAGAACCTTCTCCACAAGAATATTATTCTTCATCGATCTTTGAAATAAATGTGAATTTTCTTTTGGAGAGGTGGGTGGTAGGTTGGAAGGTTGTGGATATAAAGTTGGCGAAGTGGTGGCATGGACCATCTCTCCATGTCCGGACCTGAGAAAAATTTTAATGGCTCGCAGGTAGAAACAAACAGCCGAACAGCCAAAAGGCTTTCTTCAATAGTTTCTTTCTATCAAAGAACCAACTACCCTGTCGGCAGCCGGCAGGAGTGAGCTCATGTGAATAGTGGTCTTTTTTTTTCTTTTTTCTTTTTTTGTGGGTGGGTCTCATCAAGATCTATATCTCTTAGGTTTCTGGTTGTTGAGATTGGGTAAGGGATCTTTTGCAATTCTTTTATGATTACCAAATAAATTAACAACTTTAGTGGCATGCCCCCATTAGGTTCAGACAATTTTGCTCATGAGATTATCGAACCATTTTCAATGAAGGTTTGTCACATCGAGAAATTGGAGCGAATCAAATTTTTTCTGATCCGTCACGATTCGTCAGAATCGGATCGATTCACATGAAAATCGAATGAGAATCGATCCGATTCGATGAGAATCGGACGAATCGAATTTCTCTTGATTCGCTTCGATTCGTCCGAATCAGATCGATTCGATCCGATACGTCAAACTATGCTTTCAATAACTAAATTACGTAAATCATGTTATGTTTATATAAATATGATGCGATATATGATACATGGTTGTGATGATCGATAATAGAGAAAAGTGATGGAATGATGGTGATAGGACAGTCAATTGTAACAAGATTAACAGTAGATGGTGATAATTAAAGTCCTATTATAGTAAGTTCATATAGATATGATGTGGCCCACGTAACTTAATCGTCAATGTCGAACAATCCTCCTTACAAAGTCGATTAGCTTAACATTTTCAACCCTAGATGGACTATGGATGATGTGTAGAGAGTGAATGTTTTAATTTAAGGATAAATCCTACGAATCTTTCTTTTTATAACTCCTCCCACAAATATATCGTTTGAGACAGCCTCTTCATCTAAGGAGAGGGGACAAATTTTTTCTTTTATCAAGAGTACGTTTAAAAGTTGAGTAATGCATGTCTTGAATATTTTATTGTAATTAGTAAAAAATTTAGGTCAATTTTGTAACAAATCCGCTTAGGTAGATGATTATTTCATCTTTATAGGTGACTATTTCAAATTTAGAGATCTTATGTGCAGAATAAATCCCTATCTGCCACTCTCAAATCTGTGGATTAAATCTCTCATGGGAGAGGTAAAATAGGTAAAAAAATTATTTTCCCAGAAAAAATGAAGTCCCATGTGATTAAAGAACCTCTTTATTCATGTGGGTAAGCAGTCATAGATTTAGAGAGTAAGAATGGAGAACCAACCCGAAGACTTCTAAGATGCATAGGGAGTTATATATATATATATATATATATATAATAGAAAGATTTCGATTAGTCTATTTAAAGCAAATTATAGGGTACAAAAGAGAAGAAAATAACAAAACAAACAAGGGTTACATAGGCTGTATAGCGGAAAAACACATAGTAGAAGAAGCCTACCAACTTAATAAAACTCAAATAATGACTTGACAACACAAATAACTTATTAAGACTTTATCACTAATAAAGTTATGATAGTGATTTGATAAGTCTCTAGATAACTCTATCTCACCCTTTTACTATAAAATTACCAACTTTGATTATTTTATTTGTCAAATTAAAAATTTTATAAAATTTATGATGAATAAATTATTAGGTTATCAAAAGAGTCTAATAGGGTGTTTGGAAGTAATTTTAAATAAAAAATTATTTCTACCTAAAAAATAATGTTGAATTCTCTTTCAATTTTAAATTTAAAATTATAAAAATATGATGTTATGTGTTTGATAAAAATATATATATTTTTTAATTTGTGTTGATGTGTTTGGGGGCGAGAGAGGGAGCCGCCCGAGTTGGCACGGGGAGGGGTGGGGTGGGGGGGGGGGGGGTGCGCCGGCGGGGAGGCGGGGTGGGGGGTGCAGGGGGGGTGCCGGCTGGGTTGGGAGGGGTTGCGGGTGGGGGGGGGGGGGGGGGGCTGCGCCGGAGGGGAGGGGGGAGCGAGGTGGGGGTGCCGGCCGGGAGGGGCGGGGGGTGCAAGGGCACGCAGGGGGGGGTATCGGTTGGGCTGTGGGGGGGGGGGGGGGCTGCGCCGGCGGGGAGGGGGGGCGGCGGGGGGGGGGCGCCGGCGCCGGGAGGGGCGGTGGGTGCAGCGGGATGCAGGCTGGGAGGGGGGCCGGGGAAGGGCGGGGGGTGCAGGGGGGTGCAGGCTGGGAGGGGGGCGGGCACGGGGGTGCAGGCTGGGAGGGGGGGGGGTGGGGGGAGTGCACCGGCGGGGAGGGGGGGCGGGGTAGAGGGCACCGGCTCTGGGAGGAAAGGGGGGTGCACGGGGGGTGCAGGCTGGGAGGGGGGCTGGGAGGGGCGGGGGGTGCAGGCTGGGAGGGGAGCGGGGGTGGGGGGCATCGGCGCCGGGAGGGGGCGGGGGTGGCGGGCGGTGCAGGGGGGGGGGTGCCGGCGCCGGGAAGGAGGAGGGGGGGCGCCGGTGGTGGGGGGGGGGAGGAGACATGAAGGAGGAGGGGGTGAGGGAGGACCCAACGTGCAACGTACTTTTTCAAAATAAAAACAAGATCAGACTTGTTTTTTTTTCTGGAGAGATTTACATAGAGTAAAAAGTCTTCTCTCAAAAAAAAATACTTACCAAATGGGTTAGTGTGTCTATACTCTTTTTTTTTTTTTTTTAAATTTTAGGAAAAAAAAGGTAAAAAATTATAACCAAACACCCTATAAAGATAGTAACTTGGATATAATTTTTTCTAGGAAGATGGAACACATCTACCAACCAACAGATAAGAATGAAGAGAAGATTCAAGTCAGCGAGAGCACCACGAAGACATAGCCAGCTCGAATGGAAAACTGACTGCATTACACTTGTAGCAAAATATGAAATGAAGCTTAGAGGACACACATAGAGTTATAAAGCGAAGAGAAGTATTTATTGCACTTGCCAAATACATTTGGAAGTGCATTTATGACTAGGGGTGTTCACTATTCGGTTCAAATCGAAAAGCCAAATCGAACCGAGTGATTCGGCTTGGTTTGGTTCGGTTTGAACATGAAATTTTTTGATTTGATTCCAAACCAAATCGAAAAAGAAAATTCGATTTGGTTCGGTTTCTAACCTCTAGAAACCAAACCAAACCGATTAAACCGAATTACAATAATAAATATTAATTTATATATATTTATCAAGTTTTTTCAATATATTTACGTAAAAAAAATATATTATGGAGGTTAATATGGTCATCGACATTTAATACTTCATTTCAAATATTATTTGATAGTGATTTATTAGAGAAATAAGTGATTAAATTTTATTAAGACTAAGAGAATTTAAAAGCCCATTTTTTTTCAAGTTAAACCGAACCAAATCGAATTTTAATTCGGTTTGGTTTGGTTTGGTTTGGTTTCAAAAGACTTCGGTTTAGTTTGGTTCGGATTGAGTCTGAATTTGATTTGATTTGGTTTCTTAAAAATCTCTTATAAACCAAACCAAACCAAATTATGAACACTCATATTTATGACCTTTCATTAGACGGATACAATGTGTGGCAAGTGTATTGACCAATTAAAAAGATAAAAAATATTTTGAAAAATACTTAAAAATATAATAAGCCTTTCTTAAAGTGACAAAAACAAATAAGGAGGGGCTAACACAGAGCAGAGTCCGCCTCGTTTAGCCGTTTGGAGCGTCAAACTAGTGGCCCAATTTGGGTCCCAACCAACGATAGCCCACGTCAAACAAGTTTTGGCCCAAATCCAGAAGCTTCTTAGGACTCTACAGACCCATACCCATTTTCTGGATTTATTATTTTCCCCATTAGAATAAAAAATGGGAATATCTTTTTTTTCTAAAATTTATTAATAACTGTTTGTACCTTTTGTAATGTTGGGGACTGATAATAGAAGGAAAATTATATATATATATATATATATATAATATAATATATATATCTCTCTCTCTCTCTCTCTCTCTATTTTTTCATATTTAATTGTATACCCCCAATTCCAACTATAAATTGTATATCTGTCAAATCTAAAGAAAGCATCATATATACATCTATTGTTTCATTCCATCTTATTTAATATGGAGAAAAGACTAACTTGCCCTCTAAAAATTATTTTTTAATTATTTTTTCACATGTAATCTCTTGGCGTTCTATCTCTCTAAGTTATTTTAGTCATAATATATATATTTTTAACGGTTCTGTTACTTGATAGCGGAATATTATTTAAATTTCACGGCCAATTAATCTCAAGGATATAACCTATGATTTTTTTCGATTTTAGAGACATACAATCTAATGGTTAGAATTGAGGGGTATATAGTTGGACATAGAAAGATTTCAAAAGTATATATATACTTTCTCTATAATAGAATTATATGGATGTGTAAAATTCATGATGGAATACATTAGAAAAGTATTTTTAAAATTTAGAAAAAAATGGGTCTACTATGATCTCTCTTCTATGAGCTTTTTTGATGGCACAAACTCCAAAGTGATTGCAAGGGAAACTAAACTATGGCCTCAAGAGAGAATTTCCTTTTAAAAAACGTTTTTAGGGTGATAAGTTGGTAAAATGGTTTCTAGACAAATCATATATCATATATGTGGTGGCCAAATCTGGTCACCTAGGCCCATGATGGCTCGTTACGGCCCATTCACGTCCTGTCAACCAACGTGGCACCGTCATCGAAGGGCACGCCCTCTCCAGGATGGCTCAAAGACCTCCATTGTGTGACTCCCGTGATCGGAAGCTGTCAGGTTCCGCTGCGGCGTACCTCCGAGCAGATTACCCGCCTTCCCTTACCGAACAACTATGAACGGCTTCCGAGCAAGAACAGTGACTCCGCTCCATGAAACTACCCTCGATGTTACCGAACAGCATGTTCGAGCCCCCACGTGGGTCACCTGCTCGGAAAGCATTTCCAAAGGGTTCCGAGCAGGTTCTCTGACTCGCAGAACGGTTGTAACCGTCCCAGGCCACGTTCTCCACCATCAAGGGGCGTGAACTGCCTGGCAGCCTAACGGACACCAGAGTCATAACTCCTCCCGTTATGCGCGTGCGTCAAGGCGCCTCTTCAGGCACGATCCGCCGAACGTTACGCACGTTGGCCTCGACACCGACGCCTATAAAGGCACAGGTACAGTACCATGCAACGGTGGTTCTCTTCCTGACGCGAACACATTCTCGCATTCCGAAACCCCTGCCTCACAAGCTCTCCACTGACTTAGGCATCGGAGGGTTTCCCCGGTCTTCACCGGGCCTCCTGATCCTATTCTGGTTTTGCAGGTCTTCGTCCTCACCAGCAATCGTCTTCCCTCTCTTATTCCAGTGGAGGCCCGTTTGGCTCAGGTCCAAACAGGATCACACCACCACATTTGGCGCCGTCTGTGGAATCGACGCTGCCATGGCTCGAGGACGATCCTCATACCAGAACATAGGAAGCAGGGCGACGAGGTCTCGCCAGTCACGAGGGGACTCCCGTCGCCGATCCCCTCCTGGTGATGACGCCGTCGCCGCTGCCGGCGCAAACCACGACGTCCCGGCACCGCCGGCTGTTGCGCCTGCAACTGCCCTCGAAGTAGCGGAGCTTCGAGGACAAATGCAGCAGTTGACGGGCGTCTGCCTCGCCCTACAGGCCCAGTTGGCAGGGGCAGCGGCCCAGCGTTTCCCGCCGCGTGAGCGACAGGCGGAATCGTCACATCGACGCTCCCGCGTCCCCCAGCGCCGCAGGAGCAGCAGGCGGACTCACCACGCCGGTCCCTCCGGGCTCCATCGGAAGGCGGGCACCAGAGCGCCGCGGGCGCTCGCCCCGGCGTTCTATCGTCTCACCCCGTCCGCCACGATCGGTCGTGGGAGGCAACTCCCACGCCTCTGGACGTGGGGGCCCCGCCAACTCCGAGCAGGAGCTCGCCAGGCGTCTCCGGCGTGTGGTCGACCTCGAACGCCGCATGGACGCGATGGTTCAGCGTGCGGAGGGCAAGGCTCCAGCGGAGGACGACTTGGACTTCCGCTCTCCTTTCAGTAGGGAGATTCTGGAGGCCCTGGTCTCCTCCAAGCTCCCTCTTCCCACCATCGCGCCCTACGACGGCACGACTGACCCGGCCGACCACATCCACGGCTTCGAATCGCATATGGTGTTCCACGGAGCATCAGATGCGGCCAAGTGCAGGGCTTTCCCTGCAACCCTTAAGGAGACCGCCAGGGCTTGGTTTGAAACCCTCCCTGCGGGCTCTATCACCTCCTTCCGCCAATTGAAGAAGTCCTTTCGGGACAACTTCCTTGGTGGAAGGTCCCAGCCGCGGACGGCGGCTTCTCTCCTGACCGTGCGCCAGAAGAAAGGCGAGGCACTCTGGGACTTCGTCAAGAGGTTCCGAACAGAGGCGCTTCGCATCTCGCGCCTGGACGTCCCCCTAGCCACCAGTGCTCTCATCCAGGGCACTCGTGACGGCTTTCTACAAAGGACTCTCGGCGTCCAGCAACCCGCCACCCTCGCCGAACTACTCTCCATCGCGCAGCGCCACGCGGCCTGCGAGGAGAGCCTGGCGGCGAGCAGGGCCGAACAGGGGGAGCAGTCGGAAAAAAAGCGACCTTCCGACAACGGTTCCGACCGTGATCGGAAGAAGGGACGACGCAATGGCGATTCTCCGCGTCGTCCGCGCCCCTTCACCAACTACACCCCCCTCACTGTGGCTCCCGAACAAATCCTGGCAGAGATCAGGGATGAAGCTTTTGTTCGGTGGCCCCAGAGAATGCGCTCCGACCCCCGGAAGCGCGATCAAAATAGGTACTGTCGCTTTCATCGCGACCACGGCCACGACACCTCCGAGTGCCGCCAGCTTAAGGACGAAATCGAAGACCTTATCAAGCGCGGCTACCTTGGACGGTTCGTGCGCCGGAACGAAGAGCGCCCCCGACGCCAAGACCGCACTCCCGAGCAGCCGATCAACAACGATCCCAATGGGCAGGAGATCAACGTGATCGCGGGAGGCTTCGGCGCAGGTGGAGAAAGCACTCGAAGCCGACGCGATTACGCAAGGCGAGTGCATGTCGTAGACAGGCCTCCGACTGTTCGGCCGGCCCCATATCCTGCCAGTCCCGCACGCGCACAGCCCGAGGAGGCTATAACCTTCTCGGACGAAGATCTTGTAGGGGTTACGACTCCGCACACTGATGCGCTGGTCGTTTCGGCCACCATCAACCACTGTAACGTGCGCCGAATTCTGGTAGATAATGGAAGCGCCCCCGATGTCTTGGCTTACGACTGTTTTGTCCTCATGGGTCTGCGAACCGATCAACTCACCCCTGTAAACTCGCCACTTTTCGGCTTTTCGGGAGTTTCGGTTCAGCCCATGGGAAGGATTCGCCTTCCGATTACCTTGGGAACGGCTCCGAAAGCTGTGACCAAAATTGTTGACTTTTTGGTCATCAACAACATGCCTGGATACAATGCTATTCTTGGCAGAGGTCTGATCGGGCGAATCAAAGCAGTGCCTTCATCACTCCACCAGAAAATGAAGTTTCCAACTCCGATCGGAGTTGGTGAAGTGCTCGGGTGTCAGCGTGAGTCTCGCCGTTGCTATGTCCTCTCTCTAAGAGACAAGCAACCACTCGCTGATCCAGCTCTTCCGACCTCCGATCAGCCTTCAACTAGTCGGGGGACGCCTGCCGAAGACTTAATCCCCATTCAGGTGGACGACGACTCCGAACACGTCTTGTACATTGGCGCCCTGTTGACAGAGGCCGAGCAGCAACGCTACACAGCTTTCCTGCTGGCCAATTTGGACGTGTTCGCTTGGTCTGATGACGAGCTTCCAGGCATTCCCCCGGAAGTCATGGTGCATCGCCTTCGGTTGGATCCACGAATCCCGCCAGTGCAGCAAAGAAGGCGACCCGTGAACCGAGAACGGCAGACCGTGATTCAGGATCACGTGACCAAAAGCCGAACTGTCGGGCTCCTCCGAGAAGCCCAATATCCAAGATGGATCTCCAATGTGGTCCTCGTACGCAAGGCCAATGGCAAATGGCGTGTGTGCGTAGATTACAAAGATCTTAATAAGGCAACGCCCAAGGATAACTTCCCATTGCCACGCATCGATCAGCTGGTGGACGCTACTTCCGGGCACGAGCTCCTCAGCTTTTTGGATGCCTACTCTGGTTACCACCAGATCAGCATGCATCCCCCGGATCAAGACGCCACTACGTTCGTCACAGACCTAGGCTTATACTGCTTCACCAGGATGCCTTTTGGTCTGAAGAATGCAGGCGCGACTTACCAGCGGCTGGTCAACAAGATGTTCGAGCAGCAGATCGGGCGAAACATGGAGGTTTACGTCGACGACATGTTGGTCAAGACTCTTCCGAGCACTGATCACATTTCTGACCTCCAGGAAACTTTCGCAACTCTGCGAAGGTATAATATGAAGCTCAATCCGGCCAAATGCGCGTTTGGTGTTCGGTCGGGTAAGTTCCTCGGGTTCCTCGTATCAAACAGGGGAATAGAGGCAAACCCGAAAAAATCCAAGCCGTACTTGAGATGTCCAGTCCGAAGACAGCGCGCGACGTCCAGCGTCTAACAGGACGTCTTGCCGCGCTGAACAGGTTCATGTCCCGAGCAGCAGAAAGAAGTTTTAACTTCTTCAAGTTGCTCCGAGGCCCTAAAAACGCCTCGAAGCAAGGGGGGCAAATACTGTGGACTGACGAATGCGAAGTTGCCTTCACTGAGCTGAAGACATATTTGGCAGCCCCTCCTGTTCTCTCAAAGCCTGTGCTCGGAGAACCCTTGTTCGTGTACCTCTCGGTCACTGAACACTCCATCAGCGCGGTTTTGATCAGAGAAGTAGGAGCGGCACAACATCCTGTTTACTACATCAGCAGGGTCCTCCAAGAAGCTGAAAGGAGGTACCCCAGGGCAAAAAAACTCGCCCTTGCTCTCGTCACAGCTGCTCGGAAGCTTAGGCCTTATTTCCAGGCCCATTCCATTACAATCCTGACCGATCAACCGTTGAAATCCATCCTTCAGCGGCCGGAGGCTTCCGGCAGGTTGGTCAAGTGGGCGATAGAGCTTGGTGAGTTTGACATCAGCTTCCGGCCGAGGACGGCGATTAAAGCACAGGCGCTTGCGGACTTTGTGGCGGAATGTACCCTCCCGGCCGAGCAGGATCCGCCGTTGGCAGACGAGCCCCCATGGGAGCTCTATGTTGACGGATCCTCTTGTGTGACTGGAAGTGGGGCAGGTTTGGTCCTCACCTCCCCAGAGGGGTTAGAGTTCCAATACGCCCTCCGTTTCCGCTTTCCAGCCTCCAACAACGCCGCCGAGTACGAAGCTTTGCTGTCCGGTATCCGCATGGCTAGGCACCTCGGGGCCGTTCGGCTCAGAGTCTTTAGTGACTCCCAGATGGTAGCCAGCCAGGTGAGCGGACAGTTCGGAGCAAGGGAGCCCCGCATGGCTCAATACCTCCAACAGGTCAAGAGCCAGACAGAGGGCCTCGTATACTTCGAGGTTATACATGTTCCGCGGGAGCAGAACGCGCGAGCTGATGCACTGGCCAAATTGGCATCTTCAGGTGACATCACCCCTTCTCGCTCTGTTTTCATTGAAGAGCTCGCCTTGCCGAGCACAGAGATTGATGTAGCCGCCATAGAAACGGGCCCACCAACCCCAAGTTGGGTGGACCCTCTCGTGGCGTACCTCCTCCGAGGTGAGCTTCCGCCCGAGCAGGATGAAGCTCGGAAAGTCAGGATGCGCTCGCAGCATTTCACCCTAGTAGAAGGCAAGCTGTACCGGCGGTCCCTTTCAAGACCTCTTATGCGTTGCCTCAATCCTGAGGAGGCCCTTGCGGCCACAGAGGAAGTTCACGAGGGGCTGTGCGGTAGCCATCTGGGGGGCAGAACGCTAGCGCGCAGCCTCATCCGAGCAGGGTTCTGGTGGCCTTCCCTTCAGAAGGATTGCATGTCCTTCGTTAGGAAGTGTCCAGAATGCCAAAAGTTCGGAGTACTCATCAAGCAACCGGCCGAACAACTTCACAGTCTGTTCGAGCCGCGCCCCTTCGCCAGATGGGGCATTGACATCTTGGGCCCCTTTCCAGAGGCCCAAGGGCAGAAAAAGTTCCTTTTTGTGGCCATCGACTACTTCACCAAGTGGATCGAGGCCGAACCCGTTGCCACAATCACCGAACAAGCCGCGTGGAAGTTCGTATGGAAAACCTTCTCTGCAGGTTTGGCATCCCAAGGGTGATTACATCTGACAACGGGAGACAGTTCGACAGCACCTTCTTCAAGCAAAAGTGCGCCGAGCTCGGGATCTACAACCACTTCACCTCCGTGGCTCATCCCCAGGCTAACGGTTTGGTCGAAAACGCCAACCGAACATTGCTGCACGGGATCCGAACCAGAGTGGAGGCTGCAGGTGGATCATGGATCGATGAGCTCCCAAATGTCCTTTGGTGTCACCGAACAACTGCTCGGGTAGCTACAGGGGAAACACCTTTCCACCTAGCCTACGGCTCAGAAGCAGTTGTACCTTTGGAAGTAGCCCTTCCAACCATCCGAACAACCCACTTCGACGAAGCCGCCAATAACCGTGCTCTCCGAGAGAACTTGGACATGCTGGGCGAACGACAAAGCGACGCCAGCATTCGCCTCGTTTCTTATCAACAACGGCTTGCGCAATATTATAATGCGCGAGTCAAGGAGAGGCGGTTCAACGTGGGAGATTTGGTCTTGCGCCGCTGTTCGGCTTCGGACCCCCGAAGAGCAGTCGGCAAACTTGCCGTCAAATGGGAAGGACCTTATCAGGTCACCCACGTCCTTGGGAAAGGCTCATATAAGCTAACTACTCCTAGTGGCGAGGCCATTCCCAGGACTTGGCATGTCTCTAATCTTAAGGCTTATCATCTATAAAAGCCTTCTTTCAGCATCCTACCTCTCTTCTCCCTACTCCTGTTGCTTCACGAGCATTTGGCATATATACCTGATCAGAACCCCCTTTACGGTACCCAATGATCTGTGTCTTACATGCAATGCTCACGAAGCTAACGGATTCCGATCCGAGCAGGAACAACCACAACAGGGAGAAGATAGAGAAAGTGACGCTACAGAAAAACTCGTAAAGCAGAGGATTTCATTTATAAGAAGTTCTGGTGCTTACAAACAGCCTTCCTTGGCCGATGTTACAAAAAGCGAAGTACAAGAAGACGTGAGGCAAGGGGATTAAGGAGCTTGTTCGGAAGGACCAGCATCCTCACCCGAAGAAGGCATCCGCCCAGACTGAAATTGTGCGAACCGCACACCATCTAAGCGGACATCTTGGGTACGGCGTCGACATTCCCGAACAGCAGCCTCGAAGGCTTCTTGGGCGCGTTCGGCCCAGGAAAGCCTCTCCCCCACCTCCTTCCCAGCATTGAGGCCCACTTTGTAGCAGCGAGCCCCATACTGCTCCAAGTCTTCCTTGTACTCTGGCCCAGCCTTATAGTTAGCAACGGCACGGGCCTCCGCATCTACTACTACCTTGGCTAGGGCGTCCTTTTCGGCCCGCGCCAAGGTAGCATCCAGCTTCGCGGCATGAAGAGCAGCTCTGAGGTCCTTCACCTCCTCCTCCAGCGCCGCCTCGCGAGCTTTATGCCTTGCCGAAAGGTCATCACAAAGGCTACCTGCGCCTCGTAGAGATACTTCTGTCTCTGGCCCCGAACAGCTAAAGCCTTCAGAGTGGCCAGCGACTTGGACATTTCGTCCGCAAGCACCTCTACGTCGACGTCGCTCAAACCATCTTCTGTCTGCCACTCCGGTTGGTAACCTTCCACTGACTTCTCCGGAGTCTGTTCGGAAGGAAGGTCCAAGCACCTTGCCAACCGTTCAAGACGAGAAGCAGTGGGGCTCGTAGGCAGCTCTCTTGGTGTATCCTCCATCCGACGAAGGGTCGCCTCCAGCGCTGCCACCGAAGGAACTCCGAGAGGTCTCTTCAGAAGCCCCTCGCTAAGAGGTCTTCGGTCGTCTTCGGACTCTTCAGCCCGAACAGCACCCGCAGCCTCCCCCCATTACCTTCGACTGCCTTGGAGGTTGCTTCTTCGCTAGCAACCACCTCGGAGGGGGGCATGGGGGGCAGGATTCCCCCGATGGAAGTGGCAACCTCTTCGGATGCCCTTGTTGTTGCGGCCGCCTCTTCAGTGGCCCCCGCTGCAGGAACCACTTCTTGCTCCGAAGAGAGAATCGTGGCTGGCGCTGCCGCCACCACGCCGCTCAAGACCACCCCAGCAGGGGCGGAAATCTCCGTCGCGTCGGCGACCTCTCCCGCCGAACAGGAGACGCCGCAATCCCTCCGCTCCTTCCGGAAGGAGCCTCCGCAGTGTTGCTGGTGGCACCGTGCTCCGCACCACCGACGTCGGAAGCACCAGAGGGCTCCCCATCCTTCGAGCAGGTAGAGCCCCTGGCCTCTTCCAGAGCAGGGCTTCTGGACCCGTCGCTCACGACGACGAGCCCCAGCTCGGTCGCCATCTCCTGCGCGACCTCTGGGCGCTCTGTGGAAGCCACCCGTGGCACCCTTTCATCGGCCAATTGCACGGCCCTGCTTTTCCTGTGCAGCAGCAACTGCACCTCCTCCTCTTCTTCAACTCCCTCCTCGTCGCGTGGAGGGGTAGCTTGGACTGCTTTCTTCCTCTTCCGAGCACGGAGCTGTTCCTCCTCCTCCGCGCTCTCTTCAAACAGAACCGGCCTCTTCTTGGCAGAAGCAGAAGGCCGGCTCGCTCCTTCACCCTCCACCAAAGAAGCCCGAATTCCAGCCGGAACCACCTCCTTGGTGGCCTTCTTCTTCAGCCGGATCCTTTCGGGCCCCTTTTCAGAGGCCCGTGCTTCGGCAGGACACTTCGTGGCAGGCGAAGGAGCGGTGAGCGCCGTTGTTACCGCGGTACTAACCCTCACGGCAGAGGGAACCCGAACAACTGCCGCAACATCATCGCTCTCGAACACCATGTGCGCCGTGACAGGGATCTGCTCGGCGAAGTCTTCGTTCACCTCCTGATCCCGTCCAACCTCCAGCTCCGCGGCAGCTGCACATGAAAGGAGAAGAAGAAGAGTTAGAGCAAATTCATTTAAAACCAACAAGTAAATGATCGAAAGGTCGTGTACTTACTCCACGGTTTGCTCAACCCGTACTTGACGAGCAGGTACTCGGTCACGTATCCTTCTCCATTCCGAACACCTGCTCGGAGAAGTTCGTCCGACGCCTTCGCCTCATCCTGGATCAGCTTCGGAAAGCTGTCCTTCCGCGCAGAACGCAACAGTGGGGAATCCCCACTCAGCACCACTCCGGTGGCGCACGAAGAGCAGCCTGTCCATCCAACCCTTGTTGTTGGAGTACTTGCTGGACAGGCCGATGTGCATCCGGTCTGTTCGGTGCTTGGCGTAGTAGACATCTGCTCCCGACGCCCGCGAAGCAGACAACTTGAAGTGCGCTCGGAAGACGTCCGCCGAGCCCCGGATTCCTTTTAACTTGCAGACAACACCGAAGATACAGATGTATCTCCAGGTGTTGGGCGTCAGCTGTATTGGCGAAACGCCCCAAGTGTTAAGAAGCGCCTTCGCCACCTCCGGCAACGGCAGCCGGAAGCCTGCCTCCAGATGGTCCACGGATAGGAGCAGGCAACCTGGTTTATTCACCAGGATCGTGTCGCTTTCCCTGGCATCGACGATCTCGTACTCGTCCCCAATCCGAAAGCGCTCACGAAGACCACTGAAATGGCGGTATCGTGGTCCGCTCGGCACTGCGACAGTCACCCCGCTAGCTCCGGCAGCGGCTTTCCCCTTGCTCGCCATCACCGGAAGGACTGCAGAAAGCGGCAACGGCGCGAGAGGACGAAGCAGAAGACAGGGAGAGGAGAAGGCAAGGAGGCATGAAGATCTCAAAGACGGAGGGTTTCTGGGAGGCGTAGCTCCCGCCCTCGTCTCGTCCCCTCCTTATAAGGAAAGAGGAGGGAACGAAATTCGAGGCGGGCCCTAAAATGCCGCTCCTTCCGATTTTTGAAAACGCCCCTTCGGGTACAGCGTTGGCAACCGTCCGAACGCAGCGGCGGCACCTCAAGTATGGCGCGGCTTTGCACCCATCATGATGGGTTAGCCGTTTGACAGGACCCTAAGCGGCGGCGTCCCGCAACGGGCCCTCGCATTAAATGCGGAAGCGACGCCCTCGAAGCCCTCGTTTCACCGAGCCATTCGAGGGCGTGGGGGGCAAGTGTGGTGGCCAAATCTGGTCACCTAGGCCCATGATGGCTCGTTACGGCCCATTCACGTCCTGTCAACCAACGTGGCACCGTCATCGAAGGGCACGCCCTCTCCAGGATGGCTCAAAGACCTCCATTGTGTGACTCCCGTGATCGGAAGCTGTCAGGTTCCGCTGTAACGCCCCAGAAATTAAAAATGTTATGAAAATAGAAGTAATTTGGTTAAAATACCTTAGGGTTGTTATTAAAATGTGAGAATTAGATGATAGACTTAATTAATGGTAATGAACATTGTCCCAGTGTCGCACCTCGATGTGCGTGCCTCCACAGGGCGATACCGGAAAACAACATCAAAATAAAAATCTAAGAACATCATAATTTCCAAAAAAATGTGGAGAAATTAAATGTGTAATTATCCGAATTTTTCGACGTACGGATTTCAAGGTACAGTCGACGCGACTATTTTTCGGGTGATTTTTCACCTACTATAAAATAAAATCTAAAAATTAAACTAAAATTACTACAATTTGTAAAACCATCGTATTAGCCTATGGTTAAAATTTCGTGACAAATGGACACCATTTAGAGGTGTTTACATAGTAAACATTGGACCAGCTGAATTATGTGGTAATTACGGGATGGAATTTTTGGGAAATTCCAGTGGGATACGTGTAAGGCTCCTAAAGAGCCATTACATCAAGGATAGGCCATCATTGCGGTTACTTATGTGTAACCAAATGGTAAGTTGCATGTGATACGTGTTAAGGTAAGAATCAAAGGATTCTTACCATGACACATGGGCAACCAACGTGCCATCATGCATGAGAAGGTTTGTTGGGTTATAAAAACACCCCAACACCCATCGTATGCATCTTTCGAACACTCTTGTTCTTCCTGGTCCTGTAGTTGCTTGGCCGTAGCTGCTGCTGCTGTGCTCCTGGAGGTGTTAAGAGGCTCCAATTAAAATTGAGATGGCTAATTCTACAAGTTTCCCTCTCCTTGCTTCTGTTGATTCCTTTGTTGAGGAGAAAAGAAGTACCTTTGTTCTTCACCAAGTCAAGTAGGTGGCATACCTCCAATCCTTCTCAGTTTCCTATGTATATGCTCATGGTTTCTTCATTCGTAGGAACCATGTCTCCTGTTTGTGCCATGACCTGTATAGTTCTTCTTGCTTTGCTTCATTTTTAATTAGATGTATTCAAGGATTTCGTTGATCTTGAAGTCAAGAAGGGTTCTTCCTTCTTTTCTAAATCCTTGTCTCTGACCTTGGCTAAAGAGTTCAGGATCTCTATATACTTGTCTTAAACTTGCAAATCCTCATATGAACTGTGTAACCATCCTCATAAATCGTGTGTAAGTACGTATGTCTATAGGTTCCTATTCTCCTTCTAAATCTTTACCCTCTGTTCTTGTCAGAAAGATCATAGCCTTGTTCAAAGTTGCCTTTAAGCTTGTTAACCAACCTTGGTTTAGTCTGTATACGAGGTTATAATTCCAAACTTTGTTTGATTTCCTTAACTCCTTTGGAACCATGTGATTACGAAGAAGAATCTTCACTTTTCTTTCAGATCAAGTAGGTTCCCAATTTCTCCTTCCACCCATGATCCATGGTTATGTTATAGAGATTTGCTAAAAGTTTCGATATCTTTAGAACAGTGAGGTTACTTTCCATTTAGTAGTTGTACCTCAAACCTTGATTTTGGAACATTAAATACCATGAGTTTGAGAGTTTATCTTGTGGAAATCTTCCATCTAATCCTTGTATAAGGGCCTTACTTCCAACAATATACTATGTCTAGTTTTTAGCTAGACAAGCTTGAATTGCAACCCTCTTGTTCCATGTCTCTTGTTTGGCCTATAAACCACTGTGAGATCTACAATTAGACTCTTATATTTGATATACATCATGTCTTGATTCATAGGTTCCATTGTCAGCATGTTTAGAGTACATTCTAAGTCATTTATGAGTGAGAAATAGGCGGTTGTCGACAGACAGCCCAAATCTGTCGACAGACGCACGTCTGACAGAACTTCAGGTTTCTGGACTGTGTGGATCTGTCGACAGATCCCTTGCATCTGTCGACAGATACACACAGAGCCAGACAACCTGAGCTTTGTCTGCTCTCATCTGTCGACAGCTCCTTCCTGTCTGTCGACAGATGCAGTGCTAATTCAAATTTCTGCACTCTTTCATGTCTGAATCCATGCCAAAACTTCATCCTAAAAGCCAAGGAAGTTACCCTCTCATTTACCTTGATATTTACTGTCATGTTACTGAAAAATTCATCCACTTTGAGTACCTTAACTCTCCTTGAATTATTTTTAAAGTTGTCAATTACGAATAGTACTCCGATTGAGTCTATTCTTCGATATTCGGTAATGAAGGTTATAAAACTTGACCACTTGAGAGTTCATATGTTTGAACACCTTATGAGATGTGAATAATTTGTGATGACCATTATGGATCTCCATTTTCTTTTGGATTCTTATATGATTCAAATCTTCCGAAGTTATTGGCTTGAGTCATAACCCTGTCTCAGCCAATTGTCTTTCTTGTACTCATGAACTCTGAGCTACTTTGTCACCAAGATATCTGTATTAATTCTCAATCAAAACTACCTTTGGATTTCCCATATCCGTTATGCTCATGAAAAGAAGTTTATGATCTGAAGACAGTGCTCTCTTCAAAAGAGGGTTTAGGATCACTTGTAGTAGCACCCGCTACTTGTGATCAGCTGAGGGCGACAGTTTGTAGGTAAATCCAAGTCAATGGACTGATGATGGTGGGTAATAAAATAATTATACCCCGTTCTTGCGCAATGAACAAGATCTAAGGTGCTGGAATCGCCTAGGCACTGAGGATGGTAAATTACGTCTATATAGTAACCTCTTGAGAGCAGTGATGCCTGTCGGATTTGTTTCCAAATTAAGTTATGGTCTGAATTCCGAAAGACAAATATGACTTTTGTTCTAAGATTCATCTGAGCCCGTTATGAAATTTACTTGGGCTATATGTTTATGTCAAATATGAAGATTCATGAGCAATTATGTTTGTTCCATATATGCACTTTCTGAATACTCTTGAAGCTCTAAAATTTGAAACTCCTATCTTTATGTTTACTGTCACCTACTGAGTCCTTCCGACTCACGCCTTTGTTTCCTCCACCCCTTTCAGATTGAAGGTGTGTATAATCTCAGCTACATGTGAATCCTAATTCCGCTGCGGACGATGAAGAGATGAAGAAGAATAATGCAGTTTATTTTAGTTGTTGATGTATTAAGTAGAAAGAGAAACTTGTCTTTTGTAAATAATGAGTGTTAATACTTTGTTACCTTGTGTATTGTAATATGTTCCAAGATACCTTTGTGGAATGGTTTGCCAGTTTTGTGCAAAGCGCGGATATATCTACCCATAACGAAAGTTTGTCAGTGTAACCCCTCTTCCGATCAAAGGTTACGAATGTGTTTGTGTGAAGGTCGGAGGAGGGTGTTACAGAGGTGGTATCAGAGCAAGGTTATGGGTGATAGATATCTCTGTGACCATTTTCACAAAGGAAATAAATAAAACATTTGTGTGTATTATAGAATTTCTAAAGATCATTTTGTTTTTTTAGAACTTAAGTAGTTAGCATGAAGTAATTGGATGTATTTGATGGTGTTCCAAGAAATGGCAGACAAAGGGAAAGCTATCGACACATCCAGTGAGGATAGGCATGAGGAAAGCTCTAGGGAGGAAGTTCACATTATCCCATTGGTCAGAAATTCTCAAGAAGGAAGTACTGGGACTCCTGATTTTGCTACATTTATGCAGTCATTTCAGGGGTTTGTGCAAACACTAATGAAGAACCAACAAGATGTGGGTGGAGAATTTCTGGAACATCTTTGTTAGAAAACTTTAAGAAGATGGGACCTCCAGCTTTTAAAGGAAATGGCCAGTCTGAGGTTGTAGAAGGATGGGTAGAAAGCTTGAGGTTAAGCTAGATAAGTAAAATTGGATATAGATTATCTTGTGTATACAATGAATTTCTAGAGATTGGTGAATATGTATTGATCAATTAAAACTTAAGAGGCCAAGACTATGATCAAATCAAATGAGATAATGTAGTCAATTCACATCAAACCATGGTTAACATGACTATACATTCAGCACTATATCCTGCTTAGTTTCTAGCTAGACAAGTATGGATTATAACATCAAGTTTAATCTTGCTTGTTTAGCAATTAGATCAACTGTGAAGATTACAATTAGGTTCTTACATTTGGAATAATTCATACTTTGATTCATAGATTTCATGGTTAGAGTCTTTAAAGTGTATACAAAATCACTTATGGGAGAAGAACTGGTGGCTGTCGACAGGCAGCTCATAGCTGTCGACAGGCCTAGTCTTCCAGAACTCTAATTAACTGGAACTGTGTCTATCTGTCGACAACCAACTTATAGCTGTCGACAGGTAGTATCAGAACCAGAAAACCAAGCTCTGTCTGTTGCTATCTGTCGACAGACACTTCCTATCTGTCGACAGACACCAGTTTGTGATGAACTGGTCCTTCTTCAGTCAGTTAGAAGAGTCAGCAGACACCCTATAGAACTGAAACTCATACCTTATTTACATTCCATATCATTTAAGTAAATGTTATAATTTGATGTTTCATTTACTTAAGATATTACATGTAAATAAGGAAGTACCCCCCATTTGAATCTAATAAAAATGTCAGAAAAATCATATCCCTTACCAATAAAAAGTCAACTCTCCCACCGAAGAAGAAAAACGCGATTTTGGCGATTCCATCAAAATAGCGTCTTTCTAATTTCTCACAATTTGGCCTACCTAAAAATTTCATAATTCGAATAAACCTAGTAGAATGTTAAAAATCAAAGGTCCGGTGAAAAATGGTTAACACACATATGACTTCTCCAAGGGAGCCCTCTCCTACTGAAGGAAAAGTCAAACCTGCTCATCCCTTAATTTACATCAATATGACTTTCGAATTGATATGTTATTATCTCCGATTCTAAATAAGAATTAGTAAATGAATGGTTCAACCAATCATACATATTTTATGATCATCCTCGTGATATATTCTTCCGTTGACTTTTCCGTTGTTCTTGGATTCTAAATTATTGAAATGAATCAGTTATTCCTCATTTACCTCCATCCCTCACTAAATCAAGTGAAACTCTTTAATAACTCGAATGTGTGGAACACTCACACAATTGATGACTCAAATTTTAAGATCGTCTTAAATCTCACAAACCGTATACATACAATGTAGGATTGAATCTGTTTATGTCTATTGGAGTAGACAATCAAACAAAATAGTGAAGAAAAGAAGTAGGAAAAATATCTAATTAGGAAGAATTTTGAAGAAATGTAAGGATATGCAAATACATTGCACAAGAATTTGGACTTAGTGAAATCACCCCATGATCAATTACATCCTCTATAGGCTTGAACTCATCAAAATTTTTCTTCTAACTGTAACATAAGAATCAAATGTCTCATAGATGAGTTAAATCCTAAAGTTTTACTTTAATTAATAAACAACATGGCATGTCAATGCACACAAGCAATTGGACTTGGAATCAGTAGGAAAAGTATCTGTAGAGTTAACTTCATGTCTTCTGAGAGTCAACCTCAATCAGGTGATTGGAGTTTTGATTAATTATCCATCACATAGAGTTGATCTTGTAATTTCCTCGTGTCAACCTCACATATGAGTAATGTCAACCTAAGAAGTAATTAGGGTCAACACACTTAATAGACCTTTTGATTTATAAATTTTCATATATTATAAAAGGCTTGTGTTAAATATTTATTACATTTAGATGGATATATCAAAACCATGAACACAACATATATCATCTATCATATTTTAAGATCCTACAAGAAAAAGGCACTATTTAATCATGAAGATTAATGTATAAAGTAACTAGATACATACTATAACTATTGTATTAGTAGTATGAATCAGAAAAGCTGAGTTTTAAATCACATGATTGACTAACTAAACTTAAAATTGTTTGCTCAGCCAGCGTAATGGGAAAAGAAACACAATGGAAAGAGGTTCAACATGCAATGAACAACCTTGCTCAATCCTTAGAAGGAGTAGTCCCCGTTGTTGATCAAGGAAGAATGAAGCTGCATAAGAATATTCATAGTCCAAACTCTCAGGAAACAATAAGTATTACAGTATCTATATAGGAAAAGGACAGTTCCCTTCAATAAAAGAGAAACAACTGAAAAGATAGTGAAGCGAAATAAGAAGAGCAAAAGATCAAGAAGACCAATAAGCAAGAGAATGTCAAGGCACAATCTAAGGAAGTTTGTGCATATTATCACAAACCGGACCATGTCAAAAAAAAAAAAAAGGACTGTTGGTAGAGACTAAGAGCATATGGGAAGTGCGGAAGTCTAAAGTACCGAATTTCAGAATGTCTTGTATACACTCACAAAACAATGACAAGAGTTCAGGAAAATCTTAAGCCTAAAATTGACTGATGTTATTGGAAGTAATTTTTATGTATAAGTCGATAGGACTAGAATATAGTGAGAATCAGTTGAGTTTAGTTGTTATAGCATATCAAAGCATAGTAAATTTTGCCAACCCATGTAATTTAGTAAGGGTGAATTATGGAATTCTGTACTACAAACTTTATGAGATAAATAAAATCTTTGTTGATTATCATCATATTCTCAATACTCATCATTCTCGTCATGCCTTACTACCCCTTTCCAAGGGAATATGTATTCATATAACTCTCTAAGGATTAATGTTAATCCTTAGTGGGGGAGACTTTAAGTATAATATGCTATTAGAAAGGATCTGCTCAATACATAATACCCTATTATCCAAGATAAAGAATATAGTAAAGGTTGCATTTAATTAAACTTATGGTTACAATATGGCTCTTTGATAACTAGAGATGTTAACATTCAGAAACCCTTCAACTTATAATATAATAGACATGACAAGATTGGTCAACAAATCTGGAATAAATAAAAGTTCAAAGATTGGAAACATAATCTTTGTGATCCATCCAAATTAAGTCAAGAAGTTTGGAGGACCAAACTCTTTTAGTGGGAGAGAGTTGTAACGCCCCAGAAATTAAAAATGTTATGAAAATAGAAGTAATTTGGTTAAAATACCTTAGGGTTGTTATTAAAATGTGAGAATTAGATGATAGACTTAATTAATGGTAATGAACATTGTCCCAGTGTCGCACCTCGATGTGCGTGCCTCCACAGGGCGATACCGGAAAACAACATCAAAATAAAAATCTAAGAACATCATAATTTCCAAAAAAATGTGGAGAAATTAAATGTGTAATTATCCGAATTTTTCGACGTACGGATTTCAAGGTACAGTCGACGCGACTATTTTTCGGGTGATTTTTCACCTACTATAAAATAAAATCTAAAAATTAAACTAAAATTACTACAATTTGTAAAACCATCGTATTAGCCTATGGTTAAAATTTCGTGACAAATGGACACCATTTAGAGGTGTTTACATAGTAAACATTGGACCAGCTGAATTATGTGGTAATTACGGGATGGAATTTTTGGGAAATTCCAGTGGGATACGTGTAAGGCTCCTAAAGAGCCATTACATCAAGGATAGGCCATCATTGCGGTTACTTATGTGTAACCAAATGGTAAGTTGCATGTGATACGTGTTAAGGTAAGAATCAAAGGATTCTTACCATGACACATGGGCAACCAACGTGCCATCATGCATGAGAAGGTTTGTTGGGTTATAAAAACACCCCAACACCCATCGTATGCATCTTTCGAACACTCTTGTTCTTCCTGGTCCTGTAGTTGCTTGGCCGTAGCTGCTGCTGCTGTGCTCCTGGAGGTGTTAAGAGGCTCCAATTAAAATTGAGATGGCTAATTCTACAAGTTTCCCTCTCCTTGCTTCTGTTGATTCCTTTGTTGAGGAGAAAAGAAGTACCTTTGTTCTTCACCAAGTCAAGTAGGTGGCATACCTCCAATCCTTCTCAGTTTCCTATGTATATGCTCATGGTTTCTTCATTCGTAGGAACCATGTCTCCTGTTTGTGCCATGACCTGTATAGTTCTTCTTGCTTTGCTTCATTTTTAATTAGATGTATTCAAGGATTTCGTTGATCTTGAAGTCAAGAAGGGTTCTTCCTTCTTTTCTAAATCCTTGTCTCTGACCTTGGCTAAAGAGTTCAGGATCTCTATATACTTGTCTTAAACTTGCAAATCCTCATATGAACTGTGTAACCATCCTCATAAATCGTGTGTAAGTACGTATGTCTATAGGTTCCTATTCTCCTTCTAAACCTTTACCCTCTGTTCTTGTCAGAAAGATCATAGCCTTGTTCAAAGTTGCCTTTAAGCTTGTTAACCAACCTTGGTTTAGTCTGTATACGAGGTTATAATTCCAAACCTTTGTTTGATTTCCTTAACTCCTTTGGAACCATGTGATTACGAAGAAGAATCTTCACTTTTCTTTCAGATCAAGTAGGTTCCCAATTTCTCCTTCCACCCATGATCCATGGTTATGTTATAGAGATTTGCTAAAAGTTTCGATATCTTTAGAACAGTGAGGTTACTTTCCATTTAGTAGTTGTACCTCAAACCTTGATTTTGGAACATTAAATACCATGAGTTTGAGAGTTTATCTTGTGGAAATCTTCCATCTAATCCTTGTATAAGGGCCTTACTTCCAACAATATACTATGTCTAGTTTTTAGCTAGACAAGCTTGAATTGCAACCCTCTTGTTCCATGTCTCTTGTTTGGCCTATAAACCACTGTGAGATCTACAATTAGACTCTTATATTTGATATACATCATGTCTTGATTCATAGGTTCCATTGTCAGCATGTTTAGAGTACATTCTAAGTCATTTATGAGTGAGAAATAGGCGGTTGTCGACAGACAGCCCAAATCTGTCGACAGACGCACGTCTGACAGAACTTCAGGTTTCTGGACTGTGTGGATCTGTCGACAGATCCCTTGCATCTGTCGACAGATACACACAGAGCCAGACAACCTGAGCTTTGTCTGCTCTCATCTGTCGACAGCTCCTTCCTGTCTGTCGACAGATGCAGTGCTAATTCAAATTTCTGCACTCTTTCATGTCTGAATCCATGCCAAAACTTCATCCTAAAAGCCAAGGAAGTTACCCTCTCATTTACCTTGATATTTACTGTCATGTTACTGAAAAATTCATCCACTTTGAGTACCTTAACTCTCCTTGAATTATTTTTAAAGTTGTCAATTACGAATAGTACTCCGATTGAGTCTATTCTTCGATATTCGGTAATGAAGGTTATAAAACTTGACCACTTAAGAGTTCATATGTTTGAACACCTTATGAGATGTGAATAATTTGTGATGACCATTATGGATCTCCATTTTCTTTTGGATTCTTATATGATTCAAATCTTCCGAAGTTATTGGCTTGAGTCATAACCCTGTCTCAGCCAATTGTCTTTCTTGTACTCATGAACTCTGAGCTACTTTGTCACCAAGATATCTGTATTAATTCTCAATCAAAACTACCTTTGGATTTCCCATATCCGTTATGCTCATGAAAAGAAGTTTATGATCTGAAGACAGTGCTCTCTTCAAAAGAGGGTTTAGGATCACTTGTAGTAGCACCCGCTACTTGTGATCAGCTGAGGGCGACAGTTTGTAGGTAAATCCAAGTCAATGGACTGATGATGGTGGGTAATAAAATAATTATACCCCGTTCTTGCGCAATGAACAAGATCTAAGGTGCTGGAATCGCCTAGGCACTGAGGATGGTAAATTACGTCTATATAGTAACCTCTTGAGAGCAGTGATGCCTGTCGGATTTGTTTCCAAATTAAGTTATGGTCTGAATTCCGAAAGACAAATATGACTTTTGTTCTAAGATTCATCTGAGCCCGTTATGAAATTTACTTGGGCTATATGTTTGTGTCAAATATGAAGATTCATGAGCAATTATGTTTGTTCCATATATGCACTTTCTGAATACTCTTGAAGCTCTAAAATTTGAAACTCCTATCTTTATGTTTACTGTCACCTACTGAGTCCTTCCGACTCACGCCTTTGTTTCCTCCACCCCTTTCAGATTGAAGGTGTGTATAATCTCAGCTACATGTGAATCCTAATTCCGCTGCGGACGATGAAGAGATGAAGAAGAATAATGCAGTTTATTTTAGTTGTTGATGTATTAAGTAGAAAGAGAAACTTGTCTTTTGTAAATAATGAGTGTTAATACTTTGTTACCTTGTGTATTGTAATATGTTCCAAGATACCTTTGTGGAATGGTTTGCCAGTTTTGTGCAAAGCGCGGATATATCTACCCATAACGAAAGTTTGTCAGTGTAACCCCTCTTCCGATCAAAGGTTATGTATGTATGTGTGCGGTCGGAGGGAGGGTGTTACATCCGCTGCGGCGTACCTCCGAGCAGATTACCCGCCTTCCCTTACCGAACAACTATGAACGGCTTCCGAGCAAGAACAGTGACTCCGCTCCATGAAACTACCCTCGATGTTACCGAACAGCATGTTCGAGCCCCCACGTGGGTCACCTGCTCGGAAAGCATTTCCAAAGGGTTCCGAGCAGGTTCTCTGACTCGCAGAACGGTTGTAACCGTCCCAGGCCACGTTCTCCACCATCAAGGGGCGTGAACTGCCTGGCAGCCTAACGGACACCAGAGTCATAACTCCTCCGGTTATGCGCGTGCGTCAAGGCGCCTCTTCAGGCACGATCCGCCGAACGTTACGCACGTTGGCCTCGACACCGACGCCTATAAAGGCACAGGTACAGTACCATGCAACGGGTGGTTCTCTTCCTGACGCGAACACATTCTCGCATTCCGAAACCCCCTGCCTCACAAGCTCTCCACTGACTTAGGCATCGGAGGGTTTCCCCGGTCTTCACCGGGCCTCCTGATCCCATTCTGGTTTTGCAGGTCTTCGTCCTCACCAGCAATCGTCTTCCCTCTCTTATTCCAGTGGAGGCCCGTTTGGCTCAGGTCCAAACAGGATCACACCACCACAATATATATATATATGTGTTTTTTAATCTATTTATCTGATTATTCCTTTTTTCTTCTTCTGAAACTCTTTTTATAAATAGAATTCTAATGACATATCTGATATCATTCTATTACCTGTCTCATTGTTTTACACACCATCCTCTTAACCTCCATTTCTCATTCACTTGTTCATAAATCTCTTGTTTTAGATCAACATAATTTTATGATATAAAGGTTAAAAAAAAAGATCAAAGTAGTTACTGACTGAAAACATATGAGAGTTCAACACGGTGCTCTTATAAAAATAGCATTATTTTTTATTATATTTATGTAATAAAATTATTGTGAGATTTTTGTACAACAGCAGGTTATCGTGCCTAAAGGCATATATATATATATATATTTCTATAAATGCATATAAGAGAGTAATTTTGCAAATCGCAATTATCTAAGGAAGCAAAGGAGAAAAAAACAAGAAAATAGGTCCTCCCTTCTCTGTTCCCCGCAGCCCAGAGAGACCTCGCCGGAAAGCGCTTGTTCTTTCGCCGCCATGCGAGGGGAATCGGAGAACGCCGGCAATATCTACCCCGACGTCCTCTCCCAAGCCAGGACCTCCTGCTACAAGGTCTCTCTCTCTCTCTCTCTCTCTCTCTCTCTCTGTGCGCGTGTGGTTGTGTGTGTCTATCTCTCTCTCTCAACCCTTACCTGTTGTTCTATAGGCGAGGGACGCCTTCTACGCCTGCCTTGAGAAGGAGACCGGCAAGACGAACTCGGAAAGCGGCTACTCCGGTCTTCTTTACCCCGCCGAGTGCGCCAAATCGAGGGCTTCCTACGTCAAGCAGTGTCGTCCCGCATGGGTAAGCTAGAGACTGGAAGAACTGATCGGATCCCCACCCCCCAAAAAACCCACATATTCCTTCCCAGTTTTTTTTTAATAATGTTCTGCGGCTTCCAGCATCTTCGTAATTCGTATATTTAGCTGGGATTTGTTTTTTCTGATATGTGTGCTTGTTTGGATATTGTTGTTGCTAGGTTAAGCATTTCGACAAGCAGTACTGCCACAGCAAGAAGGTGCAGAGGCTCCTGGACAGCGATGACCCTCGGAGAGGTCCCATTTCCTTGCCTCAGCCTTACGTCTTCAAATCGAAGTCCTGATTCCTCTACCTTCTGGTATTACTATCTCCGGAACCGGTGGCTATTCGCTTTTCTGATCTGACCAACTTGTGGGTCACACTTCCCTTTTTCTGTTAAGATGTATGTTGTGCACTTGTTTGGACGATTCTGCTATCTGCGAATTCTCCAAGAAGTCTTATTTCATGTCTACTGGGAAGCCGATGCCCTGTTTGCGACATATTCTGTAAATTCAAGTTGCTGGCTTTCCATGTCAATATATCTTTGCCTTTTGCAATCTGATGTCCGCAAAATGCCTTTATCCTATGGTATATTAGTCGAGAATTGAGCTCTCACATGAAATTGAGTTTAATGATCTGAAAGAATTGCAGAAGTTCCTATGTCCACGCAGGTTTGAAATGCGTTTACCGAGTCTTGGCATTGGCATAACATGTTCTTTCCTAGCAATGACATCATTAACCGACATGTCTATAGCAGCAATTTCGAATGTTAATTTAAACTGCCTTCTTTTATGTGCGGCCTGGTTCTTGTTTGTGTCGTGTGTTTGGACTACAATACATTAGATTTGTATGCCTTCTGTTACTGTTTGACGGAAAATTGGGGATGTTGGAAGGTCCGGCATCTTTATAGTTTATAATTTTATCCACATCAGACAGTTGCTAGGAACTAGGACGGATACAGTGTTCCTTTTCTTTTCCACGTTCTTGAATTATGTTGTTCCTGGAAGTGAGCACATCTTAAGAAGTTCTACACTGTGCAGAGTTTTGCACAATGAGGAAAGAAAAATGAGACAACTAGTTTCATCTTTTGTGCTTTGGTCGAGTTCTGCTTGAAGATATCTGGTTCAGTCCCAATAAATTTGCTGATAGGTTCAACCCATAACATCTTTGTTCCTCAATCTTCCCTACTGGAAATAATTCACTTAGCATTGTTTTCACTGTGAGACTAGCCATTGACCAATTTTGAGTATTTCTATAACGGCTACCTGAAGGCATAGTCAGTTTTTTGGCTTTGAGCTCTGTGTTTTTATTGGGGTATGGAGAGACTTGCACCTTGTCAAGATGCTCAAGCTACCTTCTTTAGGGCCTATGTGATTTGATGTATTTCCATGAGGGCAAGATTTGAGAGACTCCCAGCTGTGCATGGATCTATGATGGGAAAAAATCCATGGCCAACTCATGAGAATCACTCACTATTCTCATTGTTCTGTATCATTAGAAGTTATAAGTAATCAATCTATGGTCACCTAGATCAAATGGAGGATCCAAGTGTTAGTAAGTTGTTTCTATTAGCTGCTTGTTTGAAATCATGTTCAAGATGCCACCAAGTACCAGGCCAGGATAGGCATAAAGATGAGAGGATCTTTAAAAATCCCAAGAAGCTAGGTAGAATGCTGCCTTCGGTTATGTAGTTTAAACCCCTGCCACCATGAAGCAACATCCAAAAGGTCCCATGATCTTCGGAAAGGAGACAACATGATTGCTGATATGTGCTCTTCTTGTTGACAACTTCTAACAGAAAAGTCAAATGAACATAATCCGTAATGTGAATCGCTCATGCAAAGCACATGATTGTGGCCAATTTGGCCTATAAGTTAGAGATTTGCTGCCCAGTATGGATTGATCCTACCTTTCTGCTGCATGAAGCTTACACAGCAAGCTAGATTTAAGCATGCTGAAATTGGTAGAAGCTTTCCTTTCTTTACTTGAATCTTGTGGATTTGTCCCCGCAGAAAAGGGTATTGGGGTTGCTCATGGCAGTGTATGAGGGGATATGCCCATGATCTATTTGCCATATGGCTCACCACCAAAAAAGTTATACCGTGTCTGTACCCCTTCATGCTTTCAAGTTTTTGCAAGATGTATCTTAGTATTCTAATGCCATCAACTAATGATAGACAACCATAATGGAAGCTGATCTTCAAGTTACAGTCATTGCATTAACTCCACATGAATCCCTACATGACAATATAAAATGGAAGTGAAATTTTTTTCTTATATTAGCTACGAGATTTTTGTCAGTAGAGGTGCCTAAAAATGAATTAGATCAGATCAGAAAAGAAGTACATAATTTTGAATCGGATAACCTGAATTATCTGAGGTAGTCCCTGCAGGGAGCTTCAAAAAACTGGAGGAAATGTTGTGCCTCGACCCACTTGCCGAGATTTGAGCTTGGACTGCAGTCCCTGAGCTTAGTTGCTGTTCCCGCGGGCTGCAGGACAGCTGCAATTACCAGGTTATCTGGTTGCCACCCTGGTCCTAAAGACCCAAGCAAAAGTTTGTATATAGTGTTGGTGATTCTGTTGTGTAAATGATGATATCATGTTATAATTTCTGTTGTCGGATGCCTACAACAACATGCATTTTAGTCCTTGAAAATACCAATATCAAACTTCTAGTGCGCGAGACAGATTTGTATTATTATCCTCATAAAAATATCCAATATCCAACATGCATCAAACAGATGACTGTTCAAGGAATTAAATGCTCAAGCTGCTATTCTCAATCCTTCATGATGTATCAGATGGTTGCTAATTTTGGTGCTCTCTCTAGATGCTATGGTGGCATCCTTTATACTGCAATTTTGCCACTCTTTTCCCATCATCCAATTTGAAAATCAGACTCTGGAAAAGTAACAACTAAAATTCGTTGCTCTCAGAAAAAAGGTTTTTTGGAAGCACTAAACCTAAGTTATTCTTTTTCTGCCATCTGATTTTCATCTGATTTTCAAAGCAAAAAGGTGATATAAATAAGAGAAATCTTGTTTCACTGCTGAGCTCATTCCCTGGTGAAGGCATTGGCTTGTGAACTCAGTGGGTATTGTAAACTTGAAGATGACAGCCTTGTCCGAGCTCTTCAAGTTTGGAGGGAGCTAATCATCATCAGGTGAAGCATCAATAAGAAAATTTGCCAGTAAAAAACCTACCTTTCCCTGCTTCTGACGAAGGAGAGAGATTTGTCTGAACCTCTCTATCTCAAAAATGCAGGTGAGGGCTAGATTCTAACCTGGGTGGGATGCATGTTCTCTGATCCCTTGAAACACAACTATGGCAGGAACATCAGAGCACTGGGCATCAACCGGAAGGCAACACGTTATTCTCCTCTTTCTCTATCTGAAATGTTTGTAAGTGGATAAACTTGATGCAGAGGACTAACATTCGCCATTCCTCACTTTTCAAAAGAACATTCGCCATTCCTCACTTTTCCAAAGAACATTCGCCATTCCTCTCGAAAAATTCTGCCTTTTGAGCTCACATTGGGTCCATTTTCCTCACCTTCTTGATGAGAATTTCTGACTCTTAATAACATTTGCAGACACCAATGTTTTGGATGTCAATTATTCTCCGCACAGTGCTAAATAATCTCAATCAACATAGCTTGTATCTGGTAATGCTTTTATTAGTAATTGCTTTTGACTTAAATATTTTTTTCCCAACATGTGAATGTTGAGACCAGAAGAGGACCCTGGTGGGGTCGATCGGTTAGAACTCTTGCTTAAAAGCAGGAGGTCCCGAGTTCAATTCGGGGGGGGGGGGGGGGGGGGGAACTTATCTGATTTATATGTAATCCTCGAGGTGTGTAAATTCAGAATTTTTCTGGTCAAGTGGGGTAAGGGCAATACGGGTATATGAAAAGTAGGAGCTGCCAAGTTCTGACCTTGGAGTTCACGAACATCAATCTTTGAGCCTACAAAACCACACAGGACGGGATTTCTTCGTTATCAAAAAAAAAATGTTGAGACCAGAATCTATAATTAATTCTGGATGGGTGAACAGGTCATTGGAGGAAAGCCCAACTTAGAAAGATCTTCATAACTTATGGTTAGAAAGCAAGAAAGTTGCAAATGACTCATTAAAGTTTAGCATCCTTCTCTCATAAAGACTGAACTGTAATTGCTTAAAGTCACGGTTGCATTTGTTGTCAATGCCACTATTTTACTTTTAGAACTGAAAGTTGATAGGAATATGATCTTTTTTTTTTCTCCCCAAGCAATTATTATGCGATCAAACAATTGAACCCAACCAAACTTATTGATATGCCGATTTATGATCTGCTTTTGATAGAACCCATTCATCCTAAAAGTGTTAGGAAGAAATGAAAAGCAACAGGTTGCAGTTCAAAGAAAAATACTTTGTACCCGGCGGCCTGCTCGGCGATGAGTCTCACATCTTGTGGGGTTCGGCGTCTGACCAATCAAGTCGGATGTCGAGTAGGCCACCGTAAAACATTTTTCCAATTCAAAACTCACACTAATCAAGTCCATCGTAAACATTGGATATAACAGTGGAATGTAAGTTCTAGGAAATTGAAAATATGAAAGTAAAGTTTGCAGTAGACTGACTTATTCAACACTCATTCAATTGGTCCGTGCAGAGATGATAAAATGTAAAAATATAATATTTTTATTGATTTTTTTTTTCTAATAAAGGTACCATAAGACCCACATTTAAGTTGACGTTTGATAACACTTTATATTTAAATTTAAAAGCTTATTTTTCATCTATTCTCTTAATTTAAAATTTAAAAAGAATTTGATATATATAAGATATTTATTAAGAAGTGTTTGATAACTAACTTAAATAACATCTAAATTGTGGCGCAGTTGGTTAAAATATTATATTTCTATTTGGTAGGTTTTAGATTTAAAACTCAGACTCAACAAAAATTTATTTTTTGAACCAAGTCATCGGGAATCTGATGATTGTGGTTGGCTACGATAGTCGTCAGAATGTGGCCGGAATTCGGCAACTATCGCCAGAATTTGGCCAATCCCTTTGCGACTAGCTATCGATCTGAAAAAAGAAGAAGAAGTTATTTCCATAGTTTAAAAATTAAATAATTTTTTTTATTTTAAGTCATTAAATTAGATATTATTTTAAATATTTTATCATACAATATGAAATCTTAAAAAGTAATCTCTTTAAACATAAAATGTCTATTAAATGTTATCAAACAGAGCCTAGGTGCAAGGCTACTCGAAACATTACTTCAACCTGCAGATGTTAACCTTTGTTAGTACACTGAGGAATTTAGTGGTTAACATTTTTTATTTATATTTTAATGAGAACAATTGTTATATATATATATATATATATATATATAATGAGAAGATAAAAGGTTACCACATTTTAAGATGTGCAACTCCGACGTGTGTATTTTGAGAAGTCCATTGATCCATCTTGTGTGGCTCATTGCGCCGCATTGTCACTTTTTTTTTATAGTTTTGATGTCTAGCATTATATTTTGATACTTAAATTTCTCTTTTGATATCAAACTCGGTTCACTACATCACACTACACTAAAAATGATGTTAAAAAAGAAATTTAGATATCAAAATAAAAAATTAAAAGGGAAATTAAAAGTCTCTGATTATAATAAGAAGGTTCTTACTATAACATGATTTAACGTATACGATAACTAGAGATAACACTTATTATAATGAGTTATAGTTCTGTTAAAGACTAGAAAATAAATTAAATATCTGTTAGGGACTCTGATTAATTTGTCCAAAATTAAACTCCAATATCTAAAAGAAAATAAGATAGTGCAATGAGATAGGCCAATAAACTTTCTAAAATACACTTAGATGTTATAAAATTGTACTTTTTTAGTTCTTACAATAATTTTTTCTCTTTTGACAGTTTCCCCCCACTTTGTCCATTGTTGGAATGGACCAAAGATAGGAGCCCTTTGCTACTTCCAACTTGAAGAAGAAAACACTGGTCCCATCAGATGTGATAAAAGACTACCATCAAGTCATTTCAAGATAATTATGTAGTGTTATTCTTGAAATTCTATATTTCTAAAATAAAGAAAAAAATGCCAATTTCTGAGGATGAACTGGAAGAATGACACACCTTAGGAGTTAGGACTATTTGTTTGATCTCCCCATGCCATTAAAAGAAAACAAAAAAAAAGATGGCGTAAAAGATCGTAGAAAATAATTGTTGGACGGTGGATATATCCATAAATGTGAAAAATGTCAATGGAACACCTTACATAAATATGCAAATAATGGTAAAATAATTACTCTTTATAATTTCGTGCTGCTAATTTTTTAATTTACGCGTAAAAAAAAATCGTTCAATACAAGGTTAGATCCATTCTTTTTTTTTATAACGAGAAAATCACATCCCGTGTGATTTTGTGAGTTCAAGAATTGATGTTCGTGAACTCTAAGATCAGGACTTAGCAGCTCCTACTTTTCGTATATCCGTATTGCTCTTACCTCATTTGACCGGAAAAAATTGAATTTACACACCTCGAGTATTGCATGTAAATCAGATAAATCCTCGAGTAGAGTTGGTGGTGGCGAATATTAATTTTTTTCCTTTTTATATAATGGGATAAGTTTCAGCATGATATAACTTTGATATGTATGTGCAGATTTCACCAAGCAATAAATTTCAGCTTTTAGACCAAATATGCATAATTATCAAGATATTTATAAATACTTATACTCGAGTGCTACGATAGTTTGCCCTTATCCAAGGCACCATGTCAAATATTTTCTAGTTCTAGCACAATCTGGTATAAATAATATCTTTTATTTTTTAAATTTTATAATAAATATTAGAATTTATTAAACTACACGTAAGCCAAATCAGATCAGTACAGTGCAATATATCCGATATCATACTCTATCAAATAAAATTCAATTCGATCAAATATAACGATTCGACTAACCTTAGTACTATCTAGATATATAAACCCAAATAATTAATCGTGTCAAATCTATCTATCACTATTCTATCTTTATTATCTACCATTACGTGCTCCCCCCTCCAATCCCTTGTTAGTGAAGTCAAATAAATTTGAAGATGCAATTGTGAGGATGATGATATTTCTGATGCCCTTTTTTTCTTGTACATTATTATAAGTAAAAACTTCAAAATAATGAGCTCTCTACTAGGCTTAGGGGTGTCAATTGGGTCGGGCCGACCCGAAGGTCCGGTGGCCCGGCTCGATTTTTTATGGACTTGGGTCGGATATTTTAGTCTCATTTAATTTTGAGTCTGGTCCGGTCCGGTCCGGTGTAAGATTGGACCGGGCCCGGGTTTGGCTCGGCCCGGCCCGGGCGACCCGGTGGCCCGATATTTAAAAAAAACAAATAAGTGACGCGACATTAATTTTAATATTCTAAAATTTTGGATTGAAAATTATGTTGTAGAGTTATGTTTAATGACTTAATATTTATTTTATATTTGTAATAACTAAAAATAAGTTTTAGATTAGTCTAATATTTATTTTATGTTATTTTGATTCAATGAACATATATTTTTTTGTAAAAATAAATAAAAATAATAAGAATATATTTAACAAGATAAAATCGGGCCGGGTCGAGCCGAGTTTTACATAATTGTCCCGAACTAGATCGGATTTCTAAAAACCAAACCTCATCTTGGGCCGGACCGGACCCGGACCCGGACCTATCAATTAGAGATCGAATTAAACCCGAGCCAACCCAGACCCGGTCCAGATCCGACCCATTACCACCCCTAACTAGACTGCTAGCCACCACATCTAGTAGTCCACTCTTTTGTCTTCTTTCGCTCTCCACAACACGTGAACAGCCTTTATCAGCCGAGGACGAAGCAAAACGGAAACGGTCGTCCAAAACTTCCTCTGACAACGCCACGTCATCTTTCGCTGATGGTCCACTGCGCCAACGGTAAACATCTCCAATTCTATTGGTCCAGCGCACTGATTCGGGCACATCGAAATTTACCGCTGATCAGAAGGGGGGACAAACCAACTACAAACGGCGAAAGTTACCGTTACTTCGGACCGGAGCAGACCGTGGCTCGCGTGGTCTACGGAACGCTGACGCCGTCAACTCACCTGGTCAATCCCAGTCAAAAGCTCGGGGATGGGGAGATGCTCACACCCCCCACGCCCCCTTCCCACCCCCCCCCCTCCTCCCGGGCCCCGGCACCGGAACCCTCCCCCCCACAACCACCGCCATCTCCTCTCCGCGCTGGAAGCTTCTCCCATGGCGGAAGCCCCAAGCTCGAGAGCTCCGGAGCAACGAGCGGGGCGCCGGGACGAGGGCGGGCGGCCTCCCACTTCCCCTCCGCCTCCGCCGTCCCCGCCGACGGCGAGGACCGAGGAGTCCCCTCCTCCTTCTGCTGCCACCAAGGCTGCGAAGTCCTCCTCCCCCGATCCCACTGTTTCGTCCTCTTCCGCACCCTCTGCGGGAGCTGCTGGGGAGAACTGTGCCCCCAGAACCCTCGCTATTACTGTTCCTGTCGTGACCAATTCGGACCTGGGCCCAGATGGTGCTGGTGGGAGTGGTGAGTGCCGCCGGAGCTTCTCGCAGCTGCTTGCCGGGGCCATGGCGTCGCCGCTGGGGAGCTCGATCGCCATGCCGATTGTGGCCGTGCCGGTCGATGCCGTGAGGGTTCCTGTGGTCGCCGTGCCGTGCTTTCTTGCGCCCGCGGCGTTGCTCGACTCCTCGGGGTTCACTGTTCGTGCTTATTGTCCTCTAATTGGCTGTCGCTTTACTAAGAATTGTGTTATTTTTTCGTCTTTTTTCTCTTACTTCAGAGGGAAACAAATCATCTTTGAGCTCTGCCGAACAGTATGTCGATTGCACTTTAAGTGTTTTGAACGCAACTGGTATGGTTATTCCTGGAGTTTGCCATCGCATAGGTGTTGCTCTGACTGTTTCTATGGCGCAGAGCCTTGGTCTCTTACTTGATTCTTTTTTTTTTTTACCTACACTGAGACCAGTGACTTCAAACTTCTGTCTTGGTTGTGAATTGGACTGTTGGAGCTGGTCTCTGCTAAGTGACTTTCCTTGGAATGTGCACTTGCAAATGAGATATCTCAGTCGCCTCTCCCCATGGCAAAGAATAAAACTTTTTGTTCCCATCAAGGATCAAACCCGTGTTTCCTCCACTTGTGGGCCTTTGAAATGTAGCTTTCGAAGCTTGCCTCTCTAGAAAATAATGGGATAATAACTTTTGCTTGATTCTTGTTACCGTGTCCCATTGTTTTTATTACACTACTGAAGTTTATATTTTTTTCTCGCTTGGTACTTCATGAATTTTTGTTTGAAACGTGCATAGTACCACATATTATATTGATAGAAAGAAAGGATATACGAGTATATAGGTAAAACCAACAAAACCCCTGGACAATTAAAAATCCACACCGAGAAGGTGAAACCACCTTAACTCCCCAGAAGCAAAATTGCTAGGAGTTAGCACACAAATGTTTAGCCCAAAAAGAAACTTTATCTCTAACGAATGCAAAAAGATTGTCCTCTATCTGCACTTCCCTTCTGAATGGTCTACCATTCTTTTCATTACACAAAGCCCAGAGAGTGGCATGGAGGATGAGCCACCAAACAAATTATCTCCCTTCAGGGTCTAACGCCGGTGCCACCTAAGAAGAAGAAGTTGAACCTCTACCAAATGTGTTAAAGATTGTTGAAGACAATGTCCAATCCTCCCTTAGCAAAGGGGCAACCTGTAAATAAGTGGTCCAAATTCTTCTCTTCATCTCCACATAAACAACACAAGGTAGGTATGTGCGGCAAGGTTGGTCGTGTCGCAGGGATCGACCGTGCCGAACTCTCCTTGGCACGGTTCGGATCAAAGCGTACCGCACTGATACACTTCGATTCCGACGGTACACTTACAAAAAATAATAATAATAAATACATAAAGAATAAACACAAGCTGGATTGTATGGGCCATGCTAGGGGCTCGCTAAGCCCCTGGCACTGTATGATACGGCCGTGCCACTACATATGTGCGGTAAAAACTCGCTACTCTATCACAAGTCGGGCAACCACCCGTGGGAGAGCAAGCCCCTGGCACGGTACGATACGGCCGTGCCGCTGCGTATGTGCGGTGAGAACTGTGCTACTCTATCACAAGTTGGGCAACCACCCATGGGAAACCCTCCATACAAAGACTTTCACCTTGAGAGGGCTCTTGGGAGGCCAAATTTGCACTCCCCCCCTCCCCAAAACAACATCTGAGAGGGGAATATATGCCGATCTAATTGAGAAGCAGCCTCCCTTCTCCCATTTCCAGATCCATGTATCCTCCCTGCTAGTGATCAGCTTAAAGTCTAGTAGGAAGGAAAAGAGCTGCTCAAATTGGCATGTTTCTTCAGATGTTAGGTTCCTGTGGAAGGTGGTCACCCATAAGAGAGTATCCTTACCTTCCATCCTGCCGACCTATTCTCATATCTCCAGGTGGTAAAGAAAGTCCCAGATAAAAGAAATCCTCCCTATCTGGCAACCAAAGAGGTTAACTGCTCTCCTGATTTCCAGTTCGTTCAGGTTGATCCCCGCCATAAGGCTCTTGCTCGCAATGTAATTTTTAGACATATGACCTATGCATTAGTTCACCAGGGAATGTGGAAAAGTGGATATTAGCACAATACTATTATTGATATTTTCGGTCCGGGATGACAGATGGATCAGATTTTGGGAGGATTGTTGGGCATCTGATTTGCCTTTCTCTTCCCTTTCCCCGCAATTTGTCTGACATATATTATGGAAAAGGGAAGAAGGTCCATTTCTCCATTGAATAGAGTGGAACAAGGCAATCTTGGAAATTAAGTTTCAGAGGAGAATTGTCAGGAGCTGACATTGGTGAATTTGCTCAACTTACTGTCCTCCTGGAGAATATATTGGCAGACAACAGCATAGCAGACTCAAGATAATGAGATGGCAAAGAAGGTCCTTTTCAGTCAAATTCTATGTGAAGGCACTGGGAGATTGTGGTTGCACAGTGTGCTGGTGAAATCTAATCTGTAGAGGCTTTGATCCCAAGGAAAATTAAAATATTTCACTATGGACAGCAGAAAGAGTATGAAATACCTACCACGAAGGGGAGATGTACCTTCTGTGCTATGTATGGAGAGTCCATTGAACTCTGTTTTTTTCCAGATATGGAGTCATAAGGATCCTGTGGCTTATGTTATGTAAGTCCGTAGCATTACATGTTGGGATCCCAAAAATGTTTCAGACTTAATGGAATGGTGGATTTAAAGATGTCCAGATCAGAAAGAGAATATTTGCTGGTTAATTATCTTGCATGTGATGGCCTATCAGTGTTTGGTCTATGTATTTTGTTTTATCTACCATTTTGAGATATGGAGCTCATTTATTTTATCTTTCTTCTTCATTAGCGAATTGTTGCATTGCCACTACCCAAAAGAAGTAATTGACGAAACAAAATGATGGATGCACTATAGACAGTTTTAATATCTATGTATGCTCATGAATATCCACCCTGCCAATGAAATATCCTCTACAGCCAAAGCTAACCCACATCAATATGTTGTACAAGATGCATACAAGGAACTGCCTATGCATCCTTGACACTAAAGTAGGTATAGGGTGATTAGTTCCCCTTTATATTCTCCTCCTCTCTGTGAATGGTCACAATCACATCTTAAGGTAATTCTCCTCACTACCAAATCTTGCCTTTGAGTGAGGTGAGTCAAGAACCTTGGTCCTTGCACATGGATCCTTTCCTTTTCAAGTCTTTCTAAATAACCTCTCTACTGTGTTTTTTTTTTTTTTTTGAAATGTGGATGGTACCACTGATTATATTATAGGAGAAAAGATGTACATGTGTACACAGATATCTGAGTCCATGACCTCCACCACTTGGATAGCAATTGCAGAACCGTCTCACAATGAGGCAAAGATTGCTGAAAACACTGCCCGATCCTTCTCTCCCAAATACCCTTAGCAAATAAAAATGTGATCCAAGTCTTCTTCTTCTTCCCCGCAGAGGCTACATGCAGTAGAGATGTGATGAAGAAACGGATGTAACTTGTTGCAGGTAGGCAGCCTACCATGGGAGATCCTCCACACCAGCACCTCAACTTTGAGATGGCTTTTGGTTTCCCAAATGGCATTTGAGGGGGCATGGCAAGCCCCCCATCTGAAATGATACTATAGGCGGAGCTAGACTGAGAACCTGCTGTTCTTCTCCCATCTCCAATGCCAAGAATCCCTCCTATCCTGAACGAGCTGATAATCTAGGAGGAGGGAAAGAAGCTGCTCTAGATCACCTGTCTCATAAGTGAGATTCCTTCTGAAGGCAGGCGCCCAGGTACCGTCTGACAGGTCAGAATCAAAAACCTGATCCACAGTAGGTGAAGGAAGCCTGAAAAGGGCAGACAAGGAGGGGAAGGTCTCCTCCAAAGTGAAAGCTCCACACTATCTGTCCTGCCAAAACAAGGAAGAATCATCCCCGAGGTTTACCCTCAAACTGGCTTTGAGAAAATCTGATCCCCTCCAAATGGGGGAGACATTTTCTCTCTACTGTGTTTTGGCAGAAATTTTCTGGATTTTAAAGTGTCTGCTTAATGCAAAATTTAATCTATGGGAACTCAAAGAATAAACAAGGATCTTTTTTTTTTCTTCCTGTAATTATCCTTTTTTTTCGTACATGCCTCTGCAATTTTTTTTAAACAATCATAAATGGCCTTGTCCTTTACTCTACCCATGTATTCGTTTGTAACCTTTTGCTATGGCATCATAATTAGCTCAATTTGGATTGTTACTGAATGTTCCCTTTTAAGCATCAAAGTTATTTTGTCTTTTGGCATTCTTTTTCCCCTACATGCACAATATTTTGGGTTTAACCTGTTTTTCAGTGCATTAACAACGGTCAAATTCTTCCATTTGCAGGGTCAGTTTGCTATGACACATCAAGCAGTTCTGGCAACTGTCACAGCTCAGGCACAAATACAACTGCAGTCAGGTTATGCACCATCACCTACAATTCCTACTATTGCTCCTGTCCCAACTGAGCAAAGTCCACCATCGGCATCTGAAGACAATGTTCCTTCACCAAAAGCAGAGCAACGACCTTCCTTTGACCAGAAACTTCGACCAGTTCCGGTTGTTTTAAAGACAACCTTGGGTGATAAGTTTAACTGGCGAAAGTATGGCCAGAAGCAAGTGAAAAGCAGTGAAAGTTCACGGAGTTACTATAGATGCACCCAAGCCAACTGTTCCGCTAAGAAGAAGGTGGAATGTTGTCAAGATGGTCGTGTTATAGAAGTGATTTATAAAGGGGGACACAATCATGATCCACCTCAGAAGGTTAAATGCTCCAAAGAGAGAAGGCGCCAGTCTATTGCTCCTTCTGGAGATAATGAAATCTTGGCTCTTGAGGGTGGAGAGGCCAATGAAAGTATACCTTCTCAATCTAAAGTGGAGCAAGATTCTGGCAGTGACACACCTGAGCAGCAGTTGCATTGCTCCAGTGATTGTGAAGCTGATGCTAGCATTAAGACTGAAGAAGACCTTGATGAAGAACCAGATCTCAAGCGAAGGTAAGTATTTAGCGAGTTTGGTGTTTGTTAAAATATTGTTCTCCAAGTTCTGTAACTTCTTTGACACTTTATGAGACAGACTCACAGAAAGGCCATTGGCTAGCCCATCTCCCCGTTTCAAGTCAGTTAAGGAACCAAAGGTGGTTGTACAGAAAGCATGTGATGGAGGCCCTTCAAGTGATGGTTACAGATGGCGAAAGTATGGACAGAAACTTGTGAAGGGAAATCCTAATCCAAGGTGTGTCCTTTTCTTACAGTTACAGCTTCATATTCTCTTTATTCATTACTTTGATCTAAAATTAATCATCGCCAAGAAGTAATGATTACTTGCATGGAGTTTTTTCTCAATTTCATTTTCCTTGTTAGTGCCAATGAGGCTTTGCTATGCTTTCTTAGGCAGGCTTTATGCTTCATCCTTGTGGTCATTTGAATTCCTCACATTTCAAGGCATCTCTATTTTTTGCTGGAAGACAGGATTTAGACACAGGTTAGTATGGACATGGATAGGAAGAAATAGAATGAATTCATAATTGCATCTTTCTACTTGTATGATTAATGAGCAGTAGGGAATGAAGTTGTCAAATGACTAGTTCTGGCAGTGAGTTTTTTTTTGGGTGAAAGTGGGTGGTACCACATGTATATATTAAGATAGAGAATGTACAAGTATGGATGGACCAACCTCCCCCCCCCCCCCCCCCCCCCCCCAAAAGAGACAACCCCTACAGCACCTATACATCAAAAGTACACCAAGGAGGTGTAAAATAATCTAATCTCCCAAGGAACCAAAAAGAGGAGATATAGATGAATTTACATTGGACAAAGAGACTGCCCACTCCTTCACCCTACCCCAAACAAAATGAAGCAGCGCCTCCTCCAAGCGGGACTCCCTCCTGAAGATACGGTGGTAGAAAGATGTAATCATGAATTCATTCTTCCTATGTCCATACTGTAAGAAAAGAACACACCTCGGATTAGGATTTCCCTTCACAAGTTTCTGTCCATACTTTCACCATCTGTAACCATCACTTGAAGGCCCTCCATCACATGCTTTCTGTACAATCACCTTTGGTTCCTTAACTGACTTCATTCCCTACCGCTCATTAATCATACACGTAGAAAAATGTAATTACAAATTCATTCTTCCTATCTATGTCCATACTCCATACTAACTTGTGTCTAAATCCTGTCTTCCAGCAAAAGAATAGAGATGCCATCAAATGTGCAAGTTCTTACCCTACCCCAAACAAGTTCTGGCAGTGAGACAGAGATTTCCAAAAAAAAAAGTCAAATAGGGAATCAGAATCCAGAGGGTAGAGCCTTTTCAAAATGGAAGGAAAAATAATTTGTGACTGCAGTTTATTCATGGCTCTTGAGGATTGAGTTTCATACGAATTGTTGGTGTTCTGAGATCTCTCCATTGTTGTGATTGCCATGCCTGCTATTGGAAATGCAAGTCTTTTAGAATGATAAGCTCATTGTTCACCTACGGAATTGCCTTTTACAGAACTTGCACATCCTACTCTAATCACGTGCTATGAATTGTATTACATTCCATGCATACCCTGATCTTTAGGTCATTCTGCATCAAATTGGATAGAGCATAGCATATTGTCCTACACCTATCACTTCTAAGATTCGTTTTCTATGAGTGGGTCGTCAAAGATGTGGAAGTTGCACTTATACTTTATCATCAAGCTGTAGCTGTAAACGTAAACAAAAAATCACAGCTAACATGTTGGCTGATTTGATCCATGTTAAAGGCCCAAACTCTAACCCAAAACCTAGGCATTGAGTTGAGGGAATCCTCCACAAGTCCACATATACAGAGATGAAACTCCCATGGATTTCCAATATGGGACTAAACCCCAACACCCCCCTCATGCCGAACCAACCAGTTTGGGGCGCAACATGGGTAGGGACAAATGTCCACATACAAAGAGATGATCCAATGGGTAAATTGGCTTTGATACAATGTTGAAGGCCCAAACTCTGACCTAAAGCCTAAGAGTTGAGGAAATCCTGGTGCGGACACCCGTGCACATGCCCGATTTGATCCGGCACATGTTAACCGACGTCGTCGAGTGTCGGAGCCGACGCCTCTTTGGTTAGGCGACACTCCACTGGACTTTTGAGGCCCAGCACATTTTGGGAGGGCCGAGACATTTTTGTTTAGCCCATTTAGGGCCCATGTGGTGTTTTCTTATTTCTCTGTACTTTTGGGGCTATTTTATGCTTATTTTAGATGAAGGGCATTTTGGTAAATTTGTAAGCCATGTCTCCTATTTGTATGACTTTTGCCTCTCGTAGGAGGAGATGATGAACATTTGAAAGAAGAAAAGTTAAACTTATTGCGCAAGCCATTGGCCTCTTCCTCCCCTTCCCGCCTCTTCCCTTCTTCCTCCTCTTCCTCCACTGTTGTTCCCCATCATCTTGGTATCAGAGCAGATAGCGATCCCCTTCGCTGCCTTCTCTTTTCTTCCTCCCCTTCCGATCGTCTCCCCACCTTCCAGTTCCTCTTTCTCCCTCGCCGCTCTCAACTCTTTCTCCGTCGCGACACCCCCCCCCTTCGGCCTCTCTCTCTCTCTTCTCGTTTTCTCTCTCTCCCGGAGCCCACCGCGGTCGCCGCCAGCTCCGCAGTCAGCCGCCAGCCCGATCGTCCCCGCCGCCGGCTCCGCCTTCCTCGCCGCCGGCTCCGCCTCTATTTCTATGCCTCCGTCGTCGCCTGCCCTGCCATCGCCGGCTCCGCCAGCAACCGCCGCAAACGCCGGAGCCCCGGCCGCCTTCGCCGGCTCCGCTGACAGCTGCCATCGCCCACAGTCGCCACCGCCCGCGGCCTTCCCCTCCCCTCCTTCCTCTGGCTTCTCTCTGCACAACGCGAGGAAGAGAGGCAGGGAAGAAGGCCAGCCCACCTGAAAGGGTCAGGCCGGTTCAACCCGGCCCGCAACTGTAGCCGGTCGGCTACAGTGTCGGCGGTGCACCAGGAGGCCTTATCGCACCGCGAGCGTGGAGGGCTCGTCTGAGCTCGGTTTGACATGCCGTTCGCGACGTTGCGGTCGTTCTGACGGGCCCTATTCACCTGGGCTTCATTGATCCCGGCTGGAGCCCGGATGAATCTACACGAGGCCGGAGTCGACGATGACACGACCCCCGTGTACCTGTATGCACCGGTGTTCCCGTACGAGTTTGGCCAGCCTCGACGTTCTCGGACCCCACTACGTCGGTGCCCGAGTTGGCCTGCTGTTTCGCCCCAGCGTGGACGTAGCTGGGAGCCAGTGGCCGTCGGGTTCGCCGCCTTGACATTGACGCCGACAGACGCCAGAGGACGCCCTTCCACTTTGTCACCCCACGTTTCCGGTGCAGATCCCCACTCTTTAGCGGGTCAGTGAGTGCTATCGACTCTGTCTCATCCTTGCTTTCTAGCATATGGTTAAATTTGCTCCCGTGCTTGTGAGAGTTAGGATCACCTAGCCCGTTGTTAACTAATTGATAATCACTGCTGTTAGAGAGTTGTGAAATCCTTCCCGAGGCCTCGGACTTTGAGATATTTGAATGTTCTATTGCTGCCCTAGACTAGTGGTATTTCTCACTACAGTCGGTCTATTTCGCTTCATCACTACTAGGGATGACTCTTTAGAGCTGTGTTTCTTGTTATTTTAATGTACTCATTGTCATGAAACTATTGTGAATGCCTAAATGACGCTTCAGTAGTTGCTCATTTGCTGATTTTCGATCTTGTGCATACATGCTAGAGTTGTTGAGTCGGTCCCATCTTGCATCAGTTTGCACGCACTGTCACTTGTTAGAGGGTCACCGCATTTGGTTTGCGTCATGTCATAGCTGTGAGTCCTGTTTGCATGCCCACCCGTAGCGGTGCTGAGTACCACATCTCAGCACCAATGTCGGAGTTTCGGGCAGATGCTCATGTGGTGCCCGGGGTAATGGAGAGGCTCAACCAGCTCTTTCTTCGTATAGATCAGATGGAGCGCCAAGTTGAGGAATGGTTTACCGAGTCAGAACGTATAGTCCAAGGGATGGCTAACCGCCTTGTTGTTTTGGAGAGATCGCCTGCCCCTCCCCTTGTTCCAGTTCATCCCCCCGGCCCTAGAGATCCCCCTAGGGCGGATCATGTTGTTGATCGGCTAGAGGACGACCATGGATACAACTCCTTTGGCGAGGTTGAGGGTGTCTATAGGCCTGCTGCCCGCACTCATGGGAGATTTGACAGGTAGTTAGAACATGAGTGGGATGGAGATCGGCGTCATCGTCGCTATCCTTTAAGTAGGGGTGAGCGAATTGATCGCGACGATCGAGCTGATTAGGAGATGGAGCAGGGTAGGCCCCGACACTAGAGGGGTCAAGGTGATCCCGCATTAGGTCAGATGAGGTTTAGGTGTCGGGAGGACTGCGAGGACTATGATGAATGGAGGCCCCATCATTTTCAAGAAGATCAAGATGACCGGTGGATTGTTCGTGCTGACACTCCCACCTTCGATGGGTCCTTGGATCCGAGAGTTTATCTCGATTGGGAAGCCAACATGAACCGTTATTTTGATTGGATGGGGATGTCTGACGCCCGGCGCGCACACTTTGCCATGATGAAGTTGATAGGCCAAGCGCAGACTTATTGGCTGAATGCTGAGGCTCTTCTTGAGCAACGTGGGCTGGAACCCATTGAGTCATGGGAAGACATGAAAGTTAAGCTTCGTGAGAAATATCTTCCCTCAACTTACCGACATCGCCTCATTGATCGTTGGCAGAACCTCACGCAAGGAAACCGATCTGTTTCGGAATACATTGTTGAGTTTGATGAATACCTATTGAGGTGTGGGGCACGTGAGGAGAGCGTGTTGACTCTATCTCGATTTAGGAAGGGTCTCCGTCCGGTGTACTAGCAGGAGTTGTTCCGCCAGCATGTGATGACCATTGAGCATGCTTATCAGATAGTGCATGAGGTGGAGTAGTTTGAGCCGAGGTCTGGGTCACCCCCGCGGACCAGGCCTGCCTACTAGCGCCCGATGGATCAGCGTGGCGCTTCTGGGCTGCCTCCGAGGGGTCCCACTCTTCGATCTGTGGACCCTCCGCGTCAGGACCCGTCGATTAGGCCCCGACCGCCACCTCAGAGGGACCTCGCCCCCACTTTGCCTGCACCTCATGATCGTTCATTGTTGGGCGCACCCCTTGTTAGGCGGGAGGATAGAGGGAAAGACCCAGTTGTGGGTGAACCCTCTCGTGGCAGTGGGTCCCAGGATCGCTGTTTCAAATGCCAAGGGGTCGGTCACTTTGCTGCCTAGTGTCCGTCTAGGGCCTTGACTATAGAGGGTGCTCATCTTGAGGAGACCACCTCGGTGGTGCAACATGTAAGCTATGAGGCTGGGGATGACATGGCCGCCGAGTTTCAGGCTGAGGGTGAGCGGACTGGCTACATTCAGGCCGAGCATCACCCGACGGGCCACGAGAAAGATCCCCTTGAGGAGAGTAGGCTTGGGGTTGTCCGATGCATCTTAGCTCAGCCTACTGAGTGTGATGATTGGCGCCGCACTTCCATTTTTCATACCTATATCCGTCTTGATGGAAAGGTGTGCAAGGTGATTATTGATAGTGGAAGTTGCATTAATGCCATTTCTTCCCAAGCTGTTGCACATCTTGGGCTGACGGTGGTCGACCACCCCCGCCCTTATCGTGTCTCTTGGGTATCGTGTCTCTTGGGTGGATCCCACTTCTATTCCGATCCGGACAACGTGCCATGTCCCAATCTCTTTTCCCCCATACTCTCAGAAGGTTTGGTGCGATGTCTTACCTATGGAGGTCGAGAGCATCATTTTAGGGAGGTCGTGGATATATGATGTGGATGTGATCCTTTATGGCCGGTCCAATATTTGTGAGTTTCTCTGCGGCGATACCCTCATTACCTTACAGCCTTCCCGACCTGCAACTTTGCCCCCTCAGAGAGTAGCCTGATCTAGTGCCCCCACTCCTTCTGTGTCCACATCTGAGCTTTCTTCCTCTACTGCCCTTGTCCCGTCCCGAGCTCCTACCGCTAGTCTCCCTCCTACTTGTGGCCCGAGACCTAAGAGCACTTATGTTGTCTCTAGTTCCACTCGATCACGATGTAAAACCGCTGTGGGGAATCCTACACCAGCAGGGTGTGCGAGCACCACCACTATCTCTATTCTTGGTGCATCACCTCCTGTGACCCTACAGATGGTCAGTGCTCATAATCTTGAACAGGAGCTTAGAGGAGTTTGAATGCCTCTATGTTTTGATGGTGAGGCCTGTTGAGGGTGATGCTACAAGTGACACCCCTCCTGAGATAGCCTCCCTCTTAGAGGAGTTCTTAGATGTCTTTCCTGTCGATCTCCCGGACAGATTACCTCCGTTGCGTGACATCCAACACGCCATTGATTTGGTTCTGGGATCCACTTTGCCCAACCTACTCCACTTTCACATGAGTCCAGCCGAGTTTGCAGAACTACTGAGGCAAGTTGAGGAGTTCTTGAGGAGAGGTTTTATTCGGGAGAGTTTGAGCCCTTGCGTCGTCCTCGCATTATTAGCTCCAAAGAAAGACGGCACTTGGAGGATGTGCGTCGATAGCAGGGCCACCAATCGTATCACGGTGAAATACCATTTTCCCATTCCCCGCTTGGATGACATGTTGGATATGATGGCGGGAGCTACTGTATTTTCGAAGATAGATCTAAAGAGTGGCTTCCACCAGGTTCGGATTCAACCTGGGGATGAATGGAAGACGGCTTTCAAGACTAAAGATGGACTTTATGAGTGGTTGGTCATGCCCTTTGGGCTATCCAACGCCCCGAGCACATTCATGCGGCTCATGACCCAAGCGTTGAGACCCTTTATGGGAATATTTTTGGTCGTGTACTTCGATGACATCCTCATTGTTAGCCGCTCCAGGGGTGAGCACTTGGACGTCAAGTGTGTCTTGTCTTGCGCCGTGAGAGTATGTATGGTAACCTCAAGAAGTGTGTTTTCATGACTGATCAAGTTGTCTTCTTGGGGTTCATTGTGTCTAGTGAGGGTGTCTCTGCTGATCCGGAGAAGGTCAGGGCGATCACCGAGTGGCCGGAGCCTCAGTCCATTCACGATGTGCGTAGTTTCCATGGGCTGGCCACTTTCTATCGCCGATTTATTCGGGGATTCAGCACCATCATGGCCCCGATCACTAATTGCATTCGGAAGGAGGCTTTTGTCTGGACTAAGGCCGCCGCCTCGGCCTTCTGTGACATCAAGACATACATGACCCAACCACCAGTTCTTCGATTGCCAAATTTCTCGAAGGTGTTTGAGGTCTCCTGTGATGCCTCTGGTGTCGGTATAGGCGGAGTCTTAAGTCAGGAGGGCCACCTTGTTGCGTACTTTAGTGAGAAATTGAATGATGCCAAGCTGAAGTACTCTACCTACGATAAAGAGTTCTATGCGGTGGTGCAAGTTTTGAGATATTGGAAACACTATTTGCTGCCGCAAGAATTTGTCTTATATTCAGATCATGAAGCCCTTAGGTTTCTCCATGCCCAGAAGAAGCTAAATCCCAGGCACAGTTGTTGAGTTGAGTTTTTTCAGGCCTACACATTCGTCCTTAAACATAAGGCGGGTGTGGAGAATTGCGTGGCGGACGCGCTGAGTCGACGTACTTTTCTCCTATCCCTTGTCAGCGCCGAGGTCATTGGTTTTGAGAGACTCCGAGAGGAGTATTCAGACTGTCCTGATTTTGGTCCGATCCACGTTGCTCTTCAGTCTGGTCCCTCCAGAGAGTACCCTGATTATATCCTTCAGGAGGGCTACCTTTTCTGTGGTGGTCGGTTGTGTGTTCCGCGGACCTCTGTTCGCGACTTCTTGATTTCGGAGCTCCATACTGGGGGTCTTGTCGGCCACTTTGGCCGAAACAAGACCATTGAGTTAGTTGAGCATCGCTTCTTTTGGTCCAGTGTGAAGCGCGATGTGGCTTGCATTGTGGCTCACTGCCGCACCTGCGCTTTGGCCAAGCAACGGAAGCAGAATACTGGACTATACACTCCTCTTCCCATGCCTGATCGCCCGTGGCAGGATGTTAGTATGGATTTTGTTTTGGGGTTGCCTCAGACCGTCTGCCGGCACGATTCTATTTTTTGTGGTTGTTGATAGGTTCTCCAAAATGGCCCATTTTATTCCCTGTTCTAAGACTTCTGATGCCTCTCGAGTAGCTCGTTTATTCCTTGAGGGCATTGTGCGTTTTCACGGGCTGTCTAAGACCATTGTCTCCGACAGGGGTGTGCGTTTTGTCAGCTATTTTTGGAAAATCTTGTGGCATCTTATGGGTACTAAGCTCAAGTTCTCCACTGCTTATCATCCCCAGACCGATGGTCAGACAGAGATAGTTAATAGGAGCCTGGGTGATTTGTTACGTTGTCTAGTTGGGGAGCATGAGCGAGGTTGGGATCAGGTCTTACCACATGTTGAGTTTGCATATAATAATTTGGTCAATAGGTCTACTGGCATGAGTTCATTTGAGATAGTCACTGGCTATAGACCTAGGGGACCCGTAGATTTTGTTCCTTTGCCCATTCATGCACGAGTGTCAGAGTCTGCACAGTCTTTGGCCGAGCATATTAAGGGTCTACATGATAGCATTCGTCGTCATATTGAAATCAGTAATGAGCACTACAAGACAGCATCAGATGGACATAGACGGTTACAGGAGTTTCATGAAGGTGATTACGTTATGATCATGGTCAGACCTGAACGGCTTCCTTCGGGAGTCGTAAAGAAACTGCAAGCTCGAGGGGCTGGGCCCTTTAAAGTGCTGAAACGAATAGGAACGAACGCGTACGTTGTTGACTTACCACCAGATTATGGCTTTAGTTCCACATTCAATATCTCAAATTTGGTAGCCTATAGGGACCCAGCAGTGATACCCAGTAAGCCTTTCGAGCCTACTTCCCCTCTTGTGAGTGATCCCGCACCTAAGCGTCCACTTCCGGCCTCGAGTACAGCACGGCGTGAGCTTATTGACTATATACTAGATGAGCAGGTTGTCACATCTAGGGACGGAGCCTTTCAGCGCTACCTGATCCGTTGGAGAGGGCGACCAGCGACTGAGGACACTTGGGTCACTCGAGAGGAGTTGTAGCGTCTTGACCCAGATTTGTTGGAGAGATATCAGAGTGACCAGGACCCTCACTCGACAGGGTCAAATTCCTCCCAGCCGGGGAGGATTGGTGCGGACGCCCGTGCACATGCCCGATTTGATCTGACACATGTTTACCGACGTCGTTGAGTGTCGGAGCCGACGTCTCTTTGGTTAGGCGACACTCCACTGGACTTTTGAGGCCCAACACATTTTGGGAGGGCCGAGACATTTTTGTTTAGCCCATTTAGGACCCATGTGGTGTTTTCTTATTTCTTTGTATTTTTGGGGCTATTTTTATGCTTATTTTAGGTGAAGGGCATTTTGGTAAATTTGTAAGCCATGTCTCCTATTTATATGACTTGTGCCTCCCATAGGAGGAGATGATGAACATTTGAAAGAAGAAAAATTAAGCTTGCTGCGCAAGCCATTGGCCTCTTCCTCCCCTTCCCGCCTCTTCCCTTCTTCCTCCTCCTCTTCCTCCACCGCTGTTCCCCATCAAATCCTCTACATATATAGAGGAAACTCCCATAGATTTCCATTATGGGACCAAAGGACAACACCACCCCTTGTGCTGAACCAACCGGTTTTGGGTGCAACACAGGTAGGGACAAATGTCCACATGTAGAGATGATCCAATGGGTAAACCCACTCTGATACCATGTCAAAGGCCCAAATTCTAACCCAAAATCTAGGCATTGACTTGAGGGAATCCTTCACATATATTGAGGTGAAACTCCCATGGATGATGGATCAATATGGGACTAAACCACAACAATCCAAAATTGAGTTAAATACTCAGGCTCTGCAGTTGGTTGCAACTAATGAGTACTGGACCTGGTGTTTACATGTGAGAGATGACCTCATAAACTATTGACAGTTCTGCATCTAGTTCGGGATCATAGTTGTCAAGGTGGCAAGGCAACACAAGGTGTCCAATGGTCCACGGAGCACCTAACCACTTGGCACTTAGGCATCTGCTTAGGTGTTAGCAGCAAGTTGGGCTGAGTGTGTGTGTGGATCCTGATCTACTTATGAGTTATGACCCGGCCTTGCATTGTGCATTGAGCTGCATGGTCAAGTTGCAGGTTGGGTTTTGTTGGGGTGGGGAGGGGGGGGGTGTCAAAGTGGGGGCAGTGCCCCCCTGGACAAGAATTTAGGGGCCGGAGATGGTGCAGGCAGTGATGACGATGGACAGTGGCAGGTTGTCAGTGTAGGAGCCCTAGGAACCTATATGGGTTCTTGTGTTGTGGGGGTGGGTTGGGGGTGGAAATTGAAGGAAGGTTTTGTTAAATAGGAGCCAGATAACTGGATCCTGTTATCAAGTGGACCGGGTCAGGTGACCAAGGCATTTAAACGGGCACCTTGGTCTGCCTTATCTGAGCCCAGCTTATCCCTTCCAAAGGCACCCACGTAGCTGACCACCTTGGCAGCCATGAGTGGGATATGGATTAATGATGAGATACTATAATTTTCTTTACCTAGGTATGCTATGCATCTCATAGTGACCTGCAATTTATGTGAAACATTTTGTAGGTCTCTCAATTTTTTTTCCCACACAATGATTCTTAAAGGATCAATTATACTCTTCAAGGAAACTTATGAAATTGATGTTAAAGGTGAGAGGTGAGTGAGGCAACCTGAGGCTTGCATCAGCCTCAAATGCATAAGCTTTTGAAGTGATCTGTTTTCTTCCATAAATTTCACCATGAAGCAAGAAATGAGAGGAGGAAAATTAAATACATACAAGAAGGCTCTGGGGAACACTGTTCATGCTCGGTTCATGAAAATCAATTTCTACTTGGACATCACTCATAAGTCATAAGTAGTGGATAGTCTTTGAAACCATGGAGAATAAGAAAAGGTTGGCGGCATGGAATGAAAAGAAAAAGGAATTAGTCATGGTTGAAAAAGATATTAGCTAAAATTGAAATTTCTACAAGCAAGAAAAATGACAGATAAAAAGTACAAGTATGTAGTGTAGATAAAATAGGAACTGACCAAAGAGGGAGATGGAAAGAGAAAAAAAAAACACCCATAACTTACATAAAACAAGATTAAAATCTAGTCATAGCTACATGGTGATTTACAGGAAGCATGTCAATTTACTAAAACACAGATAATAAAGGGCAAGGTCCTAAGGTCCAGACTGTTAAAATTTAATTTAATTGAATTGGGCCTTCCAACTCAAAACCTTATGGCGGTGAATGAGAAGGCTCCACTATTATAAGCACATTGATATTTTTGTCCCTTCCGATGTGGGACTATTCTTACATGTCCCCTCACGTGCAGTCCAATTTTAGGCTCTGTCATGTGGACCATAAACATGGGGTGCGTGACCCAGGACATACCATGGGCCCTGAGCAATATTGGTAATTTCATACTCTAGTAGGGAAAGAGAAATGGATGTTCAGGAGAGAGGCCGATGCCCTGAATAAAATTGTAAAAATTGGTGTGAGAGAGACAAGGAGTGGGTTCTTACCCTTTTCAAAGTGGATTATTGTAAGTCTTGTCTTTGGCTTGTTTGGGTTGTTGGATCGTTTGTATAGGGGAGGTTTTACCTATATAGGAACAGTAGTGCTCCACTTTCAGAAAACCCCTATCATTCCTTTGTTCTAGCAGTAAATTTGGAATACAACCAAGTAAACCTCACCTGTAGATGATGTCATTCTAACTTCTAAGAACAATGTGTGAGAAGAGTTCGTAAAAGTTATGCAGTTGACGGGCTGATAAAAGAAGTGTGAAGAATGAAGCTTGAACTGGGACACCTACAAAGCATACTCACGAGGTGAGACAAGTAAAAATGAGAGAGCAAAGAAAAAACGTAGTGTCTGGTGGGTTGAAAAATAAGAATATAGAATAGTGTTCGCTTGGGACCTTGATCCAGCAGTGTGCAAACGGCATAATTTTTTGGGTTTTCTTCATTTGTTAGCCATTGTTTTACCCTTATATTTCTCTCTTTTTTTTCCAGGAGCTATTACAAGTGCACACAAATAGGCTGTCCTGCGCGTAAACACGTCGAGCGGGATTCAGCAGATGCCAAAGCTATTATTATACAATATGAGGGAAAACACAATCATGACTTACCAACACCCAGAAGTGGCAACGATCCTCCAGCAACTGCCCTGCTTATTGCTGCAGCAGCTGCGGCAGCAATTGATGCTGACGGATGCTTACAGTCTCCCACTTCAGTAAAAAAATCTCCGAGAACTCGACAACCACCAGATGTAGATTCGAAGATGGCCAGTGAGAAGGTATCAGAACTTGGAGGTGACAAGGCGCTGGAGTCGGCACAAGCTCTTTTAAGCATTGGGTTCAAGTCTGCGTCGGAGGAAGATGGAAGGAGAGATGGGTCAGATGTGAACCCGCGTCCCCTTGTGGTTTCAGTGCAAAATTCATGAGCAAACAGGCTCTGTCAAAATCTGTTGTATGTTTCAGGTTCACCCTGTACCCTGCTTGTGTAAGCCGCCTTCTTTGATTTGCTTCTGTACAGTCTTTAGTTTATAATTAACATGTCGATGTAAGGTCACAAACAATTTGCCCCTGTATTTTCAGCCCATAAGGGAAAAGAGGAACTATTTGAGTTATTTTCAGCCCATAAGGGAAAAGAGGAACTATTTGAGTTATGAAGCATTCATTTCCATGTGACAACTGAGGGCTGTGAAGAGAATTATGGAACCTAATTCTTTCATTCAGGTTCCTGTACCTTTTCAGCCATGTCCAAGCATGGTTAGATGCATCAATCGGCATGGTGAATGGAAACTTATGATATTAAGCCACCTGCTGGAATGGGTGGTGGGCCTGTTGGGATGATCTTAAATCCTGATTTTGGTGTTAAATTGTTGAGATCATTGGTTTAATTCTTTGGCAAGGAGGTGTTGAAATCTGGCAGCTCCTTGTGGTAGCTTCTGAAACACATGAATATGAACACTACTTTGCTGCAACTTGTCTGGATTTTCATTTATGATTTTTTATTTTTTTTTGTGCAGCAGTCTCTCCAAAAGAATAGAAGAATAATATTCACTTTTATTAGAACCATGCACTTCTTGACAATTTCAACAGGCAACATGGTGGTCTGGAAATAGCAGAGATATGCCAGGCTTTGTTCTAACATGTCCAAATAATCTTGTAACCAAGGTTTGACGGATCGGATCAAATCGGTCCGATTCGGACGAATCGAAACGTATCACGAGTGATTAATTTTCATCGATTTTTATGTGAATCGGCTCGATTTTCTCAAATCAGAGCGAATATAAAAAAAAATCGATTCAGAGCGAATCGACGATGCGGCGAATCTTGCTTGCAACAATATTGCCAATTTTATCTGAATCGACGTTCTAATGTGTCCAATTTAATACCAACTCAAACATAATATAGTTGGGTTTTCTTTTGTTGTACTTCGATTGAAGTCGACATCTGAATAATGTTCTAATTTTTTAAAAGTAAAAAAAAAACCATAAATTGTAAATTGCACGACGTGTAGATTTTTGGTTGCACATCTTTGTAAATACTTTCAAGATGCAACTATTTAAGTGAATAATTATCTTTAGTATTTGCCAATAGAGAAATATTTGTTTCACTTCTTTGTCAAATGATCTGTATTTGCTACGTCATTAATTGTTGCGCAATTAGTATTACTCTTATCAGTGACGAAGGCAGTGGCGTCAAAGAATGGGATTAATGAAGGGTTTTTTTAATATAATTAGGTCATCAAAAATCTTGTTACATGATTTTTTTGGCATCAAAAACCCTATTGTGTCACAGAGCTCTAGAATCTATTTTGAATATTTCTTTTTATCGGCTATTTTAGCGATTGTTAGATATTATTTAGATATTTTTAGCGATTGTTAGATTTTTGGGACATTATGATCCATTCTAATGGAAGAGGCCACGTCGTGCACTTCTGTTTCTGATCCAAGAAAGCTCTCTAGCAGAGTTTTGGTGCAAATGCCAAAGTAAGATAGATATGAAAAATATATATATTAATAAATCAAGGCTACTTAAAAGAATCTTCATGTATGTAGTATAATATGAATAAAACATGGATCTTTAATCATAGAAAAACAATTTGGTAAGAGATATTATAAGACCAAAGCGAAAGTTTTTTATCACCTTTTTCGCTAAAAATTTCTCATTTTTGTATTGGTCACTCTAGTTTGATAAATCTTTCAAAAAGGAGCCATTCTTCCAAGTTATCTTTAAAATATGGCCTCTTAAATAAAGACATATGACAAGGAATGTTCAGTCGACGCGTGCCTTTTCGAGAAAAAAAAATTCTTTCAAAATATATAATTTAATAAATAAATAAAATGATATACATACATATATATTATTATATATAAAAAATATTTTTATAATTTAAAATTTAAGATAAATTAATTAAAAGTCATTGACTGTAACAGGGAGATTTTTACTGTAACAAGACTTAACGTATACTGTAACAAGTGATAACACTTGCTGTAATGAGTTACAGCTCTGTTAGGGACTAATAAATAAGTCAAAATTTTGATAGGGACTCCTAATTAATTTGTCCTAAAATTTATTATAATGGTGGGAGGCTCAAGTAGAGCAATGGATCTTCTTAACTTTTCAAAGATCAAACTAAAGTTATCTATTTTTTTATTTTACAAATATAAGACTTCATTAGTTGGAAGTTGGAACACCAAATCTAAGTTCGATCTTTGAGCACAAGAAAGAAAATTGTGGCGTTCGTACCCTGTTGGGCACATGTATTTATAGGAATATAAAGACAAATTTTAACTTTTAAGGGTTTTTTCTGTGCATATGAAAGATGCTTCGGGGTAAATTATTAAAGAAAAACCAAGTCTAGAGAACTCCACCGCCGGGGGAAGGGCCTCCGGCGCAGCGGGGTCTCCTCCGTACAACCTCTGGTCCGTCCGGTGCCGTCGCCATTCCCGCCGCCGGATTCCGCTCGGATCACGGCGGACCTCCAGCAGCCTCCGGGGGACGTGTTCCCGAACAGGTCTGGCGATCCATGGCGCGACGAAGAGATAACCAAGAAGGACCGCTCAGATCTCTCTGGTCTCTCCATTGATTTCCCACTGCAAAGGTCATGCTGCGCGTGGAGGCCATGGACCGGCCATGGCGGAAGCCGCCTCCACGTCTGTGGCTTCTCCTCCTACTGTCCTTCTGCGCCGTCCTCGTCCTCACCCATCTCCACCTCTACGGTCGCTCCCCTCTCCTCCTCTCCCGCCAAGCCCAGCTGCGTGGGGAGACGCGGTCTCTGACCGCTCCCCGGACGCCCCCGCGCTGCGATTTCTCGCGGGGGAGGTGGGCGCGCGGCCGCAGGCCCGTCCACTACGATGGGAGCTGCCCGTTCCACCGCAACGCGTGGAACTGCCTCAGGAACGAGAGGGAGGGCATGGAGGGTATCAATTCTTGGGTGTGGATCCCAGAGGGCTGCGGCGACGGCGGTGCTTCAGGTGCGGGGGTTGGCGTCGATCCGGCCGCCTTCTTGGAAGCCATGCGGGGCCGCCGGATTGGGTTTGTTGGGGATTCCTTAAACGAGAATTTCTTGGTGTCCTTCCTGTGCATCCTCCGGTCGGCGGACAAGGGCGCGAAGAAGTGGAAGAGGAAGGGTGCCTGGAGGGGCGGCTACTTCCCCCGTTTCGACGTCACCGTCGCCTACCACCGGGCTGTCTTGCTTGCTAGATATCAGTAAGCATCTTGCACATGCTGCTGTTCTGAGATGAAGAACCAATTTGGCCTTCTTGTTTGTGGTTTAAACACATGTGGGAGCTTGATGGTGCCCTTTTCTCTTTGTTACAACAGTTGGGACAGAGTTAGTCTTTGAATTCACCCCCATCTGTTCACTCCAACCTACTGCTTAAAGCCTCAAACTCTTTGATTGCTTGTTGTTCACCGATAACCCTATTCATTACAAAGTCCAGAAAAGATGGTTACAAAGTCCAGAAAAGATGGTTTTTTGAAGTGTTCCCTATGAGATTGGATGGAGTACTAATAACAGACACTAATTGATTTGATAATGTCTTATTTTGGTTCTATTTCCTCTAGTTTTTTTTTTTTTTTTTTTTGCTGTTGAAACTTACAGATGTTCTCTTTTCTGTTCTTCCCTCCATAGTTAAAGAGAGAGTTTATCTTTTCAAGTATAGAATCTCATTCCTGGTGTAAGGTCATTTAAACTGGGTCTCACATATGATTACTGATTACATAAAGGTGGCAGCCTACTGAAGAATCAGTTCCACACAGCAAAAATGGAGTAAAGGGGATCTATAGAGTGGATGTGGATATTCCTGCAGATGACTGGGTCAACATTACTGATTTCTATGATGTTTTAGTATTCAACACTGGTCATTGGTAACAACTCGCACCTTCTCCTCTTCTGAGATCTAGTTAGATTGCTTACACTTTAACTTTGATAACACTTGTTGCGTGGATAAGTTATGAATAGATTGCCTCTTTCTAATATTGTGTGGCAGTTTCTCATAATATGCAAGGGGCCATGGATGGGTCAGGTTCTCCCAAAAACAAAAAGGGATTTTGTTCGGGGTTTAAAGATGACACTTACATGTTTGTATGGTCTAGTTTGTCGTTCATGAAATCTGTCTTTATTTCATGGTTCTCTCCCCAAGTTGATGCATTGTCATGAATCAATGACATGTCAAAAGAATTCCTTCCTCATCATGGTAATAAGCATTTCCATAGATCTCATTGGGAGGAAAAATAATGCCTGCAAGATCTGAACATATGATCAGTCATTAATGTTGATAAATGTTCCAAGAATGTTTTCCAAATAGCTGCCCTTGAAAGCTTTGGATGACAGATGGATGTCTTACTAACGTTAATGGAAACCTATGGTGGAGCAAAGTTAGAAGGCTTTCCTCTCACATGATATAACCTAGGTGAAGAGGGATTGAGGGAATACTTTCTATTTTCTAGCTTGTGGTCTTGGAGTTATTTTTAATTCATGACTTGGTATCAGGTAAAGAAAGCCCAAAACTCTTGACCTTTGTTTTTCGTCCCTTGAAATGTCTTCATAGCCATCCAGGTCCGTGGACCCTTCCCCCCACTGAAAACAAAGTCCTGATAGATGTAATCATAAACGCCCTGATCGTTCGGTGCTTCTTGTTTTCTTACCATTGCAAGGCCTTTTATACACTTTCTACTTTACATGCATGACTTGAACCAAAATCTTTGCATTCATGTAAGCTGTTTTGGTTATCTGTCTCGCTGAATTTTCCCTCCAAGAGTGTCAATCTGCCTGTTGTTGTCCTTCTCTGTGGACTATGCCTTGCTAATGGACTCTGTGATGTGCATTTAAATTATGCCCAAGCTATATATTAAATTCCACAACATGTTTCATGTGGTGCTTCAAGCATCCTGACTAAATCATGATATTTGATTTGAAGAATAACAGTTCTGCATTTGCATCAGGTGGGGCCCTGATAAATTTCCTAAAGAGACACCACTTGTTTTCTATAGAGATGGTAGGCCTATATGGCCTCCGCTCGGTATATTAGATGGGCTCAAAGTGGTCCTTGAAAATATGGTCAGCTACATAGAAAGGGAACTTCCTAGGAATACTCCCAAGTTTTGGCGTACTCAGTCTCCCAGGCATTTTTATGGCGGTGAATGGAATCAGAACGGCAGCTGCTTATTCAAAGAACCCATTGAAGAAAGCCAGGTATAATACAATTGCATGGTGTCCTTCCCTGCAAAAACCAATGCGAACTGTTGTTTCTTATAGTTGATTTGAAAGTTATTTGGTTATGCTGAACCTAACGTCTGGACAGCTTGATACCTGGTTTGATCCCGACGGAGTGAACAAGGAAGCAAGAGTTGTGAACAATCTAATCCAGCAGGCTCTACTAGGCACAGATATCCAGCTGTTGAACATCACTTACCTGAGTGAGTTCAGAGCGGATGCTCATCCAGCAGTTTGGTTAGGAAAGAAGGACGCAGTGGCAATTTGGGGTCAGGATTGCCTACATTGGTGTCTCCCAGGACTTCCTGACACATGGGTTGATATTTTGGCAGCATGGATTCTTCACAGTTTGGGAAAAGCATGATGCATCAAAGAGCAATGCTGGTTTGATGGGGGACATGCTTCTACAGTTTTTTTCATTTTCATTTTCTTTTTTGCCCAGCTGAAGAGAACAGATTCTACAAAAGTGTATTCCTCTCAATACAAGGAAACGTGGAAAGATTTCCGATTGCGCCGGTATTTCCCTAGGCAGGAGGAATGAGCAAATGTGGTCTTCTTTCACATTCCTTCCCCACCTGGAAATTAGGGATCACCTGATGCAAATTGGATAGCACACTCAGCCTGAAGAACCAGCTATGATCTATTGTCTGTTACCAGTCATTTCATTTGTTGAAAATTGGATAGAATTATTGTTGTTGCTCATGGAAGTCGGCTGCTTTGGAAAGCAATGCAAACTGGGCAGTGTTGATGGTGATCAACACTGTCAAAAGTGGCATAATCTTCTGTATCTCAATTTTGGTCCCATTTGATTTTTTGTTGTATCACCCACCCATTTATTGATTTGTAACTTCATTCCAGAAAAAAGAAAAAATTACCACATTAACTTTTTGGAAGGTCCAAGATTGGTACTGTGCAATTTGATGATCCTCAAATGTGGAAGTTTTCCTTCTTGTGGCTTGGGAATGACTCTGAATGCTCATCAAATATATTGGAAAACTAGCCTAAGAAAGCCTTTCCCAAGTACAAGCAAGATTTGAAGGAGTGTTTCTACATGACACACGGATTAAAAGAGTACAAGAACTACCTTTAAAAAGCTGTGTCCCTTTCATTCCACCTCTGGATTAAAGAAGCAGAAGAGGGGAAGAAGTGCATTGCTGGTGCCTGAAAAAGTGGTGGCAGCTTTAATTTGCATCTGGGTGATTTTGGGTTTGAACGTGAAGTGATCTGCTGCGGTTGCGACAGGGCAACAAGCAAATGGGGTTGTTCTATCAAACAGATGGTGTGCACTCGAAAACTACAGATTGAAGTAATGATTCCTTCAGCAAGAAAACAATGGAAACAGGAATTTCATATGAACAAACATAACATTCTCTTCTTTAATCATATACTCGTTATTATGTTCCAAGAATTACTGGTACATATCACAAATTGAGTAGACAAAAGTGTTTACTGATTAGGTTCTAATAAAGTGTAGATCACAGAAGAAAATGGTACTATCCAGTATCCACAATTAGGTAGGCATATGAAGGTGCAAGAGGCCACTCATCCGGTCTGCTGGTGTGGCTGGAGGATTCACCAACTAGTAGTTGTATGCCCCTCACAGCACAGGTCCAGGGAGAGTGCCGCCTCAAAGATCCGGGAGGACGCCCTCGCCCGGCGCCAGCTGATCAGGAGGGTCCATCGGCTCTGGGACCCACCAACCGAGAGGGAGATCGCCGGCGGCGCCGTAGTCACCTGCACCAGGTTGCTGCCAGTGATCGTCTCCTGTGACCCGCGACTCAGCGGTTGTAGCCGTCGCGGCATCGTCGCCGTGGGGGTGGGGGACCCAATCATCAAAACGCAGCGCCCACTCTCCGTCGTCGCCGTCGTCGACCTGCACCCCCCACCGGCTGCCGTCGGCCCACGTCTCAGGCGCCGCCGACGTCGTCGTCGTTGTCGCGTCGTCGTCGCCGCGGGGGTTAGCCGCCGAATCTTGAGCTTGGAGAAGCCAGCGGTCCCAGCCAGCGCCCTCGGTCGGCAGCATCATCTCATCTCCCGTGATGCAGGTCTCAGCCGTGATCGTCGACGTAGCGTCGTCGTCGCCGTGGGGGTCCAAGGGGAGGCCGACGAGAAGGTCGAGCAGCCAGCCGGCGTCCTCATCAATCTGCATCATATCGAGCGCGCCTGCACCGCCGCCGCCGCCGCTGCCGCTGCCGCCTTCAGCGGCGGCCTCGCCCTCCTCCTCCTGGTGGTGAAGGTCTCCATCATCTCCCGTCGTCGCCGTCGTCATCCCCGCTACGTCTGCTGCTGCTGCCGCTGGGGGATGGAAGCAAGAGTGCGAGCGGAGGGAGATGGGGGAATGGGGCGACGCCGGTGATCTGGGCTTCCCGGCCGGATCGATCCGTTTCTTTAAAAAAATGGGAGGATTTGGGTAATCCTACTTCGACCAGGACTGTGTTTGCTCTCTCTCTCTCTCTCCGCCGGAGGATTCCGGGTGATACGCAGAGACGCGTCCTCCGCGCAGCTCTCTCTCTCTCTCTCTCTCTCTCTCTCTAACGTCTACTTTCTCTCTCTAACGTCTGTCTTCTCTCTCTTAAACGGGAGAACGTGGATCCCCCCGGTGCGGCGGCGCAGGTAGCGGGGGTGTCCAATTGGTTTACGTAGATTTTAAGAAGATAGCTTAGTAAGACAGCAGTAACTATACATCACAATCCTCTCCATAAATCTATTTATTTTAACTGTCATATTTTATCCGTGTCAAAAAATAAAATTTTTAGATAAATTAATTAAGAATCACTATCAGACGCTTGATTTATTTTTTAGGCATCGTTTGAAGACGATTTCAAAGAAGTAAAAATTCAAAAAAATCGATTTTGTAGACCTCATGCTTACGAGCAGGGCTTTCCTGCCTCGTCGTCCGTGTCGAAATGTAAAAGTGTCAAAAAAAATGCTATGTCTGTTGTTAGATACAACGAAGTCGGTTCGGAAGAAATTTTTTAGAAGCGATCTCCTGGCCACTTATGAAAAAGTGGAGAGAGAACGTATTCTGTCTATCTCTCTCTTTTCTTGCAAAAGTTGTTGTTCACGGAAGTCGAGGACAATCTGCGTCGTTTGAGAATACACATGATTCTGTCAGAGATTTTAACATCTAAAATTTTTTCTACCTCGTTACCAAACGTTGTCTAGTCTCTGACAGAACTGTAACTTATTACAATAAATGTTATTTCCTGTTATAGTATACGTTAAGTGTTGTTACAGTAAAAAAAATTTTATTACAATCGAAAATCCTTAATTAATTTATCATATTTAATTTGTGTCTTTAATCTTTATAAACTTTTTATAATAATTTTCAATCTTTGTAACTTGAATATTCAACTAAACCCCAAAGATTAACTTGTTTTTTAGAATGTGACTTTTTTATTTGTATTAGAAGGATTTCCTCCTCAGTGCCGCTTATCATAAAGTCCAATTGCTTGGCTTTTTTTTACCCAAAAATAAATAAATCTTGTGACTAAATAATTAGACTATACTGATTTTTTTGAAGTATTATAAGGACCAAAAGCTAAAAGTTATTTTTTCTATTCTTTTTTTTCAGACAGGAGAAATGACACCAAGTGAAGTGGGATTGAGGCCATAAAATTACAGGCAAATGTGCAATTAAAATAATATTGAGGTTATCAGAGTAACAGATATCTTTTTCTCGTATTTATATGCCATACAAATTTTATATGAGAGAAAAATGTTAGAGTTAGATAATTCCATGTCATAGTGCCATACTCAAGAAATGTGTCTTCCTCTAAGGCTATGGAATATGAGAAATGCTAGTTACTCGGGCGCCAACGTGGAATGGCCGTGCGGCCGACCTAATTGGTCAGCCACAGCATGGGCCCCACAGTGCGGCCATTCTACCTCATGTTAGTTATCCGGATGCCCAGATAACTAGCATTTCTCATGGAATATGGATACATTAAGGAAAGCCCACTAAGGCCGGACTAGTTAAAAGGCCCTTCTTGGATTGACATGGATGACATGCTAAGGCAGAAATTTATTTCGAACTCACATATGGATCATGATAAAACTCAGCTTATTAGATTGATGGTGAATGGAGAGAATTCTTCTTCATGTGTAATATGTTAGGTTCTAACCATGATAAACTCAATTTATTTTGGTTGGCAATTAGCAATTTATTAGTTTAACGAATTTTATGATGAGTGGAGAATTTGCCTATCTTCACATGCATGAGATCGATTTTAAGCTATGCAAAAAAAAAAATGAATTTATGATAAACTCAAGATGTGACTTATATTAAATTTATGGGCTCTCATAGCATGTCAAAGATTTATTAGGTTAGATCGTCCAATTCAAAATTTAATGAGCCGTTCTGATGAGCAAATGGGATTATCTGTAAATTTAGAACATGTTTGGTATTTGAATAGATCGAGGATAGAGTGAAGATATCTTCTATTCAAATACCAAACATACTTGTAATCTATCTCCAATTATCAAAGGTTCTACATTTGTCAAAGATTGATAACTTTATTAGATGTGAGAGAGTGGAATAGAGTTATCTTTCCTTATCATGCCTTTGATGGAAGATAAAGTTTGGGCAAACTATCTCCCTTGTCAAATCAGACTTCAATGAGTAGAAAGGACTCTGTTTATGACTAATTTTATACTTTAGTCCTACTTAACATAACACTATATTCTTCATAGCATTGCAATGATACAAGATAATAACAAGGATCTGAATTTGCTCACTGATGAGAAGATGGAAGTTCAAAATTGTGTCATGGGATTGGAAATGGAATGGAGGAGGTTAGAACTCCTTTCATTAAATTAAAACAAATACATAGACCGTTACATGCAGATTAACTCACATAATATTAAGAGTTGCAAAAGGAGTAACAAGATGACTGCAGAACCCAAAATATATAATACATATAGTTAGAAAAGGGGAAACTAGAGCTAACATTTATAAGGAATAACTGCGATTAAGGATTTGTTTGATAACACTTAATAGGCATCTTATGTCTAAGACCCAACTTGTCTCCGGTTAAAATAATCAAGATTTTTTTTTTATTGTAGCTCAATGGCAAACGCCATTGAGTGAATGCAGTCTGCCCCGAGTTGGATACCAGGGGCCCCCCCTCCCGACCTATGCCCCGCCTTTTGAACCACCTTTTGAAAATTTTTCCTTTAAAGCCTCACAAAGCGCCGTAGCGCGCAACAGGCAGGGATCGAACCCTGCCCAAACCTGGTGTGCTACAGGGGCCCATCTGCTGGGCTACACCCTACGCACAAAATAATTGGGGGTTGTTTAACACTAAAATTATATATTTTTAATTTGGTAGGTTTAAGTAGGTCTGAAAGTTAAAAGGGGTTAAAGTTAACCCCCCAAGAAGGTGGGGGTACTTAAACCCTTCTTTTAACCCCCCCCCCCCCCCCCCGCCTTTTTTTAACTGGGCTAGTCTTTTAACCTCAGGTTAAGCTAACCCGTACGTCAAACCCACTTATGGACAAACTATTGGCCCTTTTGGTACGGCAGTAAGCTAACCTAGAGGGGGGGTGAATAGACTTTTCTGAAATCTGAAATAGAAGCTTAAACACAGAAAAATTATCACTTGAAAGTTTGGTTAGTTTAGAGTAGCAGTGCGGAAGCAAATAAACAATCACACAGAGGACATAAGGAATTTATCCTGGTTCGGCCCTTCCCATATGGAAGTCCTACGTCCAGTCCACAAGCAACCTCTTGAGATTTTACTAACCAAGGATACAGTCCCTCTCAAGGACAATACAACACCCAGCACCCCAGCTGGTCTTCTTCTCTTTCCCGGGCAAGAAGGCATCCCACTTCTCTTACAGGTAAAGAAGTCAACCTCCTGGTACAAACCCCAGTGCGGTTCTGCTAGACTTAAACCCCCAGCTAGGTTCTACACTGTATACAGTCCTACAACTGGACAAAGATCTTTCTTAGAAAAGAAAGAACAAAGCTAAGAGTTAGAACATATGAACACCAACTAAAAGAAACTCTCAGCGAAAAGACTCTCCCCCCCAGATTACAAGATGCACACAGAGAGAGAGTGAACAGAGGAAAAAGAGCTTGAAGCTTGAGGGCTTCAGATGCTTGAACACTTCTTCTTAGGCTCAGACTCTTTCTCTCTTTTCCTTTGAGTGTATGTGGCGTTTAGGTTCTTCCTGGATGTACACTCTTTGAAAGATCTTCAGGAAAGCTATTGCTTCTTCTTCAGCCTTGTTTTATCTTTTATATGAGCAGGTTTGAACAAATCCGTTGGAGTTCTAGCCGTTGCACATCTTCTCTTTCTTATGATATTTTGTGGTCTACGAGGTCTGCAAGCATAGAAGAAAGTGTTTAGTTAAAAGAGTGTTTCTGTCAAAAAGGTTCATACCTCTATGTTTCATGTTGTCACCCAGAAGTAGTAAGTAACCTCCTTTTTGTTGGCAAGAAAGAAGAGATCTAGAAAGATAAGTAAAAAGATCTCCTGTCAGAAAGATAGAAGATTACGCAAATCAATAATATATGACTTTTTCACTAGATGCCAAAAGACACTTTGAAATATAAAGGAAATCTATGTTTAAATGATCGAATCCATGTTTGAGTAACCAAATCCATGTTTTTACAAGCGAATCCATGTTTGAGTGACCAAATCTATATTTCACTTATCAAATCCTTATGAGAGCAAATCGATGTGTGAGCAAATCCATGTTTCACTTATCAAATCCTTATGAGAGCAAATTGATGTGTGAGCAAATCCATGTTTCACTTATCAAATCCTTATGAGAGCAAATCGATGTTTCACTTATCAAATTGATGTGAGAGACAAATCGATGTTTCACTTATCAAATCGATGTGAGAAGCAAATCAACGTTTCACTTATCGAATTGATGTGAGAGGCAAATCGATGTTTCACTTATCAAATCAATTTGTGAGGCAAATCCATATTTTCAAGCAAATCGATGTTGCAGTGAAATTCATATTTTCAAACAAATCGATGTGGCACTTTGTGAACTAAAATCGATGTATATTGAATGGACATCGATTTAGTTTTTTAGTGCAAAACACATAGCGATAATTCCATAAATTTATATTTATTATAAAAACATAATATTAAATATATTTAATAATATTTAATTAATCATAAGTTTTGTTATCACCAAAAATATCATAAATTTATATTTATTAAGAAAATTTTAATATTAAATATATTGAATAATATTTAATTCATCATAAGTTTTGTTATCACCAAAATATAAGGGTAAAATATAAGAGTGGTTCAACAATCTCTCCCTTTTTGGTGATGACAAAACTTATGAGAATTTTCTGATAAAAATACTTGAAGCATAGAAAATAGAGAAAATTCACAGATAATGCATACTATGCATACTCTCCCCCTTTTTGTCACTAACCAAAAAGGAAGGATCTTACCATGCATTCTCTCCCCTTTGTGAAATTTTTTTACCATTGAGGGGTTCAACAATGATTGACATTAATGAATAACTCTCCCTTAGTCTGTGCTCCCCCTGAATGAGACTTACAAATAGTTATTAGTAATACTGAAATTTTAAAATAAATTAATGACTACTCCCTCTTCAGAAATGAGTTGGATGAAGAGCTGGCAGTCACCAATGCCTTGAGCATCCTTGATCCTGATGCTCCAAGGCTATCCTGCAAATAAACTATTCAGAAGTAGGTACCCAAATCTTTTTGGGTCCTTGATGGTTAGATGCATAAAAATATCCTTTTTGGATCCATATTAGGTGCCTTGTTGTGCAGGTGTTTACTGTGTGTCCTAATTTATTACAATGAGAACAACAATGAATATAATCTATTTTACAATTCTTATTATTTTTATGATGTCTGTTTAGAACACAATTTTTAGAAACTTTTTTCTTTTACAGGGGCCTTTTTCTCAGGTAATTTGATTTCTTTTACAAATTTTGGTAATAGATATTTTTCAGGAATTATGACTTGTTTTCATTTTTTAGGAGGTTTGTATCTAAGACATTGTTTATTGTTTCCAGATTTTGATCCTTTTAAGCATAGAGTTAAATATGTTTTCCCTTTAGTTAATTTTCTAACTGATTCTTTTAAATAAATATTTTCTTCAGTTAGAGTTTTTAATTTTTCTTCTAACTCTAATTTTTCATTGTTCTTGCTTTTTAAGTTTTCATTCTAGAGATGATTATTATCTTTACTTTTCTTTAATTATTTTTCTAATTGTTCCATTTCGGATTTAAGATCAGAATTGGTGTTTTCTAAGCAAATAGTGTTGTTTTTCAGATTCTTTAATTCTTTTACAATTTTTTTATGTTTTTCATATAGTTCATTAAATACTTCTTCTAAGTCTTTAGACTCTGACCCTGAATCAATGCATGAATCAAAAAATGGGTCAGAATTTACCTCATCTAGTCCTACCAAGAGAGCTAGACTTTCCTGCTCTTTTTAAGAATCTGAGCTTGATGATTCTGAAGTTGTGGCCTCTTCATTTTCCCAAGCAGCAGTCATGGCTTTTCTTTTAAATTTCTTGTGCTTCTTTTTGGGCTTTTCTGGTTGACCAGTTTTCTTTAATCTTGGACGATCTGGTCTTAGAAGTCCAGATTTTCTGCATACATAGTAGACTGGTTCTTTTTCTTTTCTCTCTTTCTTTTGAATCATTCTCGATCCATTTTTCTTCTTCTTGAGAATCTTCTGAAGTTTGGATAATACTTCATCTACATCACTGTCTTCAGATCCTGCAACTTTTGAGCTAGAAGAAGAAGAGGTGGAAGGAGCAGTTACAACTTTAAGAGCATTAGAATTTTTCTTGGATGAGCCTCCAGATAATCGCTTCATATTAATTTCATGTGCCATGAGGGAACCAATTAGCTTATCAATAGAAAAATTGGTTAGATCATGGGCTTCTTCAATAGCGGTGACCTTAGGGGTCCATGAAAGGGTTAAAGATCTAAGTATTTTTCTAACAGTTTCTTCATCAGAAAGATTTTAAATAAGAGAGCTTAGACCTACTACTATGCTAGAAAATCTATTATATATTTGAGTAATATTTTCGTTCGTAAGCATTTTAAACTGCTCATACTGCGAAACAAGAATGTCTATCCTAGTTTGTTTTACTTTATCTGTTCCTTCATAGGTTACTTGTAGTTTATCTCATATTTCTTTAGCAGATTTACAGGCAGATACTCTACTAAATTCTCTTTTAGATAAAGCACAACATAAATAGTTCTCTACTTTAAAGTTTAAAGATAATTTACTTTTATCTGCTGTTGTAATGACAGTAGTGCCTGGAACATGAACAATAACATAATCACCTACCTCGATTACCTGCCACAGATCAAAGTCTGTGTCTCGAATGAAGCATTCAATTCCCATCTTCCAATATTGGTAATCCTCTCCATCGAAGAATGGAGGTCTGGTGACTGATTGGCCTTCAACAAATCCTTGAGCTGCCATGGATCTTCTCTAAGATCGTTAGATCTTCTTAAATGATCATAGAACCTCGCTCTGATACCACTTGTTGGCCCTTTTGGTACGACAATAAGCTAACCTAGAGGGGGGTGAATAGGCTTTTCTAAAATCTGAAATAGAAGCTTAAACACAGAAAATTATCACTTGAAAGTTTTGTTAGTTTAGAGTAGCAGTGCGGAAGCAAATAAACAATTACATAGAGGACACAAGGAATTTATTTCGGTTCGGCTCTTCCCACATAGAAGTCCTACGTCCAGTCTCCAAGCAACCTCTTGAGATTGTACTAACCAAAGGTACAGTCCCCCTCAAGAACAATACAACACACAGCACCCCAGCTGGTCTTCTTCTCTTTCCCGGGCAAGAAGACATCCCACTTCTCTTACAGGTAAAGAAGCCAACCTCCTGGTACAAACCCCAGTGCGATTCTGCTAGACTTAAACCCTCAGTTAGGTTCTACACTGTATACAGTCCTACAGCTGGACAAAGATATTTCTTAGAAAAGAAAGAACAAAGTTGAGAGTTAGAACATATGAACACCAACTAAAAGAAACTCTCAGTGAAAAGACTCTCTCCCCCAGATTACAAGATGCACAGAGAGAGAGAGTGAACAGAGGAAAAAGAGCTTGAAGCTTGAGGGCTTCAGATGCTTGAACACTTCTTCTTGGGCTCAGACTCTTTCTCTCTTTTCCTTTGAGTGTATGTGGCGTTTAGGTTCTTCCTGGATGTACACTCTTTGAAAGATCTTCAGGAAAGCTCTTGCTTCTTCTTCAGCCTTGCTTTATCTTTTATATGAGCAGCTTTGAACAAATCCGTTGGAGTTCTAGCCATTGCACATCTTCTCTTTCTTCTGATATTTTGTGGTCTACGAGGTCTGCAAGCATAGAAGAAAGTGTTTAGTTAAAAGAGTGTTTCTGTCAAAAAGGTTCATACCTCTATGTTTCATGTTGTCACCCAGAAGTAGTAAGTAACCTCCTTTTTGTTGGAAAGAAAGAAGAGATCTAGAAAGATAAGTAAAAAGATCTCCTGTCAAAAAGATAGAAGATTACGCAAATCAATAATATATGACTTTTTCACTAGATGCCAAAAGACACTTTGAAATATAAAGGAAATCAATGTTTAAATGATTGAATCCATGTTTGAGTGACCAAATCCATGTTTTTACAAGCGAATCCATGTTCGAGTGACCAAATCTATGTTTCACTTATCAAATCCTTATGAGAGCAAATCGATGTGTGAGCAAATCCATGTTTCACTTATCAAATCCTTATGAGAGCAAATTGATGTGTGAGCAAATCCATGTTTCACTTATCAAATTCTTATGAGAGCAAATCGATGTGAGAGCAAATCAATGTTTCACTTATCAAATCGATGTGAGAGACAAATCGATGTTTCACTTATCAAATCGATGTGAAAGACAAATCGATGTTTCACTTATCAAATCGATGTGAGAGGCAAATCGATGTTTCACTTATCGAATCGATGTGAGAGGTAAATCGATGTTTCACTTATCAAATCGATGTGTGAGGCAAATCCATGTTTTCAAGCAAATCAATGTTGCAGTGAAATTCATGTTTTCAAGCAAATCGATGTGTCACTTTGTAAACTGAAATCGATGTATATTGAATGGACATCGATTTAGCTTTTTAGTGCAAAACACACATCGATAATTTCATAAATTTATATTTATTAGAAAAAACACATAATATTAAATATATTTAATAATATTTAATTAATCATAAGTTTTGTTATCACCAAAAAATATCATAAATTTATATTTATTAAGAAAAACATAATATTGAATATATTGAATAATATTTAAGTAATCATAAGTTTTGTTATCACCAAAATATAAGGGTAAAATATAGGAGTGGTTCAACACAAACCCAACAGTTACCCCTCCCTAACCTGTTGTCTACCCCCGCAAAACCGGGCCAAAGTGATTAATTTAAAAGATTTCAGATTATTTGATAAAATATCTAAAATAACATCTAATTAACCACTTAAATTTAAAAAACTACTTAATTTTTAAGCTATAGGAAATCACTTTCTTTTTTAACCCGACAGCCAGTCGCGATGCGATTGTCGATGATCGGACATAATATAAGCACCGACAGCCGGTTGGATTCCGATAACAGTCGTCGGATTTCGGTGATAATCGTCAACTATTGGATTCCGACGACTTGGTTCAAAAATTTTATTTTAAAACTATTCCAAATTTTGAACCCAAAACTTATGGATAGAAGAGTGAAATACTAACCAACCGTGCCACAAATTCTATTGATTAGATATTAGTTCAGATGTTAGTTAAATTAGTTATCAAATAACTATTAATAAATATCTTATATATTAAGTGTTACTGTTATAGTAACATAGCTCGGCTCCAGCCGAGGTGACTGTTGAGGCGCTTCTCGCCGGACGGAGCCGAGACGACCAAGCCAAAGGATCTCGTCTGAGGCGCGCTTGGCCGACGTGCGACGCTAGTTCCGAGCTCCCGAACTGACCTGCAAAGCCCGCCGAGTGGGCTCAGCGGGGAGACACTCCGACGCTCAAGTCAGTCGCTAGCCGACCAGAATGGCGTAGCATGGGGGAGAACAGCGTACCTTTGCATGTGGAGTGTCTACCCTTTATATAGTGTTAGGACACGTACGTGTGAGCTGGACGAGCCGTCAATCTCGCTGGGAGTTACCGAGATTCCCGCCGGATTGGGTGTTGTTACTTCTGCTGAGTTGCGATGATCGTGGTTGCCACTTGTAGGCCTGATTGCTGAGATCGTGGCCTTAACGGCCGTGACTTGCGGTTCCGTGATTCTCAGTCATTGCCATATTCGCCTGTTGACCGTGTGGGTTGTGATGGGGCACACGAGAGGGCCGAGCTCCAGGTCGGCTAGACCCAAGCTTTTGATGACCCGAAGTGCAAAACAGTGAGCTCCCTTGTGGTCGGATTCGCGAGGCTGCCTAGGCCGAGCTGTAGACAGGCCCGCCTGGGCCGAGCTGTAGACACCCGAGTCGTAAAGACCAGAGCCGTAGCTGACGTACTAGGTGAGGCCGTAGGTAAGATGTCGACCAATGGCCTTAGTGAGTTCGGTTGACCCGAGGTCCAACCCGACGGGAATACCCTGATTAGTTCGGACGCTGCCGCTCTCGTCGACTCTGCCGATCCAAACTGGTTCTCATCGGACGTGAGGTTCATGCCAATTAGCCAAAGCTGTTGGATGTTGGACTATCCTCAGATGTGGTCGGCTATACTTAGAGTTAGCCGACCTGCCTAGAAACCCCCGTAACATTGGCCCCCTAGGTTCAGGTCGGACTGTGATAGAGGGCCGAGGTGAAGCTAAATCTTCCTGCTGGGAGCACGTGCCTTGCCACGTGGCTTGGCTGACACACGTGGCCTGTCGAGACGTCACGTCTCCAAGGTCAGAAGCCGTCCTGCCGCCACTTCGTACCCCGCAGTAATCATTTCGCCACTTCGACTCCCGAGCGCCATCATGGCGACCCTTATTGCTTGTGTGGATCAGGATCCGAGTGATCGGTTCGTCGGCCAGTCCACTGACGACGCGTGGGTACATCTCGACCGCTGTCTTGGAGGTAAGATCTCCATCGATAGATATGATTGGCCCCCCAGCCCTATAAATATGGTGGTCTGCTGCCGAACGATCGCCCTTGCTCTCGCGCGCGAGCATTTACCAGGAGACCTGCCGACGTGTCGACGAGGATTGCGTCGACGTCCCTTTGCGCCGATGTCCCTTGCCCGAGCTTCGACCATTTTCCGATCTTTGCTTGCTTCCTTAAGAGGTAGGCGATGTCTTCAAGTTCTGCGTCTTCTTCCTCTGGTCCTCGTCTCCGCGAGGGCTCGTCGTCTGGGAGTTCTCCTTCCGAGAACTCTTCTCACTCAATAGGGGTGGTTTCCTCTGATGGAACGTCCCACTCTCCTCGGTCTGATGGTGAGTCGTCAGACCATTCTGATGACTGCTTTATTGTTGATCCTGGGACTTACGTTCCCAAGGAGCCTTCCTGTAACGTCGCGTGCTTTTCGGATCCACGCGGATCATGTGTGTTGTGGATGTGGCGGCCGTTGTGAGGCCAATGTGAGTTGGTTGTGTGGAATGTATGGTGTGGATGTGTGGTTTGTTCAGGTGAAGTGCAGGTTTGGTCCTGAAATGAAATAGGACCTACTGCAGTTGGGTTGGAGTTGGCGGCCAGGGGTGGTCGTTGACTTGTTGGCGTCCAGGTAAGGTGTCGTTGACTTCATGATCTTGGCGGCATTAGATGTGGACGTTTAGGGTGGCGGTTGTCCTTGGCGGCAGAGGGGTTGACGCCAACCTGAGAATTCTGCAGGTTATAGGGTTACCCGAGAGCAGGTTTCCCACCTGTTTCTCTCTTCCCCTTGCCCCAGCTTCACGCCCCCGTGTTTCTAAAGCTTCCAACAGGTATAGGAGACTGGTTGGAGGATCGTGGGACGTGTGGCGTTGCCGAATCGCGCGAGGAAACGCCGTGGCGTGGTGCAATTCCCGTGGGAGCTCGTGGAGGGTTCGGTGTGAACCGGGAGAATTCAGGAGGTTTAAGCGTGTTCTGAGGTAGGGGACGAACCCTGTTAGCTCCGTAGAAGCATTAAAACACGACGTAACCACCTGAATCGGCATGTTTAATGCATTTTCAGATTAAGTTGCACCATGCGGGGTTAATGGGTGGTTTGACGAATTTAATCAGTAAAGCATGTTGTATGGGATTGTTTAGGGTTCATGCATGCTAGAGGAACTGTTTCTGTATGTTTTACTGTTGTTTTAACGGTTGTAAAACCTGTAGAATCGGTTTAGGGTTTCTGCAGGGTTAGAGGCTGAAGATCTTGGTGTCAAGATCGATTGACGCTAGGTTCATCAGCCAGGATATAGACGGCCAGATCCATTGCCGTCTACTTCCTGTAAGCGGCAGTCGATGTGGCCGCCTACTTGTATATAAGCAGAAAAGACTATTTGAGGTATTTGTCAATAATGAATGGTGCGTTGGCACCTATGGTGCACTGAGTGCACATAGTTCCCGTGTTTAGCATACAAGGTATGCAGTTAGATACTTACTTTCGTGGCTGCGCGTTGTTCACGCGAGTCCAGTTGGGTTCACGTGTGGTGGACCGTTGTTACTTGTGGTTTACGTGAGGTTTCACGTGGTTTGTGTGTGACGTGCACGTGGTTTTGTGTACGTGGCGAGTAGTACGACGCCTACCGTGGTTACCTCTCCAGTTGGGTGCCCCAGGTTCTTTGTGAGCCAGGCTGTTAGCTCGGGGTTTTGTCCCGGTACTTGTGTTGTACCGTCGAGGTCTGTGTCGTCTGACCTGGACACCCTCACTCCTGTGTTTGAGTTGTACGTCCAGCTGAGGGAAAGACGACAGTGGGACAGTGACACTTGTGTTTGTCTTTAGTCACTTGTAGCGCGCTCGTAGTTGGGGGTACGGACACCAGTAGTCGACATTGGTCCCCAGCTAGTCCTTTTCCAGTGCCTCACTCTAGCGAGCCCGGGCCAGGGTCTCTGGAGGTGCCAGGCATGGGCCTGTGACCGTGTGGTCCGCAGGTGGTGGTGTTTGGTTGGTCTCCACAATTGCTTGACCTTTTCACGTGGAGCGGCAGCTGGACCTTTCGTCCGTGGCTGCGAGACTGAGAGGTAGACCTGTGTTAGCTTGTCCGAGTCAGTTTCTGGTGTCGCGAACCAGTTCACGTGGCTCGTGTTTGGATGTCTCTACTTTAGCTTGTACACCTGTACTGGTTTGTCGTTTAATTATTAAAGTTGTTTCTCGTAGTCGGCAGACGGTGAGTACTTTTACAGCTTTTATATCCTGCTTAGTTGTTCTATAAATTGTTGGTACTGTTTACTGCTTTTGTACCTGTGGTTTTGGTTTGCTCGGTTTTGGGGGAGTTCCCTACTGAGCCAGTGACTAGCGAGGCTCACCCCTACCCCCACAGGTAAGAGTGAGGAGGATGTTTCACGACCGTCTTCCAGTTCAGAGCCGCACCGTAGCGGTGCAGGGTCGGTACCTCCAGCTGTGTAGTAGCAGCTCCAACAGTATAGTGTAGTTAGTTTGTTTATTTTCTTCAGTTGTACCTCGGGGTATGCCCCAGGCTCTTGTACTTCTTTTCAGTTTTTTGGAAATATGGCTATGTAACTTGTGAAATATATATTAAATGTGGTGTGTTCGTTTGTGTTTACACGGACTGTGGTTTGGTATCCCTAGCGAGGCTTCGGCCCGTTCGCGGGAGGCGGACTCGGATCAAGTACGTTATTGGTTTAACGAGCTAGGCTGAGGTGTTCCGTCACACTTCCTCTCATACTTCTGGAGGTCGTCGGCCGGCTGACAATGTCACCGACGCTCAATGGAAACGTCGGTCGTCGGATCTTCGTCCGACGTCACCTCAGGGACGAGACGAGCTGCCGGAGCAACCGTCTGCAGACCAGCATGTCGCGAGCCCTCAGCGGCCTTCGGTGTGCATGGGGCTCAATGCCACTGAATGGGCTCGTCGGGCGACCCCGGTGGAAAAGTTGGCTCAGTCTTCGACCAAAAGAGCCAACGAGGTCGTGGAAGAATTCTACGATTCCGTGCAGACTCAACTGGGCCTGGTCGGGGCTTTGTTCAGGAAGGCCGAGAAGGCTCAGGCGGCAGCCGACCAGCGGGTCCTTGAGGCTGCAAGCAAGACTAAAGAGGCCGAGAAGAGAGCGAAAACTGCCGAGAATCTCCTGGCCGAGGAGCGGCTGAAGGTGAAGAGAGCCGAGGATGAGGTTGCTCGGGTAACCAAGGCAGCTGAGGATCTCAAAGAGACTCTTCGCGCGAAGGAAGAGTTGCTCGAAATGGCCAGGGCTCGGAGCTCGAGGCTGGTCGAGGAGGAGCGCGAAAGGATTATTGCAAAGTACCGTGACTCCGAGGAGCTGAACGAAGAGGTTGACAAGCTCTTCGAGGCGGGATACGACCACTGCATCAAGCGCATCCGAGAACTGCGTCCCGAATATGATCTGTCGATTTTGGAAGATGCTGCGGGCGAGGACGCTGGAGATGCTCCTGACCGAGCCGAAGTCGCCGACGAGGTGCAAGCTGCTACAGCCGAGGTGGTGCTTGGTGCTGATGAGGCTGCCGCGACCATTGCTTCCGATCAGGCTACTACTACCGAGACTCTGGTCGTTGCGTCTGACGACATCGTAATTGACTAAATGCCTCGCGATTGTACATGGCGGTCAGCCCTCCAATGTACCTTATCGTTAGTAATAGAAACTTCCAACTCTTTTGTCATTGCTCGTTTGTTGATGTTCGGCTCTAGCTATTCATTACGTCGGACGCTGCATCGGTCTCTGGTGATTGCCGAAGCGTCCCTACGTATGCTGAACCATTCCTTCAATATGTCGGGCATTGTCTCCACTTTTGACGAATGCCTAAGCGACCTTGTCCAGCGAATACGACGTTTATGTTCTCCACGTGTGCCTGAGCGAACACGCCTTCAAGAGCTCGGAGTGCCGAAGCGACCTCGCACGAGAGCTACGATGTATACGTGTGCCGAAGCGACCACGCCTTCAAGAGCTCGGAGTGCCGAAGCGACCTTGCACAAGAGCTGTGATATACGCGTGCTGAAGCGACTGCGCCTTCGAGAGCTTGGAGTGCCGAAGCGACCTCGGACGAGCTGTGATATACGCATGTCGAAGCGACCGCGCCTTCAGGAGCTCAGAGTGCCGAAGCGACCTCGTACAAGCTGTGATATACGCGTGCCAAAGCGACCGCGCCTTCAGGAGCTCGGGGTGCCGAAGCGACCTCGGACGAGCTATGATATACGTGTGCCGAAGCGACCACGCCTTTAGGAGCTCAGAGTGCCGAAGCGACCTCGGCTGAGCTATGATATACGTGTGCCGAAGCGACCACGCCTTCAGGAGCTCGGAGTGCCGAAGCGACCTCGGCTGAGCTATGATATACGTGTGCCGAAGCGACCACGCCTTCAGGAGCTCGGAGTGCCGGAGCGACCACAGACGAGCTATGATACGTGTGCCGAAGCGATCACGCCTTCAGGAGCTCGGAGTGCCGAAGCGACCTCGGACGAGCTGTAATATACGCGTGCCGAAGCGACCGCGCCTTCAGGAGCTCGGAGTGCCGAAGCGACCTCGGACGAGCTGTGATATACGCGTGCCGAAGAGACCGCGCCTTCAGGAGCTCGGGGTGCCGAAGCGACCTCGGACGAGCTATGATATACGTGTGCCAAAGTGACCACACCTTCAGGAGCTCGGAGTGCCGAAGCGACCTTGGACGAGCTGTGATATACGTGTGCTGAAGCGACCGCGCCTTCAGGAGCTCGGGGTGCCGAAGCGACCACGCCTTCAGGATCTCGGAGTGCCGAAGCGACCTCGGCCGAGCTATGATATACATATGCCGAAGCGACCACGCCTTCAGGAGCTCGGAGTGCCGAAGCGACCTCGGTTGAGCTATGATATACGTGTGCCGAAGCGACCACGCCTTTAGGAGCTCGGAGTGCCGGAGCGACCTCGGACGAGCTATGATACGTGTGCCGAAGCGATCACGCCTTCAGGAGCTCGGAGTGCCGAAGCGACCTTGGACGAGCTGTGATATACGGGTACCGAAGCGACTGCGCCTTCAGGAGCTCGGGGTGCCGAAGCGACCTCGAACGAGCTATGATATACGTGTGCCGAAGCGACCACGCCTTCAGGAGCTCGAAGTGCCGAAGCGACCTCAGACGAGCTGTGATATACATGTGCCTAAGCGACCACGCCTTCAGGAGCTCGGAGTGCCGAAGCGACCTCGGCCGAGCTATGATATACGTGTGTCGAAGCGACCACGCCTTCAGGAGCTCAGAGTGCCGAAGCGACCTCGGACGAGCTATGATACGTTTGCCGAAGCGATCACGCCTTCAGGAGCTCGGAGTGCCGAAGCGACCTCGGACGAGCTGTGATATACGCGTGCCGAAGCGACCGCGCCTTCAGGAGCTCGGAGTGCCGAAGCGACCTCGGACGAGCTGTGATATACGTGTGCTGAAGCGATCGCGCCTTCAGGAGCTCGGGGTGCCGAAGCGACCTCGGACGAGCTATGATATACATGTGCCGAAGCGACCACGCCTTCAGGAGCCCGGAGTGCCGAAGCGACCTTGGACGAGCTGTGATATACGTGTGCTGAAGCGATCGCGCCTTCAGGAGCTCGGGGTGCCGAAGCGACCTCCGCTGAGCTATGATATACGTGTGCCGAAGCGACCACGCCTTCAGGAGCTTGGAGTGTCGGAGCGACCTCGGACGAGCTATGATACGTGTGCCGAAGCGATCACACCTTCAGGAGCTCGGAGTGCCGAAGCGACCTCGGACGAGCTGTGATATACGCGTGCCGAAGCGACCGCGCCTTTAGGAGCTCGGAGTGCCAAAGCGACCTCGGACGAGCTGTGATATACGTGTGCCGAAGCGACCGCGCCTTCAGGAGCTCGGGGTGCCGAAGTGACCTCGGACGAGCTGCGATATACGCGTGCCGAAGCGACCGCGCCTTCAGGAGCTCGGAGTGCCGAAGCGACCTCGGACGAGCTGTGATATACGCGTGCCGAAGCGACCGCGCCTTCATTTTATCGTATGTCGGGTTCTCGGTTTCTGGACAGCCGAGGTGATCCCGTCTAGAACCTTCTTTCCGAGAAATTGTCACAAGAAGGCAGAGACTCAAGGAATGGAGTGACAGACATACCTCGTCGCCCTCATGACTGAGGACATTAAGCATGTGATCACGGCCACCTGTTTAGAGGGCTTAGGCCTCCTAAGCCGGAGATGACTGTTAATAGGAACTGCAGGATTGCCATGAACTCTGGAACTCGTCGGCCCTTGAGCCGACCTCAAGTGAATCTTGAAGGGCTTCACGACATTTGAGCTTAGTCGGGCCCCCGAGCCGACCTCAGGCATAGGGGTTACGATCTCTTGGTCGGCCCCCTTGCCACTTGTGCCAGGCCTTTGCCGCCTTGGCAATTGCGATAAATGTTCCAGGGGCTATTTCGTTGTCTATGTTTGGAGGAGTCCTACTGAGAATAGGAGAGGGGAAACCGTACTGACCTTTTGTAACGCTTCCCACAGACGGCGCCAATGTTACTGTTATAGTAACATAGCTCGGCTCCAGCCGAGGTGACCGTTGAGGCGCTTCTCGCCGGACGGAGCCGAGACGACCAAGCCGAAGGATCTCGTCTAAGGCGCGCTTGGCCGACGTGCGACGCTGGTTCCGAGCTCCCGAACTGACCTGCAAAGCCCGCCGAGTAGGCTCGACGGGGAGACACTCCGACGCTCAAGTCAGTCGCTAGCCGACCAGAATGGCATAGCATGGGGGAGAACAGCGTATCTTTGCCTGTGGAGTGTCTACCCTTTATATAGTGTTAGGACACGTACGTGTGAGCTGGACGAGCCGTCAATCTTACTGGGAGTTACCGAGATTCCCGCTGGATTGGGTGCCGTTACTTCTGCTGAGTTGCGATGATCGTGGTTGCCACCTGTAGGCCTGATTGCTGAGATCGTGGTTGCCACCTGTAGGCCTGATGGCAGTAGTGCCTGGAATAGGAACAATAACATAATCACCTACCTCGATTACCTGCCACAGATCAAAGTCTGTGTCTCGAATGAAGCATTCCATTCTCATCTTCCAATATTGGTAATCCTCTCCATCGAAGAATGGAGGTCTGGTGACTGATTGGCCTTCAACAAATCCTTGAGCTGCCATGGATCTTCTCTAAGATCGTTAGATCTTCTTGAATAATCATAGAACCTCGCTCTGATACCACTTGTTGGCCCTTTTGGTACAGCAATAAGCTCACCTAAAGGGGGGGTGAATAGGCTTTTCTGAAATCTGAAATAGAAACTTAAACACAGAAAATTATCACTTGAAAGTTTTGTTAGTTTAGAGTAGCAATGCGGGAGCAAATAAACAATTACATAGAGGACACAAGGAATTTATCATGGTTCGGCTCTTCCCACATAGAAGTCCTACGTCCAGTCTCCAAGCAACCTCTTGAGATTGTACTAACCAAGGGTACAGTCCCCCTCAAGGACAATACAACACCCAACACCCCAGCTGGTCTTCTTCTCTTTCCCGGGCAAGAAGGCAGCCCACTTCTCTTACAGGTAAAGAAGCCAACCTCCTGGTACAAACCCCAGTGCGGTTCTGCTAGACTTAAACCCTCAACTAGATTCTACACTGTATACAGTCCTACAGCTGGACAATGATCTTTCTTAGAAAAGAAAGAACAAAGTTGAGAGTTAGAACATATGAACACCAACTAAAAGAAACTCTCAGTGAAAAGACTCTCTCCCCCCAGATTACAAGATGCACAGAGAGAGAGAGTGAACAGAGGAAAAAGAGCTTGAAGCTTGAGGGCTTCAGATGCTTGAACACTTCTTCTTGGGCTCAAACTCTTTCTCTCTTTTCCTTTGAGTGTATGTGGCGTTTAGGTTCTTCCTGGATGTACACTCTTTGAAAGATCTTCAGGAAAGCTCTTGCTTCTTCTTCAGCCTTGCTTTATCTTTTATATGAGCAGCTTTAAACAAATCCGTTGGAGTTCTAGCCGTTGCACATCTTCTCTTTCTTCTGATATTTTGTGGTCTACGAGGTCTGCAAGCATAGAAGAAAGTGTTTAGTTAAAAGAGTGTTTCTGTCAAAAAGGTTCATACCTCTATGTTTCATGTTGTCACCCAGAAGTAGTAAGTAACCTCCTTTTTGTTGGCAAGAAAGAAGAGATCTAGAAAGATAAGTAAAAAGATCTCCTGTCAGAAAGATAGAAGATTACGCAAATCAATAATATATGACTTTTTCACTAGATGCCAAAAGACACTTTGAAATATAAAGAAAATCAATGTTTAAATGATCGAATCCATGTTTGAGTGACCAAATCCATGTTTTTACAAGCGAATCCATGTTTGAGTGACCAAATCTATGTTTCACTTATCAAATCCTTATGAGAGTAAATCGATGTGTGAGCAAATCCATGTTTCACTTATCAAATCCTTATGAGAGCAAATCGATGTGTGAGCAAATCCATGTTTCACTTATCAAATTCTTATGAGAGCAAATCAATGTGAGAGCAAATCGATGTTTCACTTATCAAATCGATGTGAGAGACAAATCGATGTTTCACTTATCAAATCGATGTGAAAGGCAAATCGATGTTTCACTTATCAAATCGATGTGAGAGGCAAATCGATGTTTCACTTATCGAATCGATGTGAGAGGTAAATCGATGTTTCACTTATCAAATCGATGTGTGAGGCAAATCCATGTTTTCAAGCAAATCAATGTTGCAGTGAAATTCATGTTTTCAAGCAAATCGATGTGGCACTTTGTGAACTGAAATCGATGTATATTGAATGGACATCGATTTAGCTTTTTAGTGCAAAACACACATCGATAATTTCATAAATTTATATTTATTAGGAAAAATATAATATTAAATATATTTAATAATATTTAATTAATCATAAGTTTTGTTATCACTAAAAATATCCTAAATTTATATTTATTAAGAAAACATAATATTGAATATATTGAATAATATTTAAGTAATCATAAGTTTTGTTATCACCAAAATATAAGGGTAAAATATAGGAGTGGTTCAACACAAACACAACAGTTACCCCTCCCTAACCTGTTTTCTACCCCCTCAAAAACGGGCCAAAGTGATTAATTTATAAGATTTCAGATTATTTGATAAAATATCTGAAATAACATCTAATTAACCACTTAAATTTAAAAAATTACTTAATTTTTAAGCTATAGGAAATCACTTTCTTTTTTAACCTGACAGCCAGTCGCGATGCGATTGTCGATGACCGGACATAATATAAGCACCGACAGCCGGTCGGATTCCGATAACAGTCGTCGGATTTCGGTGATAATCGTCAACTATTGGATTCCGACGACTTGGTTCAAAAATTTTATTTTAAAACTATTCCAAATTTTGAACCCAAAACTTATGGATAGAAGAGTGAAATACTAACCAATTGTGCCACAAATTCTATTGATTAGATATTAGTTCAGATGTTATTTAAATTAGTTATCAAACAACTATTAATAAATATCTTATATATTAAGTATTTTTTTAAGTTTTAGATTTAGAGAATAGATGAGAAATAAGATTTCAAACTTTAGACTTAAGTGACCTAGAGTTGACGCAGGAGGACTCCCACGGCTCCGCTGGAGCCTCGGGCTCGACCGAGAGGTTGGCGATGTCTAAGTCTGACAACATCCTCTCGACTAGGGACGAGGTGAGCCCATCTCGACGAGGTCTGACGTGGCATGTCTCGGCTTCGTCCGACTTGAAGCATGCGACATGACTACTAGATCCCCAGGGTCATGGCTCACGTAACGGCCCAGACAATAACTGCTGAGGTAGTGTCCGTAGATCGTGCACTTGGTAACGATTGTCATGAAGGTCACGATCTAGCATGACAGTTACATCGATGAGACGAGAATAGTTACAACGATATGGTGCGAGATTCGCGGGGTCGTCTAATGGTTTTGATGAGCGACCCACCACTATAAGAAGGGAGGCAATCGACACTCACATGTACACAATAACTCAACTCTTGACCGACACCTTGCCCGACCTATTATTGACTTAAGCGTCGGAGTGTTTACCCACTGAGACGACTCGGTGGACTTGCGGGTTAGGAGCTCGGAGTTGAATCAACTCATCGGTTATACTATTTCCTTTTGGTCACCTCGGCTGAGGCCGATATCCGTTGAACAATAGTAACATTTTTGGTGCCATATGTGGGAAACAACTGCAGTTTCCATGGCTCCCCAAGGAAAGGTAGTTAGTCACATCCCTGAGGGGGAGGTCGTCCCACTCAAACTAGTGGTGGAGGTCGTTGTTGGGGGATCCGGCTCAGACGAGCATGATTCCCTGACCTCTACACGTCTATACTGCGTGGAGCAGACCGTGGGCTCAATGCAACAAATGTTGGAGCGGATGATGGAGTAGAACCAGCAGTTCCATCAACTCATGGCAGCCCAAGCAGAGGCCGCTCGAGCTTAGGCCACCACGGCAGTCGCTGTTCCGGCTCTCCCTACACTGCATGTGGTGCAACCCCCTCCTCCTCCGCCACCTGTGTTGTCGGCCAGCCACGGCATGGACTAGGTGGTAGCACCAGTGTTCTCAGCCCCACCGCCTCCTCCCGTGTCTCTGTCACCCCTCCCCACCGCCCCTGCGACGGTGGCAGACACGGTTGCACCGAGAACCATGGAGATTGGCCGCTACTTGATAGAGTCAGCTCCCATCAAGGTGGCCACTGTCGGCCTCGAGCTTCGATGGAGGGAGGATTTTTAGGAGATTAATAGAAAGATCGAGGCTCTCCAGTGCGACACCCACGCCCCCTCAGTCCTAACGTACTATTCTCTCCTCCTCGTCTTTCACTGAGGAGATCACGTCGCCTTTGATCTTACAAAACTGAAGCTTCCTAATTAAACATCGATTGATACAATAATATAAATAAAATAGTAAACTTCGACTACATGTTTGACTATAGGAGGATGTCATAGCATTAGTTGAAGTATCATGTCGACTTGAGGTTCAACTACTGTAAGCTTCTTCGTTGGTTAGAGTGAACATCAATTGTCATGACAGTACATCAGTAGAAGTGGACTTTGACTCATAAAGCAAGTCAAGTACAGTCAAAGTTAGACTTCGAGAACTAGTGGGTAAGTTAGAGTTCGACTTCAATTAGAGTCTCAAGTCGGAGTTTGACTTCGACTTATGTTATAAATCTTATTTAGTTGAAGTTAAACTTCGACTGCTGACGAAGCTTATACTGCAGTCGATTTCAGACTTCAACTTCTAAGATGACTTTGACTTCAGAACAAAAATTGACGGAATCCAATTTGGATCCCCGGATTGGGTTGGGCATTCAAAGGACGGATCTAAAAACACGGCCAAGCATATATAAATGGTCAAAACACGCAACCCGGGGGTCCAAAATCCCAAATAGGGATCGGATCGACGTGTCGTTTTCTCCGACACGACCGGGTGGGTTAAAGTGACGTGTGGGAACTGACGGAATCCAATTTGGATCCCCGGATTGGGTCGGACGTTCAATTGACGGATCTAAAAAACACCCAAGTATATTTAAAGTGTCAAAACACAACCCGGGGGTCCAAAATCCCAAATAGGGATCGGATCGACGTGCCGTTTTCTCCGACACGACCGGGTGGGTTAAAGTGACGTGTGGGAACTGACGGAATCCAATTTGGATCTCCGTATTGGGTTGGACATTCAAAGGACGGATCTAAAAACACACAAGTATATATAAAAAGTTAAAACACACAACCCGGGGGTCCAAAATCCCAAATAGGGATCGGATCGACGTGCCGTTTTCTCCGACACGACCGGGTGGGTTAAAGTGACGTGTAGAAACTGACGGAATCTAATTTGGATCCCCGGATTGGGTTGGGCATTCAAAGGACGGATCTAAAAACACCCAAGTATATATAAAAGGTTAAAACACACAACCCGGGGGTTCAAAATCCCAAATAGGGATCGGATCGACGTGTCGTTTTCTCCGACACGACCGGGTGGGTTAAAGTGACGTGTAGAAACTGACGGAATCCAATTTGGATCCCAGGATTGGGTTGGGCATTCAAAGGACGGATCTAAAAACACGGCCAAACATATATAAATGGTCAAAACACGCAACCCGGGGGTCCAAAATCCCAAATAGGGATCGGATCGGCGTGCCGTTTTCTCCGACACGACCAGGTGGGTTAAAGTGACGTGTGGGAACTGACGGAATCCAATTTGGATCCCCGGATTGGGTTGGACGTTCAATTGACGGATCTAAAAAACACCCAAGTATATTTAAAGCGTCAAAACACAACCCGGGGGTCCAAAATCCCAAATAGGGATCGGATCGACGTGCCGTTTTCTCCGACACGACCGGGTGGGTTAAAGTGACGTGTGGGAACTGACGGAATCCAATTTGGATCTCCGTATTGGGTTGGACATTCAAAGGACGGATCTAAAAACACACAAGTATATATAAAAAGTTAAAACACACAACCCGGGGGTCCAAAATCCCAAATAGGGATCGGATCGACGTGCCGTTTTCTCCGACACGACCGGGTGGGTTAAAGTGACGTGTAGAAACTGACGGAATCTAATTTGGATCCCCGGATTGGGTTGGGCATTCAAAGGACGGATCTAAAAACACCCAAGTATATATAAAAGGTTAAAACACACAACCCGGGGGTTCAAAATCCCAAATAGGGATCGGATCGACGTGTCGTTTTCTCCGACACGACCGGGTGGGTTAAAGTGACGTGTAGAAACTGACGGAATCCAATTTGGATCCCAGGATTGGGTTGGGCATTCAAAGGACGGATCTAAAAACACGGCCAAACATATATAAATGGTCAAAACACGCAACCCGGGGGTCCAAAATCCCAAATAGGGATCGGATCGGCGTGCCGTTTTCTCCGACACGACCAGGTGGGTTAAAGTGACGTGTGGGAACTGACGGAATCCAATTTGGATCCCCGGATTGGGTCGGACGTTCAATTGACGGATCTAAAAAACACCCAAGTATATTTAAAGCGTCAAAACACAACCCGGGGGTCCAAAATCCCAAATAGGGATCGGATCGACGTGCCGTTTTCTCCGACACGACCGGGTGGGTTAAAGTGACGTGTGGGAACTGACGGAATCCAATTTGGATCTCCGTATTGGGTTGGACATTCAAAGGACGGATCTAAAAACACACAAGTATATATAAAAAGTTAAAACACACAACCCGGGGGTCCAAAATCCCAAATAGGGATCGGATCGACGTGCCGTTTTCTCCGACACGACCGGGTGGGTTAAAGTGACGTGTAGAAACTGACGGAATCTAATTTGGATCCCCGGATTGGGTTGGGCATTCAAATGACAGATCTAAAAACACCCAAGAAAATGATGGATCTAAAAATATTATTGTATTAAGTTTGAGAAATAATCACATGTTTTAAATTTTAATTTTGAAAATACTGTATTTCTTTTATTTATTATTAATGTTTCTCATTTTAATTTATTTTAATATAGGATCCAGCTCCAGACGATGACGAGACAGGGACAGCAGACGATCCAGCAGATCTATGTTGATTTTTGTATTCATTATGCTATATGATTTATATTATATTTATTGTATCTTATGATTTTATGTTGATTGTTAATATTTGTTAAATTTATGAATATTGTAGCAGGTTTGACATTGTAGCAATGTATTTTTATTTGTTTATTTAAAAAATATATATATGTGTATTTTCCGACGGCTACGTTTCCGTCGGAAAGTATAAATTACCGACGGAAAAATACCGTCGGACAATACTGACGGATTGGCCGACGGATAAGCATCCGTCGGGACTGATAAATTACCGACGGCAAAATACCGTCGGCAAGTCCGTCGGAAAATACTGACGGATTGGCCGACGGATAAGTATCCGTCGAAAAATATACATTACCGACGGTTAAAGACCGTCAGTACTTCGGTCGGCAAATACTGACGCCTTTACCGACGGATGAAATCTGTCGGAGGTTTCGACCGAATTCCAACGGAATTTTCATCCGTCGGAAAGTTCTGACCAATTATTGAAAGTTTCCGACAAGTGTTGGACGGAAAGCGGTCGGAAGACGCCTTTTCCGACGGAATACCGACGGATTTCCGACGGATTCAGTCCGTCGGTAATCCCGCTTTTTCTTGTAGTGAAAGAATATCCCGTCGATCTTACACTTAACCGATTTTACTCAATTTATTTGTATATTGTTTAGAGATGCATATATGTATATAATGTTTATATAAATTCCTCTTCTTGTCAGAAGGCATTTATTTTGTTATTTGTCAAAATGTGGATATATGTATATCGAGTAGAGAGTTGTCAAAACAAGAATACATCAAAGCAAATGTTATTGTTAATAATATCAATTCATTTTGTCATTGTCAAAACAACAAAAAATAAACAGAGCATGATTAAGGCGCAGAAACTCAGTATATTAAATTCCTAATTATACATGCTCTCAACAGTATCCATAGTTGACAGGCAGTGTAATTGAATGTATACTTCACCCATTTATTATTTTAACATAGTTTAATAGGTGTGTTCATGTTCGCATGGTGTTTATATTGGGTTATTTTAACCTTGGAAGCTTAAATTTATTATTATGGTTTCTGCTGTGATAGTTATTATAGTATTATAGTGTTAAAAACTTATGTGAGCATGTAGAGTTCATTAATATATATATATATATTATACATTTTATCATATAATATTAAACATAAACTTTATATTCTGATGGGAGTGCTTATGTGGGGTGATCACATATTCACATGGTCCGTACAAGAAGAAGATGGGAGTGCTTATTCTGTGCTCACGGTATTGGATTCGGATCCCAAGATATCTGGGGTGCATCATCGATAAAATGTGAGGAACATGCGAGCATGTGAAAGTTGCATTATGTCAAGACAACCGCAACATGCATGCACAGTCTACGACCCATTGGGAGCTGTCGGATCTCTCAGTTTGTGATATTCTCTTTTATCGTTTCAATTTTTCTTCTATGCATCATTTCAATTTTGAGAAAAATATCTTACCTATAGAGCTGTAAACGGATCCAGATAATATCTGGATCTGATTCGAATTCGTATCCGATTATTTGAATATTATTCGTTTATCAAATATCTGGCAGAGCGAATTTTAGATACGGATATTATCTGGATAATAAACGGAGCAGATACAAAAACAGGTAATCCGTTTCGAAATGAAATTATTTTTGACCATTAGATCTTAAATCTAATGATCCATATATAATTATAAATATATAATATATCTAATATTAATCTTTTGTTTAGAGAATATTTTTGATATTTGTACTTTTTTTAAAATTTTACAGATTTTTTAATTTTTAGATCACTTAATATCTTTTATTAAGTTTATATTTTCGAAGCGGATAATATCTGTATCCGCTCAGAATCTGAAAATTATCCAATTAAATTATTCGCTCCGTATTCGAATTATATTCGGAGCGGATACTAATTATCCGATTAACTATTCGGATCGAACTGAAAAACTTATATCCGCTCCGTTTACAGCCCTACTTACCCAAGTACAGTTATGGAGAGCCCACAAATAAGACTGTAAATAGATCCAGATAATATCTAGATCTGATTCAAATTTATATTCGATTAATCAGATATTATATGTTTAACAAATATCCGACAGAGCGGATATGAATATAGATATTATCCGGATAATAAATGAAACAGATACGAAAATATTTGATCCGCTCCGAAATGAAGTTATTTTTTACTATTAAATCTTAAATCTAATGATCCATATATAATATATCTAATATTAATATTTTGTTTAGAGAATATTTTTAACATATATATATTTTTAAAAAAAATTACAGATTTTTTAAATATTTTTTTATGATTTTTAGATCACTTAATATATTTTATTAAAATTACATTTTCGAAGTAGATAATAACATTCGTATTCACTCCGAATCTAAAAATTATTCAATTAAATTATTCGCTCCGTATCTAAACTATATTTAGAACAGATACGAATTATCTGATCGGAATAAAAAAATCTATATTTACTCCGTTTACAGCCCCACCCACAAGCACCACAATGGCATGGACTTAACGATAGATAGACGCAAAATTTTTATCTAATGAAGTCACTTTATTAATAGGTCACTTTTTTTAGAAAAAAATATATAACCAAATTAATTTAATAAAAAATCTTACACTCAATGGACCCTCAAAGTTGTCTCTAAGGCTGGATAATATATAATTGTCCAGTCATCTACGGATAATAAGTAATACCCTTCAATTTTATTAGATTTATTTGAAGGAAAGATCCCTTCTTTTAATTAAATGTATAAATTTGAGTAATGTTTTGGTTTCTTTTAAAGATTCTTTAATCTCGATCTGTGGCACGTAGGGAAGTAAAAAATTTTGATTTCTACCCGTTAAAGTGGAATTTTTTTGGTGTGTCATTGGTGTGGGGCGGCATAAGACAATCTTAAATGACGTATCTTAAAAACTTCCAAAATTTTCAATCTGGTGATTTTAAATAAAAATATTTTTAAGTAATTGAGAGTGTTATTTTATATTAGTTTAAATAAAAAGGAATTTAATTTATTTATTAATAATACATATAATATTTACTGAGTCTCGATTAACTATGCCACGTTCCTCCGTGAGCAAAAACAATTGTGGAACCAAGCCGATTTGAATAAATTAAACTTATTTATTAATAATATATATAATATTTTACCTATTTACATTTAAAATATAATAATAATAAATAATAAAGAACTGAACCGGGCCGGCCGTGGGGGCACGGTATGAACCGCCCGACCGTACTTTCGAGAAGCGTGAGAGGAACATTTATATACCTAGATGTGGAGACATGACGATGACGGGGGGGAGGGGGAGTGTATGATTGGGTCCGGTTGACGCGATGACGTCGTCTGTGACGTCAACCACGGCGTACTTGTCTGTGCCTCGCGAAGCCAGTCAACCTTGCCGACATGTGTGGTCCAAACGGTGGTCCATTATTCTAGACGTGACAAGATCCCCGAGATCCATATCTGCTTTGGACATGTCCCATAACGAGTCCAAGAATAGATGTTAGACCTCTATACAAATATATATATTTTCCAATATTTAAATATTTATTTTATTTGGATTTTATTTTCATAGCCAATATGTGTATTTAATTAAAGTCCAACAAATTTTTTTTTATTAAAATGACATAGAGACGACATAGAATGAGACATCTGCTTTCTTAATTAGTTTCAAGATTGACGGCTTAGAATTCTTGCCATCTTCTTTTTAGCTAAAATGAGGGTGAAAATTAAACAATGTTTTAGTTAAAAATAATATTTCTTTTCATTATCCCACAAATTAATTTGTAAGAGCCGAAACATGCATTTCTATATTTTAAGCTTTTGCTACCTACTCACAAGCTTCAGTGTTTGGTGAACACAAATTAAAGAAGCTTCGGTGCTCCATGTTAACATATATTAATAATTGTGTTTGAGCAATATTTGTTGTACACTTAAATATAGATAGGTGAATGTATATAGAAAATGATAAGGTTGTGGATAATATTCTTATAAAATTAATTTGTATGGGAGGTGACAAAAAATAAGAGAAGATATATCTATGGATTTTACTTTTTAATAAATCCATATCTTATCTTGCTATCTTCATATAGACGGGCTATAAATGTATGCACTTACCATCTCATTATTTATTGCACACTTAATTATTATTATTATATACAATTATATAAGTGTGAAGTAAATAATCCCATACATGGTTTACCTTTCTTCTCCTAAGTGGGCAAAGATTTTTATTTTTTTTAAAAGACTTCGATTGACCATATATATATGCAACTTGTCCATGCATGGTTGACTTGACCATACAGTTGATGCTAATATTTATATAAAAAGGGAAAAAGGAGAGAGATCAAAATGGAGTTCCACATCTCCTACCCCAACCACTACCGTTTATATCAAAACATGGTCAAACAAAAAAAAAGAAAAAAAAAGAGGGTGCCCAAGTTCATAGAACCATCTATATTAATTTCCACCTTCCTCAAACTTATCTAGTGAGATTGTATTAACCAACACACATCACAACATGGTGTTTCCATAATTAAACGTGAAACAATATTAATTTCGAAATAATCTATAAAATTGTGAATGTCTGTTTCTAGTAAACTACTATAGTACATGTTAGTCTGAATTTTTTTTATAGCATATTTGATAATTTATCTAGGTGTAATCATATAACATATAGACCATGCATGGGCATTTGGTTCTTATGCTTTTCTTTAACCTTGCTTTTGTGCTGAGCAACCAATTTGAGTAAGCTTCAGGCCATATTCTCATCCAATCAAGTTCATTGGAAAACAAAGTCACTATGCTATACTATTAGTCCAATCAGAATCCATAAAATAAGGGTTTTTATTAAAATGGTTATATTTTATTTTTATAAAATAATCACCAAAATTTTCTCGAACTAGTACATGTCACGAGAGATCGAGAGAAGTTGAACCACTCTAGTGTTGACATTGACAATGCCAAGACTAAGAAAACTCTAAAAAAGACAAACTCCAAGCAAGAATTTTTTTATATATTTTTTAGATATTTTATGTGCCAAACAATTGGTTTTAAAATGTATATTCTGACACGATGATGAATTAGAGGCTAAAATACGGATTTAAATATCAATTAAGAGATGTTCGTTCTCTCCTGAAATATATATATTGTAGAGCTACACAGAAACGTTGTATAAGTATTCACATGGGACATACACGCAATATGGCTTTCCATAGGGTTTTATGGTGTTTTACATAAAATCTCAAGACCTTTTAGTATAGAATCATGCATTCAAACCAAATCAACAATATCAGAGCAAAGTATTAAAGAAAAAAAAAAACCCAAACCGACCATTTTATTTATCCTATTAGTGAAGATTGGAGGGAGATGGTGGAAGAATCCATTCGATTATTAAACAAACCATGATATGGCAGGGAGACAACATATGGCCACACTGAGCTGTTGGGGATATATTATTAGTTTATTAAACATTGGTTTGTCAACTTTTTTACAAACTTTAATTAATACCAATATATATACTATTAAATCATGGGCCATTTTCATGCATGATGCTGGTTCTGTCATTAAAAAAAAATATTTTGTACAAAGCTCAACTGAGAAAGAGTACCCTATTTTAGAATGTTACAATGGTGTTTATTGTGACGTTGTTGTTGGAACATTTCGAACGTTACAAGATTAATATGACCATCAAATGCAGAAACGGAAATCTCTCCTCAGATCCAGAAACGGATCAAAATGTTTGGGGCGATTACATGTTTTGGGACGGAAGGAATGTGGGAGAAGTCCCCTATAAATTGATGGGTACTCCCATCGGAGAAAGCAAGAATGCGATCCTCACATCGCCGGAGTCCCAAAACAGTCCCCTTACCTCTTGTTCACAGTGGTATCAGAGCATGTTGGAATGTTTCGAAACGTTCCAACATCTCCCACTTGGCCAACAAATTATTATACTCCCACTATCCGTGTGAAGTATAAACATTTATTCCGATACTTCTGCCAAATTTAGATTTAAATCTATCAAAAATTGTCTTATCCAGACGGCATGAGTAGTAGTCATGCTGCAAGCTAAATTTGGCAGAAGGACCAATTGAGATCTATTGTGATAATCAAGCAGCGATTAGCTTGATTAATAGTGGAGCAAATAGCTCTCGAGGAAAATATATAGAAATACAATATCACTACATTCGAGATATTGTGCAGAAAGGGGAAGTGAAAATATCATATGTCCCCACTAGTGATATGATTGTCGATCCTTTGACAAAAGGTATTCCAGCGAAAAATTTCATTAAGCATGTTGGTTTAATGGGGCTCAGAAATATATGAGCTAAAGGAATATTTTCATGGATAATGAAAATAATGATATATCTCATAAATGGTGGGAGTATCGGAATAAATGTTTATACTTCACACGGATAGTGGGAGTATAATAATTTGTTGGCCAAGTGGGAGATGTTGGAACGTTTCGAACGTTACAAGATTAATATGGCCATCAAATGCAGAAACGGAAATCTCTCCTCAGATCCAGAAACGGATCAAAATGTTTGGGGCGGTTACATGTTTTGGGACGGAGGGAATGTGGGAGAAGTCCCCTATAAATTGATGGGTACTCCCATCGGAGAAAGCAAGAACGCGATCCTCACATCGCCGGAGTCCCAAAACAGTCCCCTTACCTCTTGTTCACAATTGTTTCTATCGGAAAAAATTTATTGTACTTTTCTATTACATTTTAATGTACTTTGAGTATTTTTATTGGATAATATATTATTGATACATTGTACTTATTCAATGAAAAGTGCAAAAAATGTAATAAAAAAGTGCAGCAAATCTTTCTTGTTTCTATCAGACCTATTTTAATTGTTCGATTTGATCAAATAATTGAGATATGATGCACTTAAATAATATTAAATAATATTCCGGTTACTTTATTGATAAGGTTCAATTTCAAATCAGACAGTAAAAAAAAAGAATATAGCAAAAAAATATTTTAAAATAGCTTTAGGGTTTCATCTACCCCTCCATGTAAGAAAATCATTTACCTAAAAGCCCTCTTTCACATGAAATCAGATGACTTATATTAGATCAAATGCACCAGTATCATTTGTATCATAATAAGATATTTTCTTCTTCTTCTTCTTCTTTTTTCTTTTGTAGCCACAACCTTATCATACTTATAATAAGATATAACGAATAAGTTTTATACTGCATAACAACAGATAAGAACCACTATATTTTATAATTCAAAATTTCTTATCAAATAAGATATTTTAATCATTCAGGTCTCTCACATATATATATATATATATATATATATCTTAGTAATCTAAAATCAATTAATCTATACTATTAGAGAAAGGCTTTGTGCACTTTCGGAAAGTGCACAAAGCCACGTCTTCCTGCACTTCCGATGCGCCATTCGTCCACGTCTTACCGCTTCAATGGTCCGCGCCATGTCAGCACAGCGCTCTCCACGCCGCTGCTGAGCCCGCCACGCCAGCGCGAAAAGACGCACTGTCACCTCCACCCCACTCCGCTTCGGTAACATGACCCATGTCATGATGCCAAAGTCAAATCCCACTTCAAACGTCGGTTCCCAAATTACCCTCTCTCACCTCTTTCCCGCGTTCGCCCTCCCCTCACCATCACAGCTTCCTCTGCACTTCCGAAACCGCGAATTTGCTTGCTCGCGAACATTCACCGACGAGATCAACCAGAGCGATCCTGTGTGCACATCCAAAATCGAGAATTAGCAGAGAACCAGTGCTGTCCGGCAATGGAGAGTTCCAGCATGCGGTCGAAGGCGCTTCCGGAAAAAAGAACGGACGACGATGACAGTGCGCCATCAACTTCGAGTTCATCAGACGATGGGGCGAAGTGCCAGAGTACGCAGAGAAAGGCTTCTGGGGCACAGAGAAAGAAGAATGGTGCGCTCTCAAGAACCCTAATTTTTGCGTTTGCCTCTCAAGATTTGTGTTTTCTAAATCTCATCTTTAAAAAAAAAAAAAGTGAATGTAGATTGTATGTATCCATTTTTTTTACATGACATAAGCATGTTAAGTATTTTGGACTCCCCAATTTTGAGCATTCTTCACATATACAAAATTATTTCATATTTCATTTGGCATGGCTTGTTAAATTGGGATGTTTCACCGGTTTTCCTACAGTACGTCATTTCATTTTAGGGAAAGTTTCCAGGCTCATGTTTGATAAAAAAGAGCCTCTAGAGGATTGTTTGCATTCCTACAATTTGTGTGTACATGTTTCAAATTCTTATTATTTGTGCATTCTTCACATATTAATTGCCTTTCAAAAAATTATTTCGCACCACATTTTCATGTCAACAAGATTACTTACATCACTCTTTCTCTTTGGTAAACTTGACGTCATCACTCTTCACATATCTAGAATAATTTTAATTTCATTTGGCATGGCCCGTTAATTTGATATGTAATAAATTTTAACTAAAGAGAATGTTTCCTATTACGTAGCATGATAGTAAATTTTACAGCCTATAGAGTGGAGCTCAAATTTTCTAGAAGATCATTTCAATATTAAGATTGGATCCCCTGTTTTTCTTTTTGACATGGCATAAGCATGTTATGTTAATTAATTTTCAGCCCCAAGTTCATGGACAGTTCACGTATTAAGATTTATTTCGAAATTTATTTTAGAAGATGGTCCGTTAATTTGGTATGTGTATAAGGTTTTGTACTTCTTGGTGCCATGTTTTAGGAAGTATGAGCACTTTGAAGCCCATGTACCTGATCAGTTTAGAGCTTATATTTTCTTCTTCATCACTTCAATAGCCTGGTTTACATTTTATTGTTAACATGGAACCTAACAAATTTCTTGAAATTTCCTACAGAGTTTAAAAATGCTTTGAAAGGCATCTGCTCCTTGGAGAACTATGTCAAGGAGAGAGATCAATTGGGGTTTCGTGATTGCCATAGGGCCATTTTGAGGACAACCCCGTTTGCTCCTTTTGTTGACAGTAATCATCGATCCATATTCAAGATGACTCTTATAGAGGAGATTGCTCATACCTATAAGGGTGCAAGTAATTTTCAGATAGGCGATAAAACTCTGACATTTACTGTTGAAGATGTCGCCCTGATTTTGGGTTTGCCTTGCTGTGGGCAGAGGGTCCCACATTATTATTCACCAATTAAGTTGTCAAAGTTGCACCACCGATTTGGGGCGAAGCTAACTTTTGATCGGAAGGTGGTGACAAAACTTATCCGACAACTGGTACAATCGGATGATGCTTGTGATGCACAGTACAAGAGTAATAGGAAGTTAATAGATGGGCAACTAGTTAAGCGATAAAATAAAACTTGGCAAAAAGAAAGTGAAGTACTTAACCAGCAAAAAATGTGTCCTTTAAGAAGACCGGAGCCCACTTAGCTCGGCAATCATATAATCCTTTTAGCCAGTCATTTTCTCTAGCTGATGCATAATTGCCCATCATGTTCTCCCACCTTTCATTGAACTGAAGGGGCGATATCGAGTCATAGATGCAGTCATCAAAATCAGACATAAAGTTCGGATGAGCATTACATATGTGACCAATTTTTTCTGGTATCTTTTTCAATATATGCCATAAGCAAAATCGATGTCTGGTATTAGGAAAGACTTCAGCAATAGCTGCTTCCATGGCTTTGTCTTGGTCAGTAATGATTGCATTTGGATGCATACCACCATTAGCTTTCATCCAACAATTAAACACCCATACAAAGCTTTCAATCCTTTCATTGCTTAGTAAGGCACAACCGAGAAGAATGGATTGACCATGATGATTGACTCCCACAAATGGAGCAAATGGCATTTGGTATGTATTTGTCAAATATGTTGTGTCGAAACATATGACATCGGAGAAATACGAACATGCTGTCCTTGACCTACCGTCTATCCAGAAGACATGTCTCAAACTACCATTATCATTTAGCTCCACTGCGTAGTAGAAGGTGGGGTTGGTAGCTTGCATTGCCTGAAAATGTGACAGCATTGTCTTCGCATCACCTTCTTTCAATTGGGTTTGTCTATCACGTTCAAGAAAGTTCTTACAATCCTTCTCCATGAAATCTAGTTGTCTAATCCCACCTTTTCTCTTTGCCATGCATGATACAATCTTTGACGTTGAAATCCCGACACTTTGCATGTTTACCATTTCGGCCTTCTCTGGAGTGCAAATCTTTCAATGGGATCGCAAGTACCCCGCTGCTAATGGATTTAAGGAGTGGTTATGCTTCAGTCGTACATCATACAAAATGTATTTCATGGTACAACTATCTCTTCTCACCTTTAGACTTGTTGGGCATCTGATTTTCGCTGTGTCACGATGTAACATTGCATTTGGATGTTGCCTACTTTCACCACTTCTATGACATGTGAACTTTTTGAAAATGCACACACCATCCAGAAATTTGCTATCCCGGCTTGCTATACCAAATCCTTCTTTCTTTGCATAAGTATTGTAGAACATTCTCACATCATCAATACATTGAAACTCCATCCCGTCACAAGGTTCTGCTATAAGTTGGGCTTCTGTGATGTTTTGCTTCTTCTTCGTTGGAGTCTTCACCCAATTATTCCCACATTCGAGTTGCACATTACCTATGATGACCACATAGACAAGTTATTCTTCAAAAGTTTAAAATCACACAAAACAGAATGCACAGATAGACGATGTGAATTATGCTTCTAATTTATTCTCCAAACCATATTCTTGAAAGGTGGGCCTTACTTGTCGACAACCTCTTTGTGGCTGTCGTTGTTGACAGGACATGTTGGCTCCATGTGTTTTGTCAAGAGCCTGTCGACCGCTAGAAACTTGTCTATCGACAGCTATGCCTTCACAGACATCAAGCTTTGAAGCCTGTGTGCATATGTCGACAGCCCCTTCGTTGCTGTCGACAGCTGCTCACAGCCTGAAAGTTCAATGGTGATGTATGTCTATAGTTGGGCTCCAAAATACTCTAGTTTGGAGTCAAAATAATGGTAATGGACTCCAAAATAGCCTCTTGGACGCCAACATGTGCAGCAGTTGGGCTCCAAACAACCCAGTTTTGGGAAACTTCATAGTTTTTTGATATTTTATAAATTCTTACTAACAGAAAATTTGTTTAAAAAATATTAGTGACATTATTGGAACCAAAATGTTGTCAAGATAGAAGTACATGTCCCATTGGAAGGGTCATGATAATCCCAAAAAAAAAAAACCTGAAAGTTCAATGGTGATGTATTTCTATAGTTGGGCTCCAAAATACTCTAGTTTGGAGTCAAAATAATGGTAATGGACTCCAAAATAGCCTCTTGGACGCCAACATGTGCAGCAGTTGGGCTCCAAACAACCCAGTTTTGGGAAACTTCATAGTTTTTTGATATTTTATAAATTCTTACTAACAGAAAACTTGTTTAAAAAATATTAGTGACATTATTGGAACCAAAATGTTGTCAAGATAGAAGTACATGTCCCATTGGAAGGGTCATGATAATCCAAAAAAAAAAAAAAACTGAAAGTTCAATGGTGATGTATTTCTATAGTTGGGCTCCAAAATACTCTAGTTTGGAGTCAAAATAATGGTAATGGACTCCAAAATAGCCTCTTGGACGCCAACATGTGCAGCAGTTGGGCTCCAAACAACCCAGTTTTGGGAAACTTCATAGTTTTTTGATATTTTATAAATTCCTACTAACAGAAAACTTGTTTAAAAAATATTAGTGACATTATTGGAACCAAAATGTTGTCAAGATAGAAGTACATGTCCCATTGGAAGGGTCATGATAATCCAAAAAAAAAAAACCTGAAAGTTCAATGGTGATGTATGTCTATAGTTGGGCTCCAAAATACTCTAGTTTGGAGTCAAAATAATGGTAATGGACTCCAAAATAGCCTCTTGGACGCCAACATGTGCAGCAGTTGGGCTCCAAACAACCCAGTTTTGGGAAACTTCATAGTTTTTTGATATTTTATAAATTCTTACTAACAGAAAACTTGTTTAAAAAATATTAGTGACATTATTGGAACCAAAATGTTGTCAAGATAGAAGTACATGTTCCATAAACCATAAGATCATGATAACCTACAACATGAAGGACTTAGAAGAAATATATCTTAGAAGATTTAAATTTACAGTTTAGGCTCCAAAATGTGCAGTTACATTTCAAATATCTAAACAGCCTGCAAAATATTATGCTAAGGCAGCAACCAAATCATTTGACATGTTAATTAGTGATCATTATACACAATGAAGTCTTTAGAAAAAAAATTATCCTACACCATGAAGGAATTAGACTACAAATTTGTTAGATCAATCAAGTTCACAGTTTACGCTCCAATTGGACTTCAGCTCAGAAGTTGTGATAAACACCAATTAACATTGTTAGGCTCCAAAACTTGTTAAAAAAATGAATTAAAAATACACTTTAGGCTCAAAATAGTATTCCGCACCTTAGACGCCAAATATAAAGTGAGGCTCCAATATGTTCGTCAATATACAAACCAATTTTTGGACTTACAAGCAACTTCCTTGTCTGCAGAATAGTCATCGTCGTTTTCGTTCAATATTCTAACCGGCCTTTCTATTGGGACTTCTGTGAAAAAAAATGTACATATAATTCTTCAGAGAAATTGCCCTGTCCCAAAACTCGTTGAGGAAAACATTCTAAAATGCAGATAGAGAAATAATTTGATTGAATTATTTTTACTAACCAGATGCATCATTTTCAACATGGAATACATGCACAATATTCCTCTGCTCACCATCGCAATTTTCCTTGCTCTGCTCACCATGACAGCTGCCCTTGCTCTGCTCACCATCACAGCTGCCCTTGCTCTGCTCACCATCACAGCTGCCCTTGCTCTGCTCTCCTTTTGATTCTATTGATGGTGCATGGGAGGAAAGAAATAAAGATTGAGTGGAGGAGCCATTGTCTGTGTAGGCATACATGCTCCAGTGATCAAAGTTTGCCCTGAGAAAATAGACGGCATGAATGGAGATGGTGGCCACACCATCGGTTGGCCATACATCCATGGTTGGGCTCCATAAACCACAGGAGGTATCATTGCCGGCAGCATGCAATTTGAGGCCCTGCGTGATGCCTTTGACTTGTTCTGTCCAAGCTTATCGTTGGATTTCCTTCCTTTCGAGGCCGCAGAGTCAGACATGCTAATTCTCGATTTTGGATGTGCACACAGGATCGCTCTGGTTGATCTCGTCGGTGAATGTTCGCGAGCAAGCAAATTCGCGGTTTCGGAAGTGCAGAGGAAGCTGTGATGGTGAGGGGAGGGCGAACACGGGAAAGAGGTGAGAGAGGGTAATTTGGGAACCGGCGTTTGAAGTGGGATTTGACTTTGGCATCATGACATGGGTCATGTTACCGAAGCGGAGTGGGGTGGAGGTGACAGTGCGTCTTTTCGCGCTGGCGTGGCGGGCTCAGCAGCGGCGTGGAGAGCGCTGTGCTGACATGGCGCGGACCATTGAAGCGGTAAGACGTGGACGAATGGCGCATCGGAAGTGCAGGAAGACGTGGCTTTGTGCACTTTCCGAAAGTGCACAAAGCCTTTCTCATACTATTATAATAAAACCCAGTCTTAGAAGTACACGTGGCAGCACCAGAATTTTTCTTTTCTCGCTCAAACTGAGATATGTGATACCGCCTAAAATTATCCCCCTTCTTCTTTCTCTCTAATTTTGTATTTCTTTCTCTCTTTATGTGCTGCCACTGCAAGCAGCAAATTCAGCGGGATTTAAAATTCAAATCTTCTCCCTTTCTCCATTTGGCCCGTCCTTGACAAAAAATAATATTTTTTATCTAATCCGCCACCCCCCATCTAAAAATATAAGTACTCGCCTTCATTATAATATGCATATCTCATATTTGATCTATTTAGTGTTCCGCATGAAAATTAAGTTTTCTTTTCTTCTATATAATACTCCTCTATTATTATTAATAACAATCATATCAAATTTAATTTATAATTTATAAATTTATTATAATTAAATATATATATATAGAAAAAAAACCGGTGCAACGTAGGGGGTAGAGATCTAGTTTATCTTATTTTTTAGTCTCGTCCCATCACCAAGAAGAACCTCCACCATTGGCCCGGTAGCGGTGTCGTGGCGCTATCTAATAGGCCATCACTTGGCGCAGTGTGCCGCGGCGCACCCCTGCGCGGGACTTGATACGTGCAAGCGCCTTGCCGCCGTCGCAAGGAGAAGCGGGAAGAAAAGAAGCAGATTCGCGGACCTGATACGCGGGAGCGGAGATTTCTCGAGTTTGGGAAAAAAAAAACCGCTTCCGGGATTCCGAGAAGCGGATCTGGGATTCCGGGGTGGCCTTAGCTTTCTCGTTAAAACACTTTCGAACACGCGCCCTCCAACTTTTCTTACCAGTCGCCGCTCCTTCCCTTCTTCCTCTCCTTCTTCTTTGTTCTGCGACCTCTCGACCGCTCGCTACCCACCCATCGCCGCGCCGTTCGCCCGCCCCAGCGGCCGCGGCCGTCCCGGCCATGTGAGTCACACGCCCTCGACCTCCTCGCTTCTCGTGCTGGGTTTCTTCTCGAGGTCCTCAACCTTTGCTGTCTTGATCGGGCGGCGTTTGATCTTTGCCGGGTCAGCTTGGGCTTGGGTGCGTTCGATGCGGATGGCTTCTTCTGGCCTTGTTTATTCTGTCCTTTGTGTTGGAATTGTTAGCGGAGTTCCATCTGCGGGGGGGGGGGGGGAATGACCCCGTTCTTTTTGTTAAGAGCAGAATACAACTCGATTGTGTGTGCGTGGGGAGGCTTCCTTTTTCCCCCTTCGCGTGGTGGAGGATGTTCCCGAAGCATGTTGGGGATGAGGGGGTGGGGGTGGTTCTCCCTGCTCGATCAAAATTCGTCCGAGGTTTTGGTTGATGGTGGCCAGATGTTTATCCGATGTTTTGTGCTTGTATTTCACGCGGCAAGAACTAGTTTTTCGTCCTTTAATTGGTGTTATCGTCTGGTTTGTATTCCGCAGTGCTGTTTTGCCAAATATTTGGATGTTTTAGATGGTTTTGGACGGGTGATTGGACGTGCTGCCCTGGGGCATGATAATTTGTGAAGTCGTCTTTGGTTGCTGCCTGATGGCGGATTCATTTTTTTATTTTTTGGAGTCTGGGGCCTTCTGGCGACGTTCTTGAAGATGCTAAACGAGAATCTAGGCCTTCGTGTCCTTTATTCATGGACCACAATGGACAACTATTATCTAATCTTTTCTTCCCTTATTTATGGGCCACAATAAGTAGTTTCTAATATTTATTTCTACCCTTATTCATGGACCACTAGCATTTCTCTGGCGTTTTCTGCCCTTACTCATGGATCACTACGTGTGGTTTCAGTCGTTTAGTGGTGTAGCGTGTGCGTCATATTCCAATATATTGCTTACTTAGGTTTATCAAGAGCTTATCCTAGTGGACTAAATGCGTACGAGGGTGGCATTTACCTAATGCAAAGTATTCCACATTGTCCTTGAGCTATCAATTGCAGCAGTTTGATTCAGGCATTGGGATCAGGGCAATGCCAAGATCCAGGTACATGAATAGCACTCTAGTCTACAGCTCATAATTTATTTACTTGCAGACACGAGACAGAGAGAGATAGACTAGGAGGTTTGGTTGTTGGAAAAAGAAGAGAAGGCTGGAGAAAGAGGAATGGAGGGAGATTTCAGATTTTGTTTGTGGATGGGATGGGAAAAGCGTCTGGAGAAGGAGATAGACAGGGAGAAATGGACAGCCTTTTGGTTACAGAGTGAAGGAGAAGGAAAAGAGTTGCTATGTGCAGACAGAGATAGATAGAGGTTTAAATCACATATTGAGCGGATGATAGGGTGATACTTTATATGCGAAAAGGAGGGAAGGGGGAGAAAAGGAGAGGGTTGTGAGCAGCAAGTAGATGATGGGGGAGGGGAGGAGATGTGCACACTAGCATTTTAGATAGAATGAACAAGGGAGATATGGAAGCGAAAAGGGAAGTGAAGAGTCACTTGTAGTCACCGATTGGCAGGAGATGGCATCAACACCCCCCCACGCCCCCACTGCGTATGCAAACGAAGATGGTCAGTGCGTGGCAACTGGGGAAAGGGGAAAGCAGGAATGGAAATGGGGGAGGAGGAGGAAGTGAGAAGGGGGTGGGGTGGGAATGTGGGTGGTGGAATTTCAGTTCGAGAGTGTCCACTTTGAGGATTAAGTTAATTTGGCTGTAAAGGATCCAAGGCTTCCAGATTATCACTTTGGTCTGCTTGGGCTGGGGGGATGGGTTGAATGAGGTTCTCCCTAAGTGTCTTAGTTGTTAGACATCTATTCACAACCTTCACACCTATTCTGACCTGAAGAACTATTTGCGTCCAGAATGATGTAGCTGACCTAAGCAAGGTTGGCTGTCTCAGTGAGCCAGACTGGTTCTGGCCCTGATATGGTACAACATGGCCAATGTGATCCGAGATGAGTCGGAGTTAGTATGTCTTTGTCCGGCCCAGATACAATATGATGGTTCAAGACAGTACAATGTGGCAAACCATGGACATAAGAACAATTTAATTTGTGGTTTTAGCGTGTAAATTAACAGATGTCATGCAGTTTGGTGTATCAATGACATAGATACATTTCTTTCCGTGAGTATTTGTTCTAGAGCTGTTTTTCCTTTAGTTATTTTTTCTTTGGGTCAGAGGCACCTCTCTTCTCCTCCATCTGATTGTATTGCCTCTGTTTATCTGCTTATTTTATAAAAATGGGTGGTAATATCCACTTTCTCTGAAATACAATTATGTTGGTGGGAGTGATCACTTGAAAACTTGCTCATATCGTTTCATAATGCGTACTTCAAAAGTATAACCACCTGCTTCAGAGCTGTGAGGCATATGACAATGATGCAAAGTAAAGGGATATCTTAGGTTACCTACATTACATCCATCTGTTTGATTAGAGTCCTAGCTAAAAATTATAGAGCTTTTGAAAATTGATGTCCTATTTCATGTTTCTCCTTCTGATACATCTTAGCAGATCAGTTATTTCTGAGATTACCATCTATAATTGATTATCACAGGAAATTCCTTTGACTTTGCCAAATTTGTTGATCAGTTAGATACAAAATCCAAACTGTGAGATTTGACTGTAATCTTGGAATGTGGTCATAGATTTTAAAGGTAGATCAATTGCACCTTCTAGTAGTTTCTGAGAAATGTTTTGTTGACCTGTCTATGTTGATATTTCAAAACTGTTCAAACAGATGGGTATCTATCTTAGTTCTCCAAAAACTGAAAAGTTCTCCGATGATGGTGAAAATGGAAGACTTAGATTTGGATTGTCATCCATGCAGGGGTGGCGTGCAACCATGGAAGATGCAGTGAGTTCTAATTGACGTTTCTCATTCAGTCTTTTCCTTTTTATTTCATCGTGAAATTTTGATTGAAAAATATGAGAACATAAGAAGGTGCAAGAAACTCATTGATTATGGTGGATTGAAATGGAATATTCGGGCTTCAGCACCTAACACACCATAACTGTGATTGAGCTAAACTAGGTCCAATATCTGCTTACACATACATTTTAGAGACTTGAATCCAAGTGGCCATTCAAATGTGTAACTCACCAAGTCATTGATGCAGGAGGATGTGGAATTTCTATGTCAAAATCAATGAATGGATATATCAGTAATGTTGGCTACTCTTTCCTTGATTATCAAAATGTTTTATCAAGTATCAACGTCAAGGTTCCAAACAAAATTTATACAAATCAGCATTAGGTTTGGCTGATGCATGGTTTCCACTTTCAAGCTTGATTCCATTGTGGTCTAGGAGGAGTTATTCCAATAGATATGGATGGTATCCAAAAATAAATACATACATAAATAAGTAAAATAGACCTGATTCCAAAGCAAACCTGGTCCCATCGTCAGCATTTCTAGACTGAAATCGTTTTCAAAAGCTTCTGTTAGTTTTGTTCTTTGAGCAATGTGATGCTTTCATATTTTGGATCTAGGGGAATCCTTCTTTCAAGTTGATCAATAGTATTGTCATTCTTTAATATTCTTTTCCAATATAATTCTTACCCTCTCAACTGATTTCTAGACAATGATGTGCGTCCTTTGATTCAAAGTTTCTCAATATTGCGAGTAATGTTTAACTTTGATTGCATATTTATCTATAACTTGTTGCAAGTGAATCATACTTAGCTGACTGCCAAATGTCTCCTTAGCAATTAAAGTTATTTTTCTTCAGCAGATGGAGGAGGGGAAAAAGTTGGAGACTAATGGTGATGAGAGTATATTACACAGAGATTAATAAATGAGAATAAGGCACTTGGTCAAACCAAGGTTTGATGGATCGGCGATTCAGACTGAATCGGATTCTCCCTGATTCGGTTCGATTCGCATGGAATCGGTCCGATTCGCATATGATTATTATATATATTATATTTATGTATGTGTGTATATTACCCATAGGGGAACACAGTTTTCTCTTCATACCTTATTTACATTCCATATCATTTAAGTAAATGTTATAATTTGTTGTTTCATTTACTTAAGATATTACATGTAAATAAGGAAGTACCCCCTATTTGAATCCAATAAAAATATCAAAAAAATCATATCTCTTACAAAAAAAAAGTCAACTCTCCCATCGAAGAAGAAAATCGCGATTTCGGTGATTTTAGCGAAATGTTAACTTTCTAATCTCTCATAATTTGGTCTATCTAAAAATTTGATAATTCAAATAAACTATATGGAACACTAAAAATTCAAAGTCCGATAAAAAAAGTCAAACGTGCATGTGACTTCTCCAAGGGAGCCGCTCTCCTACTGAAAAAAGTGAACAGAGATGAAAACTAAGAGGTAGTATGAGTCTTTTTGAAGGTGGATAACAATATACCACCACAATTTATTAAAACAAAAGGAAAGTTGACAAAATGACGAGGTGAAATTTCAAACCCCCTTTTGTAAGCTACTTGCATATTTCCAACTACATGATGTAAATGTTGACTTTTTTCAGTAGGAGAGCGGCTCCTTTGGAGAAGTTATATGCACGTTTGACTTTTTTTACCGGACTTTGGATTTTTAGTGTTCTATATAGTTTATTTGAATTATCAAATTTTTAGATAGACCAAATTATGAGAGATTTAAAAGTTAGCATTTCGTTAAAATCATTGAAATTGCGATTTTCTTCTTCGATGTGAGAGTTGACTTTTTTTTGTAAGAGAGATGATTTTTTTATTGGATTCAAATGAGGGGTATTTTCTTATTTACATGTAATATCTTAAGTTACTTAAATGATATGGAATGTAAATAAGGTATGAGTTCCATCTCATACCATGTGAATCCCTCTTCCCATTCTCATATCTAACATACATATGTTACATATATGCATGCACATATGTCTTACATATACATATATATGTAATATATATTCATTATATACATATATATTATATATATATACATGCGAATCGGACCGAATCAAGCGAATCGCGAATTGGGTTTCCCCTGATCCGCTCCGATTCGCCCGAATTGGCCCGATTCGATTCGCCACGACAAACCATGGGTCAAACAAATTAAGGAAGAATGAACAGAGATGAAAACTGAGGGGCAGTATGAGTCTTTTTTAAGGTGGATAACAATATACCACCACAATTTATTAAAACAAAAGGAAAGTTGACAAAATGACGAGGTGAAATTTCAAACCCCCTTGCATATTCCCAACTACATGATGTAAATGTGAAGACTGTCCCTAGTTACATCTCTCAAACACAAAATAGGACCTCATGATAAACGATACATGCTGTGTTTTGGTTGAGCACAACTTCATGATACCCATTCTTCATCCCACCTGGCATGATGTTCTCTACTGGTAATTCCCCCCCCCCCCCCACCCCCCCCCCCCCCCCCCCCGACCCTGCTGATTTGTTTTTGCTCGTGCTGCTCGACATATATTCCTGCAGCCTCTATGGCTCGGATCATTGGCAGGATCACCTACCCAGAAAGCTTTGAATTTCTTGGTTAGACTGCCCACAGAAATGCCACTAAACCTGGAGATTCCAGCAACTCTTCCTGTGTCTTGGCATATAAGGCTTCAACTAGGGCTGTAAACGGATCCGGATATTATCTGGATCCGATTCGAATTCGTATCCGATTAAGCATATCCGTATTCGTTTAAAAAATATCCGACGGAGCGGATTCGGATACGGATAATATCCGAATAATAAACGGAGCGGACGCGGAAACAAGAGATCTGCTCCGTTTAAGATCCGATCCGAAATTGGGTTAATTCTGACCATTGGATCTTAGATCTAATAGTTTATATGTAATATATAAATAATAACCCTAAATTAAAAACCCTACCTCCCCTTCGCCAAATCCCTCCCACCGATCGCCCTTGCACCCCTCGGCGGCTCAGCCCCTCGCCCCAGCGGACCTCCCCGCCCTCCCACCGGCGCCGCCCCATCCCTCGCCCTTGGCGGCTGCCCCGCCCCTCGCCTCTGCCGGCAGCCCCGCCCTCGCCCCCTGCCGACCGCCCTGCCCCTCGCCCCCTGTCGACCGCCCTGCCCCTCGCCCCTTGCCGGCCGCCCTGCCCCTCGCCCCTGTCACCCGCCGCGCCCCTCGCCTCTGCAGGAAGCCCCGCCCTCCCACCGGCGCCGCGCCTCCCCTCGCCCCTGCACACTCTGCCCTTGGTCGGTCAGCACCAGATCGCCCTTGCACCCCTCGGCGGCTCGGTCCCTCGCCCCAGCGAGCCTCCCCGCCCTCCCACCGGCGCCGCCCCCGCCCCTCGCCCCTGCTGGCCGCCCTGCCCTCCCACCGGCCCCGCGCCTCCCCTCGCCCCTGTGCGCTCTGCCCTTCGTCGGTCGACACCAAATGCCCCGCTCCGCAACGCCCCGGCCACCACCACCTCGCTCAACCTCCCTTCCGTCTGCACGTACCCGGCCAGCCTCTCCTCAGCCCCTCCGGTGCCCACCCTCCATATCCGCCTCTCTGTCGCCAGGAAGCTCTCCAGCCCCTCCCACTCCCTCTGGTTGTACAGCCCCCTCGCCTCAGTCCCTTCTTCGAAGGGCATACAACAAATCGATGAAGCATCCTCACCTTCCCCAGGGGCCAGCAGCCCCTCCACCTCTCCCTTGATGCTCTTCATCACGTCCTCGTGCAGGATCTTCTCCGCCTCCTCGCTGCAGCTGTCCCACTTCGCCCCTCCTACAGGATCTTCTTCACCCCCATCGCCGGCTTCGCCGCCTCCGCCCCTCTGTCCACCCCCATCGCCTGCCCCTCGCATCCATCGCCGCCACCCACAATTTAGATATTGTTTGTGAATTTTATAATTTTTAAGATGTTTTTTTTTAAATTTTATAGATTTTTTAGATCACTTAATAATTTTATTACAATTTATGACTTCGAAGCGGATAATATCTGTATTCGCTCCGTATCCGAACATTATCCGATTAAAATATCCGCTCCGTATCCGAATCTTAAACGAATCAAATACGGATAATCCGATTAACTAATCGGATCGGAAACGGAAAAGCCAGATCTGCTCCGTATCCGATCCGTTTACAGCCCAACCATATGATGTCTCCTCACTTACCTCCGTAACTGCCTTAACTCAGTTAGGCACAAGCCACATTGCCAACCATAAAGATTGGGCCCCTTCCACAGCTTCTCCTTTTGTTAAGTTGATCAAGCTTGGAGAAGGTGGTTTTTTGTCTCATTCATTTGAGGCTTTCGAACCTGTGGCTCTTCTGCAATGGGTTGACTCTGGAATTTGCTTGCCAACTTCTCCAACATACTGTCTCCCTTTACATCTGTTAGCCTGCCCATAGTGGCCTAGTCACAAGCTGTGTAGGAGGAGAGAGCAACCTGTTTATTTGAAATGGCTATTTGGTAAGAAGACCGGTGTGGAGCCGCAACGGAGTCGTCCTACTATAGCCTATGACGGCTAGGGTAAGAATGAAATGAGTTAGTCCCATATCGGAAAACAAGAGAAGACTATTGGGCTATATATGCGTGGTTGTGGTCCATAGCTTGTAAGGTGGCTTTTGAGGACAAAATTGTGCATGGATGGCAAAGTCGGATCGGGGTGCTGGATCGGACCCAACCGACCCCGATCCGAGTCAGATCGCAGGATTTGCCCGATTCCATGGGAATCTGGCCGATCTAGGATCAGCCAGGTTAAAAAATGAAGAAAAATTCATGAAAAATCAGAGAAAATTTTAAAAAATCAGAAAAATACAGAAAATTAAGAAAACATATACAACATTCATTGAATACAAACACAATGAAATTCAATTCTTATCATGTACATGCATTTGAATGTAAATAAATTGGATTAATGAGAAATTGTAGTTTACTTGAACATTATCTCGAGGCATGGTTATTTTCCTGAACATCATTTAAATAAATGTTAGTATTTGTAGTTTCATTTACTTAAGATATTACATGTAAATAAGAAGTACCTCCTATTTGAATCCAATAAAAATATCAAAAAAATCATATCTCTTATCAATAAAAAGTCAACTTTCCCATCCAAGAAGAAAATCGCGATTTTGGTGATTCTATCAAATAGTATCTTTCTAATCCCTCGTAATTTGGCCTATCTAAAAATTTCATAATTCAAATAAACCATATAGAACACTAAAAATTCAACATATAGAACACTAAAAATTCAAAGTCCAGTGAAAAAGTCAAATATGCTTGTGACTTCTTCAAAAGAGTCACTCTCCTATTGACTAGGATTTAGTTGATGTCAGTAGGAGAGTGGCTCCCTTGGAGAAGTCATATGCTCGTTTGACTTTTTTCCCCGGACTTTGGATTTTTAGTGTTCCATGGGGTTTATTTGAATTATGAAAATTTTAGATAGACCAAATTATGAGAGATTAGAAAGACGCTATTTTGATGGAATCACCAAAATCACGATTTTTTTCTTAGATGAGAGAGTTGACTTTTTATTGGTAAGAGATATAAATTTTTAGATATTTTTATTGGATTCAAATGGGGGGTACTTCCATATTTACTTGTAGTATCTTAATTAAATAAAACTACAAATATAACATTTATTTAAATGATGTTCAGGTAAATAAGGTAAGTGGAAAGTGGAGGGAATCGGGCGTAATTAAGGTAAGTTGAGGGAATCGAGCTATATCAGATGGAATCGAGGTGGATGGTGCGGAATCGGACTGGATCGGCCCAATCCTGTCTGATTCTGCTCGATCCACCCCGATTCCACCTTACATCGTGGGTGGTGGGTGGGTTGACATTTACCCCCCCCCCCCCCCCCCCCCCCCTCAAATCGGATTGCCATAGGGCGATTCCGACTCGAATCGACCGATTTTGCCATCCATGAAATTGTATGGACTTTGCTCAAAGCAGGCAATACTTACAAGGTTGATTGGGCTGCGACGTTATAGTTTCAGAGCACAACCTATGCAGTATGATATGGGTTGGTTCTAGGACGAATCAAGTGGAAGCTGGTGGGTATGTAGTGACCTAGTTGCGAGCTGTGCAATAAGAGAGGGCTATCCATTTGTTCCGAAAGGGCTACTTGGTAAAAAGACCAATATGGAGCCATCATGGAGTAGAACTACCTTGCATATGGAGGTTGGGGTAAGAATGAATTGGATTATCTCATATTGGAAAATGAGAGAATGTTAGTTGGTTATATATGTGAGGTTGTGATTCATAACTTGTGAGGCATCTTTTGGGGTAAAAAACGTGCGGCTTTTGCCTAAAACATACAATACCTCACAAGAGTTGGATTGGACTGTGACACTAGTGTCCTTTGCCAAGAGGTCAAAAGCATAGATTGGATGTTGGAAGAGGCTTCCATTCATTTCTATTTGCTGAGGAAGAACCTGCTATTGTTTTTTGGTTTTGCCTTGTCGTCCTACCAGAATTCTCCATTGTTCTTTCCTTTTTTTTTATGGGTACTACTACTAGTATATAAATGGAAAGGGAATGTACAAATATAGGCAGACGCAAACCAAAAAATGGCAACTCCCCAACACTTGTACAAGAGAATGTCACACTAAGAGTCCGTTTATTTTAGCGTAAAATCTCATGTAAGAAAATGTTTTTAGGGAAAACTTCAAACAATGACTTATTTGATACTCTTGAAAAGCTAATCGATGAAATTTTTTTATCTAAAAATTCATGGATTTTGGCATCCTTGATGAGACTCCGTAAACCATTTTTCTCGATTTCTCTTTTATGTAAGATTTTTATAAGCGAGACTATAGTCTTTGCTCTCATTCCTAGTGCCTCTTCTGCACTGTCAATTGTCATCTCTAAGATGGTGACCGATGACAGCGACTGGCACCCGACGTTTGGCGGCTAGAGCCTGACGGCCGACTGCTGGTGGTCGGTGGTCGACGGTCAGCGGTCGGCGCCACGACAGTCGATGCTTGGCGGCCGACAATTGGCTCCCGACACTCCGTTAGCTAGCGCTCAACGGCTCAACTACTGGCGCCCGACACCCGAAGGCTGACGCCCAACGCCCAATGGCTAGTCACGTACGGCCCCCACTAGAGGGTCGACTCATGGAACATACTTTTTATTTTAAAAAATTTATTTTTGGAAAATATTTTACTAGATAGCAAACATCGAAAAGTCTTTTCAAGAAAATCATTTACGTGCGTACCAAACGAGCAATTATGTATTTTATTTTCTTATAAATATGTTTTTTTGAAAAAACTTTTTTTCCTATTAATATATTCTACAACCAACCAAACAGACCCTAAGTCTGTGTGGAACAACTTAACCCCCAATAAGGCAAAAAGAGAAGAAGTAGAGGAATCCATATTACATATAATAGCAGCCCATTCTTTTACTTTAACACAAATAGAAGAAAAAAACAGATTTATTATCGTTCAAGACTCTTCTAAAGATCCAATTATTCCGCTTCCCCCACAACATCCATAGAGCGGCATGAAGGATGAGCCATTACACCGTCCTATCACCTCTGTGGGGCCATTGTCTATCCCGTCGCACAAACAACTTCTAGACAATACCTCACAAGAATTGGATTGGGCTACAAACCAACTGTCTGTCCTCCTAGCAACCTCCCTCCAAACTCCCTGTGAGTAGGAGTAACCCACAAACAGGTGGTCAAGGGTCTCATCATCCTCCTCACAAAACACGCAGGTCAGCTTAATATCTGGAAGAATTCTCCCTTGTTTTTTTACTTTTACTCATCCCTCATGCATTTCCTTCGGAGGGAACCTCTGTATTGTGGCATGACTGTACCCCACTTTTGGGAGTTTGAGGAACATGCATCACTTACTTAAAAAGAGATGAGAAGTGAAATTATCAGGTTGGCCACCAACCAGCATCGTCATTATACAAACAACATTGTCAGGCTAGTGTACCAGAAATGTTAAGATTCTGTGCAAGCATGTGTGAAGTTATTGCTAACTAGTGACGGCATCTGTTATTGTATGCCTGCTTATTTTCTTGCTTGTTGATTTTCTTATGTGTTTTATACTTAGTTTTCTTTTCTCGATTTTTCAGCATGCTGCTCTGCCATCTCTAGATGATTGTACATCATTCTTTGGCGTTTATGATGGACATGGAGGTAAGTGCAGAATTATATATTTTCTCATTGTTTATTGTATATTTCCTTCATTGTTTTATATTTTGTGTCTGTCTTAAATGTTGGATAAAATTGATCATTGCCCAATGATCATATGGTTCTATTTCTTCATAGCATTTGTATTGGTGGTTAGATTACCTTAGAATGCATGCGCCTCTTGCAATATGGAGAAATTAATGAAAGTCACACTAGTTTTGTGGTTATTTGATACAATCACATGCAGAAAGAATCTTGTCTTTATTTTCTGGCTGTTCGAGTGTATTTTGATATTTGCAATTCTAAAGGCCTTTACCCTATACAATGTTTTGGATAGAGATGGAAAGGAAAAGGAAAAAGAAAAAGCTCTCAGCTTGTCCTTGTGGATGTCCTTGAAAGACAAGCATTTTAATCTTGTTGTCAGATGCAACCCATGGAGATGGGAGAGAAAGCATGTGGCTGGTGGAAGGAGATGGCCAAAAATGGAAAATCAATTTGGGAGGCGATTAGATTGGAAGGTGTGGGCTGTATATAATAACACTGCTAAATATATGAAAACGATTTGAATTTGTATATACTAACAAGTCAAGCTGTTTCAAATGTCTTCATTACCTGAAGATCTAGTGGCTTTATTTTCTCCAGGGGAGGCATGTACTTATTTCTGGAGATGCATGAGGCACTAGCAAAAAAATGTTCATTAAACACATGCTGTTTACTTGAGTTTTGGAGGGAATGTAATGATCCCACATGGGCCCCCATGCTTTACTACTGTCTGCCTGAGCTGTGCACTGCTATTGTGACAATAGAGATATTCTCAACGAGACAGATGCTTTTTTTGTGTACTTCAGTAGTATCCTTTATGATTAATGTGTAGATTACTTGTGCAGGAAAAGTTGTATCAAAATTCTGTGCAAAATACCTTCATACTGAAGTTCTCAAGAATGGAGCCTATGCAGCTGGAGATTTGGGCACCTCAGTTCAAAAGGCGTTCTTCAGGTTCTTTTTATTCTCTGTTGTTTTTACCCTATTCAGACATGGTGCCACTACTGCCTTTTATCTTCACAGCCAATGGAAGAATCAATCAATTGATCCACGGGAATTCATGTACTCTGTTACCTGATAGCCAACACGTGTTCTTGAATTCTCAATTTATACGACACTATGTAACAAAAACGTGAATGGAGCACTTGAGATTAATTGCAGTTCTTGGAAGAGCCAAGAATTCATTTTAGCTCATGCTATGAGCATTCCTCATGTCTCCTGTTGTCAAGTTTGGCTTTTTTTATGTGTATGTTTGACACTTTTACTTTCCCCCCTGAAGAATAGAGTGAATTTAAATAAATATGACTGGTGGTGGTAATAAATATGGATGATTCATGAGTGTCATTTTGATCTCTATTGTTGCAGAATGGATGAGATGATGCAGGGTCAGAGAGGCTGGAGAGAATTGGCTATATTGGGGGACAAAATAAACAAGCTCAGTGGCATGATAGAAGGGTTTATTTGGTCTCCAAGAGCCGGAAATTCTCATGATCTACCTGATGATTGGGCCTTCGAAGAGGTGGGCTTTCATGACATTTTATTTGTATACTAATATTTTCTTGATCATGGACATATAGTGTTCTTTAAATGAATAAGACATCTATTGGTGACCTGTGGCCAGTGAAACATGATCTACCTGATGATTGTGCCTTTGATGAGGTAGGCTTTCATGATTGTCTTATTTGTATTCTGTTCTTTTCGTGATTATGGACTTAGAGTATCGTTTAATGAATAATACATCTACTGGTGACCTGTAGCCAGCAGAATTGTTGCCTAAACCCTGAAGAAACAATGTGAAGAAAGGTTTTCTTTTGGATAATGTCATTTTTCAATTTTCCCAATCCTTATAAAATAGTTAAACTTAATACATGAGACATTGAACACTCTCCTTAGTTTCAGCATGTTATGAAGCCATGAACTTTAAAATTTTAAATAAAGCATTGAAGGATTTTTTAAGATAAACCATTGTTAGGTAAAATTGTGTATTTACCATTCTTGGAATTGTATTTGCACACTTATCATTCTAAATGACAAAAGTGTGCAAGAAGACCATTCAATGGTCTTTTTCACCAAGTTACTGCAGAAAAATCATTCTGCGGCACTTTTGTACACTTTTGACATTTTCAATGATATGTGTGCCAATACAAATGCAGAAATGATAAATCTGCATTTTTTGATGTCACAATGGTTTTTATGCAAAAAAATTCAGACTTTTACCTCTAAATAAAGTTTCTCGTCTCACTAAATATGAAGGTGGGCTGGACAATTTGCCGAAACCAAAGCACACTAAGATCTGACTAAATATTTAGCGATCCGGCGAAAGTTTTATTCAGACATAGCCAATAAAACTTTTTTTGGTCAACATTCGCCGGATCGCTAAACCAAAGCACTCCAGATGTCAAAATTTCTTGTTGTTTTGAGATTTTGTAGCTCATTTCACATGTTTTACGCATACCACATGATAATAATATTCAATAATTGAATGACATAGCATCACTGCATATTAATAATATATGAAGATACTCATGATGCCAAATTTACAATGTGATGAAAGACTATCAGCATGCACAATTGCTAGTCTGCATCAAGTCAATTACTATGTGAATCATCTGAGTCAAAGTCAGATGAAAAGTAATCTAAGGAAACGTCCGTCTGTGGCTCATGAATCTCGAACTCGATATCTACTCGAGTGGGTATGAGTGGGCACGGGTCTGCAAATAACACTTTGATCATATCAACAAATGAAGGCTCATGTACCACAACCGCTAAGATGTGGAACTCCATAAAGAACCGTCTAACTGCATTAACAGTTGTTGTGCTAGATGAGGAGGAAGAGGAGGGGACTGGTGCTGGAGGATCTCTGGATGTAAACAGAGCCACATCACTTAAATCTAACAATCCATTAGTAAATTTAAAATTAATTTAATATTTTATAATAAATTAAATTTCAAAATTCAGATTTGTGTAATGTGATACATGAAAATGGTAGATCCATGGTTCAAAAACTCGGCCGGATCGAGATCGGATCAGCCGAGTCGGCTCGATTTTGGCCCTCCCGATCCGAGCCGGGGTAACCCAGCCGGTCCCTGCATGCGGATAGGGCCGGCTCGGCTGGGCTCGGCGGGCTCGCCGAGCCGGGCCCGATCCGCCTCGGATCGGCCAGAGCCGGGCCGATCCGGTTCAACCTTGTCATGGGTTGAGTCCAGGCCGATCCCAGGTTGAGTTCAGGCCGAGTCCACTCTGATTTTAGGCCTTATTTACCTGAACATCATTTAAGTAAATGTTATTATTTGTAGTTTTATTTACTTAAGATATTACATGTAAATAAGAAAGTATCCCCCATTTGAATCTAATAAAAATATCAAAAAAATTATATCTCTTACCAATAAAAAGTCAACTCTCCCATCGAAGAAGAAAATCGTGATTTTGAAGATTTTAATGAAATGCTAACTTTCTAATCTCTCATAATTTGGTCTATCTAAAAATTTGATAATTCAAATAAACCATATGAAACACTAAAAATTCAAAGTCCGGTAAAAAAAGTCAAACGTGCATATGACTTCTCCAAGGGAGCCACTCTCCTACTGACAACATTTGGTCTGCTTGAGATCTCTCTGGATTTGGTTAAACCTAAGCTATCATCACCTAAACTTATAAGATTTTTCACTTTTTAATTGAAAAGAAACTAGAAAGTGACAATTCTCATGACTTTGAGTGATGATAGTTTAAGTTTGACCAAATCCTGAGAGGTCTCAAGTAGATTAAGTGTTGTCAGTAGGAGAGTGCCTCTCTTGGAGAAGTCATATGCACATTTGACTTTTTTTACCGGAATTTAGATTTTTAGTGTTCCATATGGTTTATTTGAATTATCAAATTTTTAGATAGGTTAAATTATGAGAGATTAGAAAGTTAGCATTTCGCTAAAATCATCAAAATCACGATTTTCTTCTTCGATGGGAGAGTTGACTTTTTATTGGTAAGAGATATGATTTTTTTGATATTTTTATTAGATTCAAATGGGGGGTATTTCCTTATTTACATGTAACATGTTAAGTAAATGAAACTACAAATAATAACATTTACTTAAATGATGTTCAGGTAAATAAGATATACACATGTATAAGGGGTCGATCCAGCCACCCCTGGCTCGGCCCGGATCGGCCGATCCCGTATCGGGATCGGCCGATCGGATCGGTTTTTGGCCGGCCGATCCGATCCCCGGGTTTTTGAACCTCGAGTAGATCTATGTTCCTATAAGTGTCTCTACATCATTAGAATAATTCTAAGATTATTAAAAAAATAAAATTCATTTTCAAAATTTTGATTTATTTGATCATCACCATAGATCTACCTTAAAATTACCCTTGACCTATGCCAAAATTTCTTGCAAGTGGTTAGGAACCATTTGCAACAAGCTTTTACATCAATTCCATGGTTAAAACTAATACAACATCGCCCCCCCCCCCCCCCCCCCCCCCCCCCAAAAAAAAATGTTGGGGGGGGGGGGGAGGTTGGCTAGAGAGAACTGGCCCTTAATACCGGCTACTCAGGGTGTCACTCACGTGGAACTTTTAGAAAAGGGTGGAGAGAAGAAATGTTTTAACTTTATGATCCGGATCATTGCAGTTCGGGCATGTTCGGATCTGGTACATACTGGATTAGTGCCATACTGATCGACCCGCCGAAACCACGGCGATCCATATTAGCCTGGTGAGGCACCCACGTGCCAATCATGTCTGGGCACCATGATTGCCCAGGCACAGTATGGCACACTCCTATGGCACCGGCATGGTATGGTTCTACAAACCCTACTTTTGATTAATGGCTATGGAGACTGTAAATGGAACATCAAGCTCTCTGGAAAAGGAGAGGTTGTCTCAAGTGAAATAACTATTCTTCCTTGGAACGTGCAATAATCTTCTCAACCATGGTTTGCTGGAGTGGCGATTTGGACCGAATCGGGTTCGCCCTGATTCGATCCGATTCGCATGGAAACGGACCGAACCGGTCCGATTCGCATGGCATTATTATATATATATATTTAATATAACACATATAATATATGTATATATATAGTATGTGTATATTACCCATGGGAAACACGGTTTGTTCTTCATACTTATCTACCTGAATATCATTTAAGTAAATGTTAGTATTTATAGTTTCATTTACTTAAGATATTACATGTAAATAAGGAAGTACCTCCCATTTGAATCCAATAAAAATATCAAAAAAATCATATCTCTTACCAATAAAAAGTCAACTCTCCAATCGAAGAAGAAAATCACAATTTCAACACTTTTTTCAGTAGGAGAGTGGCTCCCTTGGAGAAGTCACATATACGTTTAACTTTTTTTACCGGACTTTAGATTTTTAGTGTTCTATGTGGTTTATTTGAATTATCAAATTTTTAGATCGGCTAAATTATGAGAGATTAGAAAGTTAGTATTTCGGTAAAATAACTGAAATCACGATTTTCTTCTTTGATGGGAGAGATGACTTTTTATTGGTAAGAGATATGTTTTTTTTGATATTTTTATTGGATTCAAATGGGGGGTACTTCCTTATTTACATGTAATATCTTAAGTAAATGAAAACATTTACTTAAATAATATTTAGGTAAATAAGTATGAAGAAGAAAGGGTATGTATGTATGTACCCATGCGAATCGGATTGGATCAGTCGAATCATGGATCGGATCTCTCCTGATCCCGATTCGGCCGAATCGGGCCGATCCGATTCGCCATGCAAAACCCTGTTCTCAACAACCAATGTAGATACTAGATATTGAAAGTCGTCATTTCCATGCCCCTAGAAGGGGAGAGGGTCTTGGGTCTAGACACTACTAACCTGGTGTTTCTTCATGGATTAATAAATTCCTATCTTTTGTTCCCCTTTCTAGAAATAATTCTATTGATAGACTTGTCTATTTGCCCAATATCTATTTCCCCAGCTTTTCTGCTTTCCTGATTCTTGCTAGTATGTTTCGAAGCATATGTACTGTATTTTACAAGCTGGAAGTGGGCATCTGTTGCTGGTGTAACTCTTGCCAGGATGGAAGGCAGAATCTGCTGATTCTGATCCAATTCGACCTGGGATCACCAGGTGGTGATCCAAGTCCAGTGGGTAGGGGTTGGGACCATGAAATATTCTGGCCAAATCGTGCCTATTCCAGCCAGTCCAGCCGATCCGGATGACTTTCAAATAAAAAAGAAAAAGAATGTCCCCTTCACTTTCCTCTTTTCCTTTCCTTGATGCCCCCTCCCCTTCCTCCAATGCATTCTCAAACTCACCCCCTCCAAGGTGCAAGCTACAGCTGCCTTCACCTCTACATTGCTTCTTCTTCTTCTTTCACTGGTCCCCTCGTTTTCTCTCTCTCTCTCTCTCTCTCTCTTTTCCCAGATCTGATTGGACTCGGACCTAACTGACTCTTCAGCCAAAGTGAGTCAGCCTTCCATGCCAGGCTTAGGAGGAAATTCTAGTTTATCTCTTTGTTGAGCAATGCAATCCTTCTCTCCTTGTACTCAACCAGATACTTATTAGACCTTGCCAACATGGTTCTATTTAAGATATTACGTTTATGCGATACACTATACGATGAATTCTCCATTGAGTCGGGAACCACGGGTACAATTGTGAGACTTCACTCACTACTTGAGTATTGGGCAGAGTCATGGAATGCTCGATTAGCCATTTTTGGATTGATATTGGCAGTGGCTGAACTGATTTCTGCCTTGAAGACCAATTTCAATCAGAAAATAAAAGAAAAAGAAAAAGAAACTAAAACTGATTTGACTTCGCCATATTGGCCAGATCATGTGTGTTGGCCATTTGATCCATCTTGACCAAATAAGGTTTGATTAAAAGGGGTGAAATCTTATTAAAATTCCTTTAGATGATTTTGTATCTGTAGAAGAATTGATTCTGCTGACCACTTAAAAGTTGTGTTTTTAAACTTGAGATTGGTTTTAATGGAATTGATTATAAGTTGATTACAAGAAGATGCATCACGCATTCCAATATAATTTTGGATGGAGTAATGATTCAACTCACAAAATTCTGTGATCATCTTGAAGAGAAATACATATTCTTTTTCCCTTCTATTACAGTTTATTAAATGAGGCATCCCTTGGAGTAGGTGGGCTCATTGGGGATCAACATTGAAGCAGTGACGTTTTCTGACCTAATATATTAATAGATAATGACATTTGTTTCATCTGCAAGATGCCCTTCTTCAATGAGAGGGCAAATTAGTGAGAAACAGATAATTGGGATGATAATGTTCTGAACTCTGAAAGTGCACATTCCTGCATATGCAACCTTTTCTCTTTCATTTGTGATTTGTAGTCTCTTTATCTCCTTATTCTTGTGTCCAGGGACCACATTCTGATTTTCCTGGACCAACATCCGGTTGTACAGCATGTGTGGCTATCATTAGAAACAATCAGCTTATTGTTGCAAATGCTGGTGATTCTCGTTGTGTAATCTCAAGGAAGGGGCAGGTATGTCCTCCTGTTGAATATTTGATTATTTCATGCACAAATGGACCTTTTTGACTGATTGCAATGCTTTGTTGTAGGCATATGACTTGTCAAGAGATCATAAGCCGGAACTTGAAGTTGAACGAGAAAGGATCTTGAGAGCTGGTGGCTTCATCCATGCTGGACGAGTAAATGGAAGCTTAAATTTAGCGAGAGCCATTGGTATACCTACTACTGCTATTTTTCAATTTGTGTAAGATATCAATATAACACCATTGTTGAAGTAAATTTTGGATTTCAGGAGACATGGAATTCAAGCAGAACAAGTTTTTACCTGCAGAGAAGCAGATTGTCACAGCTAATCCAGATATAAACATAGTATGCACTCTGCCTTTTCTGCGACTTCAAAAGTTGAACTATCTGAGATGAATGTTATTGTTGTTCCTCTATTGTCTTGACGCTTTCCTAGTTTGTGCTTCTTATATACCGTTGGTTGTTACTAGGTGGAACTTTGTGATGATGATGAATTCATTGTTCTCGCATGCGATGGCATTTGGTAAGCACTATAATAACTTTTTTTTCAAAATGCCCTTTCACTAGATGCTTTGATTATAAACTCTAGTGTTTCCAGTTGGAGAGAGAAGAGAGCATTTTTTGTCACACCCCTCAACCACCGACAACTGACATTAGCAATTCTTTCCTTGCTTAAAATGGATTTTGTTTTCTTACCACTAATCTGCATGAGCCTATGACATGACCAATACTAGATGGCTTTCTGAGGCTTGAATGTTTCTTTGTTGGAATCTTTTCTTTCCTTTGTGCTCTAACTTATTTTAGAGTTGGAACACTGTGGTCATTTCCTTAATTATTTCATTTTGCCTGTATGGAAAACATCTCAATCATCATTATCATTATCCTTGGAGCCTTATCCCATTATTTGGGGTCGGCTACATGAATCCTTTTCTGCGAAATATTGCTATCAAGTGCTATATTCATGTTTAGACACAAGAAGGCCAAGTCCTTGATAATAACATCGCACCATCTCATCTTTGGCCTTCCCCTAGCTCCGCGTCGCTTCCGGAGAAAACATCTCAATCATGTGAGCAAAACTATCTTAACTCAATGTAATGATACTTATTTATTAATGCTATACTTCTTTATTAATGCCATGGCATGAAGAAAATGCCCTTGCCTAATTGTCATATATTCCTTTGATCTATTTTGAAATTTATAAGGCCTGTTATGTTTGTAATCAGTTTACTCTGAATGAAAGCAAATGATTAAATGAGACCAGAATGAAGGCGATAAATTTTACATGAGCCTCCCAGCTATTTACAGGTACTTATCCAAGCTAGCTATGTTTCTGCTTCCATTTTTGGCCAGAAGTAGACATTCTGGCTATGTGTGGCCATAGGAAACTTGATTGAGTGCATGGCTAGAAAGGAAGACAAGGGACAGTTCCTGGTAATGGTAAAACATGAGCAGGTGATTTCTTCTGGGAGAAGGCAGCTGGACTGGGAGAAATGGGTGTTCTAACATGAATATGAAGCAGAAGGGAGCAAGAAAGGGATTCCACATCCTGATCACTGATCAGAAGGCGGAAGGAGGGAATCGAGGGATGACCACTGAGGCATCAAAAGCCACCTCGAGTGGATCAAAGCATATGGCTTTTGCTGTGGGGACAAATATCTTAGCCCTTGTCTTAAATGGAAAATCAAATAATTAGATAATTTCCAAAAGGGAAGTGTTGTCATTTCCGCTCGAAGATTTTAATGTTTCTTAGAATTGGGTGTTGCTCTATTCTCTCTCTCTTTCTTAGGGGGGGGGGGGGTGGGGAGGGGGTGGGGGTGGGGGTGACCCTCTCTAGAGAGGTCCTTACATCGGAGGGGGTGTTGCCGCCAACTTGCTTCCGTTGCGGGAGAAGAGGACACACAAGTCACGTATGTCCATTCCTGTCCTAGGATCATTTCGTGAGCGGAGGCCTTCTCAAAAGAGGTCTCTCGTGGAGGTGGTCAAGGGAACCTCACTGGAGAAGGGAACCACCATTGGTAGCAAAAGGAGTGTGGAAGCTAGCACCTTTCCGGTGGAGAGACTTAGGAAGAAGGAGAAGTGGCTATCCGTTGCCTCTATGTGACGGTGATGCCTGGTGGAAGGGAAGGTCCAAGTATTGGACATCAAGAGAAGGTTGGAAGCTCTCTCGGGGACCGACGCACTCCTTCGTATATCTAGGTGGTCCTTTCGTCGGAGGGGGTGTTTTGGTCAACTTGCTTCCTCTGGGAGAATAGGGCACGCAAGTCACATATGTCCATCCCCTGACTTAGGATCATTCTGTGAGGAGAGGTCTTCTCGAAAGAGGCCTCTCGTAGAGCTGGTCAAGGGAGCTCCACCGGAGAAGGGAACCACTGTTGGTAGCAAAAGGAGTGTGGAAACTAGCACCTTTCCGGTGGAGAGACTCAGGGAAAAGGAGAAGTGGTTATCTGCTGCCTCTATGCGACGGTGGCTGAAGGGAAGGTCCAAGTATTGGACATCAAAAGAAGGATGGAAGCTCTCTCAAAGACTAACTGGGAGGTGACACAAGTGTCTAAGGATGCATGCCTAGTTGTTGGAACCCAAGAATCCATGGCGGAGACGGGGGTGCTCGTGGTGGAGGATGTACTTCTTCGTATATCCAGGTGGTCTTCTAGTGAGGAACCTTTCCTAGCCCTGGGATGGAGGGGTGTGGCATCATCATCGAGGGGATTCAACCCGTCCTTTGCCACAGTGATTGCATCTCTTTTCTGGTTCGTGCATTTGGGGGGACAGTAAATGGGATGTCGTCGTTCTTCCCCTTCTCCTCACGAACGTCAGTGGTAGTGGAGGTAGTGGTTCCATCTCTAGCATCCTTCCCCATCGTCGTCTCCTTATCAACTGGTGGGAGAACCTCAGTTTGTTTGACTATGGGTGAAGCAACATCAGCTACCTGCGAGCGGCCAACTGGCGGTAATAGGGCAACGTCCTGGGTTTCGAAGGTAGGGGATGACTTGGTTCAAGCGGGCGTTCAAATTTTGAACACTGAAATGGGCGTCTGCGAACGGTCTATCAAGGTGTCATCTTGAACACAGTTCAGTCGACGTTGGGTTATCTAGTCAGGGCAGTCATCGGGTCTTCTTCTCAGACCCATGCTTACCCGAATCCAAAAGCCCCCCCGAAAGCGGACTGTGAGGACCCATTACTGTGCTTCTCCCCAACATGATTGCCCAGCCTGCTCTGCCACGACTGCACCATGGTTGTTGGTTTCCTCCGAAATCGATACGTTTTGGTCGAAACGTATTGGTTTCGGCCATGATCGAAATGAAACCGGCAGAAACTACTGTAGCATTTTCCGAAACTAAAAAAATAATATTTTAATTAGTTTTGTTCGAAACCAGACTGAAACTGTCCGAAACCGACCGAAACCAACAGAAACCGGCCGACACTCTCCTCATGAGCTCCCCCCGAGACCAGCCGAAACAAGCAGAAACGAAACTGAAACGGTTTCGGGCCAGGGCGATCCCGAAACTAAAACTGAAACTCCCATCCTTTGACTGCACTCCCCTGCGTTCCTACCAACAACTGCGGGTATCATTGGCCTTCTGTTTGGAGAGCCCCCTACCGATGGTGGCCGGGAAGAGGTTCCCATCGTCGAATGCTCCCGCGGGGCAAATCTTCTTCCATTGGAGGTTGCGACAGACGGCCGCCCTTTACCTTTGTTAGTTCCTCTCCCAATTCTCGGCATCACCTCTCCAGGACTATGCAATGGTGTCTCCCTCAACCAAGGTGAGGCAGACAGACTCTTTTGTGGAGGGGAGCAGATCGCGATGTGGACAAGGTCTTAGCCCTCCCGATGGTTGATCTTAACTCTTGTGAGGTTCGTGGAGAAGAACAGTACCGCTCCATTCTGGATCAGGTCTAGCCCATAACAGAGCTGTTTCTTGGGGAGACTGAGGGTTCTCCGCTCCTCAATGTCAAAGAAGCAGCAAAAGAACCATTGGTGGGGACACGGCCCATACTACTAGATGTGACTTCGGAGACGATCTTCAGCGGTCTTATCTAATTACTACTATGATGTTTTCACTTTAGTGATGTGTTTTGCACCTCATTTTAGTCATATTGTAGCCATATCCCTTTATTTGGAGTCAATTGACCTATGTTTTTGGTCAATTAGGTGAGTCTAAGTCATATAGGATAGTCTCGGTCATTATGCTAAAAGCAAGGGTAGGATATTTACTGTCCTACGTGAACATCAAGGAATATTGAATGAACAGAGGATCAGAGAGAGGAAGGGGTGGGTATACCTTGCCGGATTGAAGAATCCAGTCCCACTCGGAGACGAGGGCGAGCAGGGAAGTGTGCTACGCTCCTGCACGTTGCGCCGATGAAGACTTGGGCTGAAGATCCCGGATACAATCAAATAAAAACTTCCATGTAGGGAGGGTGAACTCGGGGTGGGGATGGTACAAACAATACACCTCTCACAAGAGGGGGAAGCAAGGGAGGGGATGCTCACACAGGACTGTCGGATCAGTCTGTGTGGTGCTGGAGTCTCGTCTGCAAGTAAAGGTCGGCGTCACGGGAGGGTGGTGCAGACGATAGATGGTGACGGCGCTGTGGTAGGGGTGGCGGTGTCTGCTGTGCCAAGGGTCGACGGCGGTGTCGTGAGCAACAGGTCGGGCGGTGTCTGGATGGGGCAAGCGGTAGGCAGGCAGCTGCTGGCGCGGGTTGACGAAGGCCCTCAGTGGCAGTGCGGACTGCAAGGGCGTCGGTGAAGACAGGAAAGGCGGCGGTCCGACGTCGGTGTGTCGTGGGGCGTCGGCGGAGGTGGGAAGCAGTGGCCCGGCGTCGGCGTGTGAAGGGGAGGGCCCGGAGTTAGCGGGGTGGGAAGCAGCGACCCTGCAACGGCGTGCAAAGGGGAGGGAGCCGGCGTCGGCGGAGATGGGGAAGCAGCGTCCCGGCGACGGCGGGTGAAGGGGATGGCACCAGCGTGGCCCTCACACATTGGTCGTAGGGACCGGGTTGCCTTCAACTTGAGAGAGAGAGAGAGAGAGAGAGAGAGAGAGAGAGAGAGAGACGTGGGGGGGGAACGAGATGGGAAGGGAGGTAGAAACGGGAAAGAGAGATGAGAGAAGGGGGGGGATGGGAAAATCGGGAGAGAAAAATGACGCAAGAGGGAAGAAATTTCTGGATTTCTATTAATACAACTTCCTTTTAATGCCCCCTCTTTCCATTAGTGCACCTTTTTTTATATAGAAGGCAATGCCTTTTCATCTTCCAAAAAGAAGCATAATTCAAATGCTCCCTAAAAAGTGGTGCTACACAAAGAAGACCCTTTTAGCGCCAGCCTGCTCACCTAATTTAATGAGACTGTTCACCTCCCAAGATAAAAAAACGAAAATATGGACTCTCTAATGATCATAACAGGCCATTCTACAAAAGCCCAACTCATATCAAAACAATGAAGTCCATTCTTACCATTCTTCATCCATCCAAAAGTTGGCTTGTGGTGCACGTCCAATTCTGCGGCGTCGGTACACCAAATTAAGGTTGAAGCGGGCCCGACTCGTGTCCTCACCATGTGGGCTTCCAAGAGTCCTGCAAAAGTTAAGGTCTTCATCTGGAGGGTCTCTCACGGGTGCTTGCCAACATATGATAAGCTTTCACTCTTCCTTCAACTCTTCAAGACATTTCTACAACTTCTTGTCTCCATGGGGAGATAGAGGAAGACATGGATCATATCTTCTCAACCTGTTCTTTTGCCAAAGGAGTTTGGGCTCTCATTGGACAATGTATTCAGCAGCATATTCCCACTTTTGACAAGGTTCAACTCCTTCGGGGCTGGAAAAGTGGAAAAATCGTAGCTTCAACGAGGGAGACTGGGTGGTTTGGTGGCTTATTCTTCATGCCACCCTTTGGGCCTTGTGGAATGAGAGAAATAGTAGAATATTTAGGAGAGAAGCAAGGACTGACGAACACTTTTGCCAATTTAGTAGAAACAGAGATTGTTTATGGGCCAAGCATTTGGGAAAAGTAGATACCTCCAACTCCCACCTCTTTTTGTCTTTGGGGAGTTGAGATGGCAGTTTTTGTTTGGGGGTGGACCTTTTGTGTATAGAGGTTTTTGTTTCTTTATACCTCTGCACTTGTACATTCTTTCATCTATTAATATATTGTGGTATCATCCACATTTCAAAAAAAAAAGGGTACTGGGTAGTTCTGATAATAAAACAACAGATGTGGGCTTGTTTCAGCTATTTCCACTTTGAAGAGGCTGGTTTGTAATTCCCTTGGCCTTATATCTGTTAGCATTTCTATAAGCTATGGAAAAGTTGTTGGCCATTGTTTTCAGTTCTCTCTTTGATTGATTGTGGGAAAACATAAAAAGATCCTATAGTGAACTCTTTTCTTTCTTCTTCCCGACTTTGTTTATGGAGCCTAGGTCAAGCTCTTGGATTTTTCTTTTCCCTTTTTTTCCCTCGAAAGGTTGTAGACTTCACTGCTAATCTTGTCTCATTGTAGGCATCGAAGATGCATAGGTGATGATGCGAGGCAAACTGATGAAAACGCATCTTGCTTGAATTGCTGTTACCGACAATCCCTTCATCCCTTGGGCCAAGGTGCCCACCTCAGCTTCCCTGATCCATTTAACGCCCAAAATCCTGTTTAAGACTGTTGAATATAAAGAGTGAATGCCATGATTCCCCGCCATGGTACCCATTTGCCCTCACCCCACATTTCCTTTCATCCTCACCTCTGTATGTAAATGTTTTGTTGCCTACTGACTCATTGCATAAAATCAGTGGATTAGCAGTGAGTTCAGTAGTTCAAATATGAGTTGCCTTGCACCTTGCAACTCATGTTACCTCAGCCTCCTAACAGAGAGTGTATTTGATTGTTTCAATTCTTAGCTCTGCTAGCCGCTAGCCCAACATTGTTGGAAGGTGACCATGGTGGTGGGGACCAAAAAAGGGGATTTTTATAAATGATACCTTCTAAAGTTCTAATCCATTATAATTGCACCTTTATCCTGGTAATCTTGTTATCATTAAGTAAGTCCTTACGGTTAACATTCTTTCTAGCATATTTTGAAGAATATCCTTTCTCTAGAAAAAAAAGTCTTAATTACCCTGCAATGAAAAAATTTCCCACCCCGGTTGTCTGATGGAGAAGGGGTCACCAATGTAGGTGATCCCACTTAGCAGTAAGTGCAGAGGCCACTGGAGACACCCAATGGGCTTTCCGCCTGCTGGGAGCAAGACTGCTTGAGCATTGATGGCGATGAATGTAATGGTTTGAGAGAGACAATGCATCAATAATTTTTATCGTAGAAAATGTGTACTCACAGATCTGCCTTAGCTTTTCATCTTGGATCATTTGGTAAGGGTACAAAGCTAAAGGGAATCTTGGAAGGACCATCGAAATCATTATTATGCATGTCACTGGTATAACTGGATAAGTAGAAAAAATGCATTTCAGGTTGATTGCTGGAGTTATTATTTTGAAGATAAAAGACACCACTTTACGTGACTGTATCAGGGACTTCCTAGGATGGAGTAGCTTGCCAAACGTTTACTGTTGAGAATTTTCCCCTATAAAATTGTTAACCTATATGAATCTCATTGATGGATCCATTAGGGAACATTTGTTTCCTAATATCCTTGCACTCAACTCACTAGGTTCTTGAGTTATTTTATTTTTCTTTTTAGTATTGTATATGAAGTCATTATCTCATGACTATGTGCATTCACAGAAAGATCATGTGGAAAAGACAAAAAGGTTAGCTGGCAAATATAATACAAGTTCTGTGATGCTTGTTTCCCCTTGTCTTCATAATTGGCCCGTTCTTCTTCTCCTATACTAAAATAATAGATACTTTCATAGATGTAAAGCCAGGTACATAAGAAATCTCTATGGATCTTTGGAGATGAGCCACCGTTCAGACATTCTCCTTTATGTGGTACAAAATTACTGTAGATGCAGCATTACTTAAGTAGGTTAGGGGACGCCAACTGCTGCACAAGGCATTTGGCATTCTGTGAACCTCCCATTTGGAATAATGTGCCTTTGGTATTGTTTTGTATGTCCGCAGATGTGTTTTGAAGTTTCCTCCTGCCATATGCTCTATTTCATATACAAAGGAAAATGATCAGTTTACTGAGCTCATTGAAGAAATGATGAATGAGAATTATCCTGCAGCATGTCTAGAAGTGTGCGCTGGTTTGAAGCTCTGTTTCCCTTATATCTTAGATAGTTGATAATATTAACTGACCAACGAATGTTTCACAAGAGATGCTGTGATCAACTTTCTGTATGCAAGGATTCTTTTCGGAATATATTCCCCTTTTTATTGGATCATTAACTGAAGCATTGCTTCATTGTGTTCAGGGACTGCATGACCAGCCAGCAACTTGTGGATTTCATCCATGAACACATTAATGCGGTATGCATTTCAGTAGCTTTAGTAAATAAGCTCTATCTGGAAGTTTGAACAAGCCACAAAAAGAAAAAACTCATGTTATGCTATCATGAAAGTTAAAAACAGTTTTGAGCAGAATTATAGGACTTGTATGTAGCTCCATTTGAAAATGCTTTCCGAGTAAAAGTTAATCCTGTCTTTTGATCAGAGATGTTCCCTATTGGATATCTGAGCGTGGCTTGCAAGCATAAGAACATTTTCGCCTGTTTCTGGTCAACTTTGAGTTTATCATCTAGTTCTTTGCCACCTCATATTTCTCCCCAACTTTTAGATACCTAAACCCTTTCTCCTTCACCAACTATTGATCTCACATGTATCTCCAATGACCTCTAGTGTTTCCAAGCATTGCACTTACGGTTTCAGGTGCCTACTGGTCTGTTGACAGATTAGATGGTCCTGTTCTTGTGAATGTAGGAGACCTCTTTGTCTACTGTATGTGAGAGAGTACTCGACAGATGTTTGGCACCGTCAACAGCCACCGGAGAAGGCTGCGACAACATGACGATGATCTTGGTGCAGTTCAAGAAACACAACAGCAATTCCAGTGAAACGGAGCATGCATCTGCAACTGTGAGCATATCCGAGGCTGAAACAAACTGAATCTAGCAACGCAGCATGAGCTGGTTTTCATTCCGGTGGAGGCTCCAGTTTTTTGTCAGAGAAGGGGGAAAAGTCACAGATTTCACATCCTAGGGCTTTTGTTGCCGTACCATCTGTAAAAAAAATGGTGATTAGCTCGATTGATTAGGAAGATACCTCCATTTGTCCAGTTCTGCGGAGTTACGGCTGTTTACACGATGTCATGCAATCATCGAATAAATGTGTACATACGTAGCCTAACTTGTGATATGCTACGACCTTTCCTTTTTGTGCAGCATGATAAGTAACAAATGGAGCACAGATGTTGTCTCAAGCATATACAGATTTTATGAAGTTTAATCAAATTCTGACTCCATTTTGGCGGGTAATGCAGCCAGTGGCAGATCTAGTTTATAGCTAGTGGATTGAAAAACTTTTATTAGGGATGCAAATTTTCACCATTGGTGACCCCACTGGATTAAAAACATGGCCTATGGATGCATCATTAGAGACCCCATTGGATTAAAATCTTGCTTCTGTTATGCAGCTCCGCATCTGCATTTACTATGATGTGTCAGAGATGCTCCGGCAAGTATGAGCAATTCTGTTGCCCAGGGATCATGGACTAATGTTCTTGATGCTTTCCTTTTATGATAATCTTTGGCGGCTTCTTTGTAGACTGGGCTCTTCTATATTTTTGAAGAGTTACTAGGTTCTTCTATATGTTCTTAAGAACCTAAATTCCAGGTTGAGAACCTATTGAGATTCCCGAGTGACAAAATAATTTTCTACTCTTCTTGTCGGTATTTACATATCTTTTTCCATCTGAAACATCTTAATCTGTTGTTTTGCATCATGTCATAGAAAAACTTATTGTTGATGGAGAAGCAAGGGCAATGTGGGATGCTTCATCCGTCATGGTGATGACATTTGAACAAGAGTAATGCTCATTGCTGCAAGAAGAGTCGTGCGATAAGTGTGCCCTAAATTGGCTCACCATCACCGTCTGTCACTGCCATCACCGTCACCGGTCACCTGCCGCTGACGACCTGTTGCCGCTGTCGCCTACCTACCAACACTGCGTGTGGACGTGACATGGTGTGTTTAGATTGGCTGCTGCAAGTCTAGGTCTTCTTACAATAAGCATTGCTCCTTTGAACAAAGCTTATGGGGTCTACTTAGGCTCTTAATGCATGTTGGCAGCATACGCGCACGTCAGTGCACATGAGAATGTGAATTCAAAAGACAAAAAAAGTAAATCCTTGGAGAAGTCTTTGATAAGGTCCGGTACTAAAAAGCTGTTTGATCTAGGCCCAAAATGTATAAGCAGAAGGCACAATGCATACCCATGCCATGAATCAGTTCTCTTCGTATAAAAAACAGAGTGTGAGTTAAATCTCACATATTTTAGTTATGCGAGTGGAGGGACAAATTATGGATAAGTGAGGGTCTATTCTTCAGTACTTTTAAGATATGTGGAATTCCCTACGGTATGACCTTTCAAATTAGAATACCCATTTAATAGGTAGAGTGATCATTTATGCCGACAAAAAATTGTAAGACTATACGAAAAGTTCTTACTTGATTGCTCAGATACGGTAAAGATTTCTGCACATTCTAAGACAGAGAGATATTGCCCATCTCTGATACATGTACGTTGATGTTGGTGTGAGATCCAACAGATCCTACTAGTATATATCTAGAGAGGATAATATCTGTCTGTTTCAGACCACACAAAAAAAAATTTATGGTAAAAAAGATGACCGACTTCCATGTGAAACAAGGGCGATGAGACATCGCTTTCTCTCTCCCCCCTCCCCCCTTGATGGAAGGTACGGAGAAAGGACATTTGAAAAATGGATGTTTTAACTGTTGGATTTCAAAGAAAAAATTTTTGTGTTGTTGACCTAATCTTTTTGAGCTGTGGTTGGCTTTAGTCGTTTTGAATGGAAGCCTACTTGAATCTATCATCTAGGAAATGCATGACACGGATAAGATTACACGAATAAAAACCCCACAATGTTGTCGGCACTGACGAGTAGAATCATGATTTCCACAAGATAGTGGGTACAAGACCATGTTGAAGAAAACAAGGCTATGATGGTTGTGCCTCTCTTCGTTTTTTTTTTTAATCATCGATTGTTCTTGTATCTTTCTTTTATTGACCTTTGCACTTGCAGCACAGTTCACAATTGTGTTCTAGTGGTTGTGCACTTTGAACAATTTGTGTTAGACGTAATATGAGACTCTTTGAATAAATGACTTCCAAAAAAAACACCCATTCCCTACCCAAATCAAAATTTCTAAAAACTCACAAGTGCTTCCAACTCGAGTTAACGCTAAACATGCCCCCAGTGGATATTTCCGAATTGTTCTTAACATAAGATAGTTATGGACTTTGGATAGTTTCTTTTACAGTACCAAGATTTCAAGGCTATGTATGGAATGAGGATATATTACAGGGAAGTAGTTAAGAAAAATGCCTTCCTTATGTAATCTAACTCGTTTGAATGCGGTTGATACCCTCCAAGTCATGTCTCTTGGGTTATTACAGCAAAGATTCATGTAATAAGATTCTTTTGCCACTTGTTTCTCATGGACAACCAACTGATGCACTCCAAGCCCTGCTGGTCTGCAAATCTCCTCATCAAACAGGTTTGTTTTCTGGAGCTACAGACTCACAAGTCAGACACCCTCCACAGCAAGAATTCTATCAATCTTAACATCAATGGCATTCTTCAATCTGTGATTCTTGAACACGGAAAAATGTCTTTGTTCTTGTTATAGAAAAAAAAAAAACCCAAATAGGTCAAAGTGACATGTACTTGCAAGTAGGTCAGACTCACCATGATCCTGATGTAACCTATTATAACTTTAACACACATCAACACGCTAGCTGTCGGATGTGATACCTGCACATAGATTGCAAAGGGATGTGAACAAGGGATGTTGGAAACGCACAAGGGAATGGTTCTGTATGCTTAAGTTTAACTCATTATGAGACAAACTGCATACCTTTTGTCTGTGTGCTCGGTTCTACCAATAGCCCTTCTCCACACAAAAGTTGTTGAAAACAGACTGGGAAAAGAAGATGGGAGATCTCCAGGGAATGATTATACTTGATTTTTCTTTCTCCACTTAGAAGCAAATCACATTCCCTTTTCATTGTATCCTTGGGGAATGGTGACAACTTTCAAATTTTCACTCATTCAGAAACAATATACATCGGTTTGCTCATCCGTTCAGTTGTACCAATCAAGAAAGAGAACTGAGAAGGTGAGGATAAAGAGAAAAAGCAGAAGAAAAGTCCTGCTGCTGCTGTTGCGTTGGATTGCTTGAGATAGTTCCTTATTACCACTTTCCACATTCTTTGTAGCTTCAACCGCCTGTAAAAGTAGAGAGTAAATCAAGCCATCCACAAATACATAAAACCAGAAAAAATCCACTGGAACAAAAGTTGAGCAGTGCAAGAAAACTATAGTGTCCATCAATCTTCGCAGTACAAAGCATGCTACAAGGAATTCCCTTCTCCTATCCTCAGCTCCCAAAATAAAAGGTCATGGAATGCTACAAGGAATTCCCTTCTCCTATCCTCAGCTCCCAAAATAAAAGGTCATGGAATGCTACAAGGAATTCCCTTCTCCTCTCCTCAGCTCCCAAAATAAAAGGCCACTATGCCTATTTTCATGCTGATATTAAAGTTGAAAGAATGCAGCATTTTGAGTGCATGTTAACAGGAGAAAGTGAAATGTTTGTGCAAAGGAACTACTGTAACATGCCTTTCACACCATAAGAGGAAAAATAGGGTAGGGAAAGCTGTTCATATTCAAGGAAATTTATCCTCTCTTCAAGAAAGTTCTAATGATTTTGGGATACCTACTATTGACATTTATTGTGTTCGTTAAAAAAGAGACTGCAAAAGCAAGATACCAATCTTGAGGAAGCCCATGTCACAACCAGGAACCATGAAAATGTTCACTGATGCATTATTCCTTTCTCAGGAAACATATGTAGTCATGTAGTCCTTTCTTACCTGTTCATAGAGATGTTCAATCTGTTGAGCCTGTTGGAGAACATGTGTAGACATGAGATGATTCAGTGCTGACATCTCCACCATCTTAGTCTCTGTTTCTTGAACAGCATCTAAAAGATTAGACAGCTCCACCTGAAAAGAAAGTTCATAGAGGCTGTTAGTACAGGAAAATCGAGAAATAGGAGTACTTGAATTCATGCCAAGGCAAATAAATAATGTATCCCAGTCTTCTTATTAAACATCCCTGATAATCCAGTTCATTTTCTCATCCTCATTAGATACCTGAAGAGCACGTGTCTCATCATCCAAAAGTTGCTCCTGCACATGGACTGGGGCAGAAATAGGATCCTGCTCTCTAAGCTCCAAAACCTTTGTCTGATTGGATTCTGAAGCGTCTGCAGTTCTTGACTTAGCAACCTTCTGGAATTTCCTTCTAGGCATTGCTCTGTTAACAGCATCCTGGAACCGTATGGATCTTAGACGGTCAAATTGAGCTGTGACAGTGTGCAAGCGCTCACTCAGAATCAAGACCTGCACTCAGAAACATGCAAGACTCCCACAGAATAGTCACTTTATGTAAGAGGCTTATCCAAAAATTAAGCAAATATAGAAAAGCATGCAAAAGACAAACAAAATGTACAAATCAGCAAGGGATCTCCTGGGTGCTAAGGAAAAAGAAATTAGAACAAAATAAACCAAAAGATAGTAACATGAGATTACTCGTTCAAAACTAACTTCGTGTCAAGACAAATCATACAGAACACAATACAATTTTTTCAGCATAGATCCTCTGACTCCCCCAGAATGGACCAGATAGGGTTGCATAAGCAAGGAATTCTTTCAGCCTAACTATGACATTCAAGGTCTTCTAATGTCATCTCCCAATAGGCATCTACTGTCTTTAAGATAGTTCATCACTAGTTGGATGGTCAGTGACTCAGTCTTGGTAGCATTAACATGGAATCATTGATGACTTTTTATAACAATGTGTTTCCTAAGCTGGTCCACCCACTGTCTGAGCCATAAATAGTTGGAATCCAGGATTGAGTTTTTTTTTTAAGATAACCTGGATTATGCCAGAACTACAGATCCATGCAGAGTAGGTACTAGTATGAAAAGAGACATTATTGTATTAGCAAAGTTCTTGTAGTCCAACATGATGCACCCTAAGCCACAATATGCTTATATGAGTTCTCATACTTAATAAGTTCTAAGCTTCTGCATCCACTAACTTGGCTTTCGTGTTCTTTTAAAGGAAAAGTGGATTGTACCACCGATTTATTAAATAAACAGAGGCGATATAATCCAACAAAAGAAGAGGAAAGATTCTTATTCAAGAGAAAAGAAGAGAATAAAATGAAAGGATGTAAACTTCTTATTATTCTGCTCAGCAGCGACAAGTACGGCAAATATCAATCCCAACTATATACAACAAAGATAGACATGTGAGTAATATTTTCTCCCTATCCAAAAGTGGGGGTGGAACTAGAATTAGTTTCTAGCTCAACATCTGAAATTCTTAATGAAAAATCTGTTAACTGTTGAATTCTTAACTTTCAGTCCAAATCGTCAACTCTGAGAGGAATGTTTAATGCCCGCACAGATGGGCACTTTTGTGTCATCCAAGGCACAACGTCATGTGCATGAGGCCCCCGCACATGAGCACGGGGGGCCACACATTGTGCCTGGGACGGAAAAAAAGTGCCTGTCCACACAGGCACTAAGCATCTCTCCATCTCTGAAGGTTAGTGTTTTCCTTTTTAATCCCAAAATGCCCTTGTGTTGGTGGACCCCTTTGACCATTCTCCTTACTCCAAGTCCAAATGTTGCGGCCCTCTCTCTCTTCTCATTTGTGAGGGGAGTGCTGATCTCAAGGCAATAGCAGCAATTAGTGATACCAATACAGGTTCCTGATGTTGGATAGTGCCAGTGGGCAGGGGCGCCGCAACACATGGAGCGCAAGGCGCCAGACGCACATGTTTGTTTCTCCCACACACATGCTCTTTTGAAATTGAATTTTTTAAAATTTAATAGAGGTGCAACCAGGGAGGCCAGGCCAAACCAAACCTTAAGAAAGTACAATGGATCAGGCCTACAAAATGGAAATGGGCCTTGCTCCAGACCCGGGCTGAGCTGCTGAGCTTTTATGAAGCAGACTGGGCCGAGCTTCTTAGGGCCTGGCCCATTGACACCACCTACTGAAGATGCAGTTGTTCCTTTCTCACCAGATGTTCCAGCATTAGCATGTGGAAGTAAACAGAAAAATAGATTGTACTCTAAGAGATTGAAAAACATATTTAATTACATGACCAACATTCATACCACTCCATGTTTGTGAGCTACAACATCGGCATGAGACTTGTTATCCTTGATGCCCAGCCACGATTTTGGATTTCCATTATTTTCATCAACAATTATCTTGTTTTTGAGAATATCAATCTGATCTTTGCAAGTCTTTATAAAGACACTTACCTGCATGGGGAAAATAAAATATGAGAACTAATAAAAGGTAAGGGAGATTGTCTATAGAGCATGCGTATTGGCTTCAACATAAATCACATGCCTAGGAATTAAAAGCTGAAAAAATCTGTCTCTATATGGTATGGAAAGAGAAAATTAAAGAAAATACATTGAATACCACATAGGAATTGTTTCAAATGTAAAATTATCCTCGTTTAGTGCAAGTACTACATGTCCAAACATACATTAAGGAATTGAAATGTTTAATTGCAAAAATGAAGGTATATCCAAGGTAGGCCTACAACTATACATAATCAAACTTATCTCCTAGTGACCTTATTGACTAATAGGTAAACAATCAAACTTCACCAAAACAGGCTCCATCTGATAAAATTCAGCAGCAGAAAAAGAAGATGGTCATTGGAATCAAGTAAACATTATCAAGGATCCTGCCAGAAGGACTTTGTTACAAATACAGGCGGATTGGCAATATCAGATATAGCAACACAAAGCAATAATATTTGAAAATCTAACCTTAAATTTGAAATAACTTATTTTGTGAGAAGTTTGCAACAATCACTTAACAAACTTGTCCCTCAAATTAAAGAATGAATTGTGATAATTGTGATGATTGTGGGAAACTTAGAAGATAAAAGGGACAAAAAAAGATGATCATAACATTGGACAAGAATTCCTTAATCAGTGACTGCAACTTAGTTTAAGACCTTCCAACCCGTCATCCACAAGGCTGAACACATCAGAAAGATGGAAGGCAGATTTCATTAATCTATCCATTTCAACCTAACAGCAAGCAGGACTGGACAAACCAGCGGCTTCAAATGAGACCTATCACCATCAACTCACTATCGATGCCCATGTGGCCAAAGTTGCCCTGAAGAAGCTGATGATCGGTCCATCGTTGTGAAGGGTCCAGTCGCACTCAACACCCTCACTGGTGTTTGCAAACATAGCTTTTACCTGAGACAATCCACCAAGATGAGATTATTCTCTCAGTCTCTCTTAAGCCACCATCACATCCTTTTCTTTGGAACTTCTCAATCCGATGCCCTCTTTCAGACTTAGCTATCCATTGAACTTAGATGGTTAGGAGGATCAAACTTATAGAGTACATGGAACCATGGAAAAAAAGATCGGATCGGCCCAGGGATCAGCCAGGGCCAATCCGATCGGGATCGAGCCAATTCCAGCTGGGAATCGGCCAGATCAGCCTGGATCGGCTATGGCCAATCCGATCGGGATTGAGCCAATTCCAGCTGGGAATCGGCCAGATCAGCCTGGATCGGCTATGGCCAATCCGATCCGGATCGGGCTGATCCCACCTTCCATGCATGGAACCAAGTTCCTTCCATCTTGGTGGTCAGAGCAGCATGGAAGCTGAGGAAAGTTGGAAGACTCTATGATATTTGATGCCCAACAATGGAAAGACAGAAAAATGAAATGGCCACAAAAAGCTAATGCACAGACACATTATTTTTCTTGTTGCTTGAAAAAACGAAACAGCAGAAGCACAAAAAGATGAGGACTTTGGCCAAAGGCATTCTTACTTCATGTTCAATGCTGTCTCGTTCTTGTTCAGTTGTGCGATGCAAATCTACGTAGTCCTTCCGATGCTTCACAATGAAATGATTCAATGCCTCGATGCTCTCAAGCTAAATCAGAGGGAAACTCAAGATTAATTTTTCACTAGGTAAAAGTATTTAAAAAAGGAATGACTTGTTAATGTACCCAAAAGGTAATTGCACCATCAACAAAAAGGTTTTTTGTGAGAATATGTAATTGATAAAGAATAGAGAAACTGCAAAAAAGACATTGAGATGGAAATGTGGTAGCTTCACATACTGTCTTCAGAGCAGCTTGCATAAATGGAGACCTTTGAAGTGACTTATGCATAATGAAGGATGCCATAAGTGCCGCCAATTTGGACTGAAAAGCCAGAATAACAGAGAACATATTATGTTAGAGTATTTTTTTTCTGATACAGAAATAGGTTTTATGCCAACACTTTTAGGGTCTAGAATTTGAATATTCTAATGATACAGAACTACAAAATGGGCAGCTGAAAAGGAGGTTAGGTGTGGTGGAGAGAGAGTCGGGAGTCCAATGTCCCTCAAAATCTGAATTTGTGGTGTTTTAATAGTAGTTGGATCTGTATCAGAGTTGCTCTAATACAGCCTTCTTCTAGCACAGATATAAAAATTGAGAACATAACCAAACACCTACTATCTTGACCTAATGATTTTCTGAGGTAAACGAATCTCTCCTCACCTTTCTCATTGTACTACCTCTGTTTATTTCTTAACAAAATTGGTCGTGCAATCCACACATTTTCTCACAAACAAAAACAAAAACACCTAGTACCAGACAACCAATATCAAATTGTTAAAAATCAAGTAAGCAACAGACCAATGTTAACCAGCAATTCTTGATTACAACAAAGACAGCTGAATTTAGCATTAGAAGTGATCACAAACCTCAGAATATCCCGTGGAGCGTGCTACAGAATGGACGGCATCCTTGAAATCTTCCGTCCTATCCCTGATCCTTGCCATCACTTTACCATGCACCAGCTAGACTTCAGTCATGTGTTAGCCTTTTACTTTCTTCTCTTTCTTTGATCAAGAACAAGAAAAAAAAATAAGGCAACCAAAAGGTCGCATTTCATTAGTAGAAAAAAAAAAGTGACATAGGGGCCCAGATCCAGAATCAAAGCAAGAGCAGCTCTGCGAAAAGAAAAGACCCAAAAAAAATAAAGGACTAAACTTGATGCAGTTGAAGAAAACATACAACAGCGAGAGCATTATCCTACCGAGATGGTAAGGAAAAAAGATAACGAGCTCCATCCCTCACCCTCTAGTGGAACAACACCCTTCCGTTGACATACACCCCTGAGCCCAGACATATTCCTCTCTCCGGTCACAGGAAAATCCCTTTCCCTCTCCTCCGACACCCCTCCATTGCTCCTCCAGAAAACAACTCGCCCGTCCCGCCAACCTCCCGATTCACCAAATCCCCGACCCCTCTCTTATCGCCACCCATATCCCAACACGCCAGACAACCCTCCCCCCTTGTATACCCCTCCCCAACCTCCATCCGTTCCCTCGGCACCTCCACCGGCAAAGCGGCAAATGGCATTCGACGGGTAGGAATACGGCGGAAGATTGCACACCTGAGAAGAAGAGCTCTCTCCTGCACCGAGAGCTAGCAGCGGCCAGCACAGAACATGAGCAGCTTGGACCGGTTCCAAGACGGAGGTCGTCCTCTCCGATCGTCGGAGATGCCTTGTTCTCCGCGGCAACTCGCCGTCCCTTGTCCCGTGCCACCTTTACAAATAACATTTTTTTTTTTAAAAAAAAGTGAGTAGCAGTGAATATTCGCTTTCCCATTTTTCGACTCGTTTTCGACTTGTTCGTATTCGTTTTTTTATTTTTTATTTTTTTATTTTTGATAAAATATAATTTTTATTTTATTTACAAATATATATTCTTAAAATTGTATTTCTTAATAACAAAAAATTTTAGACTAAGTTTTAACTTCTCCTTAATTTGTAAATAAAATCTAATTAACTTGTCTCTCTCGTAATATTTATTATGTCTATTATTATCAAAGACATCTCTTTTACCATTACTCTTAATAATACATATATCTATCATTTGATCGTACCAAATATTTTCGATTACTTTCCGTTTTCGACTCATTTTCGATTTTCTTATAGAAAATAGATGTGGAAAGTATCATTCCGATTCCGACTCCTACCTGTTGGCAGCCCTAGTAGCAGCCAAAAAAAAACCTTAATTCTTATTTTAAGCTGCGTTTGGAAGGGTTTCTTCAAAATCGATTTATGCTAAAATCGGATTCTCACACTGAAGCCCAGTCGACCAAATTTTTGCGCCTAGTGACCTGCACCTTTTGCAATATTGGCGACGAGGCAATGCATAATGCACTGACGACATAAAAACGAAAAAAAAAAAAAAGCATTTCTCACCCCTTCGATTAGGTAGGGTGACAAGTTCAACCTCGTCACCCATACCTAAAATCGCCAAAAGTTGATTGGCAGCTCTCTCTATCTCTCTCCACTATGCAAAATCCTCTTGACACGGAAACTTAAGCATGTTGACGACATTTGATTTTACTTTGACTTTGTCAGAGATTTACATAGCCAAAATCGACCTAATATATATTATCAAATTATACTTAATCTAACATATTTTTGACCATCAACAGCCGCGTCAACGCACACATTGACACGGCCGTTCAAAAAAAATGAAATAATAAAATCGATCATGTTATGACCGATTACAATAAATCGATCATAGAGTGACCGATTTTTTTGGACGCCAAATCGATTTGCTCTTCCAATAAGTAAATCGATTGCTTCCTACAAAACCCAAGTCGTCTGATCTCTTACCCCAGGAAGCAAATGGCTGGTTTGGCCTTCTTCTAATAAGCAAATTGGTCCTGAATGGATCGATTTGCCAAATCAATCTTACGTGAGAAATGCTCATTGCTCGAGCGTCCGAGTTGGCGCTGTCGCATTGGGCAGCGCCGAGCTATGCGTGGGGTCCACAGTTCGGCGCTGTCCAATACGGCAACGCCAGTTTGAACGTCCGGACAAATTATTTTTCCGAGCGCCCAACAATTCTCATCTTACATTAAGAGATTTGCTTCTCTGAAGAAGCCAAAAGCCGACTTGGCCTTCCAAGAAGCAAATTGATCATATAGTTTAACTAATTTGATTGTTGGAAGACCAAATCGCCTGTTTGCTCCTTCCAAGAAGCAAATCAGTCAATTCATGATCGATTTGCTTATGAAAGTACCAGATTTGGTTTCAGCGAGCAAATCGATCATGGAAACACTTATTTGCTTATTGGGATATAGAAATGTCCAATACTCCCTGTAAAGAGATCCAATGCTCCTGTAAGAATTTTATATTTAAAAAAGATCAAATAACATTAAAATTTAAAATTTTCATAACAAACCACAAACATGTAAATGTAAAATATGTACAGTATTTGACAATCCTTGCACGTCAACATACTTACACAGTCACAAAGTTCAAAATAAATCATGAATGTGAATAGTCTTTTACGATAACATATCAACCATCAATATTTACATTGTCATAAAAGATTCATAACATCACAACAAAAAATCAATATCTCTTCTTTGTTACTGTACATTTTCCTCGACCCCTAACCATTCTCCGCAATGGTTGTGCCTCATCGTCATCTTCCACATATGGGGTGAGTTGAGTCCCTTGATCGTATATGTACCATTTCAATAGTATGTGGATAATGTCAGAATCTTGTGTCCATTGATGTATTTGGAAATCCACTTGAAATAGACCACAAGACTGAAGATCATATGCATTCGGCCATTTGTCCTGATGTCATCCAAAGATATGACCATGTATTTGGACCTCTTGAGCCTTCTCCTGAGGTATAATCTGCACCGGATGGAATTAAAAGTTGTTCATATTTTGAAATATTTATTCGAAGTCACTGCAACGTATCTTCCTAGAGCTTTAGGATCTCATTCTTTACTTCCAGATAATATGCATCAGATTTTGTTATCAACAACTCCCTAGTCCTAAACATCTACCTAAAATTTATAGAATATGTAAGTATAACTAATTTTTTTTCATAAATCACTAAATGAATACTAACTAATGCACGCTCAATAAGTCCCCTCGAACAATGCGCCATAGGTGGCTCTTGATGGAATGATGTCAAATAGAAGTTTGAACATTGTGCATACTACTGACGCCATTGATTTTCGTTTTCTTTCTGCATTGGATGTTCTTGAATGTGATTTGCTTGTTCATTCCATTGTTGAATACCTGCAACATGATATGACAAGTAATTTTGTTCCGCATGGCCATGACCATCTATATGATCGTACTTCGGTGCTGTGTTATTATTTGAGGAGTACCAAATTGACGTCACACCCTCTCGGGCATATGTACCTTCATAATAGTTATACAAAACATGGGTACATGTGTCCACCATAAATTTAGACTCTTTCTGCAAATTGGTGCAACTTTGACTAAATCCTTCAACTCGTATGACTGCCAAGTAATATTAAAAAAATGTTAGAAAAATATCTAAAGAAAATTCAATTAAACATCAAGTTTTCTAATATTTCAATTGACCTGACTTTTTTCGATGCTGTTAAATTCATTCCTGTAAAACTCCCAACTACAATTCAGCATCTCTTGTGGCAATTGCATATGCCACCTGAGTCATTAAAGGTTATACGTTATGAGCGAAATTATAGAATGATTATACGCATTAAATTACAAACTTACCTCACTCCAAAGCATACATGTTGCCAGCGAGCCTTGAAATATGGAACCTCTCCTAACACCATAGTTGTGGAAAAAAACATGCTAAATATTATTAACAAGTATAAAAAGGTATAATTAATATTTTCTATCATCCACTGCATGTACTTGAAGCAAATGTAGACATCCGCCAATCCATTTTCTATCCTTGTTTAATGTTGCTCGGCTTAATTGAAGATAGAGATTTGTCAATACAACACTTCCCTAGGATAACTTTCCATATTCAGTGAAATCTTCCAAAAATGCCAAGCACTGCATGTGGATCTCGTTTCTTAGAGTGTCCGATATCAAAGCCTTACCCAGCAAGTACCTGCCATATGCTCGTGTATAACAACGAACAGTTTGCATATTCTGTCCCTGTAAATTCATATTGGTAAAAGTATCTCGAAACCATTTTAGTTGCAAACATGTTTTGGATTGGCCCAAAACTTGCAAATCCATCAAATTGACACCAAGTAATTCTACACACATGTCCAAATAGGACGGCCATCTCATCTGGACCACTGGGCGGCAACCACGTGAATACGTAATCCTACAATGCAAAAGACAACATCTCAATAGAATGACTTGCAACATATAATATGGTAGTAAGTGTTCAGTGCAAAATCATACTTAAGATACAAGACATGTCTTGTAAAGTGATGGTCATCTCACCGTGTGGGAAGTAAAAAGTGTTGGTCTCTAGACGCCATCTCCAACCAATGCAGTATGTAGAGACCGATCCAACTTAACCCATGTACATCTTCTCATGATATTGACTCCAGAATGGTGAAATAGAGTATGAACGCGTGAATCTATAGGTTGTTATTACTCTAAATCCCTCATATGTGACGCACCATATAATTGTCCCCCCTATACACATGTCACCATGAAATGCATTCAAGAATAATAAAAAAATAGTACGTAATGATACATTTATTAGACTTTTACCCGTGAATCACTAGATTTATGTGAGTCCTGTAAATATAACAACATATTATCTTCTCCCTCCATGTCTATACTACCAAAAATCCAAAAAAAGAGCACATGTTAATAAAGAAATAATGTAAACAAATCATTCAAACTAATGTTTATAATCAACGTTCAAAAACATCAAGCATTCTTACACATTCTCTTACAAGTTTTTTTATTGTGCCATGATTCTTTACAAAATGAACAACGACAATGTAGTCAATTGGGATTGGAATCCATCACCATTCGTCTACGAGTTTTTTTGGGGTGGCTGTGTTGGAGGGAGAAGAAGAATGATTGAATATTGTGGATTAAAATCTAGCCATGAACGGTGATCTGGAACAGTGTGAAACTCACCCTCACAAGACAACTTATAATTTTCATAAGTACCAAATGGACACATAATCGTACCAATGCCAGTTGACATTATCGCCCTCGTGAGTCATGACCGATGCTCGCCCCTCCATATCCTATCATATAAGCCAGCAACTCTATAATGTTTCTCACAATTCTCCCGATAATGTCGAAGACAATATCGATGGGTAGCGTGTGGAAGAAAGTGTTGCAATGCATGTTTAATCCTAGCATAATGATCAGAACTAATGCAAACATCATGTTCACGTTCTCTTACTAACGAAATGAGACTAACAAGCTGATGAAGAAACTAGGACCACGATACAGAACTATCGACATCTACAATTGCATAGGCCAGTGGAAGATGCCCTGATATGCATCCACCCCACATGCAATAAGAAGAATCGACCTACAATGCAGGAATGTTCTGTCTACACTAAGAATCAACCTACAATGTTTCCATCAATCAAATTAATGGACCATTTGAAACTCCAAAAAAAGTATTGCAAGTTTCTTCTTGTTTCATTGTTCTCAACTTGAAAACTATAAACTGTACCAGGCATGCTACTTTTTATTGCCTCCATATACCTCAAAAGGTTTGTGTACGATGATTCCCAATTTTTGAATTTTTTGTGAATGATTTTCTCTGATATCCCAAGCTTTAATGTAGGAGATATTGCCATGATAAGATAGTGAGATGAGATCTCTGATTTTCTTTGATCGAATGTCAAGACGTTCTCGTACAATCGAAAGGATCAATCGATGTCAATTGTCGATGTCTTCGGTTCTCAATAGGAGTATGACATGAATGATTTGACTCATAAATGGTGATTTTCCATGCTCCTCTGGCCCTTATACTACATGTATGTAAACGCCATTGACATTGAGGTCTTCCATAACAAACTAATGTTAGAATATTAGAAGTCGAATGATCAGTCCAAAATTAGACGTTTCGTCTTACCGACCACAAAGATACCATCATCACCAAATCTTCTTTTGTGGGAAACAAATCTCCAACTTGAAGATCATCATTCGATTGTGTGGTGTACACATTTGGATGTTCCACTTGAATAGTAGACATATGTACCCATTCTGTCTCTTCATTCTCAATGTAATACTCATTAGCTACAACATTTTAGTTCCAATTTGTCCTTTCTCGTGAGACACATTCATTCATAGCTTGTACACTATCAATGGTGGGTGCATTTATATTTGCATCATCATTAACATCACTGTCAGAAGAACTATCAATCTCGTTATCATCATCACCATAATTCTCAATATTATCTTCTCTATCTAACACTTCAACATAGCCCCCTTGCATACCAATAACAATCGGAGTTTCGTGCAATCCAAAACTTTCATCAAAATTGTGACTTGGTCCGACCTCATTTATAGCAGACCACATATAATTATGTGCAGAAATAGATGTATGTATGTCCATTCTGTCCAATAGCTGTGTCGGTGTGCATGAGATCATGTTCGACTGAGAATTCATTAGTCTTGTTATAACTGGACGTAATGAAACATTATGTGTCACATCTTCTATTGAAGTGTTGACACATATTGGTATAATTGTAATCTTTTATATAAAGACAGTCAATGGTGTAGGGACACAAATATAACATTATGGAACATTTCTCTTCATCATCAACTTCAATAGAAAAGCCATCAACATTAGGAATCTTAAAATGAATTTTCAATTCAAACTCAAGACGATTAATCTTTGTTGCACGATAGATTGTACTCTTGAGTTCATTGAACAAACAGTGCAAAGATATCCTAATGATTGTTTCATTGCCTCCCTCATACGTAGCCACACTATTATTTTTGAACAATTGCCCATTATATAGAATCACCGTAAATACATTCGTAGACGACATCTTATTAATTTAATGTGTGTCACATTGTTACATCTGTAAAACATAACAATTCAACTAATTTTTGTAATAATTCTTTTAATTAATTACTACATAAAAGATTTAACTACTTTTTAAAAATATGATGATATCTTCAAATCTTATGGTAAAATATCAAATTGATACTATAATTATTAATAATAATAATACGCCTCATGAAATTTTATAACTACATCTTATGATTGTTGAAATAAATATTCCACATATTTATCTACCATTCTACATTTATTTCCTAAAATAGGGGATAAGGGCCAAAGTGGAGAGAAGAGGAGGTGGAGTTTGAAGAGGGTGAATGGGAGAGGGATGACCGAAGGGGATGGAGGTGTGGGGTTAGAGGAGATTTGGTTGGAAGAGGAGAATCTATTTGGGACCAAAGGAGGAAGTGGAGAGATGTAGTCGCCCCTAACCTGACACCTCCAAGAGGGGTGCCAAATAGAGGGGAAGAAGTGGAGGAAAAGAGGCAGCAGTGGGGTGGGAGTGAGGTTCCATGTCAGGTTAGGGGAGACCAAGGGGACCATATAGGAAAAAAAATATAAAAGAGTTTTTACCTTCACTGTAGGCCGGATCCGTCGTTGACCACCAGAAATTGTCGTTGTCGTTGTTGTTGTCGCTACCGCTCTGCCATCGTGCCGCATCCTCCTGCTCCACAATGCCACTGGTACGCCTTAGGGCGAAAAAAGAGAGCAGACAGAGTCGGGGGGGGGGAGGGACGGGGTTTTGTATTGCTAATACTAAATCAATCATCCCATGACCGACTTAGTAATAAGTCACAATATGACTTATTTACCATAGTCGGTCATAATATGACTGATTTCATTATTTTTCTTTTTCACACATTGGCACGGCCGTTGACGGTCAAAACATACTATATTACGAATTAAAGTTTTTTGGGTTCTATTCAACTAATTTTTGTTTGAAAGTATGTTATTTGTAAAGAAACTCCTGGGGTTTCCTTCATGACCGGCCAAGTTCGTCGAGACGATGGAGAGGTTGGATTTTCGAATCCGAGAATCAATCCCTCAAAAAGGCGTATCGGGTCTCCATCATAGGTACCTAAGTTTAGGACCGTGACCCAAATGGGTTTGGACTCAAAAGGGACCCAAAACCCAATTAGCTTACCCAAAATTGCTCATCTTACAATAGAGTTGTCAGTAGATATCTATTTTCTATTTTTTAATGGAATAAAAAAAATAATCATTTGTACATTTGATTTTCTATTTTATTTTTATTCAATTTATTTATATTTTATAATATCTACTCTTATATTTTTATTTCTTAATAGTGTGAAATTTTAAATCAAGTTAACTTCTTATGAACCTACACTATAATATAGTTCACTTGTCTCTCTCCTCGTAATAGTTGCATCCATCATTGTCAAATCTATCTTCTTTGCTACCACTCTTAGTGCCGTGTGCAACCACTATTAAATTGTAACTAAATTTTATATTTTTGTTATTTTATTCTATTTTTCTTATAAGAGACATGTGTGAAAAGTGTCATTTCCAATTCCAACGTCTTGATAGCTCTACTCGACAATAATCGTCAACCTCATTGCATCAATCCTTATATGGCAAAATCTTTATGTCATACGTGGACCAGCTCCATGATCTTTTTTGTTGAAAAATTAGCCTATTGTAAATTTATAATATCTTTAAAAAAAATTTAAAGTAGATCCCCATGAGATTTGAACATGTGAACTTATCCTAGTGTACATGGAGGGCCAATTATCAGATCACCTGACCCTCTCTAACTTTAAGCATATTCATTTGTATTCTTTTTCAACACAAATTTTAGAATAATAGCCTTTTCAATGTTTAATAAACCCCCTTATAGAAATTATTTTCTTAATAGTAACCACATCATCATCAGTTGATTGTCCATGTACTTTACCTATCGTAAGATAAATATTTATTACATCAATTATACTTTTAAGCATATTTCTTCTTTTTTATTGGGTGGGCACAATGTGTCCTAAATGTATTGACCAATGAGAAAGTCCAAACTACACTCAAAAGTACACTTGACAAATACAATAATTATACCTCTTACCGTAAAATAAGGATTCAAATGAATAAGAGCAAGCGTCTAAAATCCCCACAAGATGAATTCCATGAACACTTACAAAGCCATGAAAATTCATTATAATTGTTTAAATTTCATAGTTTAATTGACTATTGATTTTCAAAATGTAGAAATAGCATAAATCTAATTGGATGTGATTTTAAATGAAAAAGTAACCCAAATACCTTTCTTCCAAGAGAAATATTTACTTGTTGCTAACCACCCTGGATATAATTGGCCCATGTGTGCGATGCACAAGTCTTGACATCTTTTGCCCACCCCTTTCCCCATATAATCCCTACTCTCAATACAAAAGTTATTTGTCGTCATTCATCAACTATTTATCAAGTTAAGGGTGTTAAATAATTAGTTAAGGGTGATAAATAAGTTAAATGAGATACTACAACTTATAAGACTCACAAGAATCACTGCATTAAATAGACAAGTTATTAATTTTAATAATATTTTACAATATGACAATAGAGAGTGATATGGTACACATATTTATAAACTAAATTATATGATTATTTATATATATAATGGCACAAAATCCATGGCTTGAATATGACAATAGAGAGTGATATGGTACACATATTTATAAACTAAATTATATGATTATTTATATATATAATGGCACAAAATCCATGGCTTGAATTTAATTATATTACGTTACTTTTTTTTTCTTGCGATCCCTATTGGACTTTATATATTCAACTTAAACTTTGTATCTTACTTGAACTGCTTTATTCATATTGAATAATTTACTAGATCATATTTAGTACATAATAGCTAATACAAAAATACATAATTACTTGTGCATCGATGATGGCCTAGTGGTTAGCTCTCCATACATATTTAGATGAGTCATATTTAAATATCAAGATGAGTAAGTTTATAGGGAATTCCTGAAGACATTGTAATATGTTAGTTTTTTAACCTATATATTGGAAAGGAAATGTCTCACCGCACATCTTGGTGTGCGGTGAGACGTGGCACACCCAATGTGAGTGTGCCGGGTGGAGGAGGGAGAGGAGGCATTTGATGCCTCCTCCGCCTCCCAGGCCCCTCTATGCACCAAGAGGTCCAAGACGAGCTCTATTGGAAATTGATAGATCTATTAATCATATAGATTCACAAATTATATAGATCTACTTTACAATTCAAATATAAGTTTAGATATCTACAAATTATATGGTCATATTATCTATACACCACATTTAGATAGCTAGTAAAAATTTATAGATCTTGATAGACCCATCCCAATAAATTTGAGCGTAGGCCCAACAACACTATAAGTGAGGAAAGAAGAAAAGAGCTAACTTGAGACTTTTAGTTCCATATCGGCCATCAACATTTTCAAATGCTACAACAGTCTTCAAGATAAGACTTAAAAGTGTATGTAAGAAAAGTAAGAAACACATGTCCTCACACTACTTCTTATATTTTTCTCCTATGTATCTCCTCTTTCTAGATCTTTTCCATTCTCAGATAGAGTTTGGATTGACTTGAGTATTAAAGGATTTATTCAGAAAATCTCTTATTGGACAAACTCTTTATCCTTTTAGGTTGAATCGCTCGAGCACACAACAAGCATAAGTCACATTATTTACTGACCACATTTAGATAACTAATATATATATATATATATATATATATATATATATATCTTGATAAATCCATCAAAATAAATTTGAGCCCAAGTCCAAGAGCATTATAAGTGAGGGAAGACGAAGGAAGCCAAGTTGGAACTTTTAGTCCCATATAGGCCATCAACTTTTTTTGACTGTTGTAGTAGTCCTCAAGAAAAGATCAAAGGGTACAGGTAAGAAATTTAATGAATATGTGTCAACGCACTACTCCTTATACTTCTATCATTTCTCTCTCCTCTTTTTAGATCTTTCACTTTATCAGACAGAGTTTGGATTAACTTGAGAATCAAATGATTTACTTTGAGAATCTCTTATTGAGCTAACTCTTTATCTTTTTAGGTTGAATCGTTCGAACTCGAGATCTATTGAGGTTGGCTCATTAAATATTTTAAGAAATCACCGACCTTATTAGATCCACAAATTACAAATAACTTAATGTAGAATTAATTCAAATACAACAATATTTAGACAAATAGTAGTCTATTATTCTAGTACAAATCTATAGGCACACAAATTTTAGTCATATGTTATTATTTTTAAAGAATAAATGATATATTAATTAAGAGATATGTACAAGATTAGTGCTTTACCACGTAGCTCATTAGTTCATAACTACATAGTGTTAGGACCCTATTCAAAAAACACAAAATATTTTATAAATATAATTTAGGTAAATATTGTTTCTAAAAAAAGAAGTATATTATGTTGCTTAATATAAACATAATATTTTTAATAAAAATTGCACCTAACATACAACTTAACCCCCTAAAAAAGGAGATCCATTCTTATCTTTCCATTCCTCATCTTTATCCACCCTATTGTTATCCTTTTCCCATCTAGAACCTTCCTACTTCTTTATAAAAAGGAAGGGATAGAAAGAAAAAATCGAAATGTTACAAGGGAGGCTGAAGAGAGAAAGAAAGAGGAGAGAGAGTACAATAAAAAGGAGGAGAAGATTACATTGAGAAAGAGGGAGAAGAGAAAAAAGGAAAAAAAGAGATAACCTTGGAAAGATAAATATAGGAAGAGAGAGAGAGATTTTGGCACACTTTTGTGTTTAAAATAGGGAAATGGTATGTTAAGCCTATGGATTATTATTTTTGTTGTTTCATTTCACATTTTTATTTTACCTAGATGACAACCTATGTTATTATATTCTATTATCTAATGGGTAAATTAATTCACAATCTCTGACTGTAACATGGGAAGTCTTTCTTATAACATAGTTTAACGTATACTGTAACAAGGGATAATTAACACTTACTGTAATGAATTACAGCTCTGTCAGAGACTAAAAAATAAGTCAAATATCTGATAGAGACTTCTAATTAATTTGCCCTTATCTAATTATTCCACTATAGCTACCCCATAAAAAATCATGTTTTAAAACTTTTGTTATCTGGCTTCATTTTTTAAAATGTCGATGAGTTTTAAATCTAATATCTATTCGATCACTATCCCACAATTTCTTATATTTTAATCAGATATATAAGTTGCAATTATTTTGCTACCTTACGATATTTTCTATTACATTACGCTTAAATTTTAACTTGGACATGAACAAATATCTATAAAATATGAATGTAAATATATTGTCACGTCTTGATAATTACGTAGTATAAATATTAGATTAAATTGATATTCCGACGTGAACAGTCGGCAAATAAGTCTCTAGATAACGAGCATTAGATGTACATCAACACAATCATAATAGGGTCCATAATGAACACAACTAAGTTTTTACTCAATCTCCACAACGTTTACTACAACTTCATGAACTTTCAACTACAATGACTTAAGAAAAGGGAAAATTACATGAGATATACTTCCTTACTACATCAATCTAACTCTCAAAATAAACTAATAGTAGATACTGTGGTTGGAACATGCTCTTCACTCAGACACATTCTCATCCATGTCTTAGCCTTCATCTTTCATGTCAATGTCACCTAAGATGTTAAGAAGCAGGTAATGAACAAACTAACCTAGTAGGATTTATATCTCAATGTGCGGGTAATAATAAAAGTGATTAACATTTTAAGAATTAGGTAAACACGATTATCAAGATATGCATGAATGATAAATCTCATTAAACATGATACACGAGCAAGATAGATTGAACAAGAGTGATTAAACAAGATCTAGAATGATATAACAAGCAAGAACTAACAGTAGAGCAGTATGTACAAGCACGCAGGATATCAGTTAATTGCAAGAACGCATGATGGCCATATCACGCAAGCAAGCAAGCACACACGAGCAAGAACTTTTAACATGTATAGTAATCAGACACGATGACATAACGTGCACTAAGGATCTATGCCACATTGGAATGCACACTATGGCACGTGTATGTAGTTATGTATCTAGCATTCAACACACAAGTACTCCCAGCGCAGATGCAACACTAGCTATCATTATACCCTATGGTTAACAATATATTTCTGACTCTCTGTCGATGGGGCTAGACTGGAGCCCTTGGACACTCGCCATATCCGATACACATCTCACTATTTTCAAATGTAGATACCCACAATCAATCATGGTCAATAACAAGAGCTTCAAGAAGTATATAGTTCAATATCATGTTCATGATGATTTCAAGAAAAAGCAAGTCATGTGAACATGATTTCATAATGACAATAGTCGAGAGAGAATTTCGACAACATAATGGCGTAATTTACACTTTTAGTTAAATTTTTACTTTAATAGTTTGGTTTCATGATTATAAAGCCTCACTCACGAGAAAGAGACGAGAAAGGAAGTGTGTTCTATCTTCTGAGAACTTCAATAGTACAACCAACTCAGTCTCCATGAGGGAATCTATGGAGTACGGAGAATTACGGAGGTCTTAGTGAAAATGTCCCTAATCTACCAGAATTGAATGTCCAGTAAAGAGTTTCCAATCCCCGAAGAAAGGCTGCTTACTGTGCAACCGTGTAATGTAGAACGTGCCTCAATATCACAATCCACTGGTTTAAAACAAGCGGAAAGCAAGTAACATAAAGATACAATATAGAACAATCAATAACATTATACCAACATGTTCTTTCTGTATTTTAACATGGTATACTTTCAGTTTATTCTGCTAGAACATGAAGATGAATATAACAATCTCAAGGAGAATAGATCATGCAATTAAGAGCATTTAGGATAGACTTTCAAGTTTATTAAGACTTTTACATGAGTTGACAGTTTTTAAGCCACAGGACAAACTAACAATGCTCTCTAACAATCATAACATGTAGGTCTTACAACCTAGACTGACTGAAACAGGACTCGAGTGAGCTTTAGAAATCACGACGGATTCAGTCGTTGCTATTCACTAAGGCTTATATAGTGAAAACTGGGTTTCAGATGGCCTGATAAATTGCGATGGTTTCAAATGTCTCTATTCAGTAAGTCGTCGTCAGTCAAAACAAGGCAACAATCGATTTCTTAAAAAGCGACAGTTTGAATAGTCACCTTATCCTTAAATTGCGACGGTTAAGAACATCGCTATTTACAGATGTTTTCAAAAAATAAATTATGAAATTGCACAAAAATTCGAAGGCGAGAAAACAGATCAAACAGCGACGGGATGTCTGGTCGCGATTATGACCGACACTGAATTCGATGCGGCGCACAATTTGATGTGTCTGGTCCATCAAGAAGGATCCGAAAACACGACGGTTCGTGCGGTCGTGACTCACTAAAATGCGACGGTCAAGAGTGTCTCAATAAGCTCCTATAATCAGCGACATTTAGAGCCGTCGTGGATTATGGTGCTTGCCCGAAAACACAGAAAACGACCTAGACCTTCTTATTTGATCTATAACTTGCAATATAGGGTTCCTTGGACAAAACTCTGAACATGAAAGTTGTAGAGGACGAAGTGTAGAAGAGAATACACTTTTGGGTTGACCTAATCTAACCTCGATATGCGTGAATCATGGTAAGAACATGAAAAGCCCTAATCTTGCGCGACTCTTGGAAAAACGCTTAATACTCGAAGCATACTTGATGAAAATTGGGTAAAACAAATGCATATGAAACTAGACACAAAGAGCTTTAATATGGTATACGATTTGTCATGATTTGGCTCAAGAACACCTACCTTTGATCGTTCCTAAGAAGGGTCTTATGTAGGTTGAAGCAAAACGTGGGTTGGAGAAGAAAACTTCGATTGGGGGCAATCTCCTCCTCCTCTGGTGCTCTAGCAATCCTCCTCACGACCCCAGCAAGTTAGTAACTTGTCCTCAATTGGTTTATGATGAGTATTTATAGATTTATGATTGTTTAGGAGTCCTAATGTGTTTAGGAAAGGGGAGCTCCGAGTTTTGGTTAATCCCTTCCTTAATGTGAGGATTCTCACCCCAATTTGAGTATGAAAGACTTTAGGAAACCCCATATTATGTTGGACATGAATTTGGGTTAATATAGAAGTCTAATTGTCTTAAATTTTGTCCTAATTCCCCTTTATAATTTATGCCCAATTGGAGCTATGAATTTTTGGGATTTATTGTTGTTTGATTGTTTTTTTGTTCTTTGGGCTAAGAGTGTATGCTTGGCCCAAAATACTATTTGATCGTTGACTCATTTTATTTAATGTCTAGCCATTGATCTCATTTTATTCAAGCACTCTTTGGCACATACAATCACGATACATATATTTTTTACCATGTTGATAATATTAAATTATTATTTTTAATTTATTTCTAATTTTTAATTATTGAATTTATGGAGTGCTACATATATTATGGACATTGTCACCCCGATGATGCATGTGAACTGAATTCGTATAAACACTCATAAGAGTGGAGTCATTTTAAGCTCGAGGGTAATGGATCAATAAAAAAAATCTTAATTTATCATTCTATTAGGGTAAAGTTAAGTGGGGAGCCGTCATTCGGATAATGTGTTGTCAAGTCTTTTTTTTTGTTTGACAATGAAAAAAAATATTGTGTGTTGTCAAGTCTTTTTTTTTTGTTTGACAATGAAAAAAAAAATTGTGTGTTGTCAAGACTTGCTGTAATTGCCTAAGTATTAGATGAGTTTGTACATATTTTGATTTCAATGATAGTTAATTATGATGCATATCTGATTATGAAATTGGAAAATTGATATGATAATTGACTCTGAATTATTTGACAACCATGTCTTAATTTATGTTATCCGACTTGATTTTTTACTACTATATGTTTTTATTTCATTCTTTTTTCGGGTATGATTGTTATGCATCATAGACTTAAATATTTGACCTTTACAAAAAAATATTATTACTATTTTTTACCAGGTCTTGATATCTACTTAGTCTTTGACTCATTAAATTTGTTGATATATTTTTTTAAAGAAAATCCATATAGAAACTCAAGATTAGCCTAATAAGAAGATTAGACTCTATCTTTTTAATATATTTTTTTATTTTGAGTGGTTATTTTTATCTTGTAAAATTCAATATATAAATTTAAGAGTTATAAGTAATAGTTAGAATAATATATTTGTCTGGTAATCTAAACTTTACAAACTCCCACTATCTATAGATACTTGTGAATCCACCATTATGGCGTCCCAAACTCTCATTTCAAATACTTGAGAATTAGAAGAGTTACACTAATGGATTGTGGACTATATTTTTTAATTGAACTCCTATATAGCCGCATATTCATATAAATACATCAAATTAAATACATTATGGCTAGTATAATAATATATAACTACTTAACAGTGAAATAACAAGTGTTTTCATTTTCCATTACCTAATATTCTAAATAAGTTATAAAAGTTTTAAATAATTTGAAAACTTAAATTAGGCTCAAATTTTAAACAAATTCATAATTGCTTATGATTAATTAATACTTAAATTGATCTTAAATGTCTATTCATTATTCCACACATAGTCATAATTACTTAATCATTAAGGAAGAAATTATTTAGAATTAAATATAAATTTTAATAAATTAATTTTAAATACAATAATATAGTCTTGAAAATATTTGTAGAGATTAAAAAGAGTGGAGACTACGTAGTTGAGTTTAAATTCAATTTTACCGATACTAAATTTAAACTCTAGCATTGGTAACATTGCGAGGTACATGATGAATTACTTAACGATCAAAACTATCTACGTAGACTTCAGTAACCTATATATTGAGAAATATGTATTACAAGATCTATATTGTAATAAATCTGAGGTAGATTGTAAGAAATATAATTTTATTGACCCAAAGAGAGAAAATGTATTGTTAAATTCTTTCAACTAAAAATTTACATTATTGCAAGGGAAATGTTTATTCTATTCCTGTACAGGTGGGAAAGATGTCTACTTAGGATGTGAGTGGTGTTGTGTGAGTGATACGTGGGTCCGTCTTTTTTCTACATCTAAATATATTCTTAATGTAAATTATATCTATCACCCTTGCCATTTAAGATGACAAATAATTAGGTAATGGTGATGAATGATTTTAAAAGTGAAAATAGTGCTAAAGTCATTTGTAACTTTTACTATAGATGTCTAGGGAAATATTTAATGCTTGGCGGAACATTACCTACTCTCACAAGCAGGGGTGTAGTAATTCGAAATTAAAAAAAAAAAAGGATAATGTAATTTTTGAGAAAAAATATGAACATAATTGACAAAACTATAAGGAAGAGTATAAACATAAATTTAAGATTAGAGTGAAAAAAAAATATAAGATGTAAAGAAAATGGGTAAAACCAACATTGTACGTTGGTTCCCGTAGGTGCATTCATGTTGTGGTGGTTTGGGAAAATTTTAGAGAAATGACTATTACAATAGTGTTTTGGACATTTGACCCTTGCAGTTAAAACTTAGGCTATAAGGAAATATTAAAATATTATGGAATGGTCACGTAAGAGTTTAAATCATCATTACAGTGGTGAGTGGGGTCTGTAAGATAGAAAAAAAAAAGACTTTTAAGTTGCTTGTGAACCCAATTTCTGAACCGTAGCCTTAAGTCTATAAATACTTGATTTAAGGTGAACTGCCCCCACTTACCATTGTACGTGGGTTTACTGCAACTACTAAAGAGAGGGGATTGAAGAGGAGCTTGTTAGTTTTGTAGAAACTTTAAACACCTCAGGTTGAGGTAGGTCTGAACAAGCCAAACAAATTTTTTGTTCTGGTCTTTTGATTCTTGTTCATAAGATTTCTATGACATCTTCCTGATATTATTGATCACTCTTACTCCAATTGGAAGAGATTACTCTTGTGTACATACTCCTACTTGTTCTTTCTTGTGTCAACTGTGATCATGAGTTCTTTTTCCTGAAATAATATCATAGGATTTAGTGTCTTGGAGCCTTGACTTCATAAAGAATGACCAGTTCTGAACTTTACTCCTTTTTTTTTTGGTTACCCTAACCTGTCCCAAGTTCGAGTTAATATTGAATTGCTATGCCCTAAATAATCTAACTTATTGGAATTACCTTGTTCCAGTGCTATTGGGAGTACTCAACCTAAGTTTCTTCACTAATTGGAGTTTTCAGACCAGTTTTTTCACTAATCAAAATTCTCGGTTGAAGTTGTTCTCCAAATAAAGTCCATAGTTGGAGTTTATTCACCAATCAAAGTTTTCATTTGAAGTTTATTCACCAATCGAAGACTTTAGTAAAGTCTATAGTCAAAGTTTGTTATCCAATCGGAGTCTTCAATTAGAACTTGTCACTAATCAGAGTTGTTCTTCAATAGGAACCCGTCTCTAATCAGAATTGTTCTTTAATCGGAACATATCACTAATCGGAATTTTTCTTCAATCGGAACCCGTCTCTAATCGGAATTGTTCTTCAATCGGAACCTATCACTAATCAGAATTGTTCTCCAATAAGAACTTGTTCATTAATCAAAATTTATTCTCCAATCGAAAACTGTTCATTAATCGGTGTCTGTTTTCTAGCCAAGATTTGTCCTCCAATCAAAAGCTATTTTCTTCATTAATCAAAATCCTTGGCTTTAGAAATTCGTTGAGTCTCGTCAAAAAACTTGTTCTACATTGATTTTATTATCAACCCAATGCTTGTTATGTGAGAACTTCTCTTGAAAATATGTTACAAATATATTATCTCTCTTAGAAATTAATTATTATTTTATTTTAGTATCTTGAATTCCATAATTATACTTGATTTAATCTTCATAAAATGCTTGGAAATTTTCTGATAAATTGTTCATCAAAAGTTCTCTTGTTACTTCTATGAAATCTTTTGTTTGAATTTAGAATATCAGTGTTTTTACTGTAAATTGATATTTGACCATTATCCATATGAGAACTATCATGAAAGTAATTGTTTGGGTCTTGGACCCTACTTGTTTTATTACCAGTGAAAATGGGGCCCCAGATCTGGTCCCCAGAAGATCACTCGAATGTTTTAATTGGGTTGCGGAAAAGCAATTATCAGATGTCCTAACAAGACACCCTTACAAATTACATGTGAATAATTGCTTGAAAGACAGTTCTAATTGTAAATTTTGTGAATGATTGTTCCTGTGCATGAATATTCTTGTTACATGCTTGCTTGTATTACTGGCCAAAGATTCTCTTGAATTCTAAAATATACATGTTCATGCAGTACTCTTTCTAGTCTTGAACTTGGAATATATTGTCATATTGCATTGTTTACTTGGAATCCTGAGGCTTAATTCCTATTATTATTTGTATTTGAAACTTGAATTCTGATTAGTAATCATGCCCTGAAATTTGGTTATTTGATTTGTTTTAGAAGATAAATTTTATTGGGCTATGTGCTCATTCAATATATTTAAATATTTTATGACTTACTCAATCGGAAGACTCTCAATAATAGATTTACATAGGCGAGAGGAGAGCAAAGAGAGTTGTACCTCCACTTGATGTTAACCCCATTGTCTTCATTTTGTTTGACTATTGTTGGTCTTCTTTTTATGGGCCTAAATCTTTGTAGTAAACCTTGATGTGGCCCATTTAGTTGGATCAAGATTCATTGTAAATAGAGCTGCAATCGAGTCGGGTTCGGAACCGGAAACACAGATTCCGATTCTGATAACCAAAATACAGTTCCGATTCTGATAAAATTAGAATGTTAATTCTGATTCCATTCTGATTTCGATAACATTACCGGAATCGAAATTCTGATAAGGTAAGGTGCTTACTATGGTTTTACCTTTTGAGTTTATGGATAATTTATCAGATAACCGATACCGATTCTGACTATGTTTTTTAATTCCGATTCCGATTTCGATAACTTATCGGAATATCCGATACCGATTCCAATAAACTATCGGTATCAATTTTTAATTCCGTAACTGATAATTTTTATCGAAATTGGGTCGAAATATCGGTATATCGGCTTTCGTTTGGAGCCCTAATTGTAAATATGTTACTGTTTAGAAGTCTTGTAAATTAAACTTAATCTTGAACCATGAGATAGTTTTGTAACAATGTATAGTGAGATTTTTCTTTTTTGCCAGCTAGTCATCTTGAAGAATCTGTCATTGCTTCGATGACTGTGCCATTTGAGAGTGATAGGGCCCCCACTACCATGATGGTAGTGAACCCACACCCGTTTTATGAGAGCAGATGATTTTTAGCTGAGCATTAAGTATTTCCTTAAAAACTAACATCTTTTTTTCTGGAAGCCATCTCATATTTATTATAATACTAGTTCTATATAATACTAGTTCTATACCCCGTCATAAGTATCACAAAATTTAAATAAATAAATTTTATAATTAATACAAGTTAATGTTGCCATTAGTTGTATACCCATGAGAGAGAGAGAGAAAAATTGTTGTCATTAATACTGCCATTAATTAGTTTTATAATCGTGAGAGAGAGATGTAGTGAAATAATATTATCATTAATTCTGTCATTAAGTTTGAGGAGTTGGGAAAGATTAAAATGATGCCACGTTTCTAGAAAGGAGTTTAGGCGAGAAACAAAGAACACTGTTTTAGTATATAGTATATATATCGATAGATGAGTCTTATTTGTAATGTTTAGATTAGTCCTGTATAGGCTATTGAGATTTAATGATTTTTTTGGTTTGAGACGATTTAATGAGAGATAATTATGAAAATGAGATAACTTTTAATATGATGTGATATGATCAAAGTGTGTATAATTATCATCTCTTTATATATAATCTGACATCATTTATCTATGTATAAGGAAAGACACAATTTGTTAGAATGGAGAATTAATTTCAGGTCCCTGGCAGGGATCTGACATCAATTTCAGGTCCTTGTCAGCTTTTCCCAAGTCATGCGGTCCTTGCTTTATGCAGGACTTATTTTTAAGTCCCTACTTTTTGTCCCCGTTATCCTCTCCCGTTATCTCAAAGTGTGTAACCGTTATCCCAAAAGTGTGTAACTTGTTACCCAGTTACACATGTAACTGTGTTACCCAGTTATCCAGTTATATACTTACACAGTTACACGTGAAACTATGTAACTACATAGAAATTTTATAAGTTTGTAACTCTATAATTAGGACTTACCTAATTACATAGTTACATAATTTTAGAAGGATTTACTTAATTATTTTATAACCGTTATTCCAAAAGTGTGTAAGTACGTACTTACACAGTTATATATAAATCCTGTAATTGTGTAACTTGTTACCCAGTTACACATGTAACTATATATGTTACCCAGTTACACATGTACATACTTACACAATTACACATGAAACTATGTAACTACATAGAAATTTTATAAGTTTGTAACTCTATAATTAGGACTTACCTAATTATATAGTTACATAGTTTTAGAAGGATTTACCTAATTATTTTATAACCTTTATCCCAAAAGTGTGTAAGTACGTACTTACACAGTTCCATATAAATCTTGTAATTGTGTAGCTTATCTAGTTACACATGTAACTGTGTTACCCAGTTACACATGTAAGTATGTAATTACATACTTACACAGTTACACATGAAATTATGTAACTACATAGAAATTTTATAAGTTTGTAACTCTATAATTAGGATTTACCTAATTACATAGTGACATAGTTTTAGAAAGATTTATCTAATTATTTTAATTCGTAATATATCAAAAGTGTGTAACTGCGTAAGTACGTACTTACACAGTTACATGTGTAACTGGGTAAGTATGTAAATTCTGTAACTGTGTAACTTACCCAATTACACATGTAAGTATGTAAATTCTGTAACTATGTAACTTACCCAGTTATACATGTAAGTATATGTAACGCCCCAGAAAATTTTAATTGTAACAAATTATGATAATGTGGTCATTATACATTATGATTGACATTAAATTGAAATAATTAGAATTTGAGCTTAGTTAGTGGTAACATACGTTACCTCAATGTTGTACACAGAGGTGCGCGCTCCGACAGGGCGACACTGAAAAATTGTAACGAAATAAAAATCTGAGTGCACCATAATTTTTAGAAAAGTGTGGAGATATCAGAAATGTAAATATCGAGATTTGTTGGTGTACGGATTTCGAGATTAAGCTGATGTAACTATTTTTCGGGTAATTTAACACCCTGTGTAAAATAAAATCTAAAAATTAAACTAAAATTACCATAATTTGTAAACATATCACATTAGTCAATAGTTAAAATCTTAACATAAACGGAGATCGTTTGAATATATAAAAATGTAGACAATTGGACCAACCGAATTATTCTCCAATTACGGTGGGAAATTTTTGAGATTTTTGGACAAAGCACCTGTCGACAGGGCCAAATCCCAGAAATTCTGAACCTCTCAAATCTAACCTGCTCCATATTTAAAACATTGGTTAGTTGTAGCAAAGTCTATCAGTTCTTTCCTGTGAAAATAGAAATACAAATTACCCATGCGCAAAGGGTTGCGGGACCTCTCGGGGTCTTCTATCTTGCGCACGGTAACTAGCAGTTCTCTTATAACTATTTGCTATTGTGGTGGCCAAATCTGGTCACCTAGGCCCATGATGACTCGTTACGACCCATTCGCGTCCTGTCAACCAACGTGGCACCGTCATCGAAGGGCACGCCCTCTCCAGGATGGCTCAAAGACCTCCATTGTGTGACTCCTGTGATCAGAAGCTGTCAGGTTCCGCTGCGGCGTACCTCCGAGCAGATCACCCGCCTTTCCTTACCGAACAACTGTGAACAGCTTCCGAGCAAGAACAGTGACTCCGCTCCATGAAACTACCCTCGATGTTACCGAACAGCATGTTCGAGCCCCCACGTGGGTCACCTGCTCGGAAAGCATTTCCAAAGGGTTCCGAGCAGGCTCTCTGGCTTCCAGAACGGTTGTAACCGTCTCAGGCCACGTTCTCCACCATCAAGGGGCGTGAACTGCCTGGCAGCCTAACGGGCATCGGAGTCATAACTCCTCCCGTTATGCGCGTGCGTCAAGGCGCCTCTTCAGGCACGATCTGCCCAACGTTACGCACGTTGGCCTCTACACCAACGCCTATAAAGGCACAGGTACAGTACCATGCAAGGTACGTTCTCTGGCTTACGCGAACACATTCTCGCATTCCGAAACCCCCTGCCTCACAAGCTCTCCACTGACTTAGGCATCGGAGGGTTTCCCCGGTCTTCACCGGGCCTCCTGATCCCATTCTGGTTTTGCAGGTCTTCGCCCTCACCAGCAATCGTCTTCCCTCTCTTATTCCAGTGGAGGCCCGTTTGGCTCAGGTCCAAACAGGATCACGCCACCACATTTGGCGCCGTCTGTGGGAAGCGACGCTGCCATGGCTCGAGGGCGATCCTCATACCAGAATATGGGAAGCAGGGCGACGAGGTCTCGCCAATCACGAGGGGCCTCTCGTCGCCAATCTCCTCCTGGGGACGTCGCCGGCACTACCACCGGCGCAAATCACGACGTCCCAGTACCAACGGCTGCCGCACCGGCAACGGCCCTCGAAGTGGCAGAGCTTCGGGGGCAAATGCATCAGCTGACGGGCGTCTGCCTCGCCCTACAGGCCCAGTTGGTGGGGGTTGCGGCTCCGGCGGCTTCCCTGCCGCGCGAGCGGCAGGCGGAATCGTCGCATCGCCACTCCCGCGTCCCCCCGGCGCCTCAGGAGCAGCAGGCAGAGTCGCCGCGCCGGTCTCACCGGCCCCCGTCGGAGGAACGGGCACCAGAGCGCCGCGGGCGTTCGCCCCGACGCTCTATCATCTCCCCTCGTCCGCCACGATCAGTCGTGGGAGGCAACTCCCACGCCTCTGGACGAGGGGGCCCCGCCAACTCCGAGCAGGAGCTCGCCAGGCGCCTAAGGCGTGTGGCCGACCTCGAGCGCCGCATGGACGCGATGGTTCAGCGTGCGGAGGGGAAGGCTCCAGCGGAGGATGACTTGGACTTCCGCTCCCCATTCAGCAGGGAGATCCTGGAGGCCCAGGTCTCCTCCAAGCTCCCTCTACCCACCATCGCGCCCTACGACGGCACAACTGACCCGGCCGACCACATCCACGGCTTCGAATCGCACATGGTGTTCCACGGAGCATCAGATGCGGCCAAGTGCAGGGCTTTCCCTGCAACCCTTAAGGAGACCGCCAGGGCTTGGTTTGAAACCCTCCCTGCGGGCTCTATCACCTCCTTCCGCCAATTGAAGAAGTCCTTTCGGGACAACTTCCTTGGTGGAAGGTCCCAGCCGCGGACGGCGGCTTCTCTCCTGACCGTGCGCCAGAAGAAAGGCGAGGCACTCTGGGACTTCGTCAAGAGGTTCCGAACAGAGGCGCTTCGCATCTCGCGCCTGGACGTCCCCCTAGCCACCAGTGCTCTCATCCAAGGCACTCGTGATGGCTTTCTACAAAGAACTCTCGGCGTCCAGCAGCCCGCCACCCTCGCCGAACTACTCTCCATCGCGCAGCGCCACGCGGCCTGCGAGGAGAGCCTGGCGGCGAGCAGGGCCGAACAGGGGGAGCAGTCGGAAAAAAAGCGACCTTCCGACAACGGTTCCGACCGTGATCGGAAGAAGGGACGACGCAATGGCGATTCTCCGCGTCGTCCGCGCCCCTTTACCAACTACACCCCCCTCACTGTGGCTCCCGAACAAATCCTGGCAGAGATCAGGGATGAAGCTTTTGTTCGGTGGCCCCAGAGAATGCGCTCCGACCCCCGGAAGCGCGATCAAAATAGGTACTGTCGCTTTCATCGCGACCACGGCCACGACACCTCCGAGTGCCGCCAGCTTAAGGACGAAATCGAAGACCTTATCAAGCGCGGCTACCTTGGACGGTTCGTGCGCCGGAACGAAGGGCGCCGGAACGAAGAGCGCCCCCGTCGCCAAGACCGCACTCCCGAGCAGCCGATCAACAACGAGCCCAATGGGCAGGAGATCAACGTGATCGCGGGAGGCTTCGGCGCAGGTGGAGAAAGCACTCGAAGCCGACGCGATTACGCAAGGCGGGTGCATGTCGTAGACAGGCCTCCGACTGTTCGGCCGGCCCCATATCCTGCCAGTCCCGCACGCGCACAGCCCGAGGAGGCTATAACCTTCTCGGACGAAGATCTTGTAGGGGTTACGACTCCGCACACTGATGCGCTGGTCGTTTCGGCCACCATCAACCATTGTAATGTGCGCCGGATTCTGGTAGATAATGGAAGTGCCCCCGACGTCTTGGCTTACGACTGTTTCGTTCTCATGGGCCTGCGCGCCAATCAACTTACTCCTGTAAATTCGCCATTGTTCGGCTTTTCGGGAGTTTCGGTCCAGCCCATGGGAAGGATTCGCCTTCCGATCACCTTGGGAACAGCTCCAAAGGCTGTGACCAAGATTGTTGACTTTCTGGTCATCAACAATATGCCTGGATACAATGCTATTCTTGGCAGAAGTCTGATCGGGCGAATCAAAGCAGTGCCTTCGTCACTCCACCAGAAAATGAAGTTTCCAACTCCGATCGGAGTTGGTGAAGTGCTCGGGTGTCAGCGTGAGTCTCGCCGTTGCTATGTCCTCTCTCTAAGAGACAAGCAACCACTCGCTGATCCAGCTCTTCCAACCTCCGATCAGCCTTCCACTAGTCGGGGGACGCCTGCCGAAGACTTAATCCCCATTCAAGTGGATGACGACTCCGAACACGTCTTGTACATTGGCGCCCTGTTGACAGAGGCCGAGCAGCAACGCTACACAGCTTTCCTGCTCGCCAATTTGGACGTGTTCGCTTGGTCTGATGACGAGCTTCCAGGCATTCCCCCAGAAGTCATGGTGCATCGCCTTCGGTTGGATCCACGAATCCCGCCAGTGCAGCAAAGAAGGCGACCCGTGAACCGAGAACGGCAGACCGTGATTCAGGATCACGTGACCAAAAGCCGAACTGTCGGGCTCCTCCGAGAAGCCCAATATCCAAGATGGATCTCCAATGTGGTCCTCGTACGCAAGGCCAATGGCAAATGGCGTGTGTGCGTAGATTACAAAGATCTTAATAAGGCAACGCCCAAGGATAACTTCCCATTGCCACGCATCGATCAGCTGGTGGACGCTACTTCCGGGCACGAGCTCCTCAGCTTTTTGGATGCCTACTCTGGTTACCACCAGATCAGCATGCATCCCCCGGATCAAAACGCCACTACGTTCGTCACAGACCTAGGCTTATACTGCTTCACCAGGATGCCTTTTGGTCTGAAGAATGCAGGCGCAACTTACCAGCGGCTGGTCAACAAGATGTTCGAGCAGCAGATCGGGCGAAACATGGAGGTTTACGTCGACGACATGTTGGTCAAGACTCTTCCGAGCACCGATCACATTTCTGACCTCCAGGAAACCTTCGCAACTCTGCGAAGGTATAATATGAAGCTCAATCCGGCCAAATGCGCGTTTGGTGTTAGGTCGGGTAAGTTCCTCGGGTTCCTCGTATCAAACAGGGGAATAGAGGCGAACCCGGAAAAAATCCAAGCCGTACTTGAGATGTCCAGTCCGAAGACAGCGCGCGACGTCCAGCGTCTAACAGGACGTCTTGCCGCGCTGAACAGGTTCATGTCCCGAGCAGCAGAAAGAAGTTTTAACTTCTTCAAGTTGCTCCGAGGCCCTAAAAACGCCTCGAAGCAAGGGGGGCAAGTACGATGGACTGACGAATGCGAAGCTGCCTTCACTGAGCTGAAGGCATATTTGGCAGCCCCTCCTGTTCTCTCAAAGCCCGTGCTCGGAGAACCCTTGTTCGTGTACCTCTCGGTCACCGAACACTCCATCAGTGCGGTTTTGATCAGAGAAGTAGGAGCGGCACAGTATCCAGTGTACTATATCAGCAGGGTCCTCCAAGAAGCTGAAAGGAGGTACCCCAGAGCAGAAAAGCTTGCCCTTGCTCTTGTCACAGCTGCACGGAAGCTCAGGCCCTACTTTCAGGCCCATTCCGTTACAGTGCTTACCGATCAACCGCTGAAATCCATCTTGCAGCGGCCGGAGGCTTCCGGTAGGTTGGTTAAGTGGGCAATCGAGCTGGGAGAGTTTGACATCAGCTTCCGACCAAGGACGGCAATCAAAGCGCAGGCGTTAGCAGATTTCGTGGCGGAATGCACCCTTCCGGCCGAGCAGGATCCACCGTTGGCAGACGAGCCCCCATGGGAGCTTTATGTGGACGGATCCTCTTGTGTCTCCGGAAGCGGGGCAGGTTTGGTCCTCACCTCCCCAGAGGGGTTAGAGTTCCAATACGCCCTCCGTTTCCGCTTTCCAGCCTCCAACAACGTCGCCGAGTACGAAGCCTTGCTTTCCGGTATCCGCATGGCTAGGCACCTCGGAGCCATTCGGCTTAGAGTCTTTAGTGACTCCCAGTTGGTCGCCAGCCAGGTGAGCGGACAGTTTGGAGCAAGGGAACCTCGCATGGCTAAATACCTCCAACAGGTCAAGAGCCAGACAGAGGGCCTCGTATACTTCGAGGTTATACATGTTCCACGGGAGCAGAACGCGCGAGCTGATGCGCTGGCCAAATTGGCATCTTCAGGTGACATCACCCCTTCTCGCTCTGTCTTCATTGAAGAGCTCGCCTTGCCGAGCACAGAGATTGATGTAGCCGCCATAGAAACGGGCCCACCGACCCCAAGTTGGGTGGACCCTCTCTTGGCGTACCTTCTCCGAGGCGAGCTTCCTTCCGAACAGGATGAAGCTCGGAAAGTCAGGATGCGCTCGCAGCATTTCACCCTCGTAGAAGGCAAGCTGTACCGACGGTCCCTTGCAAGACCTCTTCTACGTTGCCTCAACCCTGAGGAGGCCCTCGCGGCCACAGAGGAAGTCCACGAGGGGTTGTGCGGAAGCCATCTGGGGGGCAGAACGCTAGCACGCAGCCTCATCCGAGCAGGGTTCTGGTGGCCTTCTCTTCAGAAGGATTGCGTGTCCTTCGTCAGGAAATGCCCAGAATGCCAGAAGTTCGGAGTACTCATCAAGCAGCCAGCCGAACAGCTTCACAGTCTGTTCGAGCCGCGCCCCTTCGCCAGATGGGGCATTGACATCTTGGGCCCCTTTCCAGAGGCCCAAGGGCGCAAGAAGTTCCTTTTTGTGGCCATCGACTACTTCACCAAGTGGATCGAGGCCGAACCCGTTGCCACAATCACCGAACAAGCCGCGTGGAAGTTCGTGTGGAAGAACCTTCTCTGCAGGTTTGGCATCCCAAGGGTGATTACATCTGACAACGGGAAACAGTTTGACAGCACCTTCTTCAAGCAAAAGTGCGCCGAGCTCGGGATCTACAACCACTTCACCTCCGTGGCTCATCCCCAGGCTAACGGTTTGGTCGAAAACGCCAACCGAACATTGCTGCACGGGATCCGAACCAGGTGGAGGCTGCAGGTGGATCATGGATCGATGAGCTCCCAAATGTCCTTTGGTGTCACCGAACAACTGCTCGGGTAGCTACAGGGGAAACACCTTTCCACCTAGCCTACGGCTCAGAAGCAGTTGTACCTTTGGAAGTAGCCCTTCCAACCATCCGAACAACCCACTTCGACGAAGCCGCCAATAACCGTGCTCTCCGAGAGAACTTGGACATGCTGGGCGAACGACAAAGCGACGCCAGCATTCGCCTCGTTTCTTATCAACAACGGCTTGCGCAATATTATAATGCGCGAGTCAAGGAGAGGCGGTTCAACGTGGGAGATTTGGTCTTGCGCCGCTGTTCGGCTTCGGACCCCCGAAGAGCAGTCGGCAAACTTGCCATCAAATGGGAAGGACCTTATCAGGTCACCCACGTCCTTGGGAAAGGCTCATATAAGCTAACTACTCCTAGTGGCGAGGCCATTCCCAGGACTTGGCATGTCTCTAATCTTAAGGCTTATCATCTATAAAAGCCTTCTTTCAGCATCCAACCTCTCTTCTCCTTACTCCTGTTGCTTCATGAGCATTTGGCATAGATACCTGATCGGAACCTCCTTTACGGTACCCAATGATCTGTGTCTTACATGCAATACTCACGAAGCTAACGGATTCCGATCCGAGCAGGAACAACCACAACAGGGAGAAGATAGAGAAAGTGACGCTACAGAAAAACTCGTAAAGCAGAGGATTTCATTTATAAGAAGTTCTTGTGCTTACAAAACAGCCTTCCTTGGCCGATGTTACAAAAAGCGAAGTACAAGAAGACGTGAGGCAAGGGGATTAAGGAGCTTGTTCGGAAGGACCAGCATCCTCACCCGAAGAAGGCATCCGCCCAGACTGAAATTGTGCGAACCGCACACCATCTAAGCGGACGTCTTGGGTACGGCGTCGACATTCCCGAACAGCAGCCTCGAAGGCTTCTTGGGCGCGTTCGGCCCAGGAAAGCCTCTCCCCCACCTCCTTCCCAGCATTAAGGCCCACTTTGTAGCAGCGAGCCCCATACTGCTCCAAGTCTTCCTTGTACTCTGGCCCAGCCTTATAGTTAGCAACGGCACGGGCCTCCGCATCTACTACTACCTTGGCTAGGGCGTCCTTTTCGGCCCGCGCCAAGGTAGCATCCAGCTTCGCGGCATGAAGAGCAGCTCTGAGGTCCTTCACCTCCTCCTCCAGCGCCGCCTCGCGAGCTTTATGCCTTGCCGAAAGGTCATCACAGAAGGCTACCTGCGCCTCGTAGAGATACTTCTGTCTCTGGCCCCGAACAGCTAAAGCCTTCAGAGTGGCCAGCGACTTGGACATTTCGTCCGCAAGCATCTCTACGTCGACGTCGCTCAAACCATCTTCTGTTTGCCACTCCGGCTGGTAACCTTCCACTGACTTCTCCGGAGTCTGTTCGGAAGGAAGGTCCAAGCACCTTGCCAACCGTTCAAGACGAGAAGCAGTGGGGCTCGCAGGCAGCTCCCTTGGCGTATCCTCCATCCGACGAAGGGTCGCCTCCAGCGCTGCCACCGAAGGAACCCAACAGGTTCTCTCAGAAGCACCTCATTAAGAGGCCTTCGGTCGTCTTCGGACCCTTCGTCCCGGGCAGCACCCGCAGCCTCCCCCCAATGTCTTCTACTCCTTTGGAGGTTGCTTCTGCGTTAGCAACCACCTCGGAGGGGGGCAGGGGGGGCAGGATTCTCCCGGTTGAAGTGGCAACCTCTTCGGACGCCCTCGCCGTTGCGGCCGCCTCCGCAATGGTCCCTGCTGCAGAAACCATTCCTTGCTCTGAAGGCGCTGCTGTCACCGCGCTGCTCGGAACCACCCCAGCAGGGGCGGAAACTCCCGTTGCGCATGTGTCCTCCTCCTGCCGAGCAGGTGACGCCGTAGCTTCTCTGCTCCTCCTAGAGGATACCTCCGCGATGTTGCTGGAAACACCGCGCTCGGCACCTCCAGCATTGGAAGCACCGGAGGGCGCCCTATCTCTCGCGCAGGGGGAGCCCCCGGCTTCTCCACCGACAGGACTCTCAGATCCTTCGCTCACAAAAATGAGCCCCAGCTCGGTCGCCATCTTCTGTGCGACCTCGGGGCGAGTCGCGGGAGCCACCCGTGGCACCCCCTCATCGGCCGATTGTACGGCCCTACTCTTTTTGCGCAGCAGCAACTGCGCCCCTTCCTCTTCCTCTTCGGTCCCCTCCTCATCGTGTGGAGGAGTAGCCTGGACCGCCTTCTGCTTCTTCCGAGCACGGAGTTGTTCCGCTTCCTCCGCGCTCTCGTCAACCAGAACGGGCCTCTTCTTCGCAGAAGGCCGGCTCGCTTGGTCGTCCTTCTCTCGAGGAGCCCGAGCTCCGGCCGGTACCACCTCTCTAGTGGCCTTCTTCTTCAAGCGAATCTTTCCAGGCCCCTTCTCAGGAGCCTGCGCCCTGTTCGGGCGCCCTTCGGCGGTTGATGGAGCAACAAGTGCCGTTGTCACCGCGGCACCGACCCTCACCGCGGAAGGAACCCGAACAACAGCGTCGACGTCGTCACCTTCATACACCCTGTGCGCTAGCACAGGGATCTGTTCGGCGAACTCATCATTCGCCTCTTCATCTCTTCCTGCCTCCAGCTCTGCAGCCGCTGCGCACAAAGAAGATGGGAAGAAGAAAGGTTAGTATGAGGTCACCAAAACTAAGAGTAAACCACCGAGAGACAGTATACTTACTCCATGGTTTGCTGAGCCCATACTTAACGAGCATGAACTCGGTCACATACCCTTCTCCATTCCGAACACCTGCTCGGAGAAGGGCATCTGATGCCCTCGCCTCATCCTGGATAAGCTTCGGAAAGCTATCCTTCTGTGCTGGGCGAATGACTGTGGGGAACCCCCACTCGGCACCACTCCGGTGACGCACGAAGAACAGCCTGTCCATCCAACCCTTGTTGTTGGAATACTTGCTGGACAGGCCGATGTGCATCCGGTCTGTTCGGTGCTTGGCGTAGTAGACATCTGCTCCCGACGCCCGCGAAGCAGACAGCTTGAAGTGCGCTCGGAAGACGTCCGCCGAGCCCCGGATCTCCTTCAACTTGCAGACAACACCGAAGATACAGATGTATCTCCAGGTGTTGGGCGTCAGCTGTATTGGCGAAACGCCCCAAGTATTAAGGAGCGCCTTCGCCACCTCCGGCAACGGCAGCCGGAAGCCTGCCTCCAGATGGTCCACGGATAGGAGCAGGCAACCTGGTTTATTCACCAGGATCGTGTCGCTTTCCCTGGCGTCAACGATCTCGTACTCATCCCCAATCCGGAAGCGCTCACGAAGACCACTGAAGTGGCGGTATCGTGGTCCGCTCGGCACTGCGACAGTCACCCCGCTAGCTCCGGCAGCGGCTTTCCCCTTGCTCGCCATCGCCGGAAGGACTGCAGAAAGCGGCAACGGCGCGAGAGGACGAAGCAGAAGACAGGGAGAGGAGAAGGCAAGGAAGCACGAAGATCTCAAAGATGGAGGGTTTCTGGGAGGCGTAGCTCCCGCCCTCGTCTCGTCCCCTCCTTATAAGGAAAGAGGAGGGAACGAAATTCGAGGCGGGCCCTAAAATGCCGCTCCTTCCGATTTTTGAAAACGCCCCTTCGGGTACAGCGTTGGCAACCGTCCAAACGCAGCGGCGGCACCTCAAGTGTGGCGCGGCTTTGCACCCATCATGATGGGTTAGCCGTTTGACAGGACCCTAAGCGGCGGCATCCCGTAACGGGCCCTCGCATTAAATGCGGAAGCGACGCCCTCGAAGCCCTCGTCCCACCGAGCCATTCGAGGGCGTGGGGGGCAAGTGTGGTGGCCAAATCTGGTCACCTAGGCCCATGATGGCTCGTTACGGCCCATTCACGTCCTGTCAACCAACGTGGCACCGTCATCGAAGGGCACGCCCTCTCCAGGATGGCTCAAAGACCTCCATTGTGTGACTCCTGTGATCGGAAGCTGTCAGGTTCCGCTGCGGCGTACCTCCGAGCAGATCACCCGCCTTTCCTTACCGAACAACTATGAACAGCTTCCGAGCAAGAACAGTGACTCCGCTCCATGAAACTACCCTCGATGTTACCGAACAGCATGTTCGAGCCCCCACGTGGGTCACCTGCTCGGAAAGCATTTCCAAAGGGTTCCGAGCAGGCTCTCTGGCTTCCAGAACGGTTGTAACCGTCTCAGGCCACGTTCTCCACCATCAAGGGGCGTGAACTGCCTGGCAGCCTAACGGGCATCGGAGTCATAACTCCTCCCGTTATGCGCGTGCGTCAAGGCGCCTCTTCAGGCACGATCTGCCCAACGTTACGCACGTTGGCCTCTACACCAACGCCTATAAAGGCACAGGTATAGTACCATGCAAGGTACGTCCTCTGGCTTACGCGAACACATTCTCGCATTCCGAAACCCCCTGCCTCACAAGCTCTCCACTGACTTAGGCATCGGAGGGTTTCCCCGGTCTTCACCGGGCCTCCTGATCCCATTCTGGTTTTGCAGGTCTTCGCCCTCACCAGCAATCGTCTTCCCTCTCTTATTCCAGTGGAGGCCCGTTTGGCTCAGGTCCAAACAGGATCACGCCACCACAGCTATTTTTGAGGCTAGCCCTACTATTGCTTTCTTTAGTGATTTGAGCTTGTGCATAGGGGTGACAGTGTGTATCTGGTTCCCAAGTCCCAATGAACATCACTGTCCTCGAGATGCTCTTATACTCTTGGCCAGATTTCTTCAGATTTTCTGGGCGGCATTATACTCATCTCACATTTTCTTTATACCTATTGGTCATACTGTTTTAGAGCTTTGGTCATACATCAATATACATATAGAGAACATGTGGACAACACAAAGCTTTATGCGCATTGTACACAATAACGCTCATATCCAGTCCCAGCCAATATGGATCAAACTTTTATTGCTTGTTATAGCAATTGGAATGGTCTATGCCACAAGTGAATACTTGCAAAGACATGGGTGCCTCTTTCTTGATATTTGCCACATCAGAATTTCTGGGATTTGGCCCTGTCGATAGCCGACAGGTGCCGTGTCCAAAATTCTCAGAAATTCTCAACCGTAATTGGATAATAATTTGGCTGATCTAATTGTCTATATTTTTATATATTCAAACAATGTCCGTTTATGTTAAGATTTTAACCATAGACTAATGTGATAGATTTACAAATTATGGTAATTTTAGTTTAATTTTTAGATTTTATTTTACACATGGTGTTAAATTATCCGAAAAATAGTTGCGTCGGCTTAATCTCGAAATCCGTGTGTCAACAAATATGGATATTTATATTTCTGATATCTCCATATTTTTCTAAAAATTATGGTGTCCTCGAATTTTTATTTCGTTACAATTTTTCGGTATCGCCCTGTCGGAGCGCACACCTCTGTGTACGACACTAAGGTAACGTATATTACCACTAATTAAGCCCAAATTCTAATTATTTCAATTTAATGTCAATCATAATGTATAATGACCACATTATTCATAATTTTTTACAATTAAAATTGTAAGGTCTCGGGTCTTTAGTGGATCCTTATTGGGTCTATAGTGGTTCTGTGTGGTTGACGGCCAAGGCTTGCCGTTGAGTCAGAGTCAGCGTCCAGCTATGTGGACGTCTGAGCTTGAACTTAACGACATGGGATCTGGACGTCAGTCTGTAGGCGGTTCAGTTGGCGGCCAGAGATGTTGACGTCGACTAACCAGTTCTGTTGAAATAGGTCAGCCCGAGAGCAGAGCTTATTCTTCTTCTTTCCTCTCTCTTCTTCCACCTTTGCCTTTCTTGATTCCTGCAGCTTCTGTTGAGTGATTTGAGCTCGTGGGAAGCCCCTGGATCGTGTGGCGTTGCTAGATCAGGCGGGAAACGCGTGGTTTTGGTGCGATTCGCGCGGAGTCTTCGGGGGAATCCAGCGCGATTAGTGGCTGTTTGTGGATTCTTAGGGCGTTCTGAGGTAGGGACTTAACCCCTATAACCCTCCCCAACAAACTAGCATGCCCAATTAAGTGAATTGGAATGCAATTTATGGTTTAGGGTTTGGGTTGTATCATGCCGGGATTTGGATAAATTAGACAATCTAAGTGTTAGACTGTTTAGTTTAGATGTTCTGACAGCGTAGATTGATGAGAGGAAGTGTTTCCCTCCATCGGTCAGAATGTTATTTAGTGTTTCTGCCCATTGGGACTGACTCGGTTCAGTTCTGGATATGGGGGACTGAAGATATCAACGTCCACATCTGTTGACGTTGAGATCTTCAGGGGTGATTTAAACGACAAGGTCGATTGCCGTTTAGTTATTGTTGACGGCATAGGGGTTGCCGTTTATCTCTGATTGGCGGCAATCGATGTGGCCGTTTATATTCTGTATCCCAGCAGACTTAAGTTGTGTGATTAGAGGCGATTGACATGTGATGTCCGCCCTAATAGCACAAGTGGGCCAGACTTAGAGTGTGACTCCGCCTGTGCATAAGAGTAGTTGTTTGTGGCACGAGGTGTTTACTACTGTACGGGGTTTCAGACGTTGAGTGTGTTCCGTCTGTTGTACGCGTGTTGCGTTACCGTGTACCCGTTTCTGTTGTGTTACCTAGGCGTGGGTGCGACTCCGTCTAGACGACTAGCGTGTGGTTGTCCCCGCTAGTGAGCCGAGACATTGAGTGCGACTCTGTCATGTGCGTACTCCTTGTGGTGGTTTTGAGCCGGTCTCCGTGGAGCCCCTTCTCTACCGCTAGGGTCAAGCGTAGGGGAAAAACCGGTCGTGGACCAGACGTGAGAGAGAGCGTCTGTAGTGTGCACACGTGGCTGGGGTTGAGAGCCTCTGTGGTGACGGGACGCCGAGCCACAGACCCTAGCTGAGTCCTACTTGCTGTGTGTGTGTGTGAGTGTGTGTTACTAAGCCGCGAGGTTTACAGTTTTGTGTTGTGGTGCGACGTGTAGTTACTTTCAGTTTTTACTTTCCGCACTTTAGTTCAGTTGCCGGTGGGGTTACTTTTCCCTACTGGGTCTCTTTTCTTGAGACTCACTCCCTTCCCTTTCAGGTGGATCTTCGTCGACTCCCGTTCCAGGCGAGTCTAGCCACTCCGGTGTTGGTGCTCCATAGCTGCAGTGAGTAGTACTTTTGTTGTACTTCTGTACTCTGTACTTTGCTCAGACTCTGAGTTGTATATATTATGTTCATATAATGGAATTTTACAGCTTTGCATGGTGTGTATCTTCTTACATATAGTCTCCTCGGACTCTTACTTCCTACCCTTCCGAGCTTGTCTCGTGGGTTAGCGGGTCAGAATTCGGGTTACTGGTTGGTTACTGGTAATGCGGATTCTGGGTCGTTACAAAAATTTTCCGGGGCATTACATATACTTACATGTATAACTATGTAATTGTGTAATTAGGTAAGCCCTAATTATAGAGTTACAAACTTATAAAATTTCTATGTAGTTACATAGTTTCATGTGTAATTGTGTAAGTATGTAACTGGGTAACTGGATAACTGGATAACACAGTTACATGTGTAACTGGGTAACAAGTTACACAATTACAAGATTTATATGTAACTGTGTAAGTACGTACTTACACATTTTTGGGATAACGGTTATAAAATAATTAGGTAAATCCTTCTAAAACTATGTAACTATGTAATTAGGTAAGCCCTATTTATAGAGTTACAAACTTATAAAATTTCTATGTAGTTACATAATTTCACGTGTAACTGTGTAAGTATGTAACTGGGTAACTGAGTAGCACAATTACATGTGTAACTGGGTAACAAATTACACACTTTTGGGATAACGGTTACACACTTTGAGATAACGGGGGAGGATAACATGGATAAAAAGCAGGGACTTAAAAATAAGTCATGCATAAAGCAAGGACCGCATGGCTTGAGAAAAGTTGACAAGGACATGAAATTGATGTCAGATCTCTGTCAGGGACCTGAAATTAATTCTCCTTATGTTATATTTATTAAGTTATCCTCGTGGGATAACTTTTATTCCCCCGTGAGATATTTATATCATTTTATCACCCTTTTATTTTGGATAAATTTTATTATCCATAGTTAAAAAAATTACATTCTCAAAATATCTATGGAGTTAAAACTGATGATAAAAGAGGGATCGCGGGCCAAATCCGCACGCGCCACTCTCTCCCCACGCGTGCGTGCTCGCCTCCGGCAGGCGGTGGTGGGGTGCTCCCTCCACAAATCTCTGGAATCGCTCCCCAGCACCCTTCTCAAACATCCGCAGTCCAGGTGTGGATCTTACTTTCCTTCTCTATACATACTGATGTTGGGTATACTCAGATTAGATTAATGATGTTGAAGAGATGCATGTTGGGTACACTATCCTGGAAACCCCTGTAGTAACTTTGAATTCCTGTCGGTTCAGGTGTTGGTTTTTGAGTTGTGGGTTTTGTTTTTTCTGCTTTTCCTAAACTTGTTTGTTGCACTTCTTCTTTGCGACATCTAAATCAAGTAGAATCTGAACATCGTAACGTCCTCATGCCTTAGCCATTCAAGTAGAATCTGGGTATCCTTTACCTGCAGTTCCCCTCTGTTGTCATCAAAGCGACCAGCTAGGGTAACAGGTTTGAGTGGCCAAAAAAATATGGTTTTCTACAGTTTTGACAAGCCCGTTTTTAGAACCTCTGCAAACATGCTGTAAGTTGAGAATATAGATAAAAATAGTTATATAAAAACTCGCATAACTGTTCTGCAACTGTCTATGAATATTCGTGAAGTGTATGTGAGTGTTCTGTTTATTTTCATCATAAGACTATTTTACTCTCTGGTTTTAAAATTCCTTATTTCCGATTTCAAACTGAGTATTATGTTTAGAAAATCTATAGCGTTTCCTTTTAGGTCTCGGATTTTAGTTTTCAGTGAGCATGTAAACAAATACTGTGCCTCTATTCCTGCAAATGATTTTTTTGGTCGAATACTTCAGAAATGATTAACTTTCCTATTATCCAATTAAAGATGTATTCTTTGACCACGCAAATTCAGTGCCTGAGGGGCAATGGAAAAAGTAGAACAAACAGCTATGAACACAGACCAAACAAAGAAGGGGGGGGGAAGACAAATAGAGATCAGTAGCTCTTTTGATGGAATATTGTATGCATATGAGCAAAAGTTCAATTGCCCATCAGACACATCAACTATATAAAAAAACTGCAGTATTGACTGTTAAAAAAACCCTAGTTTCAGAAACTGATAATGATAAAAATGAATAGTGGATTTCTCTCAAGTCATTTTGTTATAGCATTGCTTAGACACTATTCAAGGGGTTGTTTATTTTTCTTGTTGGGTAGAGAACAAGGAGGAAGAACCATACTAGTCCAAGACTATTTTCATCTCCCTGCTGCATTTTTTCTGTTTTCCTTTTTTTTTCCCCTTCCTTTTCTCTGAGTTGTCCCTGCTTTGTGATAGAAGTCCAGTTTTTTATAAAAATGCAAGTAAGTGTCAAGGATGTTTAGTAAATTTTCATTTAAATTCTCTCTTCTTCAGTTGAGGAGTTAGCAAAGTTGGATGGGAAGTTCACTCTCCTTGAAAGCAAGATAGTTTTGAGGACTTTGCTTTTCTTTAAAGGATTAGTTGATGTCATATACTTTTCAAACTCCTCGAATGCCATGTCAAAATAGTTCTGAGTTAAGAACGTTATAAGGTCCATCAAATATGGATTGGTTCTTGACTAAGATTTTCTCATTATGTGTCAATCTTAGCCTTCTGTTTGTTACATTTGTGCTTATCATTTATCAATATATTATGCATATCTTATAGTCGTCTGTTGGAAAACCAATTAGCTTTTGATAATTGTTTGTCTTCTCGTCTGGGGTAAGAATATCACAAGCATCAGGCCATTGACTAGGTAGATGTTCTGAATGCAATATAGGCCAACGTTTGCAAGCAGAAAAGTTATATTCTAACTCCACTATTTGTATGCAATAAAGAGGTTAATCCTCATTACAATAGAACTCTTTGGATTTGCCCAATCATGTAGATTTAACAAAGTCTGCATAGAAAAACTAAAGTAAACTTGCTGTTGACCTACTCTTCTCATCTGATAAATATTTAAGAAAGCCTTGTTATTTTTTCAGTTTCAGGGGGTTAGAACCAGGGCTTTAGCATGAGCTTATTCACCAATAAATGGAGTGTTAGCACCCGGAAATATTTTAACTTGAACTTGTTCATGTTTGAGGGGTTTAGAACCACGGCTTTAGAACTATGTTTCAGAGCTGAAGGTACCTTTTTGGCTTTTTCAATGTACAAGTTTAAATAATTCTTTCATTTTTTTCACTGGTTTTTATTCCCACTCTTTTTTTCACTGGTTTTTTTTACTTGTTTTTTATGAACCACGTTTGATGATTCCTGTAGAAGAGAGGGCCCACACAGATGACAACAGAAGAAAGGGGCCAGGTGACCATTAGACATTAATGTTGTGACCTGTTTGTCATTAACGGAAATAGGGATAAGGTAGAGACATGCAAAGTTTTGCTGATCATGAGGTCCAAAGAACCTAAGACGGGAAGACTGGGGCAGAGCAGCTATTCAAATGTAATGATTCCTGTAGAGGGAAAATCTAGGATTAGATACAAAAAGAATCTCCAACTGAAGTGGTGGCCTTCTCTCTAATTATCATTCCCAGTTCGCTCTTTGTTCTGTTGTTTTTTTTTTGGGGGGGGGGATAACGAGGGATTTCAGTGAAAAGTGCTAAACGTTGCTTGATTTTGCTGTTTGCTTTTGTGCATCATGATGTTCGGATGTTAACTTAATTGCTGATGTATGCCAACCTCTTCCCTTTTCTTTCTTTATAGCAGATAATTGTATTTTGTGGAATTGATATTCTTTTCTTTATTTTTGTGTTCCTAGATGTGGGAAAGGAAAACCAAACATCACCCCAAAATTGCTTCGAAATAGCCATGTGAAACATGAGGGTCTGAGCAACATTAAGAAGGTGGTGATTTTTGCTTTCAACAACTCATTCTGTTGAGAGGTGTAAGCACAAGAAGTTTGATGAGGAATTCCATAAGTGGTGCATAAGTCATTAAACTAAGAAGACAAATGTTCCTAAGCATTATTAGACTGAAGAATTTTAATGGAAGTGGAAAATAGAGTTTTTATTTCATAAAAGAACTATTGAAAAAAGTGGAAGACCTGTGATTTACTCTTCAGAAGAAATACCCAAGTCATCCAAGAGTGGTCATCAACGAAGGTGACAAAATATCTAAACCCCAGAGTCGTGACAATATGATTAAGACCCCATATATCACCGTGAACTAGATTAAAAGGAGAGGCACTCCGTTTATTTTTATTAAAAGGAAAATACATTCTATGATGCTCGCCAAGCTCATAAGCATTGCATTGAAATTGAGGCAGCGTTTGGTAACATGAGTGAAAAGCAGATTCGAATGATTAGAATCTGATTTCTTCTCCCTCTAATTACCAAATGCCCTCTTTGGATTTTAGATTTTTCAAAAGTAGATTTGAAGAGAGAGATTAGGGAGGGGAGAGAGAGAGAAAGAGAGGATTTATTGTGCATCGGCTTTGGTGCATAGGAAGTGGGTGCTTTTCAAAAAAGTGTGTGGGATTTGACTTTTTTAAAAGTGACAATCTCCACTCCCTATTCCCAAACGGCACTTGAGACAAATTGAGAGGTATTGAAACTAAGTGAGGAAACTTCGAGGGAGTTGGATGACCAAGGCGATAATGCTAATGATATGGAGAAGCTGTCGCGAGAACCGAAGAAGAAGCAGATGAGCGGTCCGTCAAGTAGTATAAGCTGTCGAGCTCACACTCGCCACCAATCATCACCTTCGTTTTAAGATCCTGTAAGATACAATAAGAAGAAAAGAATGTAATAAAATAGTTATATTCACGAGCTAGACAACTGATGGAAAGAAGGTTGATAGGAAATTGAAAAACATATCACACATTAGAAAAGATGAGAGTGAGAGATAGATGAATAGTGCCAATGCCAAAAATAGGAGACGGAGAGCCATTGGCAACAGATACAAGTGACAAAGAAGAGGTTAGATGCAAACAGGAAAATATGAATGATTACTTGACATGTGGCTAGAAGCCCTAGAATTAATGATCAAGGACAAACTATGGGAGATGGAAAATGCACTACCCGAAGCGAAAGGAACTGCATGGAGCGAGTGTTGCTGGAGTAGGCGTTCATAGTCAGCCTTGGGAAAAGTAACGATCGCATTCGCCGGATGTGCCTTTGGCACAATAGATGGATTGGTCTGAGCATCTGGAGACTGGAGCTAGGAGAGGTGTATTGGTCTCAAGTTTAGCGATGTCTAGACGACTAAACTTTGCCCAACAATGTTCAGAAACATTATTTTGACAACCATAATGAGTATATGGAGGATAGGAGTTCTGGCCGCGGCCATGCTCTCGATCGTGACCACGACCAATAGCATGTGCAGAGTGCTCAACTGTGCCAATTAAGGAGAGCTCAATAGGAATCGTGGAGGAACTGACTTGAAGAACGCGAGAATAGCATTCGCCAAAGAAGGAAACGCGTCATCCGAGAGAAGATGGGAACTAACGTAGCTGAGGGATTCATCTAAACCATACAGAAATTTGGCGACCAAGAACTCCTCGTGTTGCTTTTTCAGGGTGGCCACATCTGCAGTGAGGGGATCATGCACTTGTGACTCATCCCACTTGCCCTTCAGAGTGGCAAAGTACTCATGAATGAGCGACCTTCTTGCTTAGAGAGAATAGACTCAGGAAACATTTTTTTTTCATTAGAATACATTTCCTTAAGAGCATTCCGCATTTTGTTTGCAGTACCGAAGAAAACAATATTAGAGCTCACATAGGACTCCATGTTATTGAGGAGTAGAGTCATCACAAAATAATCATCGGACTGCCACGTTGCAAACTTCAACTCATTCTTCTTGTCTGCCAGAGGAGAATCCAGATGAGAGCGTCTATTGAGAGTCATAGAGAAATCGAAATGCACGCGACCAGAGGAGATAGTTGGAACCGTTCAACTTGACAATTGGTCCAAGAGCCGAAGTCAATGAAGTGGATGGGGAGGCCATCGCAGCAGCTGCGAAATGAAGAGAGACACCCCAGAGTGATCAACACATAGGAAAAATGATGAGAGACATCAGAGACACCCCCTCCTTATGCACTGATCATGGTGGAGAAAAGGGCCTGCACTGGGTGGGCAGATGAAGGAGGAGAGTCGCAAGCTTGTCAGATCCTGCCGCAGTAGTGAGAAATCCTGTTGTAGGCAGGGTTGGTGCGGGAGAAGAGGCCGCTGTGCCCCTGTCCGTGCGCGGCAGACTCTGTACGTGCCGCAACTGCGTCCCTGTCTGCACGCACGACAAACTCTGCCAGTTCTGCGGTTGGTCCTCCCACGGTGCGCTGCGTCCCTACACGCTCGTAGGGCAGACTGTGCCCGCACCGCACAGAAGAGGGAGAAGCATGGATGACCAAATCGGATAGAAATCGGCCGATTCGAGCCAAAATCGGCGGGTGTCGATCCGATTTTGGGGGGCGGGGGATGTCGACCCCCATGATTTTAAGTGGAATCGGGGTGGGTCAAGTGGAATCGGAGTGGATTCTCGACCCACCCCGATTCCACCCGCTCTAGTCCTTATGAAGTCGGTCGGGTCGGCCTGAATCAGACTAGATCCATAACCAGATATATACTTATTTACCTGAACATCATTTAAGTAAATGATTATATTTGTAATTTTATTTACTTAATATATTACATGTAAATAAATAAGTACTCCCCATTTGAATCTAATAAAAATATAAAAAAATCATATTTCTTACTAATAAAAAGACAACGCTCCCATCTAAGACGAAAATCGCGATTTTGGTGATCCCATCAAAATGTTGACTTTCTAATCTTTCATAATTTGGCCTAACTAAAAATTTCATAATTTAAATAAACCATATGGAATACTAAAAATTCAAAGTCCGGTGAAATAAGTCAAACGTACATGTGACTTCTCCAAGGGACTCGCTCTCCTACTGACAGTACTTAGTCTGATATCATTATCACCGAATATGTAGTGCTGCAAGAATCCTGATTAGTATTAATTTGTTTGTGTTCTCTCGTACTTTATTTGTTATAGAGGTACTATTATTTTTATTTTTTTCTGTTTTGTCCTTTCCATATAATTCTTTTCTTTTTATTGATTTTTTTTATTTCCAACTTTCTAGTTGTTAATAAATGATTGCATTGGAAGATGCTATTTAGTTGCAAGAATTCTGCATCGTAAAATAAGATCCAATAGATCACATCAAAGATCAACCTAGACCCAAATAATGATACTTAGGACATTTGTTCTTATTTTCATGGGAAATAGTTCTTGGTTTCTTGTAAGCATCTTTTCCCACCTTTGCATGAGCTATGACACCTCGAGACATGCAAAGAGGATTTCAAGATCTCGCCAATTCCTTGTTTGGCTATGGATATACCTAACATTCACCTGCTCAGTTTTATGAGCCAGAGGATGAGGGTTCTGAAATGTGAAATTGACAAGGTATTTTTATTTATTTCATGTTACAAACTTCTAGATATCTCTTTTTTTTTCAATGAATGAACATAATCATTAGTGCTTTAATAATCTTTATTGTTCTTTATGACAGATGTACATTATAAGAATTGAATTTCATTGTGTTTATATTCAATGAATTTTGTATGCGTTTTTCAAATTTTTGTGTGATTTTTTTTCTTCTGATTTTTTTTCACAATTTTTCTTAATATTTTAATCTGTCCGATCCAGATCGGTCAGATTTCCCGAGAATCTGCTGGATCCTCCGATCCGACTCAGATCGGGATCAACATAGTCTAATCTAGTAACCCGATCCGATTCTGCCATCCATGGGGAGAAGGGGAGAGGCGGTGGTTCTCACCCAGAGATGTCCCACTCCGATACCATGTGGGAAAGGAAAACCAAAAGATGCTTTATTCCTTGGAGCATGGCTCCTTATATAGAGAGTACATAGGGTAATTTGTCCTATAGGACCAAAATCCACTAACCTACTCTACTGTTGACACTAGACATGTCAGATTGTTGACATAGAAGGTAATTGAAAAAAATTGAGTACAATACAATCACAAATCACTCCAATGATTCAGGGGTATCCCCTACTGTTTCAAAGCCACCCCACACTTGAACTGCACGACCCAAGTTTCTTTCTTCTCAAACAAAGAGTAAAAGAAAGAGAAAGGAAGAATGAAAATGTACCATTCTACCGATCTCTTCCCGAATTTGTGGGACTGCGTCCTCAACTGTCATCTCTCTTCCTCGATACTCCAACTCCCACCCCAGTCTATGAGGATGTTTCACTTCCTCATGAAAGATCCCTTTGGCCTATTAATTTATATATATAACCTTGACTTTGCACCCTTACCATTTAAAACATCAAAATTGGAAGCTTAAAGATTAAATTATCTAGGTTACATCATGACATAAATTTTTTATTTATCTATTTAAGAAATTACTATCATTGTCATACTATATCTGCCCATGAATTTTTACTTTCAAAATTTGAACATAGAAATGCTTAGTGTAGTCTTCTGATCAAATTGATGGCGTAAACAAAGTTTGAATGAAGTAACATGCTTGTGTCTGAGAATAGATTGAGGTTTGGGAGGGAAGCACAGAGGGAGAAAGGAGGGAGATGGCTCCTTACTTGGAATTTAGATGGATTCTTTAAATTTTAAAGTTTTGCTTCACCATCATTCATCATTGACAGGGTGGTGTATTCTTCTATATTTTGAAATGGCATACCATAAAATTGTATCACCAAGAGGATAATTGAATAACTGTGTCAGAAATAGGAATAGTCTTTATTCTAATGAAGAGGGAATAGGCCTATGACCTTCAAGGAATAGGCTTATTAGAATTTTGGGCCATTTATGCCCCTTGTGGAAGTAGAGGGATTTTATCTTATGCTTGAGGAGAGTTGACTTAGGATGCATAAAGAGAACTGAATTTAAACTTAGATCAGAATGTGATTAGTGGCGTTCCTTGTCTCATCCAATCTTTCTTCTCTTGACTGAAGTTCATACACGAAAGAAACCATCATATGAACATTTTACGAGAAAGAAGTTGACCATCATGATGAGTAGAAAAGTATTTGATGAAACATCAGCATCTCTGTCGCTGTTCATAGAAGGAAAGATGCCATTGGTGGGTTTGAATTGTTTAACATTCAGGCCAAAGTGAAGTTTATGTCTCAGCCGCCAAAGCATCTCCATGTGGCATATCTTTGATTCTGACCACTTTAGTTGGAGATTCTATTTGTATCTCCTCCTAGGTTTTTCCTCTACTGGAATCATTGTAGTTGTTTTGCTCTAGTCTTCCCTTCTTAGGTTCTTAGAACCTGATGACCAGCAAAATTTTGCATGCCTCTTCCTTGCCCCTGTTTCTGCCAATGACAAACAGGTCAAACTTGGATGTCCAATGGCCATCTGGTCTGGGCCCTATCTTTTGTTGTCATATAAAAGTGGTTCAAAAGAGGGCATGTTATGTAGTTTAATGATAAACCTTTTATGGTAAACACCATTTCGAGATAATTCCATAATTGTGATACATCAAGGGAGATTTTATAATCTGTCAGCAAGGGTTCGTCTGTGCATAATGCAATCTGGGAGATCTTACATCCTCTTTAATTTCACCAACTGCTGTTTGATTTTCTTTCGTTGTGGATAGTATCATAGTACCATCACTATTTGATTCACATATTTGGGATGGAGTAACTTTGATTTGTTCACCAACTTTGTGATCATAGGGAAATGGCTGCAGCAAAACCTTTGAGTAGGCTAATATCACATGTGATTCTGGACTTGGATGACACACTTTTAAACACAGGTGATTGTCATCATCTCTTTTTCGTAATCTTTTTTACCTTTGGCCTCTTAACTGTTGATGTAATGTACATGCATTTTGCATATTCCTTCTAATCTCATTTTTTTAATATATTGTACTCGAATCTGTGCTTCTTGTCATAACTATTCTGTCTCCTAACAGATGGCATTGTGGAAGAAGTAATGAGAGTATTTCTAGTGAAATATGGAAAACAATGGGATCACCGAAGTGTTCAAAGAATAGTGGGTAAACCTCCTTTAGAAGCTGCGACTGCAATTGTTGAGGATTACGGTCTCCCTTGCTCAACAGAAGAATTAATGACTGCTGTTACTCCTTTGTTTACTAAACAGTAATATTTAACTTTATATTAATCTATCGAGTTGGAGCATTATCTTACTTAACTCATTTTTTGTGTAATAATACATGTGAAACATTTAGGAAAGTAATTTTCTTGATTCTTGTGTTTATTGTTCACAAGTGTCAGAAGTCTGAGTCTTGTAATTTGTTGCATTTGACTTCTCTTTTTTTAATTAAGTAATCTAAATTGAGCTGATTGTTGCAGGTGGGGCAATATTAAAGCTCTTCCAGGCGCTAATAGATTGGTAAAACATTTGGCTAGTAATCAGGTGCCACTGGCCTTAGCTTCAAACTCCCCCAAGTCAAACATAGAGACTAAAATATCTTACCACCATGGTGTATCTCCCTCACCACATTAAAAATGTGCTATTTTCCCCTTAGAAATTTGTTGTTCTTTTATGCCATAATTGATGTATAAAGCATGCATCATTTACTTTGCTGTACATGCAGGTTGGAAAGGATCTTTTACCATCATTATTGGTGGTGATGAAGTTAAAAATGGAAAACCATCTCCTGAGATGTGAGATGCATTTGCATATACTATTAATTGAATTACCTTATGTTCTTTGGATTGGAGTACTGGTAATCTGTTTCTGGAAATCTTGTGTTTTAGATTTCTGGAAGCTGCAAAGAGAATGAATGCTGATCCTTCCTGCTGCCTAGTAGTTGAGGATTCACTGTAAGTCTCAGCACTTGCTCAAGCCAAAGTTTCCTTCTAGCTTATCTTTTTTCCTTTCCATATGAGATTGGAGTGATTCCGGAAACAGCCTCTCGATTTATGGGGGTAAGGCTGCGTACATCGTCCCTTCCTCAGACCCTGCGCTAGCGGGAGCCTCGTGCACTGGGTACCCCCTTTATATGAGATTGGAGTGAAGATTCTCCCTATGGTCTGTCTTTCTGTAGCCTCATGTCTGGCACTCCTGTGTTGGGAGGATGCACCTATCATACCTTTACTCCTTGCCATTTTTCTGGGATAAGTTTTTGGACTTTGATCTCTCATTCCAATAAATTTCTCTTGAGTTGGAGCCTGCTGACCTGGTGTGCTCTGAATGCATGTCAGACCAGGTGTTGAGGCTGGGAAGGCTGCAGGAATGAAAGTGGTTGCTGTACCATCCATCCCTAAACAAACCATGCAGTATAGTTCAGCTGACGAGGTGATCAATTCTTTGTTAGATCTGCGGCCCGAAAAGTGGGGCTTGCCCCCATTCAATGATTGTACAACCTTGAAATCCCTTGATACCCATTTATTCTAACTCTGCTATTTTGATGCTTGATAATTTTATTGATATATGAACCACTAATATTAAAATGTAGGGATAGATGGCACGCTACCAATTGAGCCTTGGTATATTGGAGGCCCTGTTATCAAGGGATTTGGTCGTGGATCAAAGATGTTGGGTATACCCACAGGTTTGTCAAAACTCTAAATCCCCCATTGCTCGTTAAAACACACTTCCTCACTAAAAGCTTAGAAATTGAAGGATAGACCACAACGATATCCGAATTATGATACATGATTAAAAGTAAGCCAGAACATTTTACAAGGGGCTGAGAAGCCAGTGTAATTCGAGATATCTGAACTTGCCATATAATAGTAAACCATATGGTACCTAATGCAGAGCTGTTTGTGTCACCTGTAGCTTTTAGTGTATGTAAATGCAATGTGGATATGAAAACAATTGCCTTTTCCATTTTTTTCCTTGACATCAAGTTTTTCATTTTTGAAGTTTGCAGTTCTTATCAATTCTTTAACTGACAGCACACTTTCATTTGCAAGGCCTCACGAAAGACACATCTTTTACATGTGCATAAACAAATTGTCTCCTCTCTTTTCACAACAGGAACTGAAACATCTCTTCTTTTTTCCACAGCCAACTTATCTGCAGAGAACTTTTCAGATATACTTTCTGAGCAGGCTTCTGGGGTGTATCTTGGATGGGCTAGATTATCAACAAAAGGCTTCTACAAAATGGTCATGAGTATTGGCTGGAACCCATATTTCAACAACACTGAGAAGACAATTGTATGTGCACTCCCTTCTTACTCTTAGAAACTTCCATTTGCTATCTGCATGTGTTCTGAGCCATATTGCAATGTTTAAACACTGAAGGAACCGTGGCTGCTACATGAATTTGAGGAGGATTTTTATGGTGAGGAGTTGAGTCTTGCCATCATCGGCTATATACGACCAGAGGTAACACAGGCATCAACCTTGTTCTACCCAATGCTGCCTTTTTTTCTTATGGTTTTGGTGAACCCACACCTTTTTACCTGATGTCTAGGCCAATTTTCCATCATTGGAGATCTTGGTAGAGAGAATTCACGAGGATGGGAGGGTTGCAGAGAAGGCCCTCGATCTTCCCATCTACGCTGGGTTTAAGGACGCTTCATTTCTGAAGAGCTTACAGACACCTAACAGTCTTATATGAATCAAACCACATCAGGTTCTCAACTATCCTGCAGCATGAATAATCTCAAGAGGATTTCAGCTAAATTCTTATGATTACTGAATTTTGCAGTCCAGAATGTTCACTCTCGAGCTCATTCCTCTCGGCTCGCGCTTGGAAGTACGGCACCTTGCGGCGTCTGCCTGTTAGCAATATGTGATTTCTTCGCCTACTGCAGGAGGAGCATCTTTGAACGTATCATCTCCGGATTCACTCTTGCCGTCAGTTTGGAGAACCTTAAAAGGCATAATTGATACAGTTACTAGCTTAAGATATATTTTTAAACCCCTATAGTTCTTCTCTTCATTTACACTGAGCACAGTGCAATTGGGTCTCCTGGCTTTGTCCTTCAACTAAAAGTTCAAGGTTGGAGCTTCATAAATTGGGAAACAATGAGGATTGGTGGAGAGGTGTTTTTACTTGTATACCAACTCAAAGTCATACATTTTTACTATCGCCCAATAAGTTTCAGAGCAATGTTACGGTGACCACTCTGTATAATACCATATTCCAAGGAGAAATGTGTGTTGCTCATGAAATGTGCATCATCATCATCAGAGCCTTATCCCATTATTTGGAGTCGGCTACATGAATCTTTTTCCGCCAAAGATTTCTATCAAGTGCTATTGTCGTGTTTAAACTCAAGAAGTCCCAGCCCTTCCTAATAACATCACACCATCTCATTTTAAGCCTTCTCTTAGTTCTTTTACTAACATCTACTAAAATTTGGTCACATCTTTTAATCGACGCCGAGTTAGGACGACGGTACATGTTGTCCATGAAATGTGCAACACAACTAAACCAACCCCCGCCCCCAATCACAACTCTAGGGGATCCACAGTGCCATGATAGTGTGGCCCTCCCAAGTTGTGTTTGGGGGACGAGTAATATTATTGCCCGTGAATTTCTCTGTTTCGATAGAGAAATGCTATGCTTGATATGATTGCAAGAAAACAATCTTTGTGTTGAGAGAGATTGACAAAAATCTCTCTCTTTATTTTTCTTCTACTTCAATCAATAGAATTGTTTTTCTTGCAATCTGTGTATAATGTTTATTGCAAGACTAATCTTGGATAAAATCAAAGTAGGGAAACAGGTTGTTTTAGCATTAACCAAGTTTGAAAGCAATAGCGTTTAAGTTATCGCCAAACTAAGAGTGTCGAAGGGTATAGCAGATTATTAGGGCGGCACTGAAGCCAACTAAAAAAAATGGTGATCCATCGAAGAGTTTTCGATGAACACGTCATGAGCTCGCAAGCTCATCAGCCTTTCCATTTTGCCTTTTGCCACTTTGTTTGGATGCAAGCAATCAGGCATCACTACTTGCTTTGAACCAAAAGAAGGTGGTGTAAACATTCAAAATGGAATTATCAAATCACATCGTTGATAGGAAAGATGGAAAAAAAAGAGGAAAGAACTAAAAAGACTGAAGCTAATGTGACAAATTTGAGGACCCCGGTTGGGTCGATCGGTTAGAACTCTTGCTTAAAATCAGGAGGTCCCGAATTCGATTCCTGGGGGGGGGGACTTACTTGATTTACATGCAATCCTCGAGATGTGTAGATCCAGAGTTTTTTCAGTCAAGTGAGGTAATGGCAATATGGGTACACGGAAAGTAGGAGCTGTCAAATCTTGACCTTGGAGTTCACGAACATCAATCCCTGAGCCCACAAAACCACACGGGGCGGCGTTTTCTCGTTATCAAAAAAAATAATGTGACAAACTTCTATTCATAGTTGATTGTCTAGTCGAATCAGATCGAATCAAGATTTTGTGAGATGGTATAGATCGTAGTGTACCACATCAATTCGATCTAGTTTGGCTCAAACAAGATCTAAATTTTAATCACAAAAAATTAAAAAAAAAGAGATGACTAGTTGTTGTGTCGATATTGGGGATTATAAAATTTCAAGTACGGTACAACACAATCAACCATATTTTTACTATCCATCTTTCTACAATTTTTTTGTTGAAAAATATATATTATAATAAAACTAATATAAATTATAAAACAATAATTTTATTAATTGAAAGAGTCGACTCTTACTTATTATAAAGTGGTAAAATTACTTTCTTACAATCTACCTCGCAAACTCAAATGAATTGCCTGCATATGTGTGTGTATATAGTACTCAAAGCATCTCTAAAACTACCTTAAAGTCCTTAAAAGCATGTAAATGCCTTTTGAATATATTTGGATGCTCTTGAGAATATTTTGAGGGCCCTCATATGGCATTTGAATGGGAAATGTTTGCATAAGACCTCCAGAGCTTAGATGATTCTCTGGGCTCAATCTGGAGAACTGGTGATGAGTAGATGGCATGCTGGATCCCACACTAACAAACAATAATACATAATAAGGAGAGAGAGAGAGAGAGAGAGAGAGAGAGAGAGAGAGAGAGAGAGAGAGAGAGAGAGAGAGAGAGAGAGAGAGAGAGAGAGAGAGAGAGAGAGAGAGAGAGAGAATTGTTTACTTAGATACTAGCCCGTTCAAAGTACAAACCCTATCTTAGATATCAGCCCTTTCAAACCTGATATTTATTGATAACTCTGTACAGATTCAAGTTACTTAGTGGAACATCCTAGAAAAATTAGGAACAAGGCCCTTTAAGTGTTCTTAGAAAAAGATATAGGCGGACTTAAGAATTTTATTCAGTGGAGTCACTTTTTTAAAAAAAATTTATAACCAAATCAAGTTAATGAGAACTTTTACACTCATCAATAGAGTTTTAAAAATTCTCTGAGGTCACATGACTCCACTAATTCTTCTCTAGATCCATCATCGAAAAAAATCTTCAAAAAAGTATATGACAAATAAAAGTACAAGCACCAAGGGTCAAAGCATAAATATTAGAATTTGGGGGACAATATTACTACTCTTTGGAGATGATAGAATTGGTAGATTATATTATAGAGATTTTTGTGAAGACTAAAAAGGCAAAAAAAACGGGAAAACCAAGCACAACCGATATAAAACCGGCAACACTCAAAAAAGGATTGCGCTCTCAAGTAGCGTTCACCGGGAGGCCATGCCCAATCCAATCTCCTCTCCTTGAGATTTCATCAGTTCTAATCTGCGGACGTCTGGTTTCCACGCCATCTCTTCTCAGTCCGCATCTGCAGAGGCAGGTAAGTGCAAAGGCCAACTCTCCGTTTTCTCCCTCCTCTCCATTATGTAGTTTGCTGCTCGCGGAGCTCTTACCAAGGCTGTTCACATACTATTCCTGCAGAAAGAGACCCCATTTATACCTATCTCTGCTTCTCCATCCATCTTCAACGGGTTTTTTCTTCCAAGAGCTCTAGCCGCATGGAGCTCTGCTCGTCGGGAATCTGCAGCGGTGGGGTGAAGGTTCTTGAGACGGACGCCAAGCTGCCGGCTTTAAGCTGCTTGGTGTCAGCAAGGAGAAGAAAACTTGAGGATTTTCAGGCTTCCTCTTCGAGGGTTCTCGTGTACAGGCGTAATTCTGGGAAATTTCATCTGGGTCACTGCTGGTGCCGAGGGAGAAGCCCGCATTTGGTGGCTGTGGAGGAGAAAGGGAGCGTCTTTGTGAGTTCTGATGACGTTGAGGACGTTTTAAGGTCCGTCTCTGACCCGGCTGAGGCGTTTTCTCTCTTCAGCTCCATCGCGCAGCGGCCTGAGGTAGTTCACACCACGGCCTCCTGCAACTACATGCTAGAGATGTTGGGGGAGCATGGGAGAGTGGAAGAGATGGCAATTGTGTTTGATGTGATGCAGAAACAGATCATAAAGAGGAACTCTCAGACATTTCTGTCGATATTTAAAAGCCTTCATTTCCATGAAGGAATTAGAAGTGCCCCACTTGTTCTGCCAAGGATGAAGGAAGCGGGGTTCGTTTTGAATGCTTTCTCCTACAATGGTCTCATACATTTCCTTCTCCAGTCTGGACACTATGTGGAGGCCTTCAAAGTGTACAAGAGGATGATCTCAGAATCAGTGAAACCTAGTCTGAAGACTTATTCTGCACTCATGGTTGCTGCAGGGAAGAGAAGACATACTGAAAAGGTTTTGCAACTTCTATGTGAGATGGAGGATTTGGGGTTGAGACCAAATGTGTACACATTCACCATATGTATTAGGATACTTGGGCGAGTAGGCCGCTTTGAAGATGCATTTAGGCTATTGAGGAGAATGGAGCAAGAGGGTTGTAGACCAGATGTCGTGACTTATACAGTGCTTATAGAAGCTCTTTGCAATGCTGGTCGGCTTGATGAGGCCAAGAAATTATTTTGGAACATGAAGTCTAGCGACGAGAAACCAGATAAGGTGGCCTATGTCACCCTACTGGACAAATTGGTGATGCCGGTGATTTGGATTCGTTGAGGGAATTCTGGAGAGAGATGGAAAATGATGGTTACCATGCTGATGTAGTTGTCTATACTATAGTTATAAATGCCCTGTGCAAAGAAGGGAAGATTGAAGAAGCATTTAAGATGTCTGATGCCATGAGGAAGGAGGGTGTAAATCCAAATCTTCACACATATAATACTCTCATTGGAGGGCTTCTTAAATCTGGTAGATTGGCCGAAGCTCGTGATCTCTTCTGTTGCATGGATGCTCAAGGTCCAAAACCCTCTGCCTATACTTATGTCCTGTTTATTGACTACCATGGGAAGACTGGTGAATCTGAAATTGCTCTTGAGATGTTTCATGAGATGAAGAGACGGGGTATTGTTCCAAATACCGTGGCTTGCAATGCGTGTCTGTATGGTCTTGTTGATTCAGGCAGGCTTAGCCAGGCAGAAGATATTTTCTGTGAACTAGGGAGCAGTGGCCTTTCTCCAGATGCCATCACTTATAGCATGATGATCAAATGCTATAGTAAGGCAGGTAGAGAAAATGAAGCTGCCAAGTTGTACTCTGAAATGGTGGAAAGTGGCTGTGAATTAGATGAGATTGCAATTAATTCTTTGATTGACACATTTTACAAGGCAAGGAGAGAGGGTGAGGCCTGGCACTTGTTCCAAAGTATGAAAGAGATGAAACTTGTTCCCACGGTTGTGACTTACAATACATTGCTGGCAGGACTAGGGAGGGAAGGCAGAATTATGAAGGCAATGCATTTCTTTGAGGAAATGGATCGCCATGGTTGCCCTCCAGATACTGTTACATATAACATCATGCTAGACAGCCTTTGCAAGAATGGAAAGCTTGATTTGGGCTTGGAAATGCTCTATGAGATGACAGAGAAGGATTGCATGCCTGATGTCCTATCCTACAACACTATCATCCATGGTTTGATTAAGGATGACAGAGTCTATGAGGCATTATGGCTCTTTAATCAGATGAAGAAAGTGTTGTATCCTGACTTTGTAACTTTGTGCAGTCTCCTGCCTGGTGTAATAAAACATAAAATGGTAGAGGATGCTGCTCTTATGACTGGGAATTATGTGCTTCAACCAGGTGCTCAGACTGATAGATTGTTATGGGAGGGCCTTATGGAAGGGATCCTGAGTAAATGTGGAGTTAGTTTATCAGTTTATCTTTGCTGAAAGAGTTGCCTCAAGTGGCATTTTCGGAAAAGATTATCTTTTATGCACTCTAGTTAGGCATCTGTGCAAGCAGAAGAAATCTGTGGATGCTTATAAAATCTTTGAGAGATTCATGTCTTATGGAGTCTCGGTAACCCTAGAAGCCTACAACGCTCTAATTGCTGGTTTTCTCAAATCCGATCTTTTTGAAATGGCTTGGGATCTTTTTGAGGAGATGAAGAAGTTTGGTTGCACTCCAAATGTTGTTACGTACAATGAGATACTGGATGCAATGGGAAAATCTAAGATGATTGACGAACTATTAGCATTATACAAAGAGATGAACTCTAGGGGTTGTAAAGCAAACAACATAACCTATAATACAGTCATTTCTGGCCTTGTTAGGTCAAAAAGACTAGATCAGGCTCTTGATTTCTATTATGATTTGATGAGCAGAGAGTTTACTCCCACACCTTGCACTTATGGACCCTTACTTGATGGCATCTTGAAATCAGGAAATTTTGACAAGGCAGAGCAGCTTTTTGAAGAGATGATAGAATATGGGTGCAAGCCAAATGGTGCAATCTACAATATTCTGATCAGTGGATTTGGAAAGGGTGGTGACATCGAAAAGGCTTGTGAATTGTTTGACAGAATGGTACAAGAGGGAATTAAACCTGATGTAAAGTCCTACACAATTCTGATAGACTCTCTTTTTATGGCAGGAAGGGTGGCTGATGCTCTTCACTGTTTTGAAGAGCTGAAGATGAAAGGGTTTGTACCTGATTTAGTTGCATATAATTCTGTAATCAATGGCCTTGGAAGATTTCAGATGCTAGAGGAGGCCGCCAGTCTTGTAAATGAGATGCAGAATAAAGGAATTTCTCCAGATTTATACACATACAATTCCTTAATTTTTAATCTATGTAAGGTCGGAATGGTGGAAGAAGCAGGAAAGGTATATGACGAACTCCAGCTAAAGGGCCTACAACCTAATGTCTTTACATACAATGCTCTCATTCGTGGGTACAGTACATCTGGGAATACAGATAATGCTTACGCTGTCTACAAAAGGATGATGGTCGGAGGCTGCACACCCAATACAGAGACCTTTGCCCAACTACCTAATCAGTCAGGTTAAGAGGACTAGAATGCTACCTGGATCCCTTTTGAATACTTGGATTCTGATTCTCACTGTAATAGCCATCTTTTCTTGTCAAGAGACCATAACCCAGAACTTGAGGCTGAAAGAGAAAGTATCTTGAAAGCTGGTGGTGTCATCCATGCTGGAAGAGTATTTGGAAGCTTAAATTTAGGGAGAGCCATCAGTATAAATGATTATTTTGTTTCTTAATTTGCAATAACAACAGCGGTGAAGGAAACCTTGGATTTCAGGAGACATGGAATTCTAACAGAACAGGTTTTTACCTGCAGAGAAGCTGATTGTCACAGCTAATCCAGAAATAAACATAGTATGCACTCTGCCTTTTCTGCAACTTCAAAAGTTGAACTATCTGAGATGAATGTTAATATTGTCCCTTTATTATCTTGATGCATTCCCAGTTTGTGCTCCTTATATACTGTCAGTTGCTACTAGGTGGAACTTTGTGATGATGATGGGTTCATTGTTCTAGCATGCGATGGCATTTGTTAAGCACTATATCATTTTTTTATTCCAAAAAGTTCTTCTACTAGATTAAACTCTGGTGTTTCCAGTTGGAGAGAGAAGAGAGCATTTTGGTCACACCCCTCAACAGTCAACAATTGACATTGTCATTACTTTGCCTCCTTACAATTGATTGTGTTTAGTTATCACAAATCTGCATAAACCTACAATGCAGATAACACTAGATGGCTTTGAGGCGTAAACGTCTCTTTGTTGGAATATTTTCCCTATTGTACCCGAACTTTATTTTAGAGTTGAAACACTCTGGTCATCCCCCTAATTATTTCATCTCACTTGTGTATACAACATCTCAATCATGTGAGAAAAACTACCTTAACTCGATGTAGTGATACTTCTTTATTAATGCTATAGAAAACTGCCCTTGCCTCCTTTTTAAGATCTACTTTGAAATTTATAAGGCCTGCTATACTTGTAATCAGTTTACTGCAAATGAGAGCAAATGATAAATGAGATAAGAATGAATATACTAAATTTGTTTACATGAGTTTCTGCTTCCAATTTGGGCCAAAAGTAGTTAATCTGGCTATTTACAGCCATAGGAAGCTTGTTTGAGTGTATGGGTAGAAAGGAAGTCAAGGGACAGTTCCTGGTAATTGTTAAACATGATTGTTAGAGGTAGACAATCTGGCTATCAGAGGCCACCTCAATATTTTTAATCCTATAAAATGTGGACCCACTACCCAGATCTGCCTAAGCTTGTCTTTGATCCTTTCGTCGGCGTACAAAGCTGTAGCAAAAAAAAAAAATCATGAAAGGAACAGGTTTGGGCATACCATACCATACTGATGCGGTATGCCCAATTGCCCATGCCTAGGGACCGTAATGTCCTAGGCACGGTATGTCCGGCAGTCATCTAGTGACCAGCGGTACATATTGTGCCTGGGACATTATGGTCCTAGGCACGGTCGGCACACTTGGGCCTAAGCACTGACAGACCCTCCCATCTACACAGGTGACATAGGCTTGGGGAGTGCCCTGGTCTCCAGGAAGTCCTCCTCCATCACCCCCCACCGCCACACTGCCAACTTGAAGGCCTCGGAGCTCTTCCTGAACTGCCCCTGCATCTCCTTGTAGTACCTGCCGACAATGTGGAAGGTGCTGCCTTGGAACAAGCCCTTACATTCGTCTGGTCGTCTTGGTCCCTCACCATGTCCGGCAGCAGGGTCCACTCATCCCTTGTGACGTTGCACGCTATCACCGACCGCAGCACGTTCTTGTCCTTGTCATGCCCTTTGGCGACGAAGACCATCTGGCGGTCATCCAAGTGCAGGTGAAGAAGGACCTTCGGGGGCTGAGCATGCGGGCTTCTTGGCACCCCGCCCCGCCCCGCCGATGAAGTTATACGTATTCTTATTGGAATACGACCCGACTCCGCCTCCCACGAACTGCTAAATTCGCCAGAGATATCAACACACAAGTCTAGTAGGAATATAGGAAAGACAACTAAACATGCATTGAGATAAAAATATTTACATAGTCCCAAACATATTAACATGAAGCTACATTATTCCAATACAATAGTACATGCCCAAAAGAAAAAGTAGAGCGACCTGGGTCACACTCCAAGGTGGAAAACTACAAGCTACTCACTTTGCTAGAGGTAGCGACCCACCCAAGCTACCACGTAGTTTAGTGTCAATCTGGGGTAGGGAACTCGTCTGCTCTCCTTCACCTGAAAGGGGATTGGGAAGAAGGGAGTGAGCCTCACAATTTCACTGACTCAGTGCGCAAACTCCCCAAAACGCGCAATAAAGAAAATAACTCAAATAACAGAAAATAAACAACTAGGAGAGAAAGAGTAACCCAAATAGCAAAGTAAACAACTACACTATGAAAAGTAAAGTAGCTTACATATGTAATTGACATTAAATCCTTCATTTAGAAATAAATAGTAGTTAATCATTTTAATCACAATTACATATGTACGAGTTAGAAAGGTACGACGCTACACTCGAATCACAAAGTCTGGTTTGCGACACCAACAATTGATCATGACAAACAACATAAGAACACATCGCAGTCTCGCAGTCAAGGACGAAAGGTCCAATTGCCACTCCACCACTATACAAATAAAGACTATGGAGACTAACCAACACCACCTGCAATCTGGCTGGACTACAGACCCACGCTTATCACACCTTTACGGGTTCCAAAGTCTGCAGAGTGAGGCTGTGGAATAAGGGACTAGCTGGGGCCTAGCACATTTGCTAGTCTCCGGTCCCCCAACCACGAGTGCACTATAAGCGACTGAAGTAAAGCCAATCATGGCACAAATCAAGTCGCTGCCCCACTATCGTCTTTCCCCTAGTCAGACGTACAACTCAAACTAAAGAGTAGGTAGGAAAGTCCAGGAAGACGACCCAGACCTCGACAGTACACACCGTACTGAGATTAACCCTAAGAACTAACGTGTCTGGCTCGCAGAGTACCTATGGTACTGACTAGAGAGGTTTCTAGGAACAAGCATCGAACCAACCAACTCAATGCCATACAAACCACAATCAATTAACGTATGGTAAACCTCGTATTTCCATTAACCATGAATGAAAACACCACTGCCACGAGAACGCGTCAAGGGCCATTGATGTGACATTGAAGCATCGGTTCGAGGCACCGCGTTAACGTGTCAAAAGTGTAGGACGCCTCACTGAGGCGTCCCACCGATGCGATGCGTTCTCAGGCAGAATGCCCAGTCACGGGTCTTACACAAAGCACCACAAACCGACCACAAGGCCCAAACCCAATGACTATAGACCTTAAAAATTACAAAAGGCATGTGAAACTTATCCTTTCATTTACATCATCTTTCAAGCATCATACCATGCATCCGAAAACTCTCAATCATAAAACATGTTCTTCTATGGGTTAAGACCTTCTAGACCAAAAACAACAACTTGCACATCGAATCTAAACCTCCAACTATCAACGTTTGATTCACAACCTCGAATTTGAAACTGTAGAACACAGGAAACAAAAGAAAATTCAAGAAAAGGGCGTCTCCCTAGCAGAACACGAAGAACCTAACTTGTTGGGGCCTTTACATGATATGGCCTCCTCCTCCTCACTAAAACCAGCTTGAAAATGCGTCCAGTCCGCTGAAAACTCTCCTTAGGCACGGACTTGCCCATAGGAGCTCCCTCTGGCTGGAACAGGATGAAACCTTGTTCTGTCGGGGGAAGAACCTTGAAACCGATCGGAACAGTGAATGCGTAAAATCGTCAGGATGCCTTAGTAACGCGCCAGAGTTAGTGACCCTGTCCACCAGAGCAATGGCACATGTCCTGGAGATGCAGGAACCGATGGAACATTGTCGCGTCAACCTTGGGGGACGACTTAATGACGCCTCAACCCCCTTGGCCGCGGCAGCAACTAGGTTATCAAACCTCGGAAAAAGGATCCGAACATCCAACTAAATGCCCATGAGACACTATACAAACATCATACCATGGTTTGAAACCCATTAAACTAGATCTGACACGCCACAATGTTACACATGGACCTTGTCGGATGCCACCCAAGTCTCCTACTTCCACTCGCCACTGCCGCCGAGCTCCCTCCTGACACCGGCGAGCTAGCAAAAGAGGGGGTAGGCTGTGCAGGAGGCCTAGAATGGTGGGAGGGTCTGCCATGCTCTCAATGCTACGAAGGCGATGCGAGGGAGGATGGGGAGTCTTGCTTGGGCCAGACCACCCAAACCGGTGCGGTACAGTACCATACCGTACTGTACCACATGATCCTGGTTCAGACCAATTCGGCAGTCCGGCAAACCTTGGAAAGGATAACCATCAAAATCAGTATTATGCACGTCCATGGTATTACCGGATAAGTATAAAAAGTCCTTACAACTACATTAGCTAGAATCCTAGAAATATTACTTTGAAGATAAAAGGCACCACCTAACATGACCGTATGTGGGACTTTCTCGGATGGAGTGGCTTGTTGAACCTTTACTGTTGAGAACTTTCTTCTCAAAAGTGTTAAACTTTATGAGTCTCATTGAGGATCATGAGGGAACATTTGCCAAGTCCTGTGATTCTTGTTTCCCCTTGTCTTCATAGTTGTGGAGATGAGCCACTGGTCAGACATATTCCTTTATGTGGGACAAAATAACTGTAGACACTGCTCGTTATTTAGGACCAGTTTGATAGTCAGTTAAAGGCGTTATTTGGTTTAAGGGGCATTTAAGAGCCAGATGGTGGGATCTCAGGTTTGTTTCACTTGATCTTGTAATCGGCCTTATCTCTGGATAAAGTGCTAACCGGCTGATTAAGCAAATTAGAGTATTTGGCATCGAATTGCTTACCTGGTTACCAGCTATTTAACTATCAAACCAAAAAAGAGACAAAGGTGGATTGTACTATCCCAGGATTGCTTATCCAGGGACAAAAAATCCGGTTATCAAACTGGCTCGGTTAAGGGACCCCCGGCTACTGCATAGGGCATTTGGCACTCTGTAAATATTTCTAGCATTGACAGTCAACTAAAGTCTTATGCTTTTGCCATAGCATCTATTGTACCTCTGCATTGGAATAATATGCCTTTGGCCTTTTTTTGTATTTCCCCCGAATTCTTTTGAAGTTTTGTACTGCATATGTCCTATTCCATGTACCAAGGAAAAGATCTATTTTGTTACCCTCATTGAAGAAGTCCTAACAAGAAGCAAAAATTGTACTTTCATTTTCAATTTATGTGCATAAGACTTTTTTTTATTTACATATGTGCCATGAAAGTATGAATGAGGATTATCCTGTAGCATGGTTAGACGTGTGCACTGTTTGAAGCCCTGTTGCTCTCTATCTCAGATAGTTGATAATATTAGCTTTCCTAACTGATGAATGTTTCACTTGAGATGCTGTGATTGACTTTTAGTATATGAGGATTCTTTTGGAATTTGCTCCCCCTTTGATTGGATCATTAACTGAAGCATTGCTATACTGTCGTCAGGGACTGCATGACTAGCCAGCAACTTGTGGATTTCATCGATGAAGACATTAATGTGGTATGAATTTCAGTACTTTTAGTAAATGATCTCTATCTGGAAGTTTAAACAAGCAAAATGATGAATGATGTCCTGTTACCGTGAAGTTATAAACCATTTTGTGCAGCATTATAGGACAGAGAAATAGCTCCATTTGAAGATACTTTCCGAGTAAATTTTAATCCTGTTTTTTTTTTAGGGTAACCATGTGAGGTTACTATTTATTGATTAATAATAAAACAAGGAAGAACAGGTACAATAATATAAGGAGAAGAAACAAGGAATAGAAGAAAATAAAGGACACAAGGACACAAGGATGAAAACAGAAAAGCAACTCCCCTAAGACACCCTACTGAGACTGTAAGGTGAGGGGTCACAAAATAAAAAAACTTCAAGTTGCCAACTTAGAAAGAGTCCCTGTATCTATCTGATCTTGCAGATGACCTCCCAGAGTACTGTGCCAATCAGTTGCCCATTTCACAGCCCTTTTCAAAATTTCAAACACTGTATTGAAATCACCACAAGATCTCCTTTGATTTCTGGATTTCCAAATGGACCAGAGTGTAGCTGCTAGGATAATCACCCAATCTGAAATTTGCATTATCAGGTTTGCAATTTATCCACCATTGCATGATTTCATGGGTATTCTCAGGAAACTCCGCAGAACATACAATTGGTACTCTCATTGCAGAAAAAGTTCTTGATCCTATCAGAAGTGGGCAACCTTTTGATGCCAATCTTTGGCTGTATTCTGTTGAAAAATCTTGGACCAAACATATTGTGCCACCATACCCCGAGACCCGCCATCCATGAGCAGTGCAGAAATAGATCTGACTGAAAATAGACCTTTTCTTCTCCGACCTCCAATTTATTTGTCCATACTTGATGAGGATAAATTGGTTTTATGAAAAATAATCTGTGGTTCAATTTACTCAAATTCCATATCAGTCATGTTTATAATAAGTTGAATCACCCAATTGCCTGCTCCTTCCTTACAATTAAATTCAACAGAAACTTGTTTGAATTTAGATAGTCTGTATATGTCTTTGATTGGATGACATTTCCCTATTGGATTACTGGAAATGTGAACGTGGCTTGAAGCTTAAGAATATTTAGTGTCCGTTTGTTTCAACGTAAAATCTCATGTAAGAAAAAATTTTCGGGGAAAACATCATACAATAGTTTATTTGGTACCATTGAAAAGTGAATCCATGAATTTTTTTTACCTAAAGTTATGGATTTTGGCATCCTTGATGAGACTCTGTAAATCGTTTTCATGGATTTATCTTTCACGTAGAATTTTCATGAGTGTGACTATAATCTCTACTCTCATTCTTAGTGTCAGATGCTTGGAATCCGAAGGCTGGCATCCAGCAGCCGGTGCCAGGCGTCCGGCACCAGGCGTTTGGCGTCCAACACCGAGCGTCCGACATCCGAGTCCTTGCGGTTGACGCCCTGCGGTCGGTCCCCCAGCAACTAGCGTCCGATGCCGGGCAACCGGTGTCCGGTGGCCAGCCATCCGGCGGCTGGCGCCCGACGTTTGGCGCCCGACAGCCGGAAACCTAGCGGCTGTCCGACGCCCAGCCACCGGTCGCAAAACAGTCAGCGATCGGGTGGTCGACACACAAAACGTATTTTTATTTTTAAATATTTTATTTTAAATTATTTCTAATATATTTATAGAAAAATAAGCATCAAAAATTTTTTTTAGGAAAATTTACGTGGTACCAAATAATAATTATGTTTTTTTATTTTCCTGCAAAGTTATTCGTGTAAATTTTTTTCCTTATGAATATATTTTACAAACAAACCAACAGACCCTGTTTCTGGTCCACTTGAGTTTGTCATCTAGCTCTTTTCTGCCTCATAGTTCTCCCTGACAGATAGAAATAAACCCTTCTTCGTCATCAATTGTTGATGCCACCTGTATCTCCAAGATCTCTAGTGTTTCCAGCATTGCACTTACAATTTCAGGTGCCTACTGGTCTGTTGACAGATTAGATGGTCATGTTCTTGTGAATGTAGGAAACCTCTCTCTGCTGTATGTGATATTTAATTGAAAAGTACAAAGAGCATGAATTTAAATTGGGAAGTTTTCAACCAGGGTGTTATAATCTTAACATATCTGGAAAAGGGTAGCTCTTGAATTTTATTTTCATGTTTATGAAAAGATAAAATCAAATATAAAACATTTCTATTTCAGAAATATCCATATCCTCTCAAGCCACCTGCTGCCAGTATGGAATTTGGCAATAAATGGCAGTCCAGCAAGCATTGCTCATGATGACAGGTTTTTTTTTTTTGCATCAGCTGTCTGTGAGAAGATTTAAATTGCACTTTCCTTAATTAGCATATTAGGTTTAACCATTCGTGGTTGAGTTTAAATTGCTCTTACCTTAATTGGCATATTAGGTTTAACCATTCATGGTTGATTTTTAGGTTCATCTTGCAGATTAACTATGTTTTGTTTCTCAATTCATCTTTGACTAATGAGTAACATTTGGTGTAAAGTGAGTTCCGACGTGATAAATACATATTTATATAATTGATTTATATGAAGGTAACAAGACGCGAGACAAAATATATGGTCTCTCTCTCTCTCTCTCTCTCTCTTTCTCTCTTGTTTTATCATATTTATGAGAAAGACTTAGTGCACTTTCTTATTGCACTTAAGTATAATATGACTAGACACTAAATCTATGTGACATCCAATAATTGGGTTGCCACTTTATCAATCTCTATATGAGAGATGCCACATAGGTTTAGTGTCTAGTCATATTGCACTTAAATGCAATAAGAAAGTGCACTAAATTTTTCTCCATATTAATATAGATCAATCATATGAGATTGTGTTCGCCACGTCAGCTCTTGTTGCACACAAATATTACACTGTCTATTGATCATTTATAGGCATTGTGGCTTAATGGGATCCCCTTTCTCATCTAATATCTAGACAAGTTTTAAGAGTTGTGACAACATTCTTTCACTTGGCTTAGTAAAAACAATGGCAAGGCTTCTATTATGTGAACCAAGTGAATTTAAGAATACATGTGTAAGGAGTAGGGGTGCAAACGATCCGAGCCGAGCCGAGTAGGGCTCTGTTCGAACTCGACTCGTTCATTTAAAACTGAGCTCGAACTCGGCTCATTACTCGACAAGTAGTAAAAATTGATGTTTGAACTCGGCTCGATTAAAATTTACAGTGTTCAAACTCGACTCGGCGAGCCACTCGTTTACACAAACGAGCTTTAATCAGACGAGACTCGTTTACACAAACGAGTTCAAAATCGAGTACTTAAACGAGTATGTACACGATTTAGATTACAATTGTTTATATTAAAAATATTTTTTTCCCTCCCAACACGGGAGCTATAATCTAAAAAAAAAATTAAACCGTACGAGTGCTAGAGGGCTCAGGCGCTTTCGATTGCTGGTGGGGAGGTCGTTTTATAGAATATAACCTCTTTTTCTACTCTCCGATATGGGATTAAGAGCAGTGAAACGCTATGGGCATTGGGCAGTCGACAGAGTGGGAGGTTGGGAGCAGGGGTGGGGTGGGGAGGGTATTTGCACGGCGAAGTAGGTGGGCGGCATGGCGAACGGGCGAAGTAGGTGGGCGGCCAACTCGATCTTGCTGATGGTTCGGGACTCGGGGTCGAGGAGGTGGGCGGCACGGCGAAGCGCAGCTGGCTGAAGCTCGGCACGGCGAACTCGACCGTGGGGGTGTCGGAGTAGGGCGGCAGCACTCCAACTCCTTGGCGTCGGAGGCGGCCGAGGTGGTGGCGAGGTGACACTTGGAGAGATCGGGCGGGGGCGATGCGGTTCGTGCGCCTCTCACTCCTCAGCCCGCCGGGGGCCACATCTGTAGCACGGCTGCGTAGGGGCATGAGGACCCGGGAGAAGAAGATGGTGGTATACGGAGGCACCTTGAAATATTAATTTTTGTGTTTATGCCCTTGTCTAGTATTCATTTACATAATTACATATAAGTTCTCATAGTATTTTATAATTCAACAATAAATTTATAAAAATATATAATATATTTGTATCTTTATACTTAACAAGTATTTATCTATATTATATGAAGACATAATAAGTAATTTAACAAACATATTAACGAGAATTAATCGATATATTAACGAGTAATTTATTGAGTATCTTAACGAGTATTTATCGAGTATCTTAACGAGCTACTCGCGAACATATCGAGTCGAGTATACTTTTGTTCAAGCTCGGCTCGTTATGAACCGAGCTTATTTTTTTGTTCAAGCTCTGCTCGTTAGTTAATAAACGAGCCGAGTCGAGTTTTTATCGAGTCGAACATCGAGCTGCTCGTCGAGTGTATTGGTTCGTTTGCAACTCAAGTAAGGAGGATGTGCATTTAATTATTTTTTGGGGGGGGGGGATGGCTGTAAAGAAAAGGTGATTAGATCTCATTTAGATGTGGAAAGTTGGAAATATCTCTCTACTTTTCCATATCACAAGATTTGTTCCAATGTCCATTTAAGACAGGAGGATACCATTAGATGCAATGTTAAATAGTAGAAACAAGTGTAAATCAAAGTTGTGTATACGATAAATTTTTGACTTATTTGTCAGTCTCTAACAGAACTGTAACTCATTATAGTAAGTGTTATCACCTGTTATAGTATACGTTAAGTACGATAAATTTTTGACTTATTTGTCCAGTCTCTAACAGAACTGTAACTCATTATAGTAAGTGTTATCACCTGTTATAGTATACGTTAAGCTCTGTTACAGTAAGAACCTCTTGTTACAGTCAGAGACTTCTAATTAATTTACCCTTATGTATATAGTATAAATTTCAAGTATATGTATTTTATGGCAATCGTCTAATATAATTTAATTGGAGAATCAAATAAATAAATAAATAAATAAAGGGCTAGGGAGAAAAAGTATGTGGAAAGGAAAAGTGAGCATTTGAAACTAAAAGTTACTCCTTTTTTCCCTGACTATTAATAGCAAATCCCTAATCTAAGAACTAAAGTGAAAATGTCAAATTTGAGTTGCGAAACAAATAATGACATCACTCGTCCGACATGTTACTTTCTCGCATCTCAAAACTCTCATTGATCCACATAAGTCTAATATAACTTGAAAATCTTATACTATTTAAAATCTTGTAGAACTTCAATTGATCTTGGAATTCTATCAATATCGTGTGATCTAGTGAAAATTTAACATGTCAAAAAATAATATTAAGCTATATAGTAAATATTATTACTTGATATTAGTTTTCCATTATTTTAAAGATTTTAGTAAACCTTTTCTCTCCCAAAGCCTTCCCCCGTAATAAAACAATCTTCGCAGGGGTATTATGGTCAATTTGATGGTGACGTCACTGTTATCTCCGTGACATTCCCACCTCGCGTTATCCGCTCGTGCGGGAGGTGGCGTCTACTCTTCCTCCTCTCTCTCCTCCTGTTCGCGCGCTGCCTCGCCCCGCGCGCACCCCCCCACCAAACCTTGGATCTTTCCTCCAATGGCGTCCAGCAACGCTTTAACCAGCCGGCCGCCGGCTGCGCGCATGGCAGCCAGCGAGCGGAGGGGGCCCGGCTGCTCCATCTCTTTCTGTAAGTGTTGCCCAAGTCCCGACTCCATAGGGTTTTGTTTTCTGCCTCTGCAGGGGATTTATGCGGGCGCGGCGGGGTTGTCGTCTCTGTGGTTCGTCGTTTGTTAGGTCGGTCAGTGCTTCTGGTTGGGAGTTCCCGTGTTAATTGTGGCCGTTTGGGTTTGGGGTTGAGTGTAAAGGGGGCTGCTTTTGGAATCACGTTCGGTGCTTTTGTAGAAAGTTTCGGGCTTTTGAAGGTGCAGTGGAGTGGTTGCCCTGCTCGTTCCTCGTGTTTTTCTTTTTTTTTTTGAGGTAGTTTGCTCGTTCCCGATGCCGGTTCCTCTGTTCGCCATCGCATTCGGATTTAGGGTTGAATTGCGGAACACAGCCATTGAAATCACTTCAGAGGGTTTTCCGATTCGTAAATATTCGGGGTTTTCCCAGTCATTCTCGACTTTTCTCATCCCATTGCTTCTTCTGCTTATGGATTTCTATATTAACTGCATTGTTGGCTTTAGGGTGGAACCTACAGAAGGAAGACACTCGAATCAGATTCAGTGTTTTGCTTGTCATTTTTCTCGCATTTTGGATTAGTGCGTTTTATCCTTTCAAATCGAGTTATCTGACATCTGGTGGAAGATGGCAGAGCATGCCTTTTCCTTCCACGTTCGGGTGATTCCATAGTGTGAGTTGAGAGTGAGAGAGAGAGAAGGTTGAGAGGAAGAAGGAAAAGGTTGTCCTTGTCGGACACCCCATCCTTTGTTTTTAATATTATACAATGCCTATTAAAAATAGCAACCTAAATATGGTGGTAGCCAATTCATCTCCACCACACACATATGTTACATTTATCCTCCTCAAGATAGGGCAAAGATATCACAAAGCCCATCTTACCTATCGACAGAGAAAAAGAAGATGCATTAAGCCCATTGGTCAAAATATATGCCACCTGACTAGATGACTGAACAAAAGGAATGCAAACTTGGCCTCGATCAATCTTCTCCTTGATGAAATGATGGTCAATCTCAATGTGTTTGGTACAATCATGCTGTACCAGATTGTTCACAATCTCAATTGCTATCTTGCTATCACAATACATTCGAAGAGGTGACTGCTTTAAGAGTTGCAACTCTTGAAGTTGTTTTTGTAACCAGAAAAGTTTACATATACCTAGAGCCATTGTTCTGTACTCAGCCTCTGCTGTTGATCGGGGTACCACAAATTGTTTCTTGCGCCGCCAGGTAATTAAGTTACCCCCTACATACATACAATACCCAGAAGTAGATCGTGTATCATCATGCGATCTAGCTCAATCTCCATCAGCGAATCCCTCTACTTGAAACACAATATGTTGGGAGAACAACAAGTCCCGACCAGGATATCCCTTCAAGTAATGCAACACTCTGTAAGCTCCTTTCATATGTCGCTCTTGTGGATCATGTATGTACTGACTGATAACACTAACTGAATAGGCTATATCGGGTCTTATATGCGAGAGGTAGAACAACCTCCAACAAGTCGCTGGTACCTTGCTTGATCAATCAGAACTCCACCATCTGCCCCTAGTCGATGATTTTGGTCTATCGGAGTAGCAACATGCTACATCCCAACATCCCAGTCTCTAAAAGTAAATCTAACACATACTTGCACTGCGACAGAAAAATTCCTCTTGATGACCTTGCAATCTTTATACCTAAAGAAATACCTTAGTGGACTCGCCTTTCATCTCAGACACTTGTTTCAGCTTGACCTTCAGTTGCTTAATCTTAAGATGATCATCTGTTGTAGCTACAATGTCATCAACATAGACCAGGAGGATAGTCTTTTTTCCCTCGAAATGTTTGTAGAGCAAAGTATGATCCACATTATTTTGTCTATTCCATATCTTTCACAGTCTGACGAAAATGATCAAACCAAGCATGAGGAGATTGTTTGAGACCATATAGTGAGCGCTTCAATTTACAAATCTTCACAATAGTTGCTTCATTGTCAAAGTTAGGAGGTATTTACATATATACTCCTCTTGAAGGTCACCATAAAGAAATGCATTCTTTACATCCAATTGATGTAACTCCAACGAAAGAAAGTTAACTGCACAAGAAATCGGTGTACGAATAGAGTTCATTTTGCTACGGGAGCAAAGGTCTCATCATAGTCTACTCCTATGTTTGGATTAACCTTTCGTGTCCAACTAAGCTTTATACTTCTCTACCTGTCTGCCTGGAAATGATTAGGCGAGTTCCTTTTCGTTTTGCAATAGGAATGTCAAGATCATAAGTAATGAAGCAGTAGGAACATTGTTGCCGTTATTATTTGACGTATGGACCTCAGATGAAGAATTGGATGGAGTCTCAATTAGTGAAGACACTTGGATAGTAAGTGGATGCATATTGGATTGACCACCATCTCTTTCCTTTATAGCTTCATTACTTGGCTCCTTCTGAACAACATGATGATGATACTCCCCCTAGACACCAGAACTACAAGGAGTGAATAGAAACTCTCCTAGAAGTAGTAATTCTGATGTCCCACCATTTGAATGACTATTCTCATAATAAGTTTCATTCTCTCGAAAAGTAACATCCATGGAGACGAAAAGAAAAACATTGTTCAGGAGGGTAATAACAGTTATACTCTTTCTGAGTAGTAGAGTAGCCAACAAAAACACACTTCAATGCTTGGGGGTCAAGTCTACCCACAGATGTTTTATAATCTTGGGCAAAACACATCCAAATACTTTAGGAGGAACTACATAATCAGTTGACCTCTTGAAGCATTGAAGGGGAGACCGAAACCCAAGAGTTCTGGCGGGCATTTCGATTGATTAAATATGCAACAGTTAAGACAACCTACCCCACAGTAACTTAGGAACATTCATGGTAAATAATAATGAGTGGGTCACGTCCAGTAAATGCCTATTTCTTTTGCTCAAAAACCCATTTTTAGCAGGAGTATCAACATAGGTGGTTTGATGAAGAAATCCTATGAGTCAAAGATACTCACAAAACTCTTATTAGTGTATTTAGTGCCATTATTAGAACGTAGAATTCTGACTTGGCACCAAATGCGTATCCACCAGTCTCTGAAATTCTTTGAAATAACAAAAAAATTCACTCTTTCTTTTGAACAAATATACCCAAATGACTTGGCTAAAACAGTCAATAAAATTAAAAAACCATCGATGTCCTGTAGTGACAGTGGTACTACATGGACCCAACTCATCAGAATGCACAATGACAAAAGGTTCAGAACTTTTACTTCCAGAAACAGGATACACTTCCCTAGTGTGTTCAGCGAACTCACAGTGATCACAAACTAACAGAGTGTTATTACTCTTGTTTGACAAAGAAGGAGTAAATGACTAAGAACTGGAAAAGGAACATTACCTAATCTACTATGATGTAAAACCAATTCTGAGATAGCATCACAGTAGAAAAAGTAGACTCCTCACAGAAGACTTCAAACTATGCTCACCGTCCTCTAGGTAGTAAGAGTCCATTGTGTAGTTTACCACATCCAAGTGTCTTCCTCGTTGTTAGCTCCTAAAAAAGATATTAGGAAGGCCAAAAAATGACAGAGTAGTTCAAATCTCTAGTAATAGAGCTGATAGAGAGCAAATTTGTAGGAAAAGAAAGAACATGCAAAACGTATGACAATCTCAAAGAGGGAATATAGTCAATAGATCCTTTAGTAGAGGTAAAGGATCCTCTGTTTCAGGCAAAGGATCCATTTGCTAAACGAACCTTATCCCTATCTGAGCATGGAGAATGAGACCTGAAACCATTAGATGTACCAGTCATGTGACTTGAAGCTCTAGAGTCTATTATCCAGGAGTTGGATGTCCTATCTACACCATTGAATACATGCTTTATGCTAGATGTAATACCTAATTGAGCAAAGTGGGAGGAATATAAATACCTATTTGGTTGGCTAGGTGTTTTCGCAGTAGAGGATGTATTACTAGAGGGTGATTTGTACTTCTCCATCAACCATTGGAGAGCCTGGTAATCTTCTGCAGACATATTATGTAATCAATTTTCAGTCTCAGAAAAATGGGCCTGTGCAAGCCCACAACTATAACCACAACCTCCAACATGTCTATCATCTTGACAACCACACTATCACCACGACCAATACCACCACATCCAAACTGATTAGGACGACCATGGAGATCCCCCTCCCCCCCATGCTCGCCGGAGGTGCCTGTTGACACCAACTATCCGTGCGTGCCTAGGCGGGGCATCACCCACATTCAGGGCAGCCAAGGGGGTGCATCCACGCATGCCCAGTTGGGGCACCCAGGCGGGTGCCGTCACACGCACACCCAGATGGGGCGCCCACACCAGCCTGTCGTCTGTGATGTCTCCGTGTGAGGCCTTTATGTGGTTCCTTCTTTTTGAAGGCAGCAACATGTGCAACTAAGGGGGCGTTTGTGCACAAGGTTTTTTGTTTTGAGAGACCATGGTTTGGTTGAGATGTTTGTTCAGTGAAGGATTGTATTTATGAACATGTTTGTGTGATTGTATAAGACTTACGTGGGTTGAGCGGCGTTGGCCAACCCAATCGATATGCAAGATCTCGAGACCTGATTGGTCAACTTATTTCTGCTCAGATTTCTGCTATACAATCTCCCACCAACTCAACAAACTATACAAAGGAGAGTGTTGTGCTCAATGCTTTACAGGTGGCCATCAAACTTGATGGAAATGTATCTAACTTGGGCAAGGAGTATTCATATATTGGTACAAGGATGATGCTTGGAAGGATATCTCACTGGTGCAAAGAAAAAGCCTACTAGTGGTGAGTTAGGTGTGGCTTAATGGGAGATAGAGAACTCAATTATTCTGGCATTTCTTCTTAATACCATAGCGCCTGGTGTTGCCAGAAGTGTACAACTATTGGAGGCCACATACAAGTTTTGGGAGGCAATAGCCCAGATGTTTTCACAGAAGCTAAACTCTACATGGTTATTAAGATCTAATCTCAGTTGCATCAGCTTCGTCAAGGGGACATGTTTATCACAGATATGCTACTGAGTTGAAACATCTTTGGTCCGAAGCAGATCATTATAGGACATTTGTTCTAGCATGCTCTGTTGATGACTTGATGTTGATGGTTTTCAAAAATATCTCGAACAAGAATGGGTTCAGACTTCTTATATAGTCTGAATTCAGAGTCTGAATCTGTTCGTGTTCAACTTCTGGTCAAAGATGTTCTTCCTAGTTTGGGACAAGCGTTCTCTACTGTTTTGAGCAAGGACTCTTGCCGACGAGTAACTTCAATATCGAGTGAACCGGTGTAATTCGCTCTTACCATGCAATCTCAACTGTCGGGGGAGAAAATAAGCTTTCATTGCAAGAAGTCTACGCACACCAAGGCATTCTGAGGGGGGAATCGCGTTGGCTCTGATACCAAGTTGAGAGAGAAAGAGAAGATGAAGGTTGAGAGGAAGAAGAAGAAGGTTGTCCTTGTTGGACACCCCATTTTTTTAATTATACAATGCCTCCTAAAAATAGCAACCTATGGTAAAGCTAATTCATTTTCACCACACACACACATGTTACATTGTAAGAGATAAGAGGGGGCGCTGGTTCATTACCAGACCCATTATGGTGGATCCGGTTAACTTAAATTCTTTTGAGGGGGAGCTAGTTCATTACCAGACCCATTATGGTGGATTTGGTTAACTGAAATTCTTTTGTTTTCTTCCTTATTTACTCCTTGTTCTTCTTTACTTGTAACAAGGGCAATATTGTCTTATTCCTTAGTGTTTTAACCTAGTAGAATATAGAGAGGGTGGCGGTTGTGCAGAGAAAATAGATCGCAACTCTCTCCCTTGCGTAACTCTCTCTCCCTCTCTTTCTCTTCTCGTTCTCCTTTTCTGTCTCTTCCTCCCTTCTTCTCCAGCCATGTGAATCAAGGAAAACTTTATTTTATCAGAGCCAAGTTTTGATCTTGGGACTATGGGTTATGGGCCCACCATACTTTCGTTGCGTTGGTACCATGTTAAACTTTAATATTGGATTGGGGCTCCCAACTCAAAACTTTAAGGATGAGTGGAGAGGGGCACCATTATTTTAAACAGGAGTATTTGTTCCAACCAATGTGGGACTATTTTAACACGTCCTCTCACGTGCGGACTGATTTTAAACTTTGTCTCGTGGACTATAAACACAGGGTGTGTGTCCTAGATATACCTTAGACTCTGATACCATGTTATTTCTCTACCTTACAAAGTAAATGGGAAGAACTTGACTATTAGGCCATTGACGACTAGGAATCTCCAAGAGATCAAAAGAAGCATCTTTCTCCTTCCTATCATAGTTTTATTTCTTCCTTATCTTCCGTTTCTACCTCATTCTGTGACAGAAGCTGTCAAATATCCAAAGTGGAAGTTTGCTATAGAGGAGGAGATGGAAGTCCTTTATAAAAATGGGATATGGGAACTTGTCTATCTACCCAAAAGATATAAGTTGGTTGGTTCTAAGTGGATGTTTAAAGTGAAATGTAATCCAGACAACATGATTGATTGTTGCAAGGCTTGGCTAGTTGCCAAGGTTTTACTCAAACATATGGTGTTGATTACGATCATAGTTGTTGAGGCGCCCACTTAGGTGGCGTTTAGGCGCCGCCTAGACGGAAAGGCACCAATTTGAAGGTTAGGCGGTGGTCCGCCTATTGGGACCCAAAAAGGCGTCCGCAGGTGGTGCCTAGGTAGGCTAGGCGCGTGCCTTGGGTCGCCTGAGCACCTTGGGTGCCCTAGGCCCTATGATGTTTTGGGCAAGGATGGGGGTGTTGGTTTTGGTTTTGGTTTTGGGGGGGGGGGGGGGGATCGGTTTCGGATTCGACCGAAACCAGTCAAAACATGCAAATACCCATTAAAAATATGAGAAAAAATCAGAAAAAACAGAAAGAATATAAAAAGTTATCAATACAACACCAAAATCAGTGGACATGCATTTGAATCTAAATAAATTAGATTAATGAGAAATTACAGTTTACCTAAACGTCACCTCGAAGCATGGTTATTTACCTGAACATCACCTCGAGGCATGGTTATTTACCTGAACATCATTTAAGTAAATGTTATATTTACTTAAGATATTATATGTAAATAAGGAAGTACTCTCTATTTGAATCCAATAAAAATATCAAAAAATCATATCTCATACCAATAAAAAGTCAACTCTCCAATCCATGAAGAAAATCGTGATTTTGGTGATTCCATCAAAATAATGTCTTTCTAATCCTTCATAATTTGACTTATTTAAAATTTTTATAATTTTTAGTAGGAGAGTGACTCCTTTGAAGAAGTCATATGCACGTTTGACTTTTTTTACCGGATTTTTTATTTTTAATATTCTATTATGTTTATTTGAATTATGAAATTTTTAGATAAGTCAAATTATGAGGGATTAGAAAGACACTATTTTGATGGAATCATCAAAATCACGATTTTCTTCTTGGATGAGAGAGTTGACTTTTTATTGGTAAGAGATATAATTTTTTTGATATTTTTATTAGATTCAAATGAGATATATTTTCTTATTTACATGTAATATCTTAAGTAAATAAATTTTATTTAATTAAATGATATTTAGGTAAATAAGACACTATGTGTATATCAGGGGCTTGAAGGGATTCCATAACACATATTATATATATCAAGGGCATCAGAACATATCCCTTAGTTTCGGGCCGACATTGGGCGAAATGGTTTCGGGTGTCGCCCGAAACCATTAAAAAATGTTCTAGTCCGGTTTCGGATCGGAGGGGTCCAATACCGATACGTGTGGTCCGATACCGATACGTATCGGACAACACCGCCATCCAAGGTTTTGGGTGGTCTAGGTCCTATGATACATGGTTCAGTTCCTTATTTTTTAATATCATTTAAGTAAATATTTTATTTATTTAAGATCTTATATGTAAATAAGAAAATATCCTCTTTTTAAATCCAATAAAAATATCAGAAAAATTATCTCTTACATAGAAAAAGTCAACTCTATGATCGAAGAAGAAAATATGATTTTGATGATTCCATCAAAATGTCGACTTTTTAATGCATCATAATTTGGTCTATCTAAAAATTTCATAATTCAAATAAATCACATAAAATATAAAAAATTTGAAGCCCGATAAAATAAATCAAATGTACATGTGATTTCTCTAAGGGACTCGCTCTCTTACTGACAACACTTAAGCCTCCCGAAGAAGTCAAATATACGTTTGACTTAAGTAATTTTCATATATTTTATTCTTATTTTGTATATTAGGAGATATATATTTTAAAATTTTTAATTAGTGGCCTAAGTGCCGCCTAGGCGACGCCTGAGCAGACACCTATGCGCCCCGCGAATGCCTTGGTTTGCCTTAACGTCTTGACACTTACGATTATGATGAAATGTTTTCTTCTCGGTGAAGCTAAAATCAGTTCGTGTTCCTCTTTCTCTTGCTGCCCACTTCTCTTGAAAACTATTTCAGCTTGATGTTAACAATATATTTCTTAATGGTGAACTTCAAGAGGAAGTCTATATGCGGCCTCTACCTGGATATTCCATGGATGGGAAAGTTTGTCAATTAAAGAAGGTTTTGTACAGCCTCAAGCAGTCCCCTTGAGTATGGTTTGATCGCTTCTGTCTTGCCATGCTTCGATTTAGCTATTCTTAAAGTAGTGTTGAGCATATCTTATTTTTCAAGTGGAAGGATGGACGTGCTGCCTTACTTCTAGTTTATGTTGATGATATGGTGATTATAAAAAATCATGAGGAGGAGATTCAGGCTCTTAAGGGAATTTGACATTAAAGACTTGGGCTTACTCCGGTACTTCTTAGGCCTTGAGGTTGCCTACCCTCGTGACTGTATTTATGTTTGTTAGAGAAAATATATCCTTGATTTGCTGGTTGCCACTGGTAGTTAGACTGTAAGACCGCTGTCATCCCAATTAAGGTCAATCACCACCTTACTATTCAGGATGGACGACGACTATCTGAAGCTGAAAAAGGTCGTTGTTAACAGATTGTGGGCAAGTTCTTGTATCTCACTCTTACTCGCCCATACCTTACGTTGTGAGCGTCGTCAGTCAGTTCATGCATGCTCCCACTTCTCACCACATGCAAGCCGTGGATTGTATTCTTTGGCATATGATGGGAATCGAAGATCTGCGAAAACGAAGCCGACTGTCCCTTGCTTATTTTATTTGGCCTAATAGAGATCCGATTGATGTAGTTTTATGTATTTGAGTAGTCTTAGTAAGGATGTAGGCCCAATAAGAGCCCAATAGGGTCTTTTTCATTTTTCTGTAATTTTGGGTACGAATTTCGTACTATTTTAGGTCTGAGGGTTAATTTAGTCATTAGTGCGTCATTTGGGAGTCATTAGGGTTTAATGGTTATAAAAGCTCTGGTAAACCTCCAAGAGAGGAATTATTGATGAATGAATGAATGAAATGAAGTTCTTTTGAGAGTCGCCGTCTTCCTCCTCTCGTCTTCTTCCTCCCTGCGATTCCTCTCTCTCTCTCTCTCTGCTGCACTCCTCTTCTTCTCAGCGAGATCTCCTCCTTCTTCTATCTTCTTCTTCTTGCTCTTCTATGTTGTCCCGCATCAGTTTGGTATCAGAGACGAACGGTCCACGAACAGGAGAAGCACCCTCGCGAGGGGTCCCCAAACAGCCGCGCCCTCCCGCGCGCACACGCCACCGCCCGCCTCGTGCACGCCGGCCCTCCTGCGCCTTCGCGCGGTGCTCGCGAGGCCGTCAGTGCCCTCGTCGACCTGCCCGCCTCCACGACACCTCGCGTCCCTGCGTCGTGCGCGCCCCGCGCTCCGACTCCCAGCGCGTAGCGGCTTCCCCTGCGTCCACGCGCGCGTGGAGGGGGCTGCTCCACGCCGTCCGCGACCGCCACGCCCTGCTCCCGCGCTGGCCCCCGCGTACTCGCGCCCCCCGTACCACTGCAGACGCTTCCCTTCGTCCTCTTCATCTCCCTCCCGTCGGTCTCTCAGTCTCACGCTCTCTTTCTTTCTCCCGTACTCTCTCTCTGTCGGGTTCTCTGTGAGGGAGACCCCAACTGGACCCAGAAGTGGGTTCTCCATCGCCGAGGAGCCGCATACGACCTCCCCAACGCCCGTCGCACCCCTGTGCCCCGCTCACACCAGGCGCCGTCGCTCCGCGCCGCCCGCGCCCAGGCGCTGTCACCCCCGCGCCGCCCGCGCCCAAGCCCGTCGCCCCGTGCCTGCCCAGACCGCGGCCGTCCCGGTCACGCCTGTGCATCGCCCTGAGCCGCCAGCGCATTGATGCGCGTCCCAGGTCACTAACAAGTGTCGTCCGGACCCGCCCAGGGTTGACTCGTGGAAAAGCTGCGCCGCCCACCGTGCTTGGCAGCGACGGAGCACGCGGCCGCTAGCGTGTCAACGCCTGATCGAGCCCCGACTCCCAGCCAGGCGCTACACACCACGTCCTCCCTTCATGAGGTCTTTTCGCCACAATTTTGACGTATAACTGTGTTTTGAGATATGGATTGTGGGTTGGCTGAAGCATGCCGCCACTTTCGACGTGAATGCCACCAAGAATTTTTGAAATCGATAATACTTTGCAATGCATGTTCGATATTTTGAACAAGCCTCGTATTCAAGAAGAGCACTATGAAGCCAATCCGGCGTTAATAGAAGAGTATTATGCAGAGGTTGAGTCTGAGATGTCTGCAATAAATGATAACCCCTTTGTAGCGAAGGATGAACCGGCGGCGGAAGAGGTAGTTGGAGATGTGGTTGAAGAGTCAAAGGATGTTCTAGTTACACCGATACTGCATGACTTGTGGGATCACTCTCTTATCATTGAAGCGGGTTTTGATTTACTTTCCGATCAGTTGTTCGAGATCTCGATATCCCTGTGTCGTCATTTTCCCACAGTAGACACATTGTTTGTTACTGCTTCTGATGATTTTGATGTGTTATGGTGTGCTTTTGAGTCACATCATCAGTGCCAATTGCTGGGTCTTCGTTTGATAATTTGTATGGGTAAGACAATGTGCTATGAGTCGGTTGGTCCTCTCTATTCAATGTGGGGTCCTTCGACATTTCAAAACTCGAGGACGAGTTTTCTCGAACCAGGGGAGAATGATGGGAATCGAAGATCTGCGAAAACAAAGCCGGCTATCCCTTGCTTATTTTATTTGGCCTAATAGAGATCCGATTGATGTAGTTTTATGTATTTGAGTAGTCTTAGTGAGGATGTAGGCCCAATAAGAGCCCAATAGGGTCTTTTTCATTTTGCTGTAATTTTGGGTACGAATTTCGTACTATTTTAGGTCTGAGGGTTAATTTAGTCAGTAGTGCGTCATTTGGGAGTCATTAGGGTTTAATGGTTATAAAAGCTCTTGTAAACCTCCAAGAGAGGAATTATTGATGAATGAATGAATGAAATGAAGTTCTTTTAAGAGTCGCTGTCTTCCTCCTCTCGTCTTCTTCCTCCCTGCGATTCCTCTCTCTCTGTTGCACCCCTCTTCTTCTCAGCGAGATCTCCTCCTTCTTCTATCTTCTTCTTCTTGCTCTTCTATGTTGTCCTGCATCAACATATCAAGAAATCTTCAGGAAAAGGACTGTTATTCTCTTAGTCCACCTCTCTTTGCATTGAAGGCTATGTGGATGCAGATTGCGTCGGTTCCAAGGAGGATCGCCGCTCTACTATTGGTTATTGTGTTTATCTGGGGAGAATTTAGTTGCTTGGTGCAGTAAAAAAATAATATGTATGTGCCCAATCAAGTGCTAAAGCCGAATACCGTGCTATGACGCTTGGTCTTACAGAGTTACTTTGGTTGAAGCTTCTTTTGCAAGATATTGGGTTACAAATTCCCCTTCCTCTCCGCCTATTTTGTGATAATAAGGCGGCCATTAACGTTGCCAATAATCCGGTTCAACATGACCGTATCAAGCATGTGGAGATTGACCATCACTTTATTTGTGAGTAGCTGGATAGTGGAGAGTTGTGTCTTCCATATATTTGTTCGGCCGACTAGATTGCAGATGTCTTCATATGGGTGTCACTAGGGATTAACTTCATGTAGCTATGTGATGCGGGACAGAGTAGGGGACATCGGAAGAAGAAAGAAAAGAGGTAGAAGGTGGGGCGATGAAGCCTTCTTGGCTGGGCTTCGCGGCAGGGAAGGGGCCTTCGCGGCGTGGCTTCTCGCCCAGCCCTTTGCAGGTTCCTCTCCGTCGCGGAGGAAGAAGAAGAGCAGCGGCTCAAACTTTTCTCAATTGCAATAATCTGTTCTATTCTCTCAAAATTGGAGGTTTACAAATATTTAAAGAAGTTTGAGCTATTCCCAATCCTAATGGACTTCAAATTAAAGAAAGACCTCTATGCCTAATAAAACTTGTGATATTAGAAACCTACCGAATCCTACCTAAATACAACTACTCAAATAAAGAAATGCAAAAATACATAATAAAAACTAAATGGACTCTAATTTGACTCTTTTGGACTACTTTACCCTTGGACTTAAAAATAGTGCGAAAATACACTAAAAAATTACAGAAAAATAAAAAAATCTCCAAATAGGCTCCAAATGGGCTTAAACTATTGCTTCAGCTTCTCGCTCCCCATCATTCTCCCCTGGTTCGAGAAAATTCGTCCTCGAGTTTTGAAGTGTCGCAATATCCATACAAGAGGCAGGAGAATAATGAAGTCATGTACTAATAAAGTTGCCATAGGGATATCCAAACAAATATGTCTTCTGAAAAGTTGCAGTCTGCATAGAATGTGTGCATTAAGATCGGACCATATCATATTATAGTTGCACTGGTCTCTGGTAACATCTGGCAGATCACTGGTAGCTGTCAATAATGGACTTATCTCAAATACATCATCACATATCAAATGAAGTCCAGACTCAACGAACAAGTCTTGATCCCAAGTGTCAACAAAAATAGTCTCCACACACAGATGATCAGTAATAGTCACTAATTCCAATGGCTTCTCATCAATCACGGTCTTCTCTGGTGGCACTGGCTTGGCAACAGTAGAAATATACTTGGGAAAACAAAATTTACTTCTTAAATGCGGTGGCTGGATAATGCACTGATTTGAGTCGATAGCAACATGTCGCTCTTCCAACCACTCTTTTCCCAAAGTAATGTAGGATCTCGAAGGATCAATAGTGCACCAAGCTCCATTAAAATAATTAACTGATTTCTTCTGAATTCTACCTAAAAATTTTAGGTGAAACTCTACAAAAGCTTGATCACCATCAACAATAATCTCACCGGTTTGCAATAAAATATTAACAATAGCTTGGGAAATATAATTGTTCTGATTCTCTTCATCGAGTATTATTTTTGTCGGCTTCTCATTTGGTAGAAGAACGATGAAGCTAAAATTCATGTGGCACATGTAAGAGATTACCCAGATTGATGTGAAATTGGTTGGATTGCCGCAAGGCGTGGGCCGATGATTGATTGGGATTCGTCGAGACGATCACAATGGCGTAAACGGCACGTGAATCGGAGCACGAATGAAGCTTTTGTGCTGGCGGTGCGATAACAGTTCTGGTGCACTGTCTGGTTACTGTAGCGGGCCGGTACTGTAGCAAACTGGGTCTGGTCTAACCAGGTCAACCCTGGTTTAATCGGTTCTCTTTAAAGTGGACAGGCTTGCTTCCACCTTTCTTCTATCTCACGCAAAAACCAAAGTGGGAGAGACCAGAGGGCGGGAGGGAAAAGAAGAGTGCGGTGGTGATGGGGCGGTTGCCGGCGACGGCACCGGCGTACAGCGGCTCTCGCGGCGGCGTCGGAGGGCGGGGCCGGCGGCTCCGGCGACGTCTCCTTCCTTTCTTTCCTTTTTCTTCTTCGGCGCGAGGGGGGGGTGCTGGCCATCTCGGATGCAGGTGCAGGAGAGGGCATTGCACGCGAGACTGAAGCGGGGTGGCGTGGGGTTGGAGTGGGCAGGGCGGCCACGGAGGCGGGGCGCCGGGGTCGCTGGATGCCGGTTGCGCAAGGCAGCGCGGGGGACGCGGATGTGGCGGCGCAGCGCTCGCGAGCAGGGGAAGGACAGGGCAGACGTGGTTGGCGGGCAGACGGGTGGCCTGCGCATGAGCGCGAGGCGGCCTGTGCAGGGGTGCGGCCATGGGAGATGCAGGCGGAGGGCGCTCATGGGGGCCAGGCGCTGGCGTTGGGAGGCGTGACGGAGGCGGGGCTGGTTCGCGGCGCGGATGGGGGTTTGTGGAGGCAGGCAGAGCGAGGGGCTAACGGGGTGGCTGCAGGGTGAAGCGGGAGAAGGAACTGGGCGGAAGAAGGCCGCTGGATTTCGGCTTTGTGGAAGGAAACCGAAACTTGCTCTAATACCAAAATTGATGCGGGACAGAGTAGGGGACAGGGGAAGAAGAAAGAAAAGAGGTAGAAGGTGGGGGCGATGAAGCCTTCTCGGCTAGGCTTCGCGGTAGGCCTTCGCGGCGTGGCTTCTCGCCCAGCCCTTCGCGGGTTTCTCTCCGTCGCAAAGGAAGAAGAAGAGCAGCGGCTCAAACTTTTCTCAATTGCAATAATCTGTTCTATTCTCTCAAAATCGAAGGTTTACAAGTATTTAAAGAAATTTGGGTTATTCCTAATCCTAATGGACTTCAAATTAAAGAAAGACTTATATGCCTAATAAAACTTGTCATATTAGAAGCCTACGTATATCCTACCCAAATACAACTACTCAAATAAAGAAATGCAAAAATACATAATAAAAACTAAATGGACTCTAATTTGTCTCTTTTGGACTACTTTACCCTTAGACTTAAAAATAGTGCAAAAATACACCAAAAAATTACTAAAAATAAAAAATCTTCAAATGGGCTCCAAATGGGCTTAAACCATTGCTTCAGCTTCTCGCTAACCATCACTATGAGCAAGCTATGCATGCGGAACATCTATCTTGAGGGAGAGTGTAAAGATAAGAGGGGGTGCTGGTTCTAGGGCTGTTCATTATTTGGTCCAACCCGAAAAACCAAACCGAACAGACCGGTTCGGTTCGGTTCGGTTTGAAGACTTCATGGGTTCAGTTCGGTTTGGTGTTAAGAAACCGAAATGAACCGAATATATATATATATATATATATATATAAATAATTAAATAATACCACATATTTCCACAAAATGTTTTGTAGCCCAGTTGGTTAGCGCGGGGGCGCGACCTCTGACCTCCGACCTCCTTTGGAGGTCGCAGGTTCAAAACCTGCAACCTGATGTTCCCTGCTTTTTTTTTTTGAAATTTCAGTTCAAACAGAATATATATATAATTAAATAATACCATATTATATCACAAAACACTTTGTAGCCCAGTTGGTTGGCGCGGGGGGGGCGTGACCTCCTTTGGAGGTCACAGATACAAAACCTGCAACCTGCATATGTTCTCCGTTTTTTTTTTTTGAAATTTCGGTTCAAACCGAACCGAACCCTATAGTACTTTGGTTCGGTTCGGTTTGTTAAAAAATAAGGGGTGAACTGGATCGAACCGGACCGTGTTCACCCCTAGCTGGTTCAGTACCAGACCCATTGTGGTGGATCTGGTTAACTTAAATTCTTTTGGGGGGGCGTTGGTTCATTACCAGACCCATTATGGTGGATCTGGTTAACTTAAGTTCTTTTGTTTTTTTTTCCTTATTTACCCCTGGAGCAATATTGTCTTATTCCTTAGTGTTTTAACCTAATAGAATATAGAGAGGGGGTGGCTGTACAGGGAAAACAGATCGCACGCCTCTCCCTTGTGTAACTCTCTCTCCCTCTCCTTCTCCTTCATTTGTTTCCTTTTCTATTCTTCTTCTGCCTTGTAAATCAAGGAAAACTTTATACATTAGCGTCCTATGTTTACTTTGGTTTCTGTTCATGTGTTCTTTGCTGGCGTATGTAAGATTTGCAGCTAAATGTAGGTCAGGTCTGAATGCTTTTTGAGGATTGTCTTTGCTTTTGTTGTTCCTTTGCATGTTATTCGTGGGCAAGGTAGTACATGCGAGGCACATGTTAGTCTGGGTAGAGGGAAAAAACTATAAAAACTTGTTCTTTATGGATGTATGGGGCATAGGAATTGTACTTCAAATGAGCCTTCAAAGGCATGAACATGCTGATGGCACTCTCTTTTGGGATTACAAAGCAAATATGCATCCTTAACCTTGTTGGTCTCAACTAAGCAGATTATCTGGCAAATGGTAGTACATTGAGTGATGTAGCTGGTGTCGTGTCACATATGAAATATTTGTCAAATATGCTTGAAATTCCTTGTGTATTCAAATTTTATGTTTTCTTGTTTAGCCTTAAAGATATTCATAGTTCTTGTATGAGGAAATTTAAGCCTTTTGCAACCAGACAATGTATAGCTTATGCTTTCATTTGTCTTTCAGGTAATGAACTTAGAACAAACAATATAATAAGAGATTCACAATTCTTGTCATGGTCTTCCCGCAAAAATGTGAAGACAATTAGACCTCTCCGAGTTTACGGTTTATTTGGAGGGAAGAAGGATAAGAGTGATGGTGACGAGGGATCAAAGGTGAGGATAACCTTCTGCATGACTTATAATTAACTGTTTGTTATCAGTGGCTTATCCCATGCCTTCTATCAAGTATTGAGATATGGACCTTTTGAGTTAATGTTAAAGGTATGGTTTGCTTGGTTTGTCTTCTTGGAAGTTTCTGAATGGTAAATTTAAATAGGTGATACTCGAAGTGGCATGTTCCTTTTGCCTAGCATAATACTTGCCTCACTGGTTTTGTTTTGACAATGAAACTAGATGACACCAGTTGTATATGGCTTGTGACTTGTTCCCCCTCCCCACCCTAACAAAAAAAAAAAAAAGAACGCTTAGATAGTTTGAACCTCTGTCCCACTATAAACTGTGATGATATGATACTGGAAATAGCTTCATCCTACAAAGTTGCTTCAATATGCTCTATTCTTAGCTAAAAAGAAAGAAATGGTTGTTCTCTGATCCAAAGCTACCAAATGAGAAAAAAGGAAAATAAATCAAACTTTCTACTAGGTTTAGAGAATCCTTATAATTCACTTATCCAGTTATCCGTGTTTGATAAAAGCAAAAATATCTTTGACTTTTCCTCAAATTGAGGCCTTGCATGCTCCAGAATCTCAACATGTTTGCTTTGTTCCCAACTTACCATCTTGATTGCTGTCAAATGGTATCTCTCATGTACACAAAATATTTTTTAAAAAATGTCTCTACCTTCTTTGACATGACAAGCTGATGATGATCTCTCTACTATCTAGGCTAGATGATTGAGTTGTTCCCTTGGCCATTTGCGAGAATTGGATCATGAGGTCATGATTCATTATCTGGACTTGATTGCTGTCTCTTAACTCGTAAGGATTCGGTACTGTGAGATTGTAGAAAAGATCCTGCTGGGATAGGTCGTACTTTTTTAGCAATTAAGAGAACATAAATCACAAAAAGGTGTTTGAAAATCTTAGTGGAATATTTTATAAATTTTTTTCCTTCAGGTAATATAACTGGCAGGATTTGTGATTTGTGACTCTTTGGCAGTTTGCCCTTCCTTTGCCTGTTTGTTCATCAATGTGCGTGGATGTCCTGTCCCAATGAAAGAACAGATGATGAATTATTTTTTTTGTCAAGATGATTTTATGTTTTAGTCGGTGCATTTGTGATCTTTAAAATACATGACCTATATTGTAGTAAATGCTAACAGTGAGTTGTTGCTATTACAGTAAAACTGTATTATTAACTCTAGATAGCGGCTTTTTAGATGTCTGATGTGACTTGATTTTGTTCTTTATAGAGATTAGATCACCAGGAAGACTGAAAGAGATGGCCTAATTCCCTCTCTCTCTCTCTCTCACACACACACACATGATGCTGTATCGGCCTTGTGTTTAGTATTCTTGGTCAAGCTTGCCTCATGCTGATGCATTAACTCTTTCATTCATAGGCAGGAATAGTGGGTAACCTGCAAAATCTGTATGAAACTGTTAAGAAGGCACAGATGGTTGTCCAAGTTGAAGCTGTCCGTGTGCAGAAAGAACTTGCTGAGTAGGTGCTTTCTTTCTTTCTTTTTTGTCTTTGTACAATCCTTAGGTTGTTTCTTTATGTCTTTTTTTAAGGCAAGGTTGTTTCTTTATTATCTGCTGGAATCTTTAATTTGGCTTTACAAGTCTTATATTTGCAGGACCGAGTTTGATGGATACTGTGAAGATGAATTAATCAAGGTACACACATGAATTGATTGATGTTGTTATAGACTTAATAACGGTAGGATGTGACTTGACTCAGGTCCTTTCTAGAGACATGCATTGAAACTTATATTGTATTGGTATTATCTTTGCAAGTTCAGTTTAGTTAGTACATGTAAAAGCTCTTTGATTTAGGATTTTCTTAGCTTTTTATTACACTCTCCATGTCTTGAATATCTGCAGTGGTTTTATATTTCGTGGAAGGTTCTAGTATTACCTAGAACTTTGATTGAGGGGACAAACTTTCTGTACTATATGGTAACTCAGAAAAAGATATTGTTAACACTTTCTTGCCTAACTTTGTCTGGTTGACTGGCTCTGGACATAATGGTACCTACCAGAGTACTCTCAAGTCTCAAGAAAGTTGGGTGTAGGACACGTCTCTTAAATTGCTGAATTTTTTTTTATGAGAGTTGAATCACCAAACGTCAGTTTACCATTTGCCACTATCAAATGGTTGCATAGTATAGAGGTACATTTTGGAAATACATTGTGCTGAACTATTTGCATATTTTAACATTTCAAATTATTTTGTAAGAAAATCTAAAGGAAAATATCATACAAAGTTGAAGCCGGAGTCTTCTTTATCGCTTGGTGGTTATTTACAAAGTTATGAAAATTTGTCCATGTGTGCTTGCCTTTTGTTTTGTTGAGTCTGTTAAGTCTGCTCTCCAAAGTTATGGGATTTACTCGCCAAGGTGATGCTTTGATTCTTACATCAAAAGAGGAGATTGTATAAGGTTTTCTTTGGCATGTAACATTAGGTTATTGTATATAATAGTATCATTTTTGAGTAATTATAGACCAGATTTCTCCACTCATATAGCTCATTTTTACATGCCTCCTTTATTTGTTAATTGAACAGGCTGATGTGGAGAGAAAAATACGTGTAATATGTATACCTAGGTATTACTGCATCATGCATGTGAAAGTTGTCATGCCATAGGCATTCCTGAGGTCTTCTGAAGCACATACTGTGTGAGGTTGTTGACCGAATAGTTGGCTCCCCTGTAGTTGTGGATCATTCCATGAGTTGCATTATATAATTTGCTGACATCTGATTAGTTAAGCTGCTTGCAAATGTTTGTGTCATGTGCGTGCTTGTAAATGATATCTTTTATACTTTTACTCAATTCTCTTTCATTCTTCATGTAGTATTTGTGTGTGCAAAATGATTTGCTAAAAAGACAAAAGATGGGGCTTGTGTCATGTATCTGTATAGACTTTATTAAATTATTCTGCAATTTCCATGCCCTGATGCCTTTATTTTCTTCAGTTTATCTTGCTTAAATTTCACTAATGAATCATGATGACATACCTATGCTCTGGGAAATCTAATTCGTTTGAAAATTGACTATATTTCAGGCAACCCTTTCTGGAAACCAGCAACCCGTGAGAATTGAAATTACTGAGGCTGCAATGGAGCTAGGAGCTGAGGTATTTCCTTGTTATCTGCATTTTTTTTTCTATTTATTTTAAGGTTTTTTTAGTTTTTAGTTCATGTAATCTTTTGCAATTAGCTTTTAATCCCTATAACTTGTCAATCTAGTCCTGATTCTTGAACCCAATAAATTTAACTTTCCTAGAAGCAAGTCCTTTTCAGGTAATTTAACTTCACCTATGGTTCATCATTCTTTGAGGACCTCACCTCTCATGCTGCATACTCCATGCCCATGGTAAGAGACTTCTGGACAGGATTCTGACACCGTTCATTGCTTCCTATCTTGGCAGAAGCTGTCACTTCTGGTAACAGAAGCATACCAGGATGCGCACCAAAAAAGTGTTAAGGTGAGCCCTTACTTCCTTGTGAAGGGATTCTGAATTCTGAACTACTTCATGAGATCTGCATTCTGAATTCTGAACCATAACTTCTGGACCTTGTTGGGGGTTCTAAGGATAAGGTTTGCGTGTTCTTTTGCCAGGCAATGAAGGAGAGGATGAGCAATCTTGCCCAAAGCTTGGGCATGCCACCGAACTTGAGCGAGGGCTTCAAGCAGTGAAATCCTCTGGTGGGTTGGGTGTTATACAGTAGCAGCAGCAACCGATACGACTCAATTTTGCACACTAGCATTTTCTTGAAGGGTCTTTCATTTGTCGTCGTAACACGTCTCAGGCATGTTTTAAGTTTTGCAGCAAAGGAGATTTGAGCGTGCGAATTCTCTAAAAAGACCGGAATCAAGAACAGGAATATCCGTTCCCTGAAACTTTTTTTCCCCCTCTGTGATTTAATTTAAAATGTCCTATTGCATCTATCTTATGTTTCCTGATAATGTAATACTTATTGGATGCCAACGTGCCTATTATACCTAGGTGTGTAGCAATTGATGAGATGGTAGATCCTTTTTTGTTGGTCCACATAAAAGTGACCCAAAAAAATGAGACAAGCTGTGGTGGTAGATTCCATTCACTTTTGTAATAAAAATGTGCTTGTCTTGCATCTTTTCAAGACCATCTCATCAGTTGCTGCACATTTGGCATGTTGCAAGTACTACTCTTTGAGATATTGCTTGCTTGTTGATGCCCCTTCAGCTATGGAGAGAGAGAAATGCTTGCTGCCCCGTTTTGGATGGGTTGCAATGGCACCTATGGAGGATGGAATTGGCCCGCGCGAGAGATGTGTCGGCCCCATCCAAGCTGGGTGCCATTCTAGATGTCATTTTCTTAAGAGAAAGGTTTATATTGTACTAATCTCAATGCAGTAATGTCAGATCAAAATGCACTTAGAAGAAGCTCATTGGCCCACCTTGTGCGGCTCATTGTCGCACTGTGCCACTTTTATTTATTTATTTATTTTGAAACTTAACCTTTTATTTTGGAGTCTAGCTTTTTATGTTAACGCTCAAGTTTCTATTTTGGTGTCCAAAATTCTCTCTTTTGGTGCAGTGGATCAGATTGGGTACCACTGGGTGCCAAAATAGAAATTTGGCGTCAAAATAAAAAATTAGACTTCAAAATAAAAAATAAAAGATGACACAGTGCGACACAATGAATCGCCTGATGACATGGATCAATGAGTTTTCTGAAGTGCATTTTGAGTTGGTATTACTGCACCGAGGGTAGTGTAGTAGATAGGGGTGAACATGGTCCGGTTCGGTTTCACCCTATTTTTTAGGTGAATCGAAACTGAATTGAATTACTGTTCAAATCAAATCGAACCGGTTCGATTTGAACCGAAAAAAAAAACCCCATATAAGGGCGAATGGGCGGTCCTGGGTTTCGAACTCAAGACCGCCCATATGAAAGTAAGGCGCTAGCCCACTGGGCTAGACTTTCTTTCATGATAGTATTTACTATTAAATATATTTAATATATATTTTGGTTCATTCGGTTTCCCCATCAGAGAATCGAACTGAACTGTGAGGTTCTTCAATCTGAACCGATCGGTTCGATTCGATTTTTCGGGTTGAACCAATTTATGAACACCCCTAACGGTAGGTTTTTCTCTTTTCTTTTCTGGATGTTTCTCCACCGATAAATTATTTAAGGTGGGCAAATGCCAATCCCGAAGAGTAGCAAGCATTTCTCTTGGAGAAATATTTCTTTTGGAGGCTTCTTGTTCGAATAGAGTGGTTTTAAAGTTTGTATTGGATTATTTCATGCATCAAAACTAGGAAAGAAAACACTCCTGCTCTGCATGGGGTTGATTGTAGAAGTTGACACAGGAGTGGTTTAGTTGGTGAAAGACCTTCCATGAGTTTGTACATGTATGCATACTGAGATTTCTTTTGCTGCATACTTTCCCTATTCTATTATGAAGGATGGAGGGGAACACTAGCTCTCTATTAGGGAGGGAGAAGAATTAGACTTAATTACCATTATACCCCCCTTCTGAAATTTTGGTGCACATCCCCTATATCCACAACCTTTATCTAAGCCACCACCTTATCTCCAAAATCTACTGAATGGAGTTGTTATACTTATACCCCTGAAGGTTAGATTTCAGGCCCTCAGGGGTATACAAATTACTCTATAGTGGTATGGCATAGAGATCAGTTCAGGGGTGCTTAGGCTTATCCTTTGAGATCTCTAGGGGCTGTTTGGATGCACCCTATAAACGGGATTAGGTTTAGGTTTAGCCTGAACTCGTTTTTAATCATAATCTTAGTTTGGATATTTAAAAATAAGTTTTCCATAAACTTAATTAGGTTTATCATAAACTCAAAACTTGCTCAAAAATGGGGTTTCCATACAAAAATGCACTTGCAATGAGTTGGAATTAGGGTTGCAAATGGAATCCGAAATCTCGATTTTGACCTGATTTTGATAAAAATGATCAGTTTTGAAATTGAAAAATGATATCTATAGTTTATTGGAATCGATATCAGATATTTTGATAAGTTATCGAAATTGAAGAATAATAAAAATCAAAATCAGTATCGATAATTTTGATAAATTATTTATAAACTTAAAAGACAAAGTCATGATAAGCATCTTAGTTTGTTGAAATTTTGGCTTTAATAATATAATCAGAATCGGAATGGAATTGGAATTAACTATTTTGAATTTATCGAAATTGGAATCATAACTATATTTTAATTATGAGAATCAAAATTGAAACTAATATTTTGAGGTTGCAGCCCTAGTTAGAATGGACTTGGGTAGATTGCTTCACCTTCTCCTTGCAACCTTGTGGCATTTCTCTTCCGGCCGTCGTCACTACACCAAGAGAAATCCTAGTTTAGAATTTTTATTTTTACTTTTTATTAAACATTTGTGGAAAACTATTTCACGAAGTTTTTGGATGATGGCGGGATTTAGATCAATAATGTTAAATCATTTGTATATTTATTTTTTATTTTGCTAATAATTAAGAGAGAGGAAGAAGTGAGAATGCTAATCTAGAGTGGTAATCTCTCCATGGTTACCATAACTAATTAGTTTATGTCTATTTAGTGTCAACCAAATAGATCTTATAATAAACCTAATTAAGTTTATGTATGTTAACCAAACATGAGTTAACAAAAATGTATTTGTCATAAGCTGGTTTATAATAAGTCTATTTGAGTTTATGAGTAGTTCCATCCGAACGACCTCTTGGGGGTTATGCATGTAGTCTAGGTAAATATGGAGGTATGGTTTTTTACAAGGAACTTAGGCATGCATCATTAATTTTTCAAAAAATTATTGTAATCATTTATGCATACTTGCTGTGCATAATATCTACCACGCTCAAAATAGAAATATTTATTGCAAGACTACTCTCATAATAAAGTTAATGTGTGATGCGAGAAAGTAATTTTATTGGCTCATAGAAGATAGAGACTTTTCAAATTCTCTCAAGTCCATGGTTATATGTATCGTTGTACTGGATCGAATCGGAGTCATGTGGTATGGTACTGAAAATATCTCAATAGTTTGAACCCAATACTATGATATAAATAAAAAAAGTTGTAATCAAATAACCCTTGATTTAAAAGAGAGAGTCATAATCTAATATTTCTATTGGTAATGTTGGAGAATATTTTAAAAGGGTTTTTCACATGTATACCCATCCTAGAAGATTAATTGTACATGAATCTTTCTTAATTATGTATTTGCACCCCTCTTATGGATATAAAATGACTTCAAAGACACCATACAGACATCAAGAATATGTTTAGAACATTCTTTCCACTTTTGCATATATATACATCCCTCTTAAAAATTACAGTGAAGGAATATTTAAAGTATATTCTTGACTTTTGCCACCAAAAGTTAAGGACATTTTGTATCTATAAGAGAGAAATACATATAAATGTAAATTCAGAAAATATTTTTGTGTAATTATTTTTGTAAGAGGGATATATATTTAACATTTTTTCCTAAAAATACTCTAAAACTAGTCGAATGGAAATGGTTTGAAGGCCAAGCACATAAGACTCGGGCGATATGTGGGCAAAAAGAAAGTGCAAAAAGAATGTGGTAGACTAATTCGAATATTAGGCCAAATCCCACATCCTAAAAAACTCAGTTCTTTTTTGCATATTTTTGGGTGAGATTGTTTATATTTTGGCTATTTTGGTCCTTTGAAGAGACACCCATCTCTGATGCATGATTTGTCCATCTGAGATTGTGATAACTTTCTCTTGTCTTATACATCCTGCCATAACATTAGTACAAGAGGATCTTATCCTACAAATATAAGAGAGAGAGAGAGAAAGAGAGAGAGAGAGAGAGAGGGCAATTATTCTCATATCATCTAGTAGGCTAGGCAAATTCTCAACATTTGTTTTTTTGGGTGTATTTTAGGGGTATAATAGAGATCCCCAGTTTAATACAATACAACCACCTGGGTTATTTGGCACATACTTTTGTTCTAAATATTACATTTAGTGAATTAGCCCAATAGGTGGACCCATTTATTTAGTGTAAGCTTATTAGATTTTAAAAATTAAATTATATAAGCAATAAACTTAAATTTGTGTAAAAATCCTGAATTATATGAAATTAGTCTTATTATAAAATTTTAATTCTCTACAAGTTTTATGTTCACGACATTTTACAAATAACTCATTTAATAGATAAAAAAGAGGAGATAATAAAAACCACACGGGAATTGGAAGTTTTGAAAATGACGCCCATGTATGATTTGATAATGTAACAACTCAATTGCGAAAGGCCCAAATCCATTTTGGATGTTTAGTGAATGACCCGATAAGTCGGCCCATTTAATTAGTGTAAGCTCGTTAAACCTTAAATAATTAAATTATATAAACAATATACTTAAATTTAATATAACTTTTTGTAAAAAAATCTAAATTAAGTGAGATTAGTCTTTTATTAGACAAATATTTTAAGTTTCTACAAATTTTATGTTCACGACATTTTATAAATGTTACGTCACAGCACAGAATATCAAAATGTGCACTTGTGATCGGTCATGTCGTTTAGAGCAAATGCTAAAGGAATAACATCATCTCGATTGGATGATATTCAGAATAAATATCAAATATTCAACTCATAATTTTATTGATGTTAAAACACCAAGTTCTATTACATTCATTAATTCAACACCAATACATAACCCATCATGTTAAATTGACTTGCCAAAAAATCACACTCTTCTATAGCTTCTATGATGACTAAGATACTCTTCACTTTTGTCCATCTCCACCTAATTGTATCTCCTTATCATTATCACTTAAAACTATAATTATACATAGGGTGAGCATAAATCTCAGTAAAATTTACTCTTCACTTTTGTCCATATCCACTTAATTGTATCTCCTTATCATTATCACCTAAAACTACAATTATACATAGGGTGAGCATAAAGCTCAGTAAAATTTACATCTCTTGAATCTGAAAAAATTTAAGTAATTAATATCTTGATTATGACAATGAAGACATAATATTAAGCACAATACTAACTAATGATACGATGAATGTAAACACTACAGAAATAGGTGTTTCAATAGAGAAAAGAGATAATAGAATAACAAGATTCAGATACAGATACAACAATTAACAACATCAAATAATTATATCAAGATTGGCTATATAACAAATTAATAATCATATCAATCATTCAAGGAATAGTTGAATTATCTAGCTCAATCAAGCAATTCATATCAGTGCAATGCCACACCACAAGTTAATTACTCCTACAGTTATGAGTATTTCAGGTATTCTTCTTAGGACTAGATAGAGTCTATATGCATAGGTATTGGGGTCGATGAATTGAAGTTCTATTTAAGTTTCTAGATAATTCTATATAACAATTATGACCAAAAGAATTCCAAAGAACAAGCTTATTATAATACATGCATGATTTTCCAAGATTATATGATAGAGAAGAAGATTATGACATGACAATGACAATAACAATCAGATTTGAACAAACACGTAAATAGAAGCAAGTCTGCACAATCAGGACATGTTTATGACAGATGAAAGTGAGACGTGCGCATGACAATTGGCATGCTTAGAGTCACGCTTAACAAGGCAAGCACATTTAGAATTGTTAAATGTGGCTACAGTAACATATGCATTTGTAGTTGAGCTTACAGTAGTTGATGTGTTTAATGATACAAAACAAAACTCCAACTAAGGCCAGTAGAAACACGTCGTAAGGTCCGACATAGTTTTAAATATTGTATTTCAAGTTTTTATGGCACAACTAACTTGATGATCGTGTGGAAATCCAGAGTCAATAGAGTCTTACGGAGGTCTTGATGAAGACATTCTATTCCGATAAAAGAAATACTTAGCGGAGAGTCGGAACTTCACTAAAAGGTGTTCCAACAACATCAGTGTGAATCAAGCCACCGTCGAGATGGCATGGTTCAAAACAGTTAACCATCATAAATCATTCGATTCGAAGGATGACAACAAGGCTTAACATGGATAGAGAACTAAATCAAAATCATGAACATCAATACTCAAAATTACGAAGACTATATTTTCAGTTCTCTTTAGACAAGAAGGAATCAAAAGATTGAAAAGATCAAACATGACATGATTTAAGAGATGATTTCACGAAGACTTTAAACAAGGATGTCAATATCATATTTTAGATCTTTGAAATATGGAAAAGTCAAGGATAAATTAGGGAAAGATCAAATATCACATGCTTTAAGGAAGATGGAACATAGAAAGATCAAGTATGACATGTTTTAAAGAAGATTAAGTCTATTTTAACATGTGTACTATTTCTGCACAGCATAATTAGGGCTGAAAATGTAGTCAAATAACATGGGTTCTTGCTATTCTAATAATGAGAAAAAAATGTTTAAAGAAAATAGTCAAGTTGCACTAAAGAAGATGGGCGCATAACTAGACACATGTAGGGAATGAGCTATGTTTGGGAATCCAAAATGCACATTATCCTAGGCACACAACTATAGTCGCGCACGTGTCGGGAATAAACTATGTTTGGGAATCCAAAATGCACGTTATCTTGGGTATGCAACTACGGTCGCGCTATATCGCGATGGCGCTAATGTAATTGCGGTCTGGATTTCTAGCACAATAGAGTTACAAAACCTAGATTTCAACATTCTTGTTCAAAAATCAAAATTTCTCACCATATGATGGTGTAAAAAGAGAGAAAATATATGGAACACTTGCATGTATGCGAAATAACTTATAGAAACAATTAATTAAGTTTAGTTCGAGAGATCACCTATCTTTTGATTGTTTTAAGATGAAAGGGAAGAAGAACTCCAAAGAACGATGATGAGCGCTGAAGTCCTTGCGTTCCTCCTCCAATCTGCATTGGCCTCACCTAGAAATCTCAAGGAAGAGTTAGGGTCGACTATGGAAGGGTTATGAGAAGTATTTAAAGGGCTACAATTGTTAAATTTGGCTTTTTCCTTATGTCTTGACTTTTAAATTTGAATTGGATTCTAACCATGATCAATTTCTTAATTCCTATTTTGATATGGGTTACGATAAAAATTCGGCAATTACCTCTTAATATTTATTAGGGAACATCAGGAGTCAATTCTTTATAGTAGGTTGATTTATTAATTAAAGATCAGTGAGAATTGATTCTTTTAACTAGGAGTCATTTTATGAAGAGTCGATTTACATAAAGAGTTGATTCTTTTCTACAAAGAATTGATTCTTTACTCGGCCTGAGTCAATTATCACAGAGTCAACTCTCTCAACGGAGAGTCGATTAACATTGAGAGTCGATTCTCTCAACGGAGAGTCAATTCTCATGAAGCGTCGATTAACACTAAGAGTCGATCCTCTCAATGGAGAGTTGATTCCCACTTAGAGTCAATTCTCTCAATGTAGAGTCGATGAACACTAAGAGTTGATTCTCTTAATAGTCGGAGAGTCAATTCTCACAACACACGAGAGTTGATTCTCATAATTGATAGTTGGGACTCAATATGACCGAGACTCAATTATTATTAATCTGAAACTCGATTCTTTAAATGATTTTGAGACTCGATTTTTATCAATCTGAGACTCGATTCTTTAAGTGATTCTGAGATTCGATTCTAAACTTACTTTTAAGACTCGATTATGTGAACACTCTGAGACCTGATTCTGTGCTTACTAGTAAGACTCAACTTTTTTTTTGTTTTATTCGGAGACTCCATTATATGAAACTCGATCATAACTAAGAGTACTCCATTCTGCTAAGCACTAGAATTGGATTCTTGGCTCAAGTTCCTTTTCCGTTATCTCCATTCCTAATTGACATTTTTTACAATTTTTTTCACATGTGATCTTAGAATTTCTATTTATTCAAGTATTTAATAATTAAGATTATTACAATAAATAAGTCATTTAATAGGTGAAAAAGAGGAGATGATATAAAAGCACATGGGAATCGGAAGATTGGAAAACGACTCCCATGTCCTTGATGCTTACGAGTTACGCATGGCATGTGAGGACAAGGTTATGAGAGCTTGGGATTTTTAACGGGAAACTATTACTATGTTCTTGGGGTGGGCTAATTAATGACTTATTTATCTAAAGTGAATAATAAGTTGTTTCCAATTTTAATTCTTAGACACTCTACTCCTCCAAGGAGATATAGAAACTAATATATCCAAAGAGGCATGTGTGAAGAATTGATATTATGTGTAAGATAAGATGATAGGGGGGAGTTATCCTCTTTTTATTACTGTTGATAGGTAAAAGAGTGATTTAAAAATTAAGATTAGGCTATCCTGGACTTTATCAAAAGTTGGTGCACACCCGATTGGATCGGGGTGCGCCAAGCAGGCATCGGAGGGGGAGGAGGCATATTCCCTCCTCCACCCGGCACACCCGTCGCATTGGGTGTGCTGGGGTCTCACCGCACACCTTGGTGTGAGTGAGATTTTTTCTCTATCCAAAATAAAGTCAAATAAAGGGCGACATATAGTATTTAAGATTCTAATATTTGGTATCTGGATAGATTGGAGATAGAGTGAGGTTATCTTCAAAATTTTGAAGATAATCTCAATCTATTTTCGGTCTATCCAAATACCAAACATAGATGTTTGGTATTAAAATAAATCGAGGATAAATCGAAGATATCTTCAAAATTTTAAAGATTCTATTCTCGATCTATTCCGATACAAACATGACTAAGATATTGTTTAGTATTAAAATAAATCGTGGATAAGTTGTGAATAATTTTAAAATTTTGAAGCACTCTATCCTCGATCTATCTTGATACCAAACATGACTTCAAGGTCTTCAGCATGGTTTGTCATGACAATAATTGTTACTTTTTTTCTTTAATTTTTTATGATTAAAATTTAAATATTATTTCGTCCGAATCAAACTAAACCAATACGATACACTATGCTTTGTACTATCCCATAAGATTTTACTTCGGTCCCGTTAGGATAATATATATGACCAACCATGCTCTGGATAAAATTATCACTCTATGATAACACATCCCTAGATAAACCATCAAACTAAAAAAAGAAATAAACATGGATAAGCTATACATGGATATATAGCTCATCCTTAAAAATAATTTTGTCTAATTATAAAAAGACCATTATTCAATTGTTTTTATGATTCTATTATCCCATTAAAATGACAACTTTGTAATTAAAGTGACAAATATATATGTTCTTAGATTTTCTTATCTGGCCTTACTCCAGGTAGGTTTTTAAATTCCCAGCCTCAGTTGTTTTTAAATTATTTTATTTTCAAATGTTCATATTTCTATAAAAAAAATCCTCAAGAATATTGAAAGGGTTTGATTAATTAATATACACCTGTGGATCTTCATCTAGGGATGAAGAGTATTTATGTACTTCAATTTATACTAGACACAATGATGATGGTGCATATTGAAATTAACCCGTTATCTTCTTCTTCATCTGTTATACCAATATTATTTTAAAATTAATCTAAAATAATGGACAGTCATGCATCTCTATTTGAATCTATTAATTTCAACAACTATATACACATATATTGCACATTCGAAAAGTGGGCCCCCATCAGAATTTATTAATAATCGGTCAAATAAATGGCTCATTAATTACCATTTTTGCATTTCTGATGTGTATATCAATAAAGGGGTACAACCATCTGACGCCAGTTTGATGTGTGGGCGGGCTATCACAGCTTCCTATTGGCCGGTGCATTAGCGCAAGTGACCCCGATTTAGGGAGAGAAGAGGATAGTAGTAGTAGTTGTTGTATAGGTAGTAACACTGATAGCTTTCACGCTCCTAAGTGTTGAGTGCCGGCTTTGATTGACACTAGAGATTTGCTCGGGTCGACGAGGTTCACTTCGATTTGGGTTTGAAGTAGGTGGCCTCAACTTCATCCGATGCCGAGGGTATAACGTGACCATAGAAATTCTAAACGTTGTGACTTGCGTAATGGCTCACTACTCGATTGTTGGGTTTTTGGACGCGGATTGTAACGTCGCGTGTTTCTCGGATCCATGCGGATCGTGTGTGTTGTGAATATGGTAGCCATTGTGGGGCCAGTGTGTGTGAGTTGTGTGGAATGTATAGTGTGATTGTGTGGCTTGAGCAGGTGAAGAGCAGGGTTGGTCCTGAATTGAAACAGGACATGCTGCTGTTCTGTCTGAGTTGGCGGCCATGGGGTGGCCGTTGACTGTTGACGTCCAGATTCATGGACGTTGACTGCATGAATTTAGCGGCAGTAGATGTGGACGTTTAGTCTGGCGGTTGCTATTAGCGGCATGGGGGTTGACGCTAACCTGACAGTTCTGCAGGTTATATGCTCACCCGATGGCAGCTCTTTCAGCTCACCCTCTCTCCCTCTTGCCCCAGCTTCGCGCCCTAGTGGTTTTGAAGCTTCTATCAGGTTCCGAGGAGTGGTTGGACGATCATAGAATGCACGACGTCGCCGAATTACACGAGGAAACGTCGCGGCGTGGTGCAATTCGCCTGGGAACTCGCGGAGGGCTCGGTGTGAACCGGGGGATTGCAGGAGATTCTAACGCGCTCTGAGGTAGGGGACGAACCCTGGTAGCTCCGTAGAAACATTAAAACACATCATAACCACTTGAACCAGCATGATAATCCACGTTTGGATAGAGTTGCACCATGCGGGATAATGGGTGGTTTGAGTAGTTTAATGTTCAAAGCATGCTGTAATGGGTTATATTGGGTTCCTGCATGTTAAAGGAATCATTTCCATATGTTTTTCTGTTATTAAAATGGCTTGGAAGCCCGCAGAGCCGGATTAGGGTTTCTGCAGGGTCTTATGGCCGAAGAACTTGGCGTCAACATCGTTTGTCGCCAAGCTCTTCAGCTATGAGCTTAACGGCCAGATCCCTTGCCGTTGACTTGGTGTAAGCGGCAGTCGATGTTGCCGTCTATTGGTTATGAGCAGAAATGGCTATTTATGGTATTTTATCGCTAATGCATGCATGATAACATACGTGGTGCACTGAGTGCACTTGGTTTACGTGTTTAGCATACAAGGTATGCTATTAGTTGTTTACTTTAGTGACTGCGCATTGTTTACGCGAGTCAGTGGGTTCACGTGTGGTGGACCAGTGGTTACTTGTGGTTTACGTGAAGTTTCACGTGGTTTGTGTGTGACGTGCACGTGGTTCTGTGTACGTGGCGAGTAGTACGACGCCTACCGTGGTTACCTCTCCAGTTGGGTGCCCCAGGTTCTTTGTGAGCCAGGCTGTTAGCTCGGGGCTTTGTCCCGGTACTTGTGTTGTACCGTCGAGGTCTGTGTCGTCTGACCTGGACACCCTCACTCTTGTGTTAGAGTTGTACGTCCGGCTGAGGGAAAGACGACAGTGGGACAGTGACAGTTGTGGTTGTTTTTAGTCACTTGTAGCGCGCTCGTAGTTGGGGGTACGGACACCAGTAGACGTACTGGACCCCAGCTAGTCCTTTTCCAGTGCCTCACTCTAGAGAGTTCCGGGCCAGGATCTCTAGAGGTGTCAGGCATGGGCCTGTGACCGTGTGGTCCGCAGGTTGTGGTGGTTTAGTTGGTCTCCACAGTTGTTTGTCTTTTTACGTGGAGCGGCAGCTGGACCTTTCGTCCGTGGCTGCGAGACTGAGAGGTGTACCTGTGTTGGTTTGTCCGAGTCAGTTTCTGGTGTCGCGAACCAGCTTACGTGGCTCGTGTTGGCTGTCTCTACTCTAGCTTGTACACCTGTACTAGTTTGCCGTTTATTTATTAAGTTGTTTCTTGTAGTCGGCAGACGGTGAGTACCTTTACAGCTTTACTTACCTGCTTAGCTGTTTTATAAATGTTGTTGGCATTGTTTACTATTCCGTACCTGTGGTTTGTGGTTTGTTCGGCTTTGGGGGAGTTCCCTACTGAGCCAGTGACTAGAGAGGCTCACCCCCTACCCCCACAGGTGAGGGCGAGGAGGACGTTTCTCGTCCGACGTCCAGTTCCGGGCCGCGTCGTAGCGGTGCAGGGTCAGCACCTCCAGCAGAGTAGCTCCAGCAGTGTAGTTTGTAGTTGTTTACTCTCTTCAGTTGTACCTCGGGGTATGCCCCAGGCTCTTGTACCTTCTTTTCAGTTTTTGTGGAAATTTGGCTATGTAAACTTGTGAATTATATATGAAATGTGGTGTGTTCCTTTATGTTTACACGGACTGTGGTTTGGTATCCCTTGCGAGGCTTCGGCCCGTTCGCGGGAGGCGGATCCTTATTAAGCTTGTTATCGGTTTAATGGGCTTAAGTAAGGCGTTCCGTCACACGGATCGTGTGCACCATAACAGTGATCATAAAGGTCATGATCTAGCCAACATGGCGCAACGGTTATGGCGACTTGACATGAGATTTGCGGGAATGTCTGACGGCTCGAAAGTGCATGAGTTTTCATCTATATAGAGGTACGTTTGATGCTCTCAGGTACGCACACTGCTCCCCACACTCTGTCACTCTTCTCGGCCATCCACTGACTTGGGCGTCAGTATGTCTTCCTACTGAGGTCTCTTGGTGGTCCTACAAGTCTCAAGCACAGGTCGGACGAAAGCTCATCGGCGACGTGGACGTCTTACCTTCAGCAACCTCGATCTAAGTCGATATTGGGAGAACAACTGTAACAAATGACATAGATAGCTTTTGCACTCAATTAACTTCTGGGCATCGGCCTTGATAATGCCAAGGGTTTACTCAGGCCGACGAGACTCACTTCAATTTGGGTTTGAGGCATGTGGCCTCAACTTCACCCAACAACGAGGGCATAATTTGACTGCAGAAATCTCAGGCGTTGTGACTCACGTAATGGCCCACTACTCGATCGTTGGGCTACTGGGCTAGATCGTGTGCGCCATAACCATGATCATAAAGGTCACGATCTGTCCGACATGGCGCAATAGTTATGGCAACGTGGCATGAGATTTGCAGGAATGTCTGACAGCTCGAAGGTGCATGGGTTGTTCCTCTATATACGGGTACGTTTGACGCTCTTATGTACGCACACTACTCCCCACACTCTGTCACTCTTCTCGGCCATCCACTAACTTGGGCGTCAGTGTGCCTTCCCACCGAGGTCTCTTGGTGGTCCTACAAGTCTCAAGCATAGGTTGGACAAAAGTTCATCGGCGACATGGACATCTTGGCTTTAGCAGCCTCGGTCTAAGTCGATATTGGGAGAAAAATCGTAACAAATGACACAGATAGCTCCTGCACTCCTAAGTTTTGGGCATCGGCCTTGACTGATACCAGGTTTACTTAGGCCGACGAGGTTGACTTCAATTTGGGTTTGAGGTAGGTGCCCTCAACTTCATCCAACGACGAGGGCATAACCTGACTACAGAAATCTCAGGCGTTGTGACTCGCGTAATGACTCACTACTCGATCGTTGGGCTACTGGGCACAGATCGTGCACACCGTAACATCGACTTTGAAGGCCAAGGTTTGGCTGACAGGATGCAATAGTTATGGCGATGTGGCGCAAGATCCGTGGGAACATCCGATAGTTCGAGGTTGTATAGCCTAGTTCTATACATAGGAATGCATTCGACGCTTGCAGGTACGCACACTACTCCCCACACTTTGTCACTCTTATCGACCATTTATTGACTTGGACGTCAGAGTGTCTTTCTACTAAGGTCTCTCGGTGATCGTGCAAGTCTCAAGCATAGGTCGGATGGAAGTTCATCAACAATGTGGACGCATCGGCTTCAACAGCCTCGGCTTAAGCCGACATCGGGAGAACAACCGTAATATGTAGTTACATTAGTTAGGTGTGTAATGAGATAGTATGTACAACTTTTATATATAGGGTTGACAAAAAGTAGATAAGATATAATCATAGGTTTGGTGGCAAGTAAGTGACGTGGTGATATGTATATATTTGTAAAGGTCAAAAAATAATCCTGAATCGGAATCGTTCGATTGATATACTTTTGAGGGTTGTTGGAGAGTGAGAGGGATGAGAAGAACTTGCATAAGGGAGAAGAACTTGCAATCAAAGAGTAAACTCTCTGATGTTTAAGTATTGATTAGGTGAACGAGAGCAACATAGAGTTTAGTGGGCCTTTGGGTGATCGAATGTGTGTACCTCACTCCGTCTTGATAAGTCTATTTATAAGTATCGATCGAGATCTCCACTTCCCCTCATGATCTCCTCCACTCCTTTGCGACAAAATTTTGTGAGTAGTTAGAGATCGTCGCATGCGAGGACTAACCACTTTCGTGGTGTCTCCATTCTCTCTAATATCGAGTCAAATCAATTAGTTCATGAGACTTGATATGAGTCGTGGCTTGTTGATATCAATATAGTTGAAGGTTTTCGAAAACTCACCCTTTAATAATTGGTGGAAGATTCTACTAACTTGTTTGAGAAACTATCCAATTACCCAGAGCTAGTCTCCATTGGGGCATTTATAGTCTTAATGTAAGAGATTGTACTTTAATGGGCTGAAGTCTTTTTTTTTCTTCTGGAGAACTATTTGTTACCATTTTGGTTTGATAATAAGTCCCATATAAATTACTTGTCAAGTAATTTCATTGATTAATAATCTTATCATATATATATATATTTTATCTCTCTTCTTTAATTAATAAAATTGTTTGACAAACAATGCACATGTAATTTGTTATCAAACTCTATTGATAATACATATTTCTCTTTTTTCCTCGAGGATTGATCCATATGGATATAACAAAAAAATGTTTTACACAAATATTTATATTAAAATATTAATTGGATGAGAACTTATTATGTATGTGTATTTGTAGATAGGGGTGTTCATAGTTTGGTTTGGTTTGGTTTATAAGAGATTTTTAGGAAACCAAACCAAACCAAATTCGGATTCAATCCGAATCAAACCAAACCGAAGTCTCTTGAAACCTAACCAAATCAAATCGAATTAAATTTGGTTTGGTTTGGTCTAACTTGAAAATAAATGGACATTTAGATTCTCTTAGTCTTAAATAAGATTTTAATCGTTTATTTTTCTAATAAATTACTATCAAATAATATTTGAAATGAAGTATTAAATGTTGATGACCATATTAATCTCCATAATATATATTTTTACGTAAACATATTTAAAAATTGATATATATATATATATATATTAAAATTTATTATTATAATTCGATTTAATCGATTTGATTTGGTTTCTAGAAGTTTGAAACCGAACCAAACCGAATTTTATTTTTCGATTTGATTTGGAACAAAACCAAATTGAATTGCTCGTAGAGACGGATCCAGAAATTTTAGTGAGTGGAGTCACTAAAATAATTTTTTAATATTTATATAAATAATATATTATATATAATATAAATAAATATATTATATATAAGAGGTGAACCGAGTGAGACAATTCAGTAGGGTCACCCTTATATAAATCCTCATCAAATCTCCAATTTAAATGGTCATTTACGAAGAAAAAAAATTGCTGGATCCGTTTATGATCGCTCGGTTCGATTTGATTTTTCGATTTGAATCGAATAATGAACACCCTTATTTATACATTTATCGCAAAAATACAAAATGTTCCTAGAGACCATGTTATAATCAACCTTTACAAGAAATGACAAATATCGTCGACCAGCGTCCACAACATGCCATCTTTCAAGGAAAATGTTAACCATGATGCTTCCTTTCGAGTAATTAACATTTTAACAAGGGTAAAAAAAAACTCCACCTTAACTTTGGGGTATATAAATGGTATGACTTAAATTAAACGGATTTTAAAACAAATATTAAAAGTCATATTTTTTTATTTTTCATCACGGCTAATTACGACGAAGTCTGTCATGATATTTTATATTTATAACAAAGATTATACCTACAAATGCGAATGCAAATCCGTCTAGCAATTAATATTTTAATATTGATATTCATGTAAAAAATCCCCAAAACAGGGCATGATTAAACATTTTAATATTGAGAAAAAATTAATGCAACTGTTACTCTTTATTTGGTAACACTTTTAGGGATTTCATTTTTTTTTAAAATATCAAATCTCCTAAAAAGCTGCTCCCTTACATCAATTTTTAAAGTCCAAAATCCAACACATCATCATTACAATTTCTCTCTCTCTCTTAAAATCTATTTTTACACAATCTAAAATCTATTTTACTTGTTTGATAATTAGATAGAGAAAAAATAAAATTTTAATTATTAAATAATTAAAATTTACACTTCAAAAGTATTACCAAATAATGTCGTACTAGATAAGTTGGTTTAGGAGGAGGTAAATGTGAGGAGAGGATGCCCTCCTTCTATATACTATTAAAACCTAATATTTAATATTAGTGTCCGTCGCATGTCGCCGTTCCATGTTTCTCCTTCTGTCAATTTACTTACGTGGCAATTTATATGACGTCATATTAGATGTCATATGAACTGTAATCTTAATTTAAATATATTTATTGTACTTAGATATCGTAGACTTCACTTATCTTTTTAATAATTCCTGCATGAATAATTAATTACCTACTCCTCTTATTCATGAATAAGAGAGAGAGAGAGAATGTAGAGAGAGAGAGAGGTGTGAAACCAATCTTTTTAATAACTCCTGCATGAATAATTAATTACCTACTCCTCTTATTCATGAATAAGAGAGAGAGAGAGAATGTAGAGAGAGAGAGAGAGAGGTGTGAAACCAATCTTTTAATAACTCCTGCATGAATAATTAATTACCTACTCCTCTTATCATGAATAAGAGAGAGAGAGAGAGAGAGAGAGAGAGAGAGAGAGAGAGAGAGATGAGAGAGAGAGAGAGAGAGAGAGAGAGAGAGAGAGAGATGAGAGAAGAGAGAGATGTAGAGAGAGAGAGGTGTGAAACCAATCTTCTCTCTTTTCTAATCGTTAAAATTGCCCAATATTAATGGGAAAAGTTCCCATAAACCATGATGAGCTCCCGGACAAATCTTTAATTCTCCACCCCCTTAACCCCTTTCCCTTCCTCAAAACACACACACGCACGCACGAGACACATCTATATTCTGCACACCTAACATTCCTAACACGTGAGACCAACCCATGTGTGATGTGCATGAGGCCATTCCATCCATTTTTATTCCTCTTTGCTTGCTGCTAACAAGTTTTGAGTGCTGACCCGTTTCTTTGTCCTTGTCTCATGTAGGACCTCCCCATCATTAACCACTACTTCCCAACCGGACCCATCTTGTCACCCGTTTGGGGATCCGAAAACCTGTTGGTGGGTTAAGGTCCCATTCATTTTATTCGCTTGAAATTTATATGTATATATATATATAGAGGTAATTAAGTATTTCCTTTCAGAAAGCTTTCATGAGAAGAGATGAGTTCCATGCAGTAAGTAAAAGAGGGTGGTTGAGTTTAAAAAAAAAGAGTATATCTTATCTTATAAGAGAGAGAGAGTTCAAGATTTCAAAATGGGTAAGGTTTAAAATTGCCACGTCTCTTCTAAGGTCAAATTCTACTTAGTCTCAATTATATATTATTGTACTTATTCTTAGGGGTGTCAATTGGGCCGGGCCGGTTCGGAGGCCCGGCCCGATTTTAATCGAACTTGGGTCGAAAAAATGAAATTAAAATTTTTTGACCAAGATAAGACCAGACTTGTGCTTGTGAGGTCCGGTCCGGTCGACCCGAAAAATATAAATATAAATAATATAAATATAAGTAAAATATATATTATTTTTTATAGATATATTATAGTAGATATATTAAAATTATATATTATATAAATAAAAAAATAATTTTCTTATATTTTCGGGCCGGCTTAACCAGATTTTTTTGGACCCGAGTTGGGGCACTCATACTGAGCCTACCCTCGGACCTGAGTCGGGCTCGGGCCGACTTTTAGAAAATCGGGCCTGGGCCGAGTCTAGTAAGGCCCGGTCCAGGTCTAGCCCATTGACATTCCTAATCAGGTTATATATTACAATCTCACATTAGCATTGACAGAATTGTTAAACCACCTACGGACTTCCCTTTAACAGGAGACTAACCGGATCCCGAAAAGGAGTCCGGGTCTTCCCAGAACACAAGCAATCCGAAACAACTACCTAGTAAGGCCCGGTCCAGGTCTAGCCCATTGACATTCCTAATCAGTTATAATTACAATCTCACATTAGCATTGACAGAATTGTTAAACCACCTACGGACTTCCCTTTAACAGGAGACTAACCGATTCCCGAAAAAGGAGTCCGGTCTTCCCAGAACACAAGCATCCGAAACAACTACCGGATCCGTACCGACCGAACTTCTTCTTTTGTAAGCGTGAGAGAGAAACAAACCCGGAGATGCCGTCCTCTCGGTACCCCGCCCCTCTTTCTCTCTTCTGTCTCTTCTTCCCCCGGCCTCTCTTTTTCTTCCCCTGTCTCTTCTTCTTCTCGCAGGCCTCCTCCCATGGCGGACGAGAAGGAGCGGCTCCTCCCCCCGAGGCCGTCCACCTCCTCCTCCGCCGCCGCCGCCGCAGCCGCCGCCAATCCCCGCGATGCCACCGGCGGAGCTGCTGCTGCTGCTGCGGCGGCGGCGCGGCGCCCCCTCTTTCAGGGCATGGACTTCCTCGGCCTCAAGAAGCGGGGGCAGGGGCTCCGCTCCTGGATCCGGGTGGACGCCGCCACCGGAAGCTCCCAGATCATCGAGGTTGACAAGTTCACCATGATGCGGCGCTGCGACCTCCCCGCGCGCGACCTCCGCCTGCTGGACCCCCTCTTTGTGTATCCCTCCACCATCCTCGGCCGCGAGAAGGCCATCGTCGTCAACCTGGAGCAGATCAGGTGCATCATCACGGCGGACGAGGTGCTGCTCCTGAACTCGCTCGACAGCTACGTGCTCCAGTATGTCGTGGAGCTGCAGCGGCGGCTGGCGGTGCCGCCGGGGGACGCGTTCGGCGGGGCGACGTCGCCGGACTATCTGCCGTTCGAGTTCCGCGCGCTCGAGGTCGCGCTGGAGGCGGCTTGCACGTTTCTCGACGCGCAGGTCTGCGCCTCTTTCTTGTAGAATTCGAGCGGAATTCGAGGGATTCCTGAGTTACACTTATCCAAATTCTAATTTCCCCCCTTTCAATGTGTGCATTTACTGTACATATTGCGCTCAAGCAGCTAAAAAATTGATTTTTAGATGGTTTCATAGTTCTCTTATCTGTTGTCATTTGGATTTTGTTTCTGCCTGGTAGGACACTTGTGCAATGGATTGCAGTGTTGTCTCTATGTTTCAGATAGTTGAGGAGGGAGGTGAAATGCATCATGTCAGATTATCGTCATCATCACCGTCAGAGCCTCATCCCTTTGTTTTCTTCTTGCAATCTTGTCCCACCACGTTTGTAGTTAATCTTAAGAAGGCAGTGAAACCTTCTTATTTTAGGCCTTCCCTCAGAACTCTGCTATCCTCCGCTTGATATTGTCTACTTAGTATTTGAAGGAAATGAAAAATGCCAAGCTCTCTTGGGTGTGAGAAGTAGCAGCTGTATTTTGTTTTTAGAGGGGGGCGGTGAAGTCCATGTATGCCCCATGACATAAGTATTACATCATATAAGCACAAATTTGCAACAAGTGCATAGAAGAAAAACCTGAATCCTTGAGGGGATGGATATGTTTGCAGTAGGCAGTATGAGGGCTTTCATAACTGCCACTATATAGAATTATCCGAGTATATAGTAGACAACTGTTTGCAAATTATTGACATGGGGGGAATCCATTACCAGGAGTAACTATGGTGAGGAAATGCTGTCATGTTGTTGGGTAACTCTGAGGCGATTTCAGAAGTGGGTAAAGAACTGCCACTGCAGAATACATGGAAAAAAAGAATCAGATCGGCCCTGGGCCAATCCTGATCCGGATCAGAGGCTGCAGCTAAAAAAATATTTTTTTGAAAAAATCAGAGGAAATCATGAAAATTCAGAAAAAAGTTCAGGAAAATGTCTTCAATGTGTGTGTGTGTGTGTGTGTTGTATATATATATATATATATATATATATATATAGATATATGTACTAAGATTTTGTCACATCTTTTAACCGGCACCGAGTTAGGGAGTCGGTACACGGGTCCCAACCACCTTAGTCTATTTTCTCTCATTTTTCTATCAATTGGAGCTATCCCCTAGTCCCCATGGAAGTGCTCATTCTTACTCTTATCTTTCTTACTCTTGCCACATATCCATCTCAACATCCTCATCTTTGCTACACCTACACACATTTTGTTAATATGTTGCCCAACACTCGGTACTAGGGGTGTAAATGGAACCTGATATTCCGATATTCCGACCCGATTCCGATAAAAATTATCGGTTTCAGAATTGGAATATGATACCGATAGCTTATCGGAATCGGTATCGGATATTCTGATAAGTTATCTGAATCGGAATTGAAAAATAATCGGTATCGGTATCAGTTATTCCGATAATTATCATAAACTCAAGGTAAATTATGGTAAACACCTTACCTTATCGAATTTCGGTTCCGTAATGTTATCGGAATCGGAACGAAATCGGAACGAACCATTCTTATCGGAATCGGAATCGGAATCATATTTCGGTTATCGATCTATATTTCGGTTCCGAACGCGACCCGTTTTGCAGCCCTACTCGGTACCATATAACAAAACAGGCCTCACAATCATATACATATCATATTAATGTACAAACACAATTAATATGTATATCCTTATAAATGCATATATTATACATATGCCACAATCATTAGATTGTGCTAAGTGTTGGAATATGGAGTTTGAGGCCCTAAATTCTCCAATGTGTGGGTACACACACGCAGATCGACCTGTGTGGTCAGATCGCAGGGGTCAAGGGGGAAATGCCTCTTGCAGGGGTTACAGGGGTCAAGGGGGCCATACCTCCATAAAGAAAATTTTAAGTTGCAAAGCAAAGGGACATATCTCATTTGTTTATACATATGTGGCTATGATATATGTAATCATATAAATAATTTACACATTCGTATATCTATACAATATATATGTAATCACATACATATCTCCTAAACGCAAACCTAATATTATCTTATAGTATATATATCATATTAATGAACACTTTATACATATATATGTGTTAATAGACATACAATCCTATATTAATGTAATATAATAATAATATTATTATGCACATATAATATATATATATATATATATATATATTTTATATGTGTGTGTGGTGTGTTAACATATAAAATTTCTCTCAGAATCGCCGGATCTGCCTGGTCTGGCCATTCCAGACCAATCCGATCCCGATTTCACTGATTCAAGGGGCTTTCCCCTTGGAATCAGATCGGCTGAGGCCGATCCAATATAGAATTGGCCGATTATCAAATTTACCATACATTTTGTTCATAGAGACATCTATCTCCTATTCTGGTATGAAATGCAGATCGTTCCATGGTGAATTTGATATACTGTTATGATTTCTATCATCACTTTCATTGTCATCGTACTCTTGGTGCAATTGATTGACGCTGGCATAGATATGGTGTTCCTTTAGCATTCCTTTTCTTTATGTACTTCCCTACTTTCTTACCTTCAACTTGGACACTATCACCTCCATCCTAACAAGCATGTCTTTGTTGTATGCTGAATGCATGTCTGTCTGATTACACATTGTCATTTTTCTTGCCCATTTATCCCTCTTCTTTTCACTTATTCCTTCATACTCCCTTCCGCTTTCTTGTGGATGCATAGTGACCTTCCAATGGCTTGTGCATTAAACATGGCAAGTGGCAATTCGTTCATTTGGATTGCATTTGTTTTCATCAGCAATTGTCATTCAATCTCACTCATAAAAACTACTTTTATCCATCTTTTTTGGCATATTCCTTCACTCTCCCTTCCTCTTTCTTGTGAATGCATGGTGACCTTCCAATGGCTTGTGCATTAAACCTGGCAAGTGCAATTCGTGCATTTGGATTGCCTTGTTTTCATTGGCAATTGTCATTCAATCTCCTCATAAATTATTTTTATCCATCTTCTTGTCACTTATTCCTTCATGCTCCCTTCCTCATTCTTGTGAATGCATGGTAACCTTCCAATGGCTTGTGCATTAAACATGGCAAGTGGCAACACGTGCATTCAAATTGCATTTGTTTTCATTGTCAATTGTCATGACATCTCACTCATAAAAATATTTTTATCCATCTTCTTGTCACTTATTCCTTCACCCTTTGTTCCTCTTTCTTGTGAATGCATAGCAACCGTATTATGACTTATGGCAACTGTAACTCATGCATTAGGATTGCATTGCTTTCAATGGGCAATTGTCATGCAATAATCACTCATAAAATGTATTTTTGTTTACTTAAACAAATTTATAGGCACTTCAATTACCTTCTGTGCTCTGATTCATAAATGTTGTTTGTTACCTTGATGGCTTGATACCTTCTGAGCTCTTATTCATAAACATTGTTTGTTCCCAAATCTCCTTGTTCTTCTGGATCCAATTTTGGTATAAACCTGTGTTGAATGACAGCTACTTTCTTTTCCAAACTTTTATTGCTAAATTTGGTTTGATTTTTTTCTGTTATTCTAAAGCACCTTGGGCTCTTTTGTTTTGTGAATAGACTATTCATGAATAAGTTATTTGAGAATAGGCTACACATAGTTTTAATCCATCTCACTTTGATAAAGCTATTTGAGTTATTCGCAGATCTGGATAGGAAAGATAGACCATTGTAATAGTGCGAAAACATCTGATAAAGGACTGATAGAGAATCAGATCTCAAACCCTCTGATACGATATCAGAGTTGATAGAAGTTTATCTCCGATAAAGGTTGTTTTGCTTATTTGTGAAATCAAAGCTACTTTCTTGCTATCTGTGCGGATAAGGGGCTACCAGACCAACCCCCTTACTTGCCAAACAAAGCGGCCCCTTTTGATGTTCTTACTTTTTGATTTCATATATCCAGCCTCTGGGTTCATGTGCAGAAGTTTATCATGTGCATATAGTGTGTATTAGATCATCATGGAAATAACTGCCATTTACTGCTTTAAATCATTGCCTGTTATCCTGTCTTTTCACAGTTTAACCAAACTATTTTAGCTTTGGCAGTTCTTCATAATGCTTTCTGGAATCACTTAAGTTGTCCTGACTTATTAAAATAGGATAAGGGGCCATTTAATTTATACATATCCTTTAACATACTAACATAAACAGTCAGAAATTTTTCTACTGAAGGAGGTTTAAGGAATAAATGCTCCCTGAGCCAGGAAGCATCCTAACTAAAGGCTAACAACCTAAGGCAAACTCTGCCCCCAGTTATGTGAGATATTGGATACTTTCTGATCTCAATTGGTAGATGATCTTCTCTGTTTAGGTTTGAATAAGCATATTTTCTTTTCTAGCTCAAGGAGGATGGTGATTCAACATCAGAGCTTGTACTACTACTAGTGTTATCAATTTGGTATTTATATTTTCTATTGAAGAAGGCTATTTGTCGACTAACAACATAGATAATATGCATTTTTCTATATATTGTTACACTAACGAGCTTGCAATTTATTAATGAAAGCGGGTAAATGACATGTGGTACTTATTAATGTTCAAAATGTACTTTTATCCTGGCTAGATGTAATGCTAAAAGTTTATCCAACAAGTAGTTGCTCTGAGTTTTCCTTTCTTTTTTGGGTGGGGGTGATGGGGTTGCTTATTACTCCTCATCGTAGTTGTCTGGATTCTCTCTCATAACAAATTGTTCAATTATGTTTTTAATCTTTTACAATGATGGTATGCAGTTTGTTTGCATTGAAGTAATCCTCTTTGATGTCTTAGAGCCCTTGTGGATGTCAAGTGTCTATTCCTATGGATAGGTAATCTTCCAATGTACTAAGAATGCATCTTGTAATTGCATGGAAGGACAGAGAATATCTTTGCTACTCTAGTTTGGAGAGGTTGTTGGAGCCCTTTTCCTCTTTTTAATTTCACAAGATAGTAGGGCTAGTGATGCAAGAGCATAAAGTATCAGCCTTCTATATTTGAGCCCACTTGTTTTTTTGGGCATTTGGTGTATTCTGGGCCATAGTTGTAAATGCTTTATATGTGCCCAGTAGCATGTAGTTAGAATATTAGGAGTTTCTATGCCTTTTTGTGCATTTTCTATTTGAGTCCTTAGGTAGCATGTGGCCTATGGGCCTTAAGAGTGGTTTGGACCCAATATGGTGGCCTTTAGGGTTTCCCCTCTATAAAGGGGTTGTAATAGGGTTTGGAGACAGATGCATGATGAATTAAAAAGAGTTGAAAAGAAGTGTTGTCTCTGGGTGCCGCCCTCCCCCCCCCCTCCCCCCCTCTCTCTCTCTGTATCCATCGGGTTCCCTATGATGGGGAGCCCAAGAGCTGAGGGATGCAAAGCCCCCAGCTCTGCTGGACACCGTCGCACCCCGCCGTTACATCACTGCGCGACCCCTGCTCTCCCTTCCCTGTGCTGCGGTTGTCTCCCTGCGAAGGGGAGTTCGACCTGCTGTCCTTCGTGACTGCTTTTCTTGCCCACCATTGCGCTGCCACCACATCCCTGCTGTTCAGCGCCCCGACTGCAAGGCTTCTCCCCTCCACTGCTTTCTAGGCTTTGCAACATTTGTTCTCCCTGCGAGGGGGACGCTCACTGGAACCAAGAGCTTCACAAAGCACCCCTATGCACTGCCTTACACCGTGCGAGCTCTCCTTCCTCCCTCCCTACTGTGCAGCTTCCTGCGAGGGGACCCCAGTCCAGCCAGGCCTGTGCGGTGGCAGGCTGGACGGAGCCTAGCCTCATCCTGAGCCACTCCCAGCACCACCACTGCTCTGTGCAAGTGCCTAGCCCAGCCATCTACACACCGGCACCAGTGCACCAGGCAGCCGCACTGAGGCTGATCATCATCCGACTTCCCTAGGCACGTCACCCAGCCATCGGGTCCACCCAGTGGTCGTCGCCAGCCCCACTACAGTGCTGGCCCAGCCCTTCTATTGGTGCACACAAGATGTTCGATGAAATGCCACCTAAGTCTGTGAGCATTTCATCTTTGATAGTCGGCTGTCTTCCAGGTGTATGGTGATTTGTCTAGCCTGAGGGCAGCACTTGGGCTGCACGGCAGGTGATCGACGGATCGTCCTGCATCAGCTAGCTTCTGAAATTCAGGTCATACAGTGAAGATAATTATTTTCCATGATGCACAATTTCTTGTGTGTCTGGTCATTTTCCTACTGTGCTTCTTATTTCACATTGTTTATCATCTATTTTCTTTAAGATGTCTCTGTTTTGGTGTCAAATCTGGCTTGCTGTCCTCCTGCCTTGACTGCTGCACATATATTCACACTGTTTGACTGATCTCTCGGTCTTTTTGTTGGATCTGACCAAATGCACTTGTTCAGTATAGACATATTCGACTCATTTGACATTTTTGAAGTTTCGGTCAGTGACATCAAGTTGTGATCATGATCTCTTATTCAGGCAGCGGAACTGGAAATTGAAGCATACCCCCTGCTAGATGAGTTGACCTCTAAGATCAGTACTTTGAACTTGGAAAGAGTACGTCGATTGAAAAGCAGACTTGTTGCTTTGACACGGAGAGTTCAAAAGGTGTTCAAATATATCATCTTCTCTACAGCAAGAAAAAGACATCTTTTTTGTTATTTTATATCTCAGAAAAATATTGTGCTAACTTTTCTTATTATAGGTCAGAGATGAGATAGAGCAACTAATGGATGATGATGGTGATATGGCAGAGATGTATTTAACAGAGAAGAAACAACGAATGGAATCTTCATTCTATGGTGATCAATCTTTAGTTGCTTTCAGTTCTACTGGTGCTGGGCAATCAGTTTCTGCTCCAGTTTCTCCTGTTTCTTCTCCACCTGAATCACGGAGGCTTGAGAAGACTTTGAGCATTGCCAGGAGCAGACATGATAGTATGAGGAGTTCTGAAAGCACTACTGAGAATATAGAGGAACTAGAAATGTTACTGGAAGCCTATTTTGTTGTGATTGATAGCACACTCAATAAACTGACGTCGGTACGCAACTCTTTTTGTCTGCTGCACTTCTGATGTTCTTACTCACTTTGGCCTGTGGCATCTAAATAGTGGTCTTTTTTCAGCTGAAGGAGTATATCGATGATACAGAAGACTTCATCAACATTCAGCTGGTTTGTTTCATTCCATTCCCAGAATCATCCTTGCATTACATATAGGAGAAGCAGCAATTCTGTTTTCTGTAAATGTCCAAAGATTTGCTTCATCTGGATATGGAGTTACTACAGTCCCATACTGACCTTTGTCATTTTTGTGCCAACATCATCTGTTTCATTGAGCAAGTCAGATCTAACTTCTGAATGGTGTTTTCTCTCTCTTTGTTTGATGCCTAAAATGCAAACTTTTTTTTTTAAATTGGGTAATACCTCTAGTATATTAATGAAAAGGGAATGTACAAGTAACCCAAAAGACTACTCCCCAACACCTATACAAGCAAGTGCCACAGCAAGGTCGTGTGGATCAATCTATACCCCCAAAAAACCAGAAAGAAAAGTAGAGGAATCCACATTACAAATAATAGCGGCCCAATCCTTTACTTTAACACAAATAGCAGAAGAAACAATTTCCTCATCTCGAGATACTCTTCTAAAGATCTGACTGTTCTGCTCCCCCCATAGCATCCAAAGAGTGGCATGAAGGATGAGCCACCACACTGTCCTATCGCCTCTGTGGGCCACTACTTCTCCTAAAGCACAAACAACCATTGGACATCCCTAAACTGACAGGTGCCAATGTGGACCCTCCTTGCAACCTCCCTCCACACCCTCTGTGAGTAAGAGCAGTCTACAAACAAGTGGTTAAGGGACTCATCATCCTCCCCCCAGAGCACAAGGTGGGCCGAATATCTGGAATAAAATGGCGCAGCCTGTCCCTAGTTGGAAGTCTCCCATGTGATACACTGATACCCTTTAGACCAAAATTTTCACCTTCAAAGGGCTCTTAGATCTCCAAACATGATCCCAAAAGATATGCCAAGCCCCTCCATTGGAAATGATTTGGTACGCTGATTTGGCCGAAAAAGAGCCTCTCTTCTCCCACCTCCAAATCCACCCATCCTCTGAGTAGGTAGGGTGGAAGGGGAGGAGGAAAGAGAGATGGTCCTGGAACTGCAACATCTCACTCTGCGTCAGGTCCCTTCTGAAGGTCGGTGCCCAAGCCGCTCCCGGCACTAGGGAGTCAAACCCCTGCGAAACTGAAACCCGTGAATCTGCTGAAATCAGAAATAGACCAGGGAAAAGAGCCTGTAGTAGGAAGTCCCCACGCCATCTGTCCTTCCAGAAAAGAGACATGTCCCCTTTACCATGACGGACCCAGACTCCTGGCCAGATAAGATCCCTGCACAATAGGATATCTTGCCAGAGCAGAGAAGAACTACCACTAGAAGAAGGAAGAAGGCCGCATAGTCTACTTCTACCGAAGTACCTCTGCCTGATCAAAATGGCCTATATTGGACAGAGTCAATCTTCTTTGCCACTGTCTTCGACACCCTGAACTTGTAGAGAAAATATGTCGGCAGACTGTCCAACACTGAGGTGCACAATGTCATAACCCAACAAGCAGGCTGCCCTCCACAGAGACCTATCCTCCAAGTTCACCCCTACCAAAAGACTCTTGTTGAAATTGACTTTTTTTTAAATGACCGAAATATAGAATACAGTAAGACCATCTGGAATCTTTTGGAAGAAGAAAAATTACTTTGCATTGTATGGTAAGACCTTGTAATGGTGACCAATGACTGCCTGAACTTTTGTTTTCTCATTGTCCTAAACTCTGCCCTTTTATGCCGATAAACCGGACTACTTGAGGACTGCCCGCACTATCCTCTTGCCTATACATTGCAATGAACTATGCCTGCACGATCCTCCTGCCTATACATTGTGATGAATTTTGTTTTTTTTCGGTGCAATGAAGTGATGAACTCTGCCTTGTTAGGCTGGATAAACCTGGATTGCTTAAGGATTCCCTACATGATCCTCCTGCCTATACATTCTTGCACATTGGTTTGATTCTAAGTGTGGCCTTCTTGTGTCAACTGCCTTACGGGAGGCAGTCTGGTAAATGAATGATTTAGCAAGTTGCGTAACTTCAACATGTGTCCTCAGATATTCAATTCTCCATACTTGAGATTGTACACAGTTGATCAGTTTAAGACTGAACATTGGAGGCTCATGCACTGGTCAGATCAATTTGGGCCATCATTCATGCTGCCTTCCAATTAGTATCAGTCACTTTTAACTGATTATAGACTTATAGTGCAAGCATATCTTCCATTCTACTTAATCTAGCTTAAGCTATCTTTCTTCAGTTACTCCTGGTATAAGGCTATCTTCCTTTCCCCCCTTCTTTCTTTTGAGTGCTTGATGTTACACAGTTTACAGAAGCAAGGGGTTGATGTGGCAATACCTATTAAGGAAAAACTAAAGAGTAACTAATAGCTTGCAGGTGAAATACAGGTGAAGTTACCCAGAGGATGAATGCACAGTAGGAGAGTGAGCTTTTAGCCCACCACCACAGCCACTTACCCACTAAGATGCCATTAGTGGAGTGGTGCATGTCACCGTAAACTTTGGTGTGAAGTTGGTGTCAGATAGGTGCATAAGTGGAGCCAATGGGTGATCAGCTGAGGCAGCTTTAGACACACATCTTTCCTCAAATGAGGATTGAATGTAGGATCTAAAATTCAAATGATGGAATATTATTCAAGACACCTAAATAACAAAAAATAACATTTTCTTTGGATATAGCAGAAAACGTTTATTATTATTATTGCTATCATCATTTTTCTTCTTCAATTCCAGCTCAGGAACTGGCTGGACCACATTGGCCTTGACTGATTCTGATCTGATTTGGCCAGTTTCTAATATTATGATTGGGTTGGATGGGGTCCACATGAGTGAGCGATCCGACTCCTCGGGACCAGCTTTCACTTAGTAAGGATCTTGTGTTTATCTATAGATAATGTAGCTTATGATAAAAGGTAGCAATAAGGATAGAGTGATGCTGAGGTAGCAGGAGCAGGAGGAAAGAATCAATAGCTGTTGTGCCAGTAATTCTTCAGTATCTGATTATCTTCTGGCTGTTAGGAAATAGAAACTGTCATATGGTATAAGTACACCCTAACAGACACAAGTCACTTTCATTAAGTAGGAATGTAAGTGATTAGCACTCATATTGACCGAATACAGGGTTTCTTTAGTGTTAGAAAATGTTTTCCTACGTAATGTAATTGACATTATGCTGTCAGTTCATATTTTTAGGTTGTGCTTTTTAGTATATCATATAAAGCTTGAACTTTGGCCTGATCTTTTGCCTGTTTGATAAATTTTTGTTTAGATTTAACTCTACCTCCCGGCATGTAAGATCTCATGTCTATGAATTCACATTTCTTGTGATATCAGGACAACGTACGGAATCAGCTCATCCAATTTGAGTTGCTACTCACAACAGCAACGTTTGTGGTTGCAATTTTTGGAGTTGTAGCAGGTATCTTCGGCATGAACTTTCCAATAGAATTGTTCGACAAACCAGGTGCATTTGAATGGGTCCTTATTATTACTGGGGTCTGTGGTGCAATTATTTTCAGTTCATTCTTATGGTTCTTCAAGTACAGAAGATTAATGCCCCTGTAAATTTGGGGGTAAGCAGAGGGAAGAGGAAATAATACACCTCATTGACCCATCTCAATTGTGCATTGGAATTTTAGGATTTGGGTTGGGTCTTTTCCGATAAATTTGTATATATGCATTTTTCGATTCTGGGGCCTAATGCACCCCCAGAATATGCCTGTCACCCATGTAAAAAGTACATTTAATTGGACAAAAAAAATTCAATAATGCTGTTCATTTATCTTTGCAGACCACGACTTGCCTTTTACACAGTTTGAATTGTGTGATTGCAGTACCTTCTGCCTTGAAAGAAGCATCATTAGCTTTACTTTCATGAATCTGATGAGCAAGGTTCTCACTAGCTTTCCCTTTTCCTTTTTTTTTCCCCTTCTTTTGGAAGATATGCTTTACTCTCTGATCATATGAAGCTTACAAATCAGCTTAAACCATTGTAAAATATTGGTTATATGAGATCATTGATTTTTAAAATCCATGAAAATAAGATACCTGATTTTAAAATCTCCACTTTTAAAATCCTCGATTTTTTCATTTATGCTGGTTTTGGACTGAAATTGAAACTGATTAGAAGGGGTACCACATGTGTCATGAGGTTTTTGAAATCCTGCAGTTTACAAACACTCCAGATGCAAAAAAAAATGCCGTAAAATGGTTTCCGACACACCAAGCATAAGAAACACATCATTTTTTTTTTATAATGGCATGTTATGCTTCTGTTTAGCAATTTGTGGAAACACCAAACGACTCCTGAAAATTAGAACTTTGGACAAGACTCCTTGATGGATGTGAGCCTGTGGTGTTTATCTCAAGATCGTGGGCAAGTGCAGCAACATAATTGACAACGTTAATTTTCAGAAGAGTATTTACTCTTTCTAATGTGAAATTTTTGTGAAATCTGTTCTACATGTTTCTTATGTGTATTTCTTGTCAGAAGTCTCATTCGATCCGTAAAGATCTTATCTCATGACAAATAGGTCGGTTGTTGATTCAAATTTTGAATTTTTTTGATGTTACAGTCTCAAGATAAATGAACAGCATTATTGAATTATTGATATTACAGATGTTCATTCAAAATTATGATACCTGGCTCGTATTTAATTCATGAGGGATGTGAGTGATGCCGTGAATGAGACGTAAATTAAAACTATGTCACTGAAATTCTACACAGGCCCAAATACCACTGTGTAAAAAGGGACATATGTGATGGTTAATTTTATATAAGAAGGGTAAACATATAAATATTAAAATAAGATACATTTTGATATAATTTTCACTTTAATAGAGAAAGGAAAGATCCTAAGCCGTTCAAATTGCGAAGGAGTGGAGAAATCCCATCCTAATAGCTCATTTTACAGCAACAATTTTTTTACAGTGGCAAATAAATTCTCTATAATGACAAATAACTTCGGTCCACATACAACAAAAGGAGATTTTCATTGTAAAAAAAAGTTATTTATCATTGAAAATAAGTTATTTATCAATTGTTGGATGCTAACGGTTGGTTGATAGGGGAAGATGATAGTGGACGATGACTAGAGTCATTGATCGTCGCCTCCCGCCACCTACCATGAGTAATTATGTAATCTGTTATCATCTAAAATTTTACTCAATCACATGATGTAAAAACAACTAGACTCTCAACTTAGATCCCTTCTTGATGGACGACAAGCAACAATTGACGGTAGATAGTGGTGGGTGGCAATGGACAACGGGTGACAACTATACCTAATTCAAAGTTGTTATTTTTGAGTCTAAAGACTCAAATTTATTACTATAAAAGTCTAAATCTTAAGCATTATATTTTTTTAGTTGAAAATTTATAATTTTGAGCATAAATTATTATTAAAACTTAATTGATAACTTTAAATATTAAAAAATAATATTCTAAAGTCTAAAATTTTTATTTCTAAAACTAAAACTTTAATATCTAAATCCACTGTAACTAACTAACTTATCGTAAATCTGCCATCACTATCCGTTGTGTGTCGTCACTAGTTGTTATCATCTACTGTTATTGGTCGCTCGTCGTCGTTAGCCCCATGTAAACATCACTATCATCCTCCTATTGTTGAGTGGAGATCTTCTAAGTACAAAGGTGGAGGGAAGCCAATAAGTACAAAGAGATTTGGAGGGAATTTTGAGTTTTCAATCTCTGTAAAATATGTGAAAAAAATTTAGACAAAGATACTTAAATATAAAATTCCCTCAAATCTTTTTGTACTTATTTGTTGCTCATGAACCATCCACTGCCAGAATATCACATCAATTATAATGTCAATGCTGCACTTTGAGCAATACATTAATTATTTATCATATTACAACAAACTCGAAAACCTAAGGAAGATGGGTTGGAGGGCACTCGTTGCAGGCCCACCCATAAGGAAAAAGCTGTCATTTTTCCGAACGTTAGAAAGTTCTTCCCAAGAACAGGGTAGGAAACGGAGGCCCCCACCAACGTTCGGCAACGGCCAAAAAATGCTCTCGTCAGCCTACACCCGAAGCTCCTCCCCAACCTGTTCCCCAACGGCTAGTTCTCCGCAAGGTCCCCAGTTTAAATAGCCCAGCTTCCCTTCTTCCCCTTCGTCAGACCCAGTTCCTCTTCTCTCTCTCTCTCTCTCTCTCATCACCTCAGACCCACCTCTTACCCGTTGTTCTTTCTTCTGTCTTTCCCTCTTCCTCTCCAAACCAGGACAAAAAAGAACCATCTTTTTTCCCATCGCCCACCGCCTCAGAGGAAGAATGGCAGCTTCTTCTCTCCGCCGCCACCTCCTCCCCCTCGCCCTCCTCTTCCTCCTCTGCGGCCTCGCAGCGGCCAAGGAGTTCTTGGTCGGCGGCGACGCCAACGCCTGGAGCGTCCCCTCCTCCTCGCAGGCCCTCAACAAGTGGGCGGAAACCAATCGTTTCAGGGTTGGCGATTCCCTCGGTAGATGATCTCTCTATCTCTCTCTCTCTAACATCTTCCCTCTCTCCAATTAATGCCTCTCTCTCTCTCTCTGACGTTTCTCTCTCTTCTTTGTAGTCTGGAAATACGACGCCAAGAAGGACTCGGTGCTGCAGGTGAGCAGGGAGGACTTCCTCAGCTGCAACAAGTCCGCCCCCCTCGCCGTCCACCGGGACGGGAACACCGCCGTGGAGCTGACCAACTCGGGGCCGCACTACTTCATCGGCGGCGTCCAGGGGGCCTGCGAGAAGGGCCAGAAGCTGATCGTGGTGGTGATCTCGGAGAGGCGCGGCCGGCTCGCGGCGGCCTCCCCGGCTCCCTCGCCGGCGGCGGAGTCCGAGGGCCCCGCGGTGGCCCCTGCCAGCGGGGGCGCGGCGTCGGCGGCGATCGGGAAGGGCCTCCCCTTGGCTCTTGCCGTTGCTCTGGTGTTGGTGATGGGTCTGGCCCTGTGAGAGCATACCATCTCTCTCTTCAGGATAGTGAGAAATATGTGTGGGGTTTGGGGCGTGGGGTTGGATTGGAACTTTCTGTTCTTCTTGGGTAATTCTATTATTTTTTAATTTTCCTCTCTCTCTTTTTTTCCCCTTCTCATATTGTTGTATGTGATGATTGGTTTGGATTGATATATAAATTCTTTATTTTTCAAAAAAAATCTGTGTCCAACTTGGGTTCCTGCTCAGGGGTTCGGGGGGTGGAGTTGGATTGGAACTTTCTGTTCTTCTTGGGTAATTCTATTATTTTTTAATATTCTTCTCTCTCTTTTTTTTTTTCCCTTCTCATAAATGATGTATGATGATTGGTTTGGTTTGGGGGGTAAGGTTGGATTGGAACTTTCTGTCCTCCTCATATATGGATTGGTTTGGATTGATATAAATTCTTTATTTTTCAAAAAAAATGTGTTCAGGGGTTTGGGGGGGGGGGGGGTGGGAGTTGGATTGAAACTTTATGTTTTTCTTGGGTTTCTTCTCTTCATATATGTGTGTATATTATTTATTTTTCAAATAAAAATTTATTTATGTCCCAAACTTGGGGATGTAGTGGGGTAGCGCTCGGGTGGGGGAGGGATTGGAACTTCATGTTTTTCTTGGGCTCATATTATGATTCGTTTGGATTGATATCTTTATTTTTCAAATAAAAGTTTGTGTCCAACTTGGGGATGTAGCTCAGATGGTAGAGCGCTCGCTTAGCATGCGAGAGGTACGGGGATCGATACCCCGCATCTCCATTTTCATTTTTTGGCAACTTTTGCTACCCGGAAAAAAAAAATTCAAAAATGTCAGCAAACCTGGGGACGATCGTTTCTTCTTTATAGGTTGGATTTTTTTTCATGATAAATTGCTTAGTGGGGGGCCGTGTTAGACAACACTTGGATCCACTGAGCGTGTGTCTCATTTGTATGAGAAATGATTATTTAGGAGACCTAATAAAAAAGTAAGCATAACTCTTTCTTCTTTCGTTTTAAGACCTAATAATAATAATTTAAGGGAGAAGCAAGCTTCCTTCTTCGAAAGCTTTCAACATAAGGCAGACCCGGTAACATTAGAGTTGATAAAGTGCATGCCACACTATGACATCCAATAGCAGAGACAGAAATCAAGCTTGCATCTCCGTCTTGGCTAGAATTCTTATCTTTCTCCTACAAGCCAATCATGCCTAGCTCTACTTTACTACGCTTGTTCTTGTTTTGTTCGATCACAAACAGTCAAACCAGCTACCGAAAGAGAGATACTCAATCCGTTACCATGATTGAGAGGATGATCAAGCAAAGATGAAAAGCTACATGTTCCGTTTCTCCTGTTAGTTAGAGAGGAGATTTCTATCTATCTTGTTGGTTCTTCTTCTTTCGAATCTTAACCATTTTAGTCAGTCAATGTTGGCTTCCTCGATTAGACAGTTGACCACACGCATTCAAGGGTAGGGAATAAGACCTTCTATTTACAATTTTTAACGTAAATTCCAGATTGTTTACGACCATACCAAGAAATCTTCTGAATTGCTTTTCTGATCTCATTGTGGAAATACCATTTAGAGATAGGCACCTTATCTATGCAATAAGGATCTCACTCTTCAAGACAGATTCGTGAAAGGTCAATCTACGCCATGGAAGTTTCATTGCTGAATGACTTGTCTGCTACCAACTCCTTCCTCTATGGGTAGGGCATCTCTACATGTGAGACCTTGTATACAAATTTATCACATACCGGATTCCCGAGGAAGAGCTTCTCTCCTGCCGTCTAAAGCCTTTAAGAGTAGGAAGAAGGTTTAGGCTTTCCAGGGGGCTCCTATTCGGCCTGAAGGAGTACTGCATCTCGGGACTACCACGAGGCTTGCGTTCTTTAGAAAGACCGGAAGCCTTAGATGAGGTTCCAGACAGAAATTTCTTATCAGGCTTAGGAGAGTCAGACATTCACGAATCCATCTTTCTGCCTTAACGTCTCACAGTCGTGGCAGCAACAACTTTTACAGCTTCGGTACGCCTTCCCTACTCTCTCTTTTTGGGCCTAGTACTATCCAAGGACTTTAGGTAGAGCTCAATGGCGCGATAAGATAGTTCTGCAAATGTTTTTGAAGCGCAAGACCGTGTATCTGCTTATCCACCCGCGGATTGTAGGTTAGCAATGCAGATCTTTACCCCTTCAGATTGGACCCAATCCTGGGCACTGTAAACACTTGCATTTCGCCACCGGGTGAGAAAATATGTTGCAGATTCGCCGGGCTCCTGTTTCATCTTGGTAAGGGTAAGCTCAGTGATGCTTACCTTCCTCTGCGGGCTGTAGAATCGGTTTCAGAACTCCAACTCCGTAGCATGCCAATACTTGATCGAATCTGGAGGGAGGAGCCTAGAAAGAAAAGAAAACTGGAAGAAGTATGTTAAACGTCGCGTTTTTAGCCTTCTCGATCATTTTCTTAGAGTTGTTCCGTTCAATCGAGCCTATCGATGATTTGTGAGTTGAGTTGGAGCTTACCCCCGAGCCAAAGCCCTATATTCTAGCTTCAGGACCTGTTGCATCATCTGATGCGGATAATTCTGATTCAGTTTCTGCGTCTGTTGATGCGCATGTTTCGGTTGATGCGTCTGAAAAAACGGATTCTCCGGTTTCGGATACCTCTGTTCAATATTCCGTACTTGGAATTGAAATCATTCCCTTCCTTCTCAGATCAATGGTTTACTCTGTTGTTGAATCTGTTGCTCCCAGATCAGCTTTGAAAAGAAAGCAAGCCCTCGGTTTGACCAATCGGTTGAAAGCCTTCCCCTCTCCTCTCACCTCCCAGCTTCCGATTCATCTGGCCTGGAATAATGCTTCGCCGCAAGCGCCTCTTCACGCTCAGCGAACAGTCAATGTGGTCATTCTCCTATCTGTCCTGTCCCTGGGACTAGTTTCTATAAGTTGGCCAATTTTTTATAAGTGAATAATTACTTCCATTTAATCCTCTATCTTACATCTTAGGGGGGAGATCACAGTCAATCTTGGTAGCCTTTGATGATCAAGTCAGATTGTTATTAGTAGGACTTTTGGAGAGATAGACATTCAATCTCAGAGTCGATTAGAAAAGGTTCAAAAAAAGAGATGTCAATGGCTCTTTGCAAGAAGACAATCAATTCTAAAGTCAATTCTTTGACGATCAAGTTAATAAAAAGATTCGAAAAAGGGAATGGATGGAGAGGAGTAAGATCTTTGCTCTACCTATTCTGGAGTTGATTTTATGACGGTCAAGTCAATAGAAAGGTTCAAAAAGGAGAGTAAGGAAGAGGGTTGTCATTAGGATCAGGACTTTTGTAAGACAAATCTTCAAGTCAGCTCTCCAATGATGAAGTCGAGAATAGTTCAAAAAAGAGAGTGGGGGGAGAGGGTTGTACCCGTATTATCCGTACCTCACTTGACCGAAAAAATTCTGGATCTACACACCTTCAAGAGTGGGTGGAGAGGGTTGTCAATAGATTTTTTTTTTTTATAACGAGCAACCCCCGCCCCGTGTGATTTTGTGGGTTCAGAGATTGATATTCGTGAACTCCAAGAGTTTGGTAGCCCATACTTTTCGTGTACCCGTATTACCCGTACCTCACTTGACCGGAAAAACTCCGGACCTACACACCTCAAGGATTGCATGTAGGGTAAGCACCTCCTCCAGAAATCGAACTCGGGACCTCCTGTTGTCAGTAGACTTATGTTTGGGTGACATCTATCTTGTTTGGTTGCTTATTATTATTTGATCTTCTACAATAATTTGATCTTCGTTTGAAGATGACTTAGGGGAAAGAAAATTATGGGTTCCGATATAGAACTATGTTCCCTTTTGGAATCCCTTCTTCTACCTCTTCTCTCATTCGATAAGTAAGTTGACCTAGCAAGAGCCCAACAAGGCGTATAAGAATTTTTTTTAAAAAAAAAATCATCAGATATGCTACTAAATTATATAAATACCGAGTTGGAAAAGAATTAAAAGCTCTCTTTTTTTGCCATAGTAAAACACTAGCCTAATGCATCTCTGGAAGACGCTTCGCAGATGCGGCAAACTTTTGCTTGTTAGCATATTCGGTGGTTATGAATTTTTTACATATAGTTCGGCGGTTTGGGTTTAATTACTCTCATTTTAAGTCTTTTCAGGCACATTTTTATGATTTAGTGGTTAAGAATTTTCACACATACTTTCGTGGCTTAGGTTTAAATCCCCTTATTTTAAAGGATTTTTTTTTACATATATTCTTGTTAAAAATATAATTGTGCCATATTTTGTCTTATTTTTTTGTATTTGCAGCAAAACAATCCTGTTAAGACGGCCGTTATGATGGAACTATTAGATAATAGAAGTGTATGATGTGACTCATGGGAATAGACCATAATGTCTTTGTTTCACAGTAACATAATATGTTTAACATTTTATGGATAAAAATATTTAAAAAACATTTAATAATCACTAAAATAACTGGTAAGATTTCTGGTGAAAAAAAGAATCATCTAATAGAATTTTTGATACAAATACAAAAAAATTAAGATAAATTAATTAAGAGTCTTTATCAAATGTTTGACTTATTTTCTAATCTATGGTAGAATTGTAACTCATTACAGTAAATATTATCCCTATTACAGTATACGTTAAACTCTTTTATAATAAGGATCTCTATATTACAGTCAAATATTTTTAATTAATTTACTCAAAAAATTATTTAATATATATATTATTTATATATAAAAAAGAGAGTTAGATGACCCGTGGCGTAACGCGCCCGGCCAATGGGAACTCCACATCCAACTGGTGCAGTGGATTACTTGACCGTTGTGGGGGCCACAACCTGCTCCTGCTAACGGCTAAGAGAGAGAAGACGGACGTTAGAGAGAGAGAGAGAAAGAGAGAGGGCCGCGCAGAGGACGCGTACCTGCGTATCACCCGGAATCCTCCGGCGTAGAGAGAGAGAGAGAGAACACAGCCCTGGTCGAGTAGGATTGCCCAAATCCTTCCCTTTTTTAAAGAAATGGATCGATCCCCCCCCCCCCCCCCCCATCTCCCTCCGCTCGCTTTCTTGCTTCCATCCCCCAGCGGCAGCAGCAGCAGACGTAGCGGGGATGAAGACGGCGACGACGGGAGATGATGGAGACCTTCACCATCAGGGCGTGCGCATCCTCTTCCCCTACGAGCGCGAGGCCGCCGCTGTAGGAGGCGGCGGCGGTGCAGGCGCGGTCGATATGATGCAGATTGATGAGGACGCCGGCTGGCTGGTCGACCTTCTCGTCGGCCTCCCCTTGGACCCCCGCGGCGACGACGACGCTACATCGACGATCACGGCTGAGACCTGCATCACGGGAGATGAGATGATGCTGCCGACCGAGGGCGCGGACTGGGACCGCTGGCTTCTCCAAGCTCAAGATTCGGCGGCTAACCCCCGCGGCGACGATGACGCGACGACAACCTCGACGGCGGCTGAGATGTGGGCTGACGGCGGCCGGTGGGAGATGCAGGTCGACAACGGCGACGACGGAGAGTGGGTGCTGCGTTTTGATGATTGGGTCTCCCACCCCCACGGCGACGATGCCGCGACGGCCACAACCGCTGAGTCGCGGGTCACAGGAGACGATCATTGGCAACCTGGTGCAGGCGACTGAGGCGCCGCCGGTGATCTCCCTCTCGATTGGTGGGCGCCAGAGCCGACGGGCCCTCCTGATCAGTTGGCGCAGGGCGGAGGCGTCCTCCCGGACCTTGAGGCGGCACTCTCGCTCGACTTGAGCTGGGGGACATACAGGTAACTAGTTGATGATCCTCCAACCACACCAGCAGACAGGGTGAGAGGCCTCTAGCAGCTTCATCATATACCTACCAAATTGTGGATAACACTACTCTCTGTGGAGTCATCTCTTGTGATCCACTCCATTAGAATCCACCAATTTTTGTCTACTCAATCTGTGATATGTACTAGTAAGTAGTAACTCTTGGAGAATAATGAGCAAGTATATGATTAAAGAAGAGCATGTTATGTTTGTTCATAAGAATTCATGTTTCCATTGTCGTAGCAGCAGCAGATCTCTTCATGTTCAAGCCTAGAATCTCCCAGGTACAAATTAAAGCTTCAACCACCCTTTTGAGGCACCATCTGTTCGTAAGGATTCCTGTTCTTACAATCCTTCTGATTCTGAAAAAAGGGTCCTTTTCAATCCACATGTACTGTGTAAAACCTCATTAAATCTTGCTTTTATCTGCTACAAGTTTTCACAGGCTAGTTTTCAAATATATTCGATCGGCATCCAGAGTTCTTCCTCCCTAGCCGTAAGAACAAAAGCTAAGAGTTTAGAGCCATTAAATTGCACAGCACCAAGAAAAGAAAACGTAGTCCACAGGGAAGGCCAGCAAGGGGTAGATGGACATCCTTGGGCAAATTTCACAAGAAGGTATATATAACTTGAATAGCTTATATGAACAAAAGATCTTGGCTTATAAGTGAAGGGGCATGCAATGTAGAAAATGTGTAAAAAAATGCATTTCAATGCTAAGCAAATGAGAAGCACCAAAATAACCAGGGCATTCTATGATCCTCTATGAGCATATTCACCTTTTTTTCCCCCCCCCCCCCTTTTTCCCTTCTTTTTCTTAAATTTTGGTTAGGGATGGGAGGAGGCATACATTAAAAGCTGATTTCAGCACCACACATCAAACACTCTTCCCTTCATCACCTATGTTACACCATATTTGAGGAGTGGCCTCTAACTTTGCTCCATCCTAGGTCTCCATTGATGCTAACAAGGGACACATTACCTGCATGCATCTCCTGATATATTTCTCACTTCCACCACCTGTAACAGTTCCCAGTTCCCACAGCCTGGAAACTTCCCACAAAGTTGGTCACCAATCCAGCAAAATCCATGTTAAGGACTGCTCATGTGTTTGGGCATACTGCCTTAGAAAGAAGCATTTCTTGCTTTGAAAGTTGCTACTGCAACATAAGTGATCAGCACTGAAGAGATGAAGCATAGAGTTAACGGATTTTAAAGGACTGCCAAAAATAAGTCCAATATACTAAGACACCCAAGGATGATTACAATCTCCCCTGTAAGACCACCCTCACAAACGGAAAAAAATTCTTTTTTTTTTTGCCTGGTAGATAGCCTAGTGGAAATGGGGAGAAGGAGGAAATAGCCTAGAACCCAAGTCAGAATATTTAATTTGGAAATTGGGTACCCGTTGACAACCCAATTATTCAGTTGTATATTATTTTTTTCTCTTTTTTAAAAACAACATCCCTATTAATAAACAGTCGCATCTGATCAATATGTTCATATATAATCTAATTGTCAACATCCATGAAGCTTCCTTTCTCCTTTGTTTTCTGGCAAACAAAGGGGCTGATATGCCTGGGCCATATGCATTTTATATCTGTGGACTTCGTTCAAAGGCACTTGATCTTGTGTTTTGGTTTAGAAAAGTTTGCTGTGGTTTTAGAGATTTTATATCTATTTTGCCCCAAGTTGGTTCTCACGTTATCTTTTTATGTTGTATCTACTTTTTTGTTTGGTGTGGGAGTCTTCTCCCATGTAATGTTCTATGTAATCAGTTTCATCTAATGAGTAGAACTCTATTTCTTTTTGCTTGTCAAAAGAAAAAAGACTGAAAGCATATAATTTTTATGTATCTTGGTGAGAGCAAATGTCATTGATGCAACCAAGGTTTGTCGTATTAGATGACTCGACTTACAGGTCAAATTGGTTCGATCTAGATGATATAATTATAAAAAATAAAAAATAAAATAAAATATATTAGATCTAATCGACCGTACTAGAGACTCATCAAACCCCTGATTACTCATGCATATATAATCTGGTGCAAGCATCTGGTCAAATAGTTTCAACTGCTTTGTGTCTTACTTGAATTCTTTAAACTGAAACGAAGAATGCTTAAAATTAGTTGTTGTTGTTGTTGACATGGGGAAAAAATTAATTAGTCAACTCCTCTTATAATTGGATAAGTCTAGAATCGGATCAACTACTTAGATTTATCCCAGTTATCCATTTTCATATATCAAAGGTTATTTTGTGATTCTTGGTGAGAATGGGGTCCTTTTGGGAATAAAAGGAGAAAGAAAGGCCATCTGGCGCACTACGCCCAGCCAATGGGACGTCGCAACGTACTGGTTCCAATGACATCAGCTCCCCCAATGAGGATTCTCCCTCCTGCTTGTTGTGGGGCCCGCCCCGACTCCAGCAGGTGAGAAGACGGACGTCAGAAAGAGAGAATAGACGTTAGAGAGAGAGAGAGAGAGCAGGACACGTCTTTTGTGGGCGTATCGTGTGGCGCACTACGCCCGGCCAATGGGACGCGCAACGTACAGGTGAACGTCGTGGGCGCCTGCCCCGACTCCGGCACGAGAGAAGACGGACGTTAGAAAGAGAGAATAAACGTTAGAGAGAGAGAGAGAGAGAGTACGTGTCTTTGGAGGGCGTATCCTCCCGCGTCCGTTACAGAAGAGAGAGAGAGAGAGAGAGAGAGAGAGAGAGAGAGCAGTCGTGGTCGAGGTAGGATTAACCAAATCCTCCAAGGAAAGGTCGAACCACCGGAGAAGCCCACATCACCGGCGTAGCCCCCCACCACCACATCCCCCATCTCTCTCTATCTCTCTCTTCTCTCGCTTGCCCGCTCCATCCTCGCTCTTCTCCCCAGCAGCAGCAGACGTAGCGAGGATGAAGACGACGGCGACGGCAGATGATGGAGAACTTCACCATCAGGGCCCCGTCCCCTTCGCTCTCCCCCTCGACCACGACGACGAGGGTGAGGGCCGTGAGGCCGCCGGTGGAGGCGGCGGCGGTCCACGCGCGCTCGATGTGATGCAGATTGACGAGGACGCCGGCTGGTTGCTCGACCTTCTCGCCTTCCCCTTGGAAACCCACGGTGGCGGCGACGACGACGATGCTACGACGTCGCTGTCGACGATCACAGCCGAGACCTGCATCACGGGAGATGAGATGATGCTGCCGACCGAGGGCGAGGACTGGGACAGCTGGCTTCTCCAAGCTCAAGATTCGGCGGCTAACCCCCGCGGCGAGGATGACGCGACGACGACGTCGGCGGCGGCGGCTGACATGGCGGCCGACGGCGGCCGGTGGGAGATGCACATTGACAAAGGCGACGACGGAGAGTTGCTGCTGCGTTTTGATGAGTGGGTCCCCCACCCCCACGGTGACGATGCCGCGACGGCTGCAACCGCTGAGTCGCGGGTCACGGGAGACGATCATTGGCAACCTGGTGCGGGCGACGGCGGCGGCGGCGGCGATCTCCCTCTCGATTGGTGGGTCCCAGAGCCGATGGACCCCACTGATCAGCTGGCGCAGGGCGAAGGCGTTCTCCCAGATCTTGAGGTGGCATTCTCCCTGGACCTGTGCTGAGAGGCCTCTTGCAACTTCATATACCTACCTAATTGTGGATAGTACTTTTCAATTCCCCGTGGAATCTTCTTCTGTGATCTAAACTTCATTAGAACCTAATCAGTAAACAATTTTGTCTACTCAATTTGTGATGCGTACTGGCAACTCTTGGAACATAATAACCGAGTATATGATCAAAGAAGAGAATGTTATGTTGTTCATAAGAAATTCCTGTTTCCATTGTTTTCTTGCTGAATCATTACTTTAATCTGTACTTTTCCTGTCGCAGCTGCAGCAGATCACTTCACGTTCTAACCCAAAATCTCCCAGGTGCAAATTAAAGCTGCCACCACCTTTTCAGGCACTATCATGCACTTACTTGTTCTTCTTCTTTAAACCTAAGATGGAAGGAAAGGACTCTTGAGCTTTCTAAAGGTAGTTGTTACAATCTTCCTGATCCTGAAAAAAAAAAAAACCTCCTTTCAGTCCTTATACTACGTAGAAACTCCTTAAAATCTTGCTTTTATTGGAAGAAGTCTTCTGAGGCTAGTTTTCAATGTTTTTAATGGATATCCAGAGTTCTTTCTAAGCCATAAGAACAAAAAGCTCACATTTAAGAATCATTAAATTGCACAACACCAACAAGAAAACATAGTCCACACTCCACAGAGGAGGCCAGCAAAATGCAGATTGACATGCTTGGGTAAATTTCAGAAGAAGGTAGATAACCTGAATAGCTTATGTGAATAAAAGATCTTGGCTTATGTAAGGGCTTTTAATGGAGAAAATGTGTAAAAATGCACTTCAATTCTAAGCAAATGTGAAGCACCCAAAACAACCATGACATTCCATGATTATCCATGAGCACATTCACTTTTTCTTCTTTGGTTAGGTGTGGGAGGTGGCTGGAATGCATTAAAACTGACTCCAATACTACACATCAAACCACTTCTCCCTCTTCACCTATGCTGTACAATATTTGAGGGAGGGCCTCTATCTTTTCTACTAGTGCTTTCTCTTCATGGGTCACTGGAATCTGTATTCATGGTACTCCCATCTGTTTGAAAGAGTTGCCCATTTTATTAGCTTTGCCATCACACATTCTGGCCATTCTCTGGATTAATTTTGGACTACTGGAGTTGTAATCCTCTGGGCTTCCTGTCTCTGGATTAACTTTAATTTCTAGTGGATTGGGTAACAGTTCCAAGGAAATTCCCTCCATTGAAAGAGATAAGAGAGACATGAAATTTTACCACTATTCCCTAGACCATGCTCTTGTAGCTGTTTCGGTATGGCAAATGTTTGATCAAACTTGTGTTTGTTTGGTCATTTACATTGAGTTCATGATGATCCATCTTTGCATCAGTTGGCTTTTATTGCAACCTTTATTTGATGCCTGGATGTCTGTAAGTTGATGTTTGGCCTGTAAGCCTCTCCAGAAGATACTTTAGTGCAAGGTGTTAAAAAAAATGGCGTATGTTATATCTCTGGTATCATGGACTTATAGATAACATTTTTTTTTTAAAATGTAACCTTGCATGGTTTTGAGTTTGCGACCTCATAAAACTTGGTATATAAGACGGCTGACATATTGTGAACTTATTTGTCTTCTTGGGTTATTGACCCTCGAGAAATCACCCATCGCACCAAAGCGCACAAAAACAAATGTCAATATGGTGTGTATACTTCCACATTATTAGTTCACATAAAGGTGATAAAATTTGAGAGAAGACATATAAGATTCTCCTCATTTCTCTTTCTTTCCTATCACATATCTTATCACACTCTAATCACACAAAAGGATGTCCGCCATGCCGTCATTTACTGTATGCTTAACTATGCTCACCATTCTGTCAGTTATTAATGTTAAAAATATTTGAAGAGGCAGAATCCGATACTGACCGTTGAATGGCTTTGGGATTTAGAAGATACGGTGGCAATCTTAGTGGTTGGGAAGAACATCTGCAAGAAGGAAAGAAGGATCAAGGATTAATCTTTTGATGCTTAAGTTAGAATCAGATAAGAGATAGAGCAAAGAGGGTGAGTGATTTGAGATCACTCCTCACCGGAGGATAAGTGCATAATTTTACATATCTCTAGTTAAAGGGTTTTCTTTGAGATTTATAGTGGTGGACCTGGTGGTCAAGTCTCCCAACAGTCATATTATGACGTAGCTATAGTTATAGCCAAGGTCATGGACATAATTGTATGATAGTGACCATCATGGGCTTCTATGCTGGTGCAAGTATGGTCTGTGTTGATCATGCCAATCATGGGCAATCCATTGTTAATCCTCTTCGTGGCTTTACTACTCCTAGATAATCATTGTTCATGTGGGATCTATTGGTCAGCATATCAGGCAAAAGTGTCTGTTGCTTCATTTTCACTAATCTAAAGCTCTGTTGAGCTAAGTATCCTCGAGACTATACACTGTTGTTAGGATAAGGTTTGTCAGGTTAAGATCTGTCGGGATAAAGTGTGGAGTGTGGGTTGAATTAACTTTCTATCTTAGCGTATGCCGAGGTAGTTTTCATGAGCAATCCATTGTTAATCCTCTTCGTGACTTTACTACTCCTAGATAATCGTTGTTCATGTGGGATCTATTGGTCAGCATATCAAGCAAAAGCGTCTGTTGCTTCATTTCCACTAATCTAAAGCTCTGTTGAGCTAAGTATCCTCGAGACTATACACTGTTGTTAGGATAAGGTTTGTCAGGTTAAGATCTGTCGGGATAAAATGTGGAGTGTGGGTTGAATTAACTTTCTATCTTAGCGTATGCCGAGGTAGTTCTCCGGAGCTACGATGTTGTCTCAGATTGACTTCCTAACGTCAACGTTGGGATAAGGGGCCCTCCTTAGGGTGGCTAATGACGTGCTCGTGGCGCTTCGTAGTCTCCGTTTGATAATTGAGCTATGATAGGTGGCTTCCTATTATTAATTAGGTTTTGCCTATTGGACCAGGTTTAGGAACTGCCCTTAATTGTAGATTTTCTCCTCCAATACTATTTATTACTATGTTCTACGTGGCATCTAAATATGAACATATTATAGATATAATCGTACTTCTCTCGAGCTTACCACAAAATTTTTAAAGGTGGTATGTGATAGATGATGATTAATAATAATAGTGAAATATAAATGTTTCAAAATAAGGAGATTATATTACAAAAAAAAAGTGAAAGGACTGGGGAGCCATTGGAACATGGACTAGAGGATCCTAGGTTGGGGGGTGATTGTAGGGTGTTACGGACCTTAAGGTGCGATTTTTGCAAGAAAAATACTTGTTGCTAGTCTACCAATTGTGGATTGCTTGTTACACAATTTCATTGGTTAAAAATCTTGTCAAATCCCTTTTTTTTTTCTCTATCTCTTCCTTAGTTAATAAAATTATTTGATACACATAGATATTGTTGCCAATCTTGATTGACAACAAGTTTTTTTTTACAAATATACTCACCTCATTGAGTGATAAGAAGGCATTCGACTTCACTTGGCATATATACGAAGAGAAAAGTTTACTCTACATCCATCCAACTAAATAGTCGGCAAGACATTAGACCCTCTTGCTCGTGCCAACAAGGGTCATTAAATATATTCCCCTGTTAATAAGAAAATTGTATGAAAAATTGCCCATTTTATTTTTATTTTATTGCAAATATACCCTTCTTAAGAGAAATTAATATCCCCAGGACCTTGCCATCAACTTCTATTAACACACCATTAAGAACTCAAATCTAATCCTATGGTTAGCGATTATCTAGGATTAGAAAACATGTATAGAATATTTCGATAAGAATTAAAATGTACTATATTAATATATTTCGATCCGACTGATACACTATAAAAAAATAATAAAATAAGTAAAAGAAAAAAAAATTAAGAAAATTGGACCGGATGTGCCAATAACTCACCTACCCTCTAACATAGTATGGTACGCCCGTCCAATGAACCATGATCTGTATAGAACGTGAGCACACCACCAATCACCACGGTAGCATCCATCCATTGCATGTAAAACCAAGAACCCTAAAACTAATCAGATTAAATAGCCATTGTTGAGTTCTTGACAGTGCAAGATCTCTTTGCAACATGTCAAAGAGTCGTATTGAAATAAGCTCCATTGTTCTTTGGTATTTTCAGTGGGTTTTCTTGAACAATCTCTCCAACATCCCTTTAATATATATATATATATATATATAAATATATAAATATATAAATATATATATTGTGGTGGCTGTTTTCCGCCACCTAGGCCCATCGCGTCAAGGCCCATCAGCGCCTTCCCCTTCTGACGTGGCCTCCTCATACGATCCCACGCCCTTAGTACGGATCAAAAGAGAGAAGATCCCCGTGCCGGCTATCCGTGGCGGAACATTGCCGAGCTCGTCAGCAGGCGGCTTCCGAACAGAGGACCTCAACCCTGCTGCGCGGAACAGCCCTGGACATCACCTGCTCGGAAGGTCCATCCAAAGGGCACCGAGCAGGATTCCTGGCCCACAGAGCGGTTGTAACCGTCTCAGGCCACGTTCTCCACCATCAAGGGGCGTGAACTGCCTGGCAGCCTAACGGGCATCGGAGTCATAACTCCTCCCGTTATGCGCGTGCGTCAAGGCGCCTCTTCAGGCACGATCTGCCCAACGTTACGCACGTTGGCCTCTACACCAACGCCTATAAAGGCACAGGTACAGTACCATGCAACGGTACGTTCTCTTCCGCACGCGAACACAATTCTCACATTCTGAAACCCCCTGCCTCTCAAGCTCCTGACTGACTTAGGCATCGGAGGGTTTCCCCGGTCTTCACCGGGCCTCCTGATCCTTCTCTGGTTTTGCAGGTCTCCGTCCTCTCCAGCGATCGTCTTCCCTCTCTCATTCTAGTGGAGGCCTGTTTGGCTCAGGCCCAAACAGGATCACACCACCACATTTGGCGCCGTCTGTGGGAACGACGCTGCCATGGCTCGAGGACGATCTTCATACCAGAACATAGGAAGCAGGGCGACGAGGTCTCGCCAATCACGAGGGGACTCCCGTCGCCGATCCCCTCCTGGTGACGACGCCGTCGCCACTGCCGGCGTAAATCACGACGTCCCGGCACCGCCGGCTGTAGCGCCTGCAACTGCCCTCGAAGTAGCGGAGCTTCGAGGACAAATGCAGCAGTTGACGGGCGTTTGCCTCGCCCTACAGGCCCAGTTGGCAGGGGCAGCGGCCCCAGCGGTTTCCCTGCCGCGCGAGCGGCAGGCGGAATCGTCACATCGACGCTCCCGCGTCCCCCTGGCGCCGCAGGAGCAACAGGCGGATTCTCCGCGCCGGTCCCTCCGGGCCCCATCGGAGGAGCGGGTACCAGAGCGCCGCGGGCGTTCGCCTCGCCGCTCTATGGCCTCCCCCCGTCCGCCTCGATCGGTCGTAGGAGGCAACTCCCACGCCTCGGGACGAGGGGGCCCCGCCAACTCCGAGCAGGAGCTCGCCAGGCGCCTCAAGCGCGTGGTTGATCTCGAACGCCGCATGGATGCGATGGTTCAGCGAGCGGAGGGCAAGGCTCCAGCGGAGGACGACCTAGACTTCCGCTCTCCTTTCAGCAGGGAGATCCTGGAGGCCCAGGTCTCCTCCAAGCTCCCTCTGCCCACCATCGCTCCTTACGACGGCACAACTGACCCGCCGACCACATCCATGGCTTCGAGTCACACATGGTGTTCCACGGAGCATCGGACGCGGCCAAGTGCAGGGCCTTCCCTGCAACGCTAAAAGAGACCGCCAGGGCTTGGTTCGAAACCCTCCCTGCGGGCTCCATTACTTCTTTCCGCCAACTGAAGAAGTCCTTTAGGGACAACTTTCTGGGCGGGAGATCGCAGCCGCGAACGGCGGCTTCTCTTCTGGCTGTGCGCCAGAAGAAAGGTGAGGCGCTCTGGGACTTCGTCAAGAGGTTCCGAACAGAGGCGCTTCGCATCTCGCGCCTGGACGTCCCTCTGGCCACCAGTGCCCTCATCCAGGGCACTCGTGACGGTTTTTTGCAGAGGACTCTCGGCGTCCAGCAGCCTGCCACCCTCGCCGAACTACTCTCCATCGCACAGCGCCACGCGGCCTGCGAGGAGAGCCTGGCGGCGAGCAGGGCCGAGCAGGGGGAGCAGTCGGACAAGAAGCGGCCTTCCGACAACGGCTCCGACCGAGATCGGAAGAAAGGACGGCGCAATGGCGATTCTCCGCGCCGTCCACGCCCCTTCACCAACTACACCCCCCTCACGGTGGCTCCCGAACAAATCCTGGCAGAGATCAGGAATGAAGCTTTTGTTCGGTGGCCCCAAAGAATGCGCTCCGACCCCCGGAAGCGCGATCAAAATAAGTACTGTCGCTTTCATCGCGACCACGGCCACGACACCTCCGAGTGCCGCCAGCTTAAGGACAAAATCGAAGACCTTATCAAGCGTGGCTACCTTGGGCGGTTCGTGCGCCGAAACGAAGAGCGCCCCCGACGCCGAGACCGCACTCCCGAGCAGCCGATCAACAACGAGCCCAATGGGCAAGAGATCAACGTGATCGCGGGAGGTTTCGGCGCGGGTGGAGAAAGCACTCGAAGCCGACGCGACTACGCAAGGCGAGTGCATGTCGTAGACAGGCCTGCGACTGTTCGGCCGGCCCCATATCCTACCAGTCCCGCACGCGCACAGCCCGAGGAGGCTATAACCTTCTCGGATGAAGATCTTGTAGGGGTTACGACCCCACACATTGATGCGCTGGTCGTTTCGGCCACCATCAACCACTGTAACGTGCGCCGAATTCTGGTAGATAATGGAAGCGCCCCCGATGTCTTGGCTTACGACTGTTTTGTCCTCATGGGTCTGCGAACCGATCAACTCGCCCCTGTAAACTCGCCACTTTTCGGCTTTTCGGGAGTTTCGGTCCAGCCCATGGGGAGGATTCGTCTTCCGATTACCTTGGGGACGGCTCCGAAAGCTGTGACCAAAATTGTTGACTTTTTGGTCATCAACAACATGCCTGGATACAATGCTATCCTGGGCAGAGGCCTGATCGGACGCATCAAAGCAGTACCTTCGTCGCTCCATCAGAAGATGAAGTTTCCTACTCCGAGCGGAGTGGGCGAAGTGCTCGGGTGTCAGCGTGAGTCTCGCCGTTGCTATGTCCTCTCTCTAAGAGACAAGCAACCACTCGCTGATCCAGCTCTTCCGACCTCCGATCAGCCTTCAACCAGCCGAGGGACGCCTGCCGAAGACTTAATCCCCATTCAAGTGGACGACGACCCCGAACACGTCTTGTACATTGGCGCCCTGTTAACAGAGGCCGAGCAGCAACGCTACACAGCTTTCCTGCTGGCCAATTTGGACGTGTTCGCTTGGTCTGATGACGAGCTTCCAGGCATTCCCCCAGAAGTCATGGTGCATCGCCTTCGGTTGGATCCACGAATCCCGCCAGTGCAGCAAAGAAGGCGACCCGTGAACCGAGAACGGCAGACCGTGATACGGGATCACGTGGTCAAGAGCCGAGCTGTTGGGCTCCTCCGAGAAGCCCAATATCCAAGATGGATCTCCAACGTGGTCCTCGTGCGCAAGGCCAATGGCAAATGGCGTGTGTGCGTGGATTACAAGGACCTTAATAAGGCGACGCCCAAGGATAACTTCCCATTGCCGCGCATTGATCAGCTGGTGGACGCTACTTCCGGGCACGAGCTCCTCAGCTTTTTGGATGCCTACTCTGGTTACCACCAGATCAGCATGCATCCCCCGGATCAAGACGCCACTACGTTCGTCACAGACCTAGGCTTATACTGCTTCACCAGGATGCCTTTTGGTCTGAAGAATGCAGGTGCGACTTACCAGCGGCTGGTCAACAAGATGTTCGAGCAGCAGATCGGGCGAAACATGGAGGTTTACGTCGACGACATGTTGGTCAAGACTCTTCCGAGTACCGATCACATTTCCGACCTCCAGGAGACTTTCGCAACTTTGCGAAGGTATAATATGAAGCTCAATCCAGCCAAGTGCGCGTTCGGTGTTCGGTCGGGTAAGTTCCTTGGGTTCCTCGTATCAAACAGGGGAATAGAGGCGAACCCGGAAAAAATCCAAGCCATACTTGAGATGTCCAGTCCGAAGACAGTGCGCGACGTCCAACGTCTGACAGGACGTCTCGCCGCGCTGAACAGGTTCATGTCCCGAGCAGCAGAAAGAAGTTTTAACTTCTTCAAGTTGCTCCGAGGCCCTAAAAACGCCTCGAAGCAAGGGGGGCAAGTACTGTGGACTGACGAATGCGAAGCTGCCTTCACTGAGCTGAAGGCATATTTGGCAGCCCCTCCTGTTCTCTCAAAGCCTGTGCTCGGAGAACCCTTGTTCGTGTACCTCTCGGTCACCGAACACTCCATCAGTGCGGTCTTGATCAGAGAATTAGGAGCGGCACAGTATCCAGTGTACTATATCAGCAGGGTCCTCCAAGAAGCTGAAAGGAGGTACCCCAGAGCAGAAAAGCTTGCCCTTGCTCTTGTCACAGCTGCACGGAAGCTCAGGCCCTACTTTCAGGCCCATTCCGTTACAGTGCTTACCGATCAACCGCTGAAATCCATCTTGCAGCGGCCGGAGGCTTCCGGTAGGTTGGTTAAGTGGGCAATCGAGCTGGGAGAGTTTGACATCAGCTTCCGACCAAGGACGGCGATCAAAGCGCAGGCGTTAGCAGATTTCGTGGCGGAATGCACCCTTCCGGCCGAGCAGGATCCACCGTTGGCAGACGAGCCCCCATGGGAGCTTTATGTGGACGGATCCTCTTGTGTCACCGGAAGCGGGGCAGGTTTGGTCCTCACCTCCCCAGAGGGGTTAGAGTTCCAATACGCCCTCCGTTTCCGCTTTCCAGCCTCCAACAACGTCGCCGAGTACGAAGCCTTGCTTTCCGGTATCCGCATGGCTAGGCACCTCGGAGCCATTCGGCTTAGAGTCTTTAGTGACTCCCAGTTGGTCGCCAGCCAGGTGAGCGGACAGTTCGGAGCAAGGGAACCTCGCATGGCTCAATACCTCCAACAGGTCAAGAGCCAGACAGAGGGCCTCGTATACTTCGAGGTTATACATGTTCCACGGGAGCAGAACGCGCGAGCTGATGCGCTGGCCAAATTGGCATCTTCAGGTGACATCACCCCTTCTCGCTCTGTCTTCATTGAAGAGCTCGCCTTGCCGAGCACGGAGATTGATGTAGCCGCCATAGAAACGGGCCCACCGACCCCAAGTTGGGTGGACCCTCTCTTGGCGTACCTTCTCCGAGGCGAGCTTCCTTCCGAACAGGATGAAGCTCGGAAAGTCAGGATGCGCTCGCAGCATTTCACCCTCGTAGAAGGCAAGCTGTACCGACGGTCCCTTGCAAGACCTCTTCTACGTTGCCTCAACCCTGAGGAGGCCCTCGCAGCCACAGAGGAAGTCCACGAGGGGTTGTGCGGAAGCCATCTGGGGGGCAGAACGCTAGCACGCAGCCTCATCCGAGCAGGGTTCTGGTGGCCTTCTCTTCAGAAGGATTGCATGTCCTTCGTCAGGAAATGCCCAGAATGCCAGAAGTTCGGAGTACTCATCAAGCAGCCAGCCGAACAGCTTCACAGTCTGTTCGAGCCGCGCCCCTTCGCCAGATGGGGCATTGACATCTTGGGCCCCTTTCCAGAGGCCCAAGGGCGCAAGAAGTTCCTGTTTGTCGCCATCGACTACTTTACCAAGTGGATCGAGGCCGAACCCGTCACCACAATCACCGAACAGGCCGCATGGAAGTTCGTATGGAAGAACCTTCTATGCAGGTTTGGCGTCCCCAGGGTGATTACTTCTGACAACGGGAAACAGTTTGACAGCACTTTCTTCAAGCAGAAGTGCGCTGAGCTCGGAATCTACAACCACTTCACCTCCGTCGCTCATCCCCAAGCTAACGGTCTGGTCGAAAACGCCAACCGAACATTGCTACACGGGATCCGAACCAGAGTGGAGGCCGCAGGTGGATCATGGATCGATGAGCTCCCAAACGTTCTTTGGTGTCACCGAACGACTGCTCGGGTAGCTACAGGGGAAACACCTTTCCACCTAGCCTACGGCTCGGAAGCAGTTGTACCTTTGGAAGTAGCCCTTCCAACTATCCGAACTACCCACTTCGACGAAGCCGTCAACAACCGAGCTCTTCGGGAAAACTTGGACATGCTAGGCGAACGACGGAGCGACGCCAGCATTCGTCTCGTTTCCTATCAGCAACGACTCGCACAATATTACAACGCGCGAGTTCGGGAAAGGCGGTTCAGCGTGGGAGATTTGGTTTTGCGCCGCTGTTCGGCTTCGGACCCCCGAAGAGCAGTGGGCAAACTTGCCATCAAATGGGAAGGACCTTATCAGGTCACCCATGTCCTCGGGAAGGGCTCATATAAGCTAACTACTCCTAGTGGCGAAGCCATTCCCAGGACTTGGCATGTTTCTAACCTTAAGGCTTATTATTTGTAAAAGTCTCTTCTTTCCAGCTTCCTACCTCTCTTCTCCCAACTCCTGACGCCATACGAGCATTTAGCATACATACCTGATCGGAACCCCCTTCGCGGTTCCCCACAAACTACGTTATACATGCAATGCTTACGGCGCCTAACGGATTTCGATCCGAACAGGAGTAATCATGAAGGGAAGAAGATAGAGAAAGTGAAGCTACCAGAATAATCCCATGAACAGAAGACTTCATTCACAAAAAGTTTTCTTTTTATAAGCAGACCTCTTCTTTTGGCCACGGTTACAAAAAGGAGGATACAAGGAGGATCAGGGAGCCTGCTGCGAAGGACCAGCACCGTCACCTGAAGGGGGCATCCGCCCAGACTGGAATTGTGCGAACCGCACACCATCCAGGCGGGCGTCCTGAGTTCGGCGTCGGCACTCCCGAACAGCGGCCTCAAAGGCTTCTCGGGCGCGTTCGACCCAGGAAGACTGCTCTCCGAAGTCCTTCCCAGCCTTGAGACCCACTCGGTAGCACCGGGCCCCATACTGCTCCAAGTCTTCCTTGTACTCCGGTCCGGCCTTATAGCTAGCAACGGCGCGGACCCCCGCGTCCACAATCACCTTGGTCAAGGCCTCCTTCTCGGCCCGTACCAGAGTGGCCTCGAGCTCCGAAGCCTGGAGGGCGGCTTTGAGGTTCTTCACCTCCTCCTCCAGCGCTGCCTCGCGAGCTTTGTGCCTCGCTGAAAGCTCCTCTAAGAAAGTTGCACTCGCCTCAAGGAGATACTTCTGCTTCTGACCCCGAGCAGCTAGAGCCTTCAGGGTGCCCAGTGATTTGGTCAGGCCATCCATGAGCGCCTCCAGGTCAACATCGCTTGTTCCCTCGTCCTCTACCCCCTCCGGGTGGTAGCCTTCAACGGACCTTTCCGGAGTAAGCTCGGGGGAAGGTCCAAGCACCTGGCCAGCTGTTCGAGACGCGAAGCAGTAGGGCTTGCGGGTAGCTTCCTTGGTGATTCTTCGACACGGCGAAGTGATGCCTCCAGCGCCTCCACCGAGGGCACTTCGGGGATGCCCCGGCGCAGCACCTCAGTCAGAGGCCTGGTGTCGTCTCCAGAACTCTCGTCCCCAGCCGTAGCAGCGGCAGACGAGATCGGAATGTCACCGATCACAAGGCCTTCCGGACGGCCCAACTCGGAAGTTGTGGCAGCAACGTCCCCGGAAGCCGAAGTTCGACTCACTCCGGCGGCCTCCTGCCTGGTCGTCGGCTGCTCCTCCCCACCATCCTCGGCAACGGAGGCTGCAAAGGCTGTTTCACGGCCCTCCTCGGCGTCCCCAAGTCCTTGAGTGCTCTCCTCCCCGAGGACGGCTGCACTCTCGCCGACTACGGAATCCCCAGCGATCACCTCGGCTGCACTCTCGCCGACTATGGAATCCCCAGCGATCACCTCGGCTGCACTCTCGCCGACTATACGGCCTTCGGTGATCACTGAGGTGGGGAGCATGGGGGGCAGGGTGTCTCCACTTTCTTGTGGAACGTCCCCCCTCGGAAGAACTGCCTCGTCAGCACCACGAACGACCGCCGGCACAGGAGTGGAGTCTGTGGTCGCCCTCTCCTCGGTACCAGGCTGTACGCTCCCGCCTGGCGCGCCATCCTGCTCGGCGCTCCCTTCACCAGATAGGACCACCTGGTCCTCAAGACCCGGCGACTTCGTCCGCCCTCCGGAGCGGTCCGATTCATCGCTGACCATTATCAGGCCCAGCTCGGCGGACATCTTCATGACCACCTCTGGACGGCCCACGGCTGGAGCTGCGGGCGCCCTCTCCTCGGACGCCCCCACACGCTGGCGAGATCTTCGAACCAACAAAGGTTCAAGATCCTCCTCTGATCCTTCCTCCACCGCCGCGGCGTCTTCTGCAGCACGCAACATCAACCTCTTCAGCTTCCTCTTTTTGGGAACTCGGGGCTCGTCGAATACCCCTCCTTCGGGAGAACGACTCCTGGCTTGCGGCTCCACCACTGCCGCCTTGCGCTTCTCTTTCCTCTTCGGTTGAAAGAGAGAGGTCGTCCCCGCGGTCGTATCCGTCTCAACCGCCTTCTTCGCGGCACCTCCTCTCGCTGCGGCCTTCACTTGCCGCGCAGGTCCCTTCGCAAAACCTCCCTCGTCCAACCTTATGGAGCAAAGGTTGACAGGGATCATCTCGGCGTAATTCGCCATCTCCTTCTGATCCGACCAGCCGCTATTTCTTCATCATCTGAAATAAGCAGGAAAAAGGATCAGAACCCATGTATGCAAAAAACGAAACAAGCAGAACAGCAAGAAGACTTACCCCAGGCGCGGCTAAGCTTGTACTTCACAAGCTTGTACTCGGTCAGGTACCCCTCTGCATGGTTCACCGTGACCGTATTCAGCAACTGGGAGGCTGCGGCTGCCTCCCGAATCAAGAAAGGGGCCATATCCACCCTTCTCAGGGGCTCCACCACCCTCGTGGGAAAGTCCCATTCAGGGATGTTTGCTCCCTTCCTTCTCCCCACGGAGAAAAGTCGCCCTGTCCACCCTTTGTTGTTGGACAGTCGAGGCGAGAAATTGATCCGCATCCGGTTGGTACGATGTTTCACGTACACGATCCCCATCCCGGATTGCGGAGAGCACGCCAGGCTAAAATGGCTCCGGAAGATCTCCGCAGTCGCTTCAATCCTCTTCTTCCTGCATATGGCGCAGAAGACGAAGACAGTCCTCCACGAGTTGGGCGTCAGCTGAATCGGCGCCACTTTCCAACTCCGGAGTAGCTCCTTTGCTATCTCCGGCATCGGTAGCCGGAGACCAGCTTCTAGCAGGTCCAGTGACAGCACGAAGCACCCCGGCTTCAGGGTGAGATGCGTCTCGTCCTCGCGCATCAGGACGATCTCGTACTCCTCGCCTATTCGAAAGCGCTCTCGAAGACCTTCGAAGCTCCGATACTTCGTCGTCTTCGCTTCCACCGGCGGCATCCCGCTGGCTTCGACGATCTCCTTTCCCTTCTGAGCCATCGCCAGAAAGCAGGGAGCACAATGCAAGAAGGAAAGCAAAAATGGAGGAAAGCTCAAAGGCGAAGGACGTGAGCGACTTCGGAAGCAGCGGACTCTGGAAAACTTTTCGGAGACGAAGACCCCGCTCTCGCCCTCTCCCCTTCCTTATAAGGAAAGTGAGGCGCGAAATTCGAAGCGTTCCTGAAAGCGTCGCTTCCCTCCGCTCCAAGTCTCCTCTCAAATGACCTACGGGTGACCGTTCGGACTTGACGTGACTCACGTGGTCATCATGAAAGCCCCACGTTCGAGGCAGACGCCTCTGCGACGGCGTCGCCGCAAGTCTGTTCGGATCTCCGAGGACGATACCGCATTTATTACGGAGCTGACGTCCGGGCAGATCAACCGCCCTCAAGTATTCTGACTTCCGAACCACTTGAGAGCGTGGGGGGGCAAGTGTGGTGGCTGTTTTCCGCCACCTAGGCCCATCGCGTCAAGGCCCATCAGCGCCTTCCCCTTCTGACGTGGCCTCCTCATACGATCCCACGCCCTTAGTACGGATCAGAAGAGAGAAGATCCCCGTGCCGGCTATCCGTGGCGGAACATTGCCGAGCTCGTCAGCAGGCGGCTTCCGAACAGAGGACCTCAACCCTGCTGCGCGGAACAGCCCTGGACATCACCTGCTCGGAAGGTCCATCCAAAGGGCACCGAGCAGGATTCCTGGCCCACAGAGCGGTTGTAACCGTCTCAGGCCACGTTCTCCACCATCAAGGGGCGTGAACTGCCTGGCAGCCTAACGGGCATCGGAGTCATAACTCCTCCCGTTATGCGCGTGCGTCAAGGCGCCTCTTCAGGCACGATCTGCCCAACGTTACGCACGTTGGCCTCTACACCAACGCCTATAAAGGCACAGGTACAGTACCATGTAACGGTACGTTCTCTTCCGCACGCGAACACAATTCTCACATTCTGAAACCCCCTGCCTCTCAAGCTCCTGACTGACTTAGGCATCGGAGGGTTTCCCCGGTCTTCACCGGGCCTCCTGATCCTTCTCTGGTTTTGCAGGTCTCCGTCCTCTCCAGCGATCGTCTTCCCTCTCTCATTCTAGTGGAGGCCTGTTTGGCTCAGGCCCAAACAGGATCACACCACCACATATATATATAAATTTTTTTTTGATACCATACGGTGCCATAGAAAATGTGATTCAATCTAATTTTCCAATTCGGCCAACCATGGCTCTATGTGCAATTCGGTTTGAAGGGTGAAATTTTTGCAGAAGATAACCAAAGTGAACCAAGTTCAGTGCAAATGAAAATTTCACGCGATCTTGCATTACATGAATCATTGAAATAAGAAATGAGAATAGTTATATTTGTGAAGATTCATAATGTGTGGGTTGTATATAATATCACTAAGCAATAATAAATGCAATTTTGGATTCCAAAGAGGCCAATTCATATAAGCAGGCCCTGCACTTCTCAGCAGGCAAAACAACATTTAATTAACAACAATAGGAGATACACAAAGGATCTGAACTGTCTTACAGGAAGAGCCACACGCTTGCATTCGAGGAAACCCACAGGATTCAGCACCTGAGAACTCACATAAAAACATGCTGGAATGTGAAAGAGTAGTAGTTGAGCTGCACTTATATACAACACACTAGGTGTTTTCTGCCTTCAGATTGCAGATGAACAATTATCTGAGCCTGATCCGATCATTATCATCATCATCAGAACCTGATCCCATTATTTGGGGTCGGCTACATAAATCCTGTTCCGTCAAAGATTTCCAACAATTTCTCGAGCCTGATCAGATCTGGAACACATTTGTCTGGAATCGCTCGTCGTACAGTCGCCAGTGGCCATACCTTTCTGTGTGGAAGACTGAACGTGGGATGTAGAAATTAGGTTTCACCAGGGACTCGAGATTCTTAAGGTTCAGGGAAGCTTGTTCGATCGCCCTACTTGTCAGGTTGGCGCATCCAAACAGGTCCAAGAACACCAGTTCTCTGCATCCCTTTGAAATCAGGTTGACTCCACGGGCTGTCAGCTTCGAAAACCGGATTTCAAGGTGCTTCAGATTTGGCATGAACTTTGCCACAGCTTCAGCCTCCCTGTCTCCATCTTGAGGACAGGCATTTAGGTAATCAGCAGGAACCACACTCACATGCTGTGAAGGATCTAGCCAGTTTAACAAGTTCCTTTTCAATATTGTCAAGTTAGGGCAAGCACGACCTATGTGCTCGAGTGATATAAAAGAAATCTCATAGCAATGGCTTATGTCGATCTCTTGCAGCATGGGACAGAAACTTGCAATCTTAGCCATTGATGAATCTGTCACACTCTGGGAACTTCTAATGGAAAGAATTTGGAGATTGGGTGACCTGCACCATCAGAGAACGAGAACTTCTAGAAAATGCCCAAAAAGAAATTCCACGGTATGAGCATGATTCAAGAAGAAGATCATGAGGATAATAATGTAGATGAATGAGGACAAAGCAGCTAACATAAATGCTCATGTGCATGCTATACTTGTGCAATTTTGTCAGTAACTGTCTTCGGAAAACATGCCAATGAACAAATGGAAGGAAAGTGATGGGGAGCGAGAAGCTACATACTTGGTTTGGCCCATTTAGAGATTTTTTATTTTTCTGTAATTTTTGTTGCAATTTTCGCACTATTTTTAAGTCTAAGGGTAAAATTGTCGAAAAGGGTCATATTAGAGTCCAATTAGATTTTTATTGTGTAATTTTCATTTCTTTATTTGAGTCAAGTCTAATTTGGGTAGGATTCTGTATTTTTCTTTCTTTAGGTTTCTAATATGGCAAGTTTTATTAGGGATAGAAGTCTATCTTTAATTTGAAGTCCATTAGGATTGGGAATAGCCCAAACCTATTTAAACACATGTATTGTTCTATTTTGAGATTATTGATTGATGAATTAAAGAAAAGAAAAGTTTGCAGTCTTGTTCTCTGCGATGGAGAGGAAGGAGCTTTGAGTAGAAGCTCCACCCCATGGTGGTCCCTGCGAAAGGGAGGGCGCGAAGCTTACACCCCCACCTTCTATCCCTTCTCCGGTGAGACTCCGACTATCTCTCCCTTTCTTCTTCCTCTGTCCACACTCTGTCCCGCATCAGAAAGCCTCACACAAAGAAAATATTCATACCTGAAGCAAGAACATTTCAAACACAACACAGCCCACGGAGGCACTGCAACAACGCAAGTCCTCGTTTTCAATTGTTTATGCAAAAAACTAGCTATGTTAGTCAGAGGCAAAAGGCAACCGCAGCGACCAAGGGGTCACCTCAGCCTCAAAACACCTAGGTGATAGCCTAGGTGATTGAGGTGATATATTATTAAACAATATATATAGTTCAGAAATACGAATATATAAATGTCACCTAAATGGATGCATAAAACAAATATATTTCAAAAAACTATTTGGTCCTCTGTGTCAAATTTTTGTATCTCGCTAAATCCATACATTCCTATATGCAAAGTTTAACAAACTAAATTGCAAGTATTCATGCTCATACATATAAATACACTAAATGATAATAGAAAGTGAATGTTACTAGCTCAAATGGGCCTCTTTATGGGCCATTTGTGGACCAGACATAGCCATAGAAGGTGGCGACTGAGGCCTGGGCTTGCAATAGGCAATGAGGCCAGGTGAGGAGGATACTAGCTTTAATGGACCTCTTTGTGGGCCAGACGGGTACAGAAGGTGGCGATTGAGGCCTGACCTCCCCTAGGCGATGAGGCCAGGCAAGGTGGGTACTAGCTTAAATGGGCTTCTTTGTTGGCCAATTTATGGGCCGGACAGGGACACAGCTTGCCTAAGCAAATGGGCCTGAGTGAAGTGACTTGGGGATGCCTTGCCTAGGTGACAGCCTCAGTTGCCTTTGATAGCATAGATAAGTAGATGACATCATCAACTTGAAATTAATCCAATCAACTTGGTTGAAAAAGGTTGTAGTGAAGAAATCTAGAATTTGGTGAAGTTATCCAGCTATTTGCAAGTTGCACAGAATCCTTTAAAATGATCTGACAAGCCTGTAAATCAAATAACAATTTGCAACATAATTTTCACATACACACGACTGTCCAGAACATGATGCACTCTTTGGTGTTTGACCAATATCATACTGTTCTCCTTTGGTGATCTTCAGGTGTTTCAAATTATCCAATCTTCTAGTTTGCCAAGACAGAGGCAGCTAACTGGGTGAGTTTTATAAGTCCTCCTTCACAGAGTCTGAATCTACGGAAGAAGTGTTCAAGTTGAGTGAAAGAAAGTAAATTTGCACATCTCAGAGTTATACAATGGCCACAACCCATGAATCACTTATCCAACTCTTCCACCCTCAAGAGAAGAGAATTAAAAGAAGTTGGCAGTCTGACAAGGACACACATTATAAAATAGAGGGAGATCTGCTATCCAGAGAGCAGTTCCTCCAGGCTTTCTGCTAATTTCCTTCACTGATTAGGCATCACATTACTACAAAGTGAAAGAAAGCTCTCTGCTAGTTGCTGTGGTAATGATGTTGGAACCCAAAGAGGATTTCATAATATTTTTGGATCTTTGGATCAGCAGGAACCATAGTGATTTCTAGAGGTTGTCTTAAAGCAGAACTATAAAGGTGAAAGCTCACCATACACTACAACATATGACACCAATCATTCCTAAGTAGTAGAAAATAAATAGTGAGATGATATCATTGTTCAGGCACTTCAATCGAGATGGAAGGTTGCAAGAGGAATAAGCGTATGAGCCATCTATCCCTGAATATGCCTAGTGTTGCAAGAGATAAGAAGGATTGAGAAAATAAATATTTTGTATTAAATTTCCTGTGGTTAAGCTACTGTAAAACTTTTAGGTCAAAATTCCCTGAGATAGAGGTTACAACTACAATTGCTAAAGAGGAGCAACCCTTGACTCGGGAGCAAGATGGCATGAGGACACAAGATGACCTTCAAGTCGAAGTGCCCTCATTGTTCATAAAGGATTCTGTTCCTCTTTTATGTTGTTGGCATCGTTGACTGGCGAGTGTCTGCATTAACACTTCCTAATTGAGTCCACTTCCAGAATTTGCCCTTGATGGATTGTTTACGCTGCAATATTAGATAGCAGCGGGAATGTCTATCATCACATGCCTTGCATGGTGCAGTTATCTTAGCAACGTCCACTTACAAGTTATCATTTCATTGGAACAAGGGTTAGCTAACAGGAAGGTTAGCAGATCATTTGGCTTGTCAAATTGTTGGCCTTATGTACAAGTGCAATTCCCATGTCTTGTAAAGGGCTTCCATGGCATCACAGAGACCAAAGCAGAACTGGTGCTTTGAAGAAATAAGCTGTGGCGTTTTGGAGGATACCGCACAGAGAGGTTACCATTTGACAAATCCAATGCTAAAGTTTCAGAATGGCATCACATCATCTGACCCATTTCCAAGCCTGCTAGGAATCATTTTTTTTGTTCTAATTGATGTACAATTTTGCACTCGTGTAAACTCGTTCAAAAGGAATAGTGCATAAGAAACATATAACCAAAATCCAAAATTCTTGTATTTGACCTTTAATAATGAGAGTGGCGCCAAACAGCCTGCCTGGGTCACTGAATTAGAGGGCAATTAAGAGCCAAAAACCCTAAACAAAGTAAATTTGTAATCACTTATAGAATTGAGGTAAACTGACGTTTCAAGAGTAAACTCATATAAGTGCAAGCCCCCTTGTGAATTTTCATATATCTTGTCAAACTTTCTCAGATGAAACTTCATAACCAGAAAAATCCTAATGAAGGTGCATCCCTGACTTTATTGTTTCTTTACAGCTCCTAGATACCCTACCCCCCACCCCGCCTTGTGAAAAGATGACAAATTTCCAACCTCTTCCAGTTATCTATGACGGAGGTCATACGGTGTTACTTCAAAATTCAAATAAGAAAATGTGTCATTCATTAGATCTAAACATCTGTTCTTAAAAACCCTCCTACCACTCCATCAACAACAGCATCATCATCATCATCATCATCACCACCATCATCGAATGCGGGATCCGACTATTTGGCAAAGCTTTCCCACTAGCTCCTGACAAGATTGCCTTATCACCTCAAAACAGCAAATCTTTCACGGAGATCAACAATTCCTCTTCTTTAATTAGAATAAAAAAGATAATCCCAGGCTGACCTCTCGACGGCAAAGGACAGGGAGGCGTCGGAGCAGTGCCGGACGCGGACCTCACAGAGGGATCCACCGGACCACTCGGCGGCTGACCGGAGCATGGAATCGATGCGCCTCCTGAACTCTGGGGTCCACCACGAGGACGCGTCGGACAGGCAGCCCCCCTCGGCCCCGAACGAGGGCTCCAGGTCGAAGCAG